>JANZLQ010000095.1:30222804-30246507 GCA_026212715.1 Elanus axillaris
GCATTGCACTTACTTCATCCTTTTAACCTGGCGGAAGAATCAAAAAACAGAACTTGTCTCCGCAGTAGTCACTCAATCTCTGAGAATATTTGTTAAATAAATCCTGTTGCACAGAAGTCTCCAATTCTGACTGTGCTGCTAAGGACTTAGCTACAAGCCAGACATGTTTACTTATTACTTTAGAAAGAGAACCTGCAAATTCACTGACCTTATGCAAGTTCCATGGTATGTAAACAATCCCCCAATTCATGCCTAAGCACCATTTCTGCTGACAGTCATTTGGTATATATATAATTGAGGCTCAGACAGCTAGCAAAACACCTTATAATGTAACATCATAATTTTAAAAATCGACTGAGAAAAGACTAGAAGAGAACCAAAGCTGAAAGAGAGTCATGCACTCATTCAGAAAGCACCAATCTCAGCTTGCTTCTCCAGCTGTGAAACAGCAATTCCAGGGCTTCACCACCAACTGCTCAGCCATGTGCACAGAGCATGTCACCATCTCAGTGTGAGCTAGCTCCACTCAGGAGTCAGCATCCTAAAAGCCCATCAGTCACTTTTTGCATCATCCCTCAGACTCTACCTAAAATCTCTTGGGTATGAGAAGTTTTTGAAGTAGATGATGCTGCTCTACTAAACTGAAGGGCATTGCTGGACTCTCCACAGAAAAGATACAAACACAAGGACTTCATAAATTGTATGCATTAAAGCTGAATAGACTATCAATGTTTTGGACTCTGCAGCAAAAAAATAAAGACTTTTAGCTTTACCTGTTATCCCTTCCTCCCCGCCTCTGAGCAGGTAAAGCAAAAGCCTTTGCTAACCACTAGCAGTACTACCGTGCAATGTCTTCATTCCCTGTGTAAGCAGCTGCCAACTCGAGCAGGTAGCCAAACCTGCACGTTTGGCTCAGGATAATCTCAGAATAAGCCACCAGCAGTGTTTTACAAGAAACTAATTTTGAGGCCACAAAGCACAGCTTCACAAAAATAACACAGCTACATCTAGGTTACAGGGCCTGGCCCTGTCACTTGGCCTGCAGCAGCACTGACATGCCATCTATAAGTCCCAGTAGTGGCATTTGTTTCCTTTCCACTGGCAGCTCGCTCACAAATACATTGCCTTTTTGCCAACTCTTCTACACAAGCAATAACTTTAGGCAGCTCACTACAGCAAGATTCATGAAAGCTTAATTGGGTTGCTCCTAATCCATCCAGATTTACCCACACATATCTACACACCACAGTTCAGTGCAATTGGCTGCAGTTAGCAGAGTCAGCAGGAGCAGAATCACATTCTGCGCAGATTTCTATCACCCCTTTGCAAGGACTCATTGCCCTGGCACTGACCGCAGGGAACATGACACGACATATCCAAATGTGTGGTGGGATGCCTGAACAGAACAGAAGGTTAATGGCTATAGGAAAGCTGTTTAATGGCTTTGGAGGAAGAAAAAAGAAAATCATGAGAATATTTCTGCTCTTGATGCAGGTATGAGTGTTCAGTAGTTTTTAGGAAGCTGTGGAAGAGAGGGAAACATTAAATATTATCTGTGGATTATAAATTTCCACTGAGTTTTACTAGCGTAAAAATGCAAGCATGGTCCAAACTAATTCAAAAAGCAGATGTAAGGAGTGAGGGAGGAGGAAAAAAAGATGAGAACATTAACTTTTTTACCCTAAACAAAATAGTCTTTTTCATTTCACATGAGGATAACTTAAATCAGTTAAACAGGAATACATTATGCAGAAGTCTTGTTTTCTGTTTGCTCATCTTTTAAAATTTGCTCAAAATAATGCCACTATACAGTTTAGACAGAAATTAACTTTAGACTAACTCATTTGCTTTGATCCCTATATTTCCCAATTTCACCTTCTGTCTGGCATAGCCCAACAAGACTAGGACATACTCAGCTGACTACTGGAAAAACATGGAACTCTCACATGGAAATAAAATAATCAACCGCTAAATATTTACCAAAGTTACTCTTAAAAAATTATTAAATTTTAAAAATGGAAGCATGTACCATGATTATTTTTTTCACCAAATTGTTCAGCCTGTTTATACAACAGAGCACAAGGCTTTCTTCTTTGGAGAATTTGGATCTGTGGCCTTGAAGCCATCAAGGTCCAAAAATCAATGCTACAACCTGACCTGTACTGTTTATGTACATCAATCAAAAGTGTATTTTCTTCCAGGTACAGTGCAGACCCTGAAAAACACTGACTCTCTGAACATGCTTTCAAATACACTTTGACAATTTAGGGTGGGATATTTTAAGTCATAACCACTCCCCTTGCAAGTCAACACAAGTGAAAGTGGGTGCTAATTTCTTAGTTGCTGCAGCTGGCAGCCACATAAGTTAACTGAGGATACCACCTCAGTGAACATGGAAAGTGTGCTTTTAGTGCAATGCAAGATTCTTCTCACTCACCATTACTGTTAAGTAAAAATAAAGGGGCTCACAGGCTGATCTCATCAGCTGAAGTTTGCTCTCAATTGATGGCATTTTCAGCTGCTCTGTTACCAAAGTTTCCCACCCTATCTCTGCTAGCAAAGAATGGAGCAGGTAGGGGCGTGGTTTCAGCATTTCTTTATTTTACATCTTCCATGGGCTTCTCATCTCTCATATTCTTTTGTCAGACTGACACAATACATGTAGTCCTCTAGTATCATTAAGACTTAAGACTTTAGTTACTAAACAGCAGCAGTTATACCAGATATCACTACAGCAACGTCCACCCTGAAGTAGTTCACCACTACTGTCATATCAGAGTTGGCAAGTGTGCACTCCTCGGCCTCTTCAGAGCAAAGTGGCTTAGCATATAATATGGAACAATTTTAAAAATTACGAGAGCTTGATAAGATCCCAGTAGTGCTAAAAAAATAAAACTCATCTAAAAACTCTACACCATTATAAACAGAATAGAAAAAGAATAATTTTCAATAGACTATGTGAATTAACAACTTAAGTAGCCCAAATTGTCATACAATGCATGTCACTCATCTTTCTTTAAAGAACAAGAGCACTAATTATACATCTCTCAGACAGAACATATTCTTCTCATTGAAGCGAGTTTTAAAATAGATTGATCTTGCCCTGAAAGATTGGATTCTGTCTTTGTACTAATGTGGGTTGTTTAGTGCTCCTGCTGCAAAGTCTCTCTGGCACACCCTCCCTCATGTGCCAGTCTCATGCCCGATGTCTTACAGAGGCAGCAAGATTCAGGAGTCCAGCCACCCAGTGACTCAACACTGAATCTTCAACTGCCCATTTCACCTTCACTTACAGACTTTTCCAAACATACTTTTCCAACAAAACGCCTGCTAGTGATGAGAGCTCTGCTTTGCTAGTTATGCTGTCCAGGCACAACCTAGCCGTAAAACAAGGAACCACAGTCCTAGAAAAGGAACATCTTAACCACAGACACTTTTAAACAGCACAAGCAGTTCAGATATGAAGAAAACATACTTCTGAATGCCACCCGCTTCAGTGGGACTTCACTGCCCCATGCAAGTCTCAGGCCTTGGGACAGCACGTGATAATGGAACAACTTCTCTTCCACAAAAAGCAGGCTCTTTAGAAGGCAGCCTCTGCCAACCCCCCTTCTGCTTTTGCACATCTTCTCAAGAACTTTCTCCTTGCAGCCATGAGGCTTCCACAGCCAGCTGCCTGAGAAACCAGAGCAGTTGTCCAGCCCACAGCACAGTCTTTTCTAAGACGAAAGGACAGGTATAAGAACTGATGGCTGTGCTACAGCTACTCAGAGCTACTCATTTACACCTTAGTTCTTGCATCCAAAAAGAAGGCTCAAAACCACAACAAAAACATGCAGTTCTTAATGGCATTCACAAACCAACATGAAATTCCTACATACATTAGTAGTCAGGCTAACTTTCTTGAACACTAATGCCAAGGAACAAGGACCATAAGAGCATGACTACTCTTTAAACAGTCTGTTGTGCAGGATCAAGGAACCATCTGTTTTTATGAACTGCCTACTGGTATTGTCATGGTGAAGACTGTCACTGCATGGACTTTAGGAAACATGCAGTCTTTCTGTGAAGCTTTTGTTCAGGTAGCTGCAGTACAAAAGAGCATCCAAATTACTAAGACTGTATCATTCAGGTTTAAATCAATAGTTCTGCCAAAGACTCTCTTTGTTGCCAGAGGCAAATCTTCAGGACCTCACTCAGAAAAATACTTAAGCATATGTGAAAATCATATCAAAATCAACAGAATATATACAAAAAAATTCTTAAGTGTTCTGCTTAACTACAGCGTTTGTTTGTGCCCAACCAAGGTCTCCAGACTGTGAAGGAGGTGGTGTTTCCCATCTCCCATCCTTTCTTTGTCACTAGAGCAAGAGCTGCATATTCTGGGCAGCATTACTTATCATCATATGAAGATAGAGATAGTGTATCAGTAGAAGTCCAGCTGTAAAGACATTAATACAAATTTTATGGATTCACTGTATGATTATGTGGACCAAGAACCCAGTGTACCAGCTAAGCTATATAAACACAGATAAAACTGTCCAAACATCTAACCTTAATAATAAACCCAATTTAACTAACAGAGTAACCTAGATGAAATTCCAGATGTCTCTCACACATGGTAAATTAAAATACTCTGTAACAAAGTTCAGAGTACACTTCTACAAAACTAACATAATGTCAGGAAATATAAACAAAAACAGGAAAAATTTAATTCATCTCATTCTCCAGTGTCACATCTCACATTTACTAAGCTCTTTCAAACATGTTATGTTGCTGATTAACAGTAATGCCTTAAGGCACAACCTTTTTCCTTTTTCTGATCCTGGGAGTTAGACACTGCTTTGAAATGTCACTGAGGCATACAATTCTTCCTCAATGGTAACGTCAGAGAGCACCCTATAATTTAAAACACCACACTTCTAATTGACAAAATAGAGTCAGGTAGAAAAAAGCATAATGAATTCAGATCCTATCCTGAGTACAATGAAACTTCAAACAGTGCTGAAAGAATGAAAAACAGTTGAGCTAATAAAAAACAGACCGTGCTTAAACCATCTTTCATCAAGTAAATTTCACCTACATCGTTACTCTTGGAATTTGGGAAAGTAGGAGGAGCCAGCAAGGTCTGACGAGATGTGAAAGGATATCTGCAAAATGTGTAATATTTAGCAAATTAACAAAGCAGAAAACCAAAGCCAGGCTCTGACCTCAGTTATACTGGTGTAAATCCAAACTAACATCACTGACTGTAATGGAATTACTTTGGATTTACTCCATGTTAACTCAGATCAAAACCTGTTTAAGGAGACAGAATATCGAAGTGGAAAATATGGCTTTTATATCTACACAAAGGGACATTTCATTGCAAGTAACTAAGAAACTGTTTAATGCTATGTAGCTACAACACAAAAGGTGAAGTGGACTTGAGTCATCACATAAATATACACAGCCAAAATTTCTGAAGTTTGAAAGGTTTTATGCACTACAAATCTGCCTCTAAACAAGCTTTATGCAATTTAAAGAGTTAATTCAAAACATGCTTCACTTATTTAGGGCTTTTCTTATTTGCTCGTTTATCTCAAACCATACTCTTTACAAAACAAGAGTCATTCCCATGAAGCAGGCATGCAACAGCATCTCTTAAGTTGCTTCCCTTATACCCTTTACAGAACCAAATTCATCATCTCATACCACATGCTAAGCTAGAGGTCCATCTGCATAAGCTACCACACACCTCTACACTGCAGAGTATTTCTGTGCCTTCCCCCTAAAAGAAAAAACATGAGTATGTATCAGTATAGGTGGCTATGCTGAGCCACCAGGACCTTAAAAGATTTGCTTGAAGTAATAAAATTGCCAAAATCTTTAAAATGCAATTTAGCCACCATGCATTATTTTTATCTTCATACACCATGGTTCACTTTAGGTGGCACAATGATACTCAATTACACACACTTTCAAGAGTGGGGAAAGGGCTGAGTTTTTACAGTAATGACATGATCTCTACTTTTCACACGCTAGGCATGAGCAACATCAGTAATATTTAGAACAAAGCTTGATACACAAAGCAGCCACGGTTTTTTGCTCCCGTTGTCAGCATTCATAGAGACTGTCTAGATCTGCACACACACAGATGCTGTGTAACTCGATCTTTCCAGTTCAGTTCAGTTCATTAGTGCTAGGGACACTCATTCCCTTCCCACTGCAGCTATGCCAGCCAAACTAACTGCCAGCCCTGCTCTCCAGAACCATCCTAACACAAGTCATGACCTCCTCCACTGGGCAGCAAAGGGGTTCATGCACACCCTTTCTAAACAAGCTAGCAAGCTCAAAGAGTTTCAGCAGTCTCTGCTAACCTGGATCACTGTGGAATGAACCTGGAACTGCAAAGCAGCACTTATGGCTGGGGATAAGAAAAGGCCATAATCTCAAAGAAGAGGGAAGCAGATAGCAGCACAGAGCAGTAATTTTTTTCATCCAATCCAGCTACACCTTTAAGAAAAAGATAGGCCCACAGATTCAGCCAAAATTTCAGAGAACAAAATATCAGAGTCTATTGGTCCAGTTCAGACCCAGATCAAACACTAGAAACAAACTTGCTCGCAGGGGCCATGTGCAAAGTGAGAATGATACATTTCCTTGCTACCACCCTCATTCATGCTAAGGCAAACATCAGCTATCAGACACACTGAAAGCAACAAGAGAAAGATTTCTCCATCATCTCCTGCACAAACCTATTTGTGGCTAACACAGCACTTCTTTCACAGCAAGAATATGCCGCCTTTAACAGCAACACATTTCATCGCCAGGATCCAGTCTGTATATGCAAAAGATACTAGACTGCCAAGAAATCTTGAGATAAAGGAGGGGAGTGCTGAGAAGGGACACTGAACCTCTGAGGGAAAAGGGTCAATGGAAATTTTGAGGAAGGGATGGGCTGAAGGCAGAGAGGAAGATAAAAAGATGTGGGAGTCTGACAGATTAGGAAAGAAAGGAAAACGAGGAGTAAACTTTTCAGAGACAAATAAGTGATTTGTCGGTTTGTGGTTAACACAGAGGACTGACTCAGGAGTAAGTCATACAAATTCCCTGTGCTTTGATTCAGCTTATGTAAAATTTAGAAGAGGAAGACATGACCAAAACAAAACAAACAAAAATCCACACACACCAAAAAAAAACACTCATCTGAAATGCTGTAAGACAACAAGATGTAAGTTTTTAAGGTTTACTTAACTGTTGTTAAATCAGGAGGCAGCAATCCTGGACATGCACCACTGCCTAAGCACCATGTTGTGTTCTCTAAATGCTGTAGAAAAGCAGTCAAAATGTTATCCCAACCAGTGCTTGCTTCAGCAGTCTACCAGCAGTGACGCTGGGGCTTGGCTTTGTCTGTGCCACTTGCTGGGGGCTAGCAGAATGTGGTAAAAGACAGTAAGTGTGCACAGTGATGCTAAAGATCTCTAATTGAAACCACACTACTATTGTGTTGGTGATGTACAAGCTAAGTAACATAAAATGGAAAAGAAGTGCCACAATGCAAAGTGATTTGCCAAAAGATTGGCAGCAATCTTGTCTCTCTACCTGGGTGCTCCAGCTGTTGTTCTTTTACCTAAAATCATGTGCTTGCCTAAGCATTTCACCCATTTACAGCCTAAAAAACTACCTCTGACACAGCAGCTGTAAAGTCACAATCTCTTGAGGATTTTAGTAAACAGAAATATAAATTCATACGGAGGCATAAAACAAACCACAGTATTCCTAGCTGGTCTAAGGCAAAGGCCTTCATTTTTCCAGCACAACTTCCCTCATCTTCCTCTGTTCCTCAATGAACTGCAAGTGCAAAACCATACTAGTTCAGTGGACCAAGACCTCACTAACTAAACAAAAAGCTCTGTCCTTTGGAAAACAGACTCGGACATACCATTGTGCAGCTTAGGAGAACTCAGGAAATGTTTCAGTGATACTCAGCATCCCCAGAGAGACTTAACTTCAGCTCATGAAAATACACTGGTGTCCAAAGCATGAAAATTACAATGGCTTCCTGCTTACACCCCCACCCCCCAGGCTATGAATCTAATTTAAACAAGATGGCAGGAATCCAGCAGTAACCTATAGTCATAGATTAGAGCTGCTATCCTGAGCAAACAGACCAGACGTTTGGGACTATAGCAACACAAGACATACCTTCATTTTCATTTAACTATGCAAACCCACCCCACTCACTCCACTTCAGCAGGGTTTTTCCAGTCTGAAAACCTGGGGTCCTATTCTGCTTTTGGTTACATCTCATTGCAGAACAAGCTCTGCTAGTTGTAATTTATCCTATAGTTATAAAGTTGATACTGAGAATTTGGCTCTACCATGTATCAGGCTAAATGAAACTGTCTTTTAAAGCTGTCTTCATATTTTGTAGTCCTATGGCCAGGAAAAAACAGCCAAGGAAGGACACATTACAGCCCCCGTGAAAACACTGAAGCACTGAAATACAGAGCTAAAGCTCACTCCCTCTCAATTGCAATTCTGCAATAGGCTCTGGGCCGTGAGGGGGCCAGCTGTCTTCCGTAAGAGCTGATTCATGCAGGCACCTTGAAAGAATAATTTAATTCTCTCTGCACAATTCATACATCCAAGTTTATTTTGGGAGTCCCATTATGTTATACACAGGCTCTGAACACTTATGTGCTTGATTCATTGTACCTAATATCACACACTAACTGTTGTATTACCAAAAGCATATGGTAAGAAAGCCACTATTCCAGAGCAAACAGATGAAACTGCTAATAGGGATACATTACTGAAAATAAATTCAACACTTTCGATTATCTTTCGTTGCATGTGATGTATGCAGCTTGTTGGCTTGGTGTCTGGGAACATGTCATTTCCAAATATGCATATATTTTACCGGCAATGCTTTGCAGACTGAAATCTGCGGCTAAGTATATTTTAAGAAAAGGGCTACAACTTAAGCAGAGCTGGAAAACAGCACACAGTCTCTGCGAAGAGAAGTACCAAGGATGCCAAAGAAAATCAAGATGGAAGAGTACACGGGATACAGAACAATAAGTTAACATATCTTCACAGATACACACAGCCTGTTTACATTTGTAATACACATTAACAATGTGCATCACAGCCCCTATTTGTGGCTTATCCCCACAGAGATTATCAGCTTCATAGCTGCCAGTATTACTCCTTTAGCTTACACAGAACGGTCTCTGCTGAACACCCAAGGTCCAAACCCTGCTGACAACCTGCGGTAAAGGCAAATGACATGTAAGACGTTCTGCTTAGCCACATCATTAGGCATCCACCAAAACCCTCTGCAAAGCAGACTCACAGAAGCCCCCCAGCTTATGCTTGAGCTGCCTGCACAGACTGCCTCTAAGCATTACTCAGTTTTAGCTCAAAATGCCCTACCAGGGGAAGTTCTTCAGCAGGACTGAAGGTCTGGGGTCAGCTCAGAACCAGGGAGGACATTACAGTGTGGGCACAACCTATTACCCCATGTGAGCTGGGATCATCTGAGCCCTCAGTATCTATATGGTAGGATGAAAAACGGTATGAAACAAATCTCAGGGACTATTTTTTGGACAGTCAGCCCCAGAACTGGAAAAGTTAGAAAGCAGAAAGCCTCTCACTTGACTTCATACCTCCTAAATTCAGGGCTTCAACTGAACTAACCTTTGCTCCCTCTGCAGCCAGCAAAAGCAAATGAGACCTCCAAAGAGTATCTAAAAATTCACAAGTGATTAATTGTTTCATAAAGGTGCCAGTTTCTTTTTGTGAATTACAGAAAGAACCTTTGGGTAGCTAGTCTCTTAGCTGAGGTTTTCCAGTTGAGTACCTGAAGTGAAATGGAAGTAGTCCCATCTTCAGTGTCATGACATAACATGATCCCATTCAAGTGCTTCAGGAACATGAAGTCATTGCGCTTCTCCTCTGGCAAAAACAGGGAAAAGCTCAGCTCACATCTACAGTTACAAAGAATAGGTTGCATATGTTCTTCAAAAGGCAATGAGAAGTTTAACCATAGACCACAAGGGGATATGCGTGACCTAACCCACTCTGATCCCACTGAAAAATATAACATTGCGAACTATCCCTATACAAAATGCAAATCTTGGGCCCAGAGTCCACACAACAACAACTGCATAGCATGAATTTGTAATAGGCATAACTGAAGGATCTCATAAATCAGATCTGAGTGTAACACACCTAAAAGAAGAAACACTAAACACAGGCAATAGTTATAAAAAATGAATTATATTCAACAATGTAATTGAGGAGTAAAACACATTTTCTCTGGCAGTAGCAAAGAAAGCATATGAAGCAGCCAGCCCAGTGCATATTTCATTAAATCCATCCTATTTCTTCTAATAAAACAGTTTATTATCAAGGCATGGTGAGCCGATCAAGAAACACTATCAGTCTCTTTCAACAGAGAAATTGTTTTGCAAACTGAAAAACATATGTTTTCAATATTTCCTCTGATGTATGCATCTCCTTCAAAACTGAAGTCCACAGCATATGCCAAAAATCAAATCATTGATTGGAAAATACATACCAACTGGCATCTGAGGGCTTCTCTGTCTACAGGATGCCTCTGTCATTCCTCTGGCCACATTCAAAATCCATTAACTAAATGAAATACCTACTCCTTTTCTGTACTCCTTAATCCAGTTTATCCAGATCCTCAACTGACTGATTTGAATCCACTCTAGTATAAATTCCAAGCAGCTTCCAATACACACACAAAAAGTGTAAAGCACAATTCAGACAAAGACTACAGACACATACCTCAGGTCCATACAGTGTAACAGAAATAGCTCTGAGGTTCCTAACAAGTTGGTACAGCAGGATGAAGAAAGTCATAGACACATAAAGCACTGACCCAATATAAACTCATTTTGCTCACTGTTAGTTAAGAAAAGTTAAAGAGCAATTTGTGCCAGCAAATGGGAGTCCCATCAGTCCATGCCTCCCTACACAGGACAAGTATTGTTCACCACCCTACAGTTAACATGCAGCCCAGCTCTGCATCATGCGATACAGAGCTTTCAAAAGGCATGTGAACATATCCTCATGCCTGATCCAGATCAAGTTGGTACTGCCAGATGGATGGTAGTAAGGAGCCAGGATTACGGATCACAGTCTCAGTTTCAGCAGTCTTCAGTTCTTGGTTTGTTGGGGTTGTTTGGGGTTTTTTTCCTTCATTCTCCTCTGAGAACTCAAGCTGCTCTCTTCAGTAAAGGCATTCACTATTAATTCCCCACCAGAGAAGGCATTGGTTTTCATCACTATCTTCTAGCACTGCTGCTTTAAAAGAGCAAGGTTGGCATTCAAGAGGCTAATATTCTCTGGTTAGCCTCCTTGTCAACTTCCCCCTGTATATTTCACTGACAGTTCATCTTGCAATGAACACTATTGCCTCAGTTAGTGAGATAAATATGTATATAATATTTATCCCTATGCCTCTCTATTCATTTAATTACTGTGCATTCTCAGAAAAGAAACTGCTTTCCCCAGATAAGAAAGAGACAGAATGTATCAATCTCAGGGAGGGACAATTTAGTCATAAGTTAAAAGCACTTGAGGATCTGTGTCTAATTTTATAAATCATGAAAAATTTGATTTGTGGGCATTTAAACCAATTCAGTAGATGCATACATCATCAGAAGTTTCTTTTCTTTCCATACCATAGAGCTCCCATCAAGAGCCATAGCCAACATGGCCTACTGTTTAACAATTATTGCCATGAATAGGTTAACTTGGCTTCCATACATGACTGTGTGGAAACACGGGGTCCTGCAACTTTTGAGAAATAAATGGAAAATGGGGAGAAGAGGGGAAGGAGAATGGAGAAAGACAGAAGACTACAAATTCAGCTCTTACACTGTTGGTATCTACCTTCTCCCCACTGCTCGCAGTTCTCAGACATTGCTAACTTAGATGAGAGCAACTACCATTCCCTGCCTCACAAGGAGGATAAGGCACAGTCCCCAGCTGCCCAGGCAAACAGAGAATACAGCTTCAACAGCTTCCACACAGTGCTTCAGAGGGATTAAGCCATATTCATTGCTTGGGTAATTCAGGACATGGTGAAATACACTCTACAGCCACTATTTATCTGGGGCAAGGGTTCACTGGTTTTTCAGTTTAACTAGCACCAGCTTGATCACTTTCTAATCTGGTTCAGTATTGTGTGATATTTACCTTGAGATCAATCAGCAAATAGTTGAAGTAGCAGAAATAATGGAGCAGCAACCTCTAATGGGAAGGCAGGGACGAGTCTTTTTGTGCAGAACAGCAGCTGAAAGACCAACCAGACCTTCATGCCATCACTGTGTGGATTTGTGCTGTTCTTTAAATGTGTATTTTGTCATGTACACCTACACTTCTACACTGACATCCTGGAGAACAGTGACAAGTGGCTTCTCAACAGGTTCAATTCACTGCAGATGATCTAAAGACACAATTGTATCTGGAGCAGAAGTTACAGAAGCTACGCATCACCCTTCCCTTCTAAGCAAGGTGTGTGATCCTCCAGCAAAGTCTACATTTTGCTACCAAATAGTCTTCAGAAAATACAATAGCAGTACACGATATGCCAGAAAACCTACTATACTGGGAAGTGAAAGAGTTTTTCAGGTGCATGGGGGGGGATAATAGTAAAGATTCTAAGGCAACTGATAGAAAACTCAAAATGACTGTATTTGGGAGTGAATTTAAAACTCTGTACAACTGTTTGCTACATTGTTGCATACCTAATGTTTGAGTTTGCAATGGCACTGTAATAGTGACTGCAATTTGGGACACAACAGGGGAAGTACCCTCTATGTGAACTCCAGAAGCGATAGAGAACAGGCATATGCTGCTAAACAGCAAGCCTCATTTGCTAAATGACATCAGTAATAATTATTGGGACAGAATAACACTGGGATGCATTACTAATGAGCTACAGAGCTTTTCGTGTAATTGTCACCACTTAGAGCTGGGGATAGCAAAGCAAAATAGAACAAGTAGCTTCTGTGTAAGTTCAGTAGGCAACAGTTTCAAAAGTAACATGAAAAATAATTCATAATGCAAAGCAGAAAAGAATGACATATTTGAGGCATTACCAGTTTTTTTCCTAAGGAAAAAACAATCTCCAGTGTATCTTCAAGTAAAAACAGGGATAAAAAATCCTTTCCCTTGCAAAAAAGACACAAGAATTGGGGAGGAAATTACCATTGTGCATACCTTCAGGGCTGGACAGGCAGAGTTATGACAGCAGAAAAATAAGATGTAAGTGATGGTCTAGTAGGCTTTTGTATGATGTCAACATTTTGGCTGTCTCAGATTTTGGAGCTTCTGGCACTGGCAATACTGTCTTCTGTAATCTATATAAACAGCTACTTGTAGAGTGACCCCAGATAAATTCTTCCAGAGGATGAAAAAAACAGCCATGTAATCACATAAAATTGATTTTATAGATAACACATCTCTGTTAAGGATGACAATAGTTTCAAAACACTTATTTCACATACACTCAGTATGGTTATCATAGAAGTCTCAACAGAGATGGAAAATATCTGTAGGTGCTTTAGACTTTATCGTTATCAACTTGGAGTTGGTCACTATTATATAGTATTTGTGATTGTCATTCAACTGCTAACAGTAAAAATAAAATTCAGTAGTAGTAGTAGTTAACAACAATAAACAGGCAGTATTTGAGCCTTAAGGAAACAGAGTACTTCCTGCTGAAATTGTCAAAAGTGAAATAATAAGTAATAGTAACACTTCAACAGTTATAGCACAAGGGCAGATGTAACAGTTATTATGCCCAGTTCTGGTTATCATCTGTCTTGAGGAATGCCAAGACAGCACTGAACAGTTGTAAATATACATTGTGTCTCCTAAAACATGAAAGAAAGACTCAAAACTTGGACATGCACTCATTACTGCTGTCACTATATACCTAAGGAAGTCCAAAATAAATCATACCCAAAAAAACCTTACACAACCTTGAGTTTTTCAGATAGGATTTTCAGAAATTTCTGAGGCCACCAAAGAACACTGCTCAAAGATCAGCTGTGACAACTTTAACCTGATGTTCTGTGATGTATCAGTAGAGCTACTGCACCAGAACAGGGAGATCCAACTTGTTAAATTAGCACATTTTTTTGCCCCACTTTGGATTTTATGAATAATATGAAACCCACTCTACTCTCAAAATAAGAACACGATTTGAATTAAGTGGAGAGAATAATTTTCTTTGCCTCTGTTCTTACTCTTTTACCAACCAGAGTTGGGGCAACTCTTTCCTTTCCTTCCTATAAAAACTATGGGATTTTTATAAGTACCCAGTGTTTGCAAAACATTTCCCCACAGGAACTTCATTGGCAAGCACTTTATTCCTCCTTGCCAACCTGATAATTTGTCTAGTTCAAATATTAGACAGTTTTCAAACAGTTCTTCTACCTACTGAGGAAGGTAAGTAGACCCACTGAATGTGAACAGGAAGAGCTACTGCCCAAAGACAGGCAGACCTTCCCAGAATCCACCAAGTCCTCAGTTCCTGATGGGCAGAAATTCCCATTTCCATCTCACTGTGTGGTTTGCAGAATACAACAAACTGATGAGATGTCTGTCCAGGACAGGCATACAGCGGCAACCCACTGAATCTTTCTCTTAAGTAAAAGATACACTGTAAAACACTGGCAATATCCCTCCCCCGCCTCTTCTCTAACCCCTCTAGTTCCATCACAGTGTACTCAAAACTCAAATAAAAACCACTGTATTACACCCACAGAGTGCTAAACGTCACCCACTAAGGAAGTTTATACCCCATCACAGCATGGCTTATAACAGACCAACCTCAAATAAGTGCTATTACTTACCCACAAACACAATGACACCAACAGGTCTACATGACCCCCAGAATGAGAACTGCAAGGGAACGGCACACTGCAGGAGTCTAGACTTTTCTCGTGCCACACCCATCCCTAGTACGAACACCATTTCTGTGGTGCTAGCAAACTCAAGGCTCCAGTACAAAATACCGCACTTCCTTTAAACTTGTCCTCCCTGCTTTGAAGACAACTGCCATACAGTTTCTCCACAGCCATGTTCCTGTTCTTTAGTAAAACCAATACCATGTCTTGAAGCATTTCTTCCCCCACCCAAAGGAAGCTGAGGGAATCCTGAAAATAACGACCTTCAGACTATACCAGAGGGACCATTCAACTTCTCCCAAATGGGAAAAGGTTTCAGACAACTGATTTATATACATTCAGCCTTTGCCTGAAAAGTTTAATAGACACCCTTAAATCTGAAAGTAAAGCCTGTGGCCAAAGGCCTCAAGTGACAGAAGAATGCAAGAGGGGAAGTGCAGGGCAGCCTGTTGGAGAAAAGCTATCAGAAGAGTCTGATGTAAGAAACCTGCTGGGTGGCCAAGAGGCAGTGATACTGTTCACCTGTAGATACAGAAATGACAAAGTGGTGGCTCAGACTGGGAAGGCTGGCTATGCAGCCTCTGCAGCTGAATTAAAAACAGGAAGAATTTCAGCTGAGTGGGGGTGGAAGTTTTACACTACACTTGATCTTAGCCAAACAGCTGAGAAGCGATGACTGGAGTGCTGCAATGGATGGCTATAAGCTCTTCAGAAGGGATAGGCAAGGTAGAAGAGGTGGTGGGGTGGCTCTCTCTATGTTAGGGAGTGTTTTGACTTTACAGAGCTACACAATTGTGATGACAAAGTGGAGAGCATATGGGTAAGGATGAGAGGAAAGGCCAATAAAGCACATTGTGCTGGGAGTCTGTTATAGACCACCCAACCAGGCTGAAGGGACGGATGAATCATTCTACAAGCAGCTGGCAATAGTCTCAGAATCGTGTGCCCTTGTTCTCATGGGGGACTTCAACTTCCCAAACATCTACTGGAAGTACAACACAGCAGAGAGTAAGCAGTCTAGGAGGTTCCTGGAGTGTATGGAAGATCAACTTCCCCACACAGCTAGTAGGTGAGCCAACCAGGGGAGGAGCCTTGCTAGATCTACTGTTTACCAACACAGAACGACTGGCAAGAGGTGTGATGGCTGGAGGTTGTCTTGGGCTTAGTGACCATGAAATGATAGAATTCTCAATTCTTGGTGAGGCAAGGAAGGGGGTCAGCAAAACCACCACTGTGGACTTCCGGAGGGCAAACTTTGGCCTCTTCAGGGCACTGGTTGAGAGTGCTCTCCCTTGGGAGACAGTCCTGAAGGGCAAAGGGGTCCAGGAGGGATGGACATTCTTTAAGAAGGAAATCTTAATGGCTCAGGACCAGGCTATTCCCACGTGCCACAAGTCAAACTTCCAAGGAAGACGACGAATCTAGCTAAACAGGGAGCTTCTGCTAGGATTCAAGAAAAAAAGGAGAGTTTACCATCTCTGGAAGAAAGGGCAGGCAACTCAGGAGGAGTACAGGGATCTTGTTAGGTCAGGCAGAGAGGAAATCAGAAAGGCAAAAGCTCAGCTAGAACTCAATCTGGCTACTATTGTAAGACACAACAAAAAATGTTTTTACAAATATGTTAACAGTAAAAAGAAACCCAAGGAGAATATCTATCCTTTAATGGATACAGAAGGAAACATTGCTACCAGAGATGAGGAAAAGGCTGAAGTACTTAATGTCTTCTTTGCCTCAGTCTTTAATAGGGAGACCAGTTATCCTCAGGGTACTCTTCCCCCTGAGCAGGAAGGCAAGGACAAAGAGCAGCATATACCCCCCTTATTCAAGAAGGAAATAGTTAGTGACCTACTACACCATCTGGACACTCACAGATGTATGGGACCAGATGGGATTCATCCAGGAGTACTGAGAGAACTGGCAGAGGTGCTTGCCAAGCCACTCTTCATCATCTATCAGCAATCCTGGTCAACAGGGAAGGTCCCAGATGACTGGAATCTTGCCAATGTGATGCCATTTACAAGAAGGGTCAGAGGGAGGATCCAGGGAACTACAGGCCTGTCAGCCTGACCTTGGTACCAGGGAAGATTATGGAACAATTCATCTTGAGAGCACTCACATGGCAAGTCCAGGACAAACAGGGGCTCAGGCCCAGTCAGCAAAGGTTTACAAAAGGCAAGTCCTGCTTGACCAACCTGATCTCCTTATATGACCAGGTGACCCACCTACTGGGTGAGGGAAAGGCTGTGGATGTTATCTACCTGGACTTCAGCAAGGTCTTTGACACTGCCTCTCATGGCACACTCCTTGAGAAGCTGGCATCTCATGGCTTAGACAAGTGTACTCTTTGCTGGGTAAAAAACTGGCTGGATGGACAAGCCCAGAGGATTGTGGTGAATGGAGTTAAATCCAGCTGACGGCCAGTCACAAGTGGTGTTGCCCAGGGCTCGATGTTGGGGCTGGTTTTGTTTAATATCTTTATCGATGATCTAGACGAGGGGACTGAATGCACTCTCAGCAAGTTTGCAGACAAAACCAAGTTGGTAGGCAGGGTTGATCTGCTTGAGGGTATGAAGGCTCTGCAGAGAGATCTGTACAGGCTGGATCAATGGGCCAAGGACAATTGTATGAAGTTCAACAAGGTCCTCCACTTCAGTCATAGCAACTCCATGCACTACTACAGGCTTGGGGAAGAGTGGCTGGAAAGCTGCCCGGCAGAAAAAGACCTGGGGGTGCTGGTTGACAGCCGGCTGAATATGAGCCAGCAGTGTGCCCAGCTATCCAAGAAGGCCAATGGCATCCTGGCCTTATCAGGAATTCTGTGGCCAGCAGGAGCAGGGAGGTGATTGTTCCCCTATATTTGGCACTGGTGAGGCTGCACCTCGAGTGCTGTGTTCAGTTTTGGGCCCCTCACTACAGGAAAGACACAGAGTTGCTGGAACATGTCCAGAAAAGGGCAACCAAGTTGGTGAGGGGCCTGGAGCACAAGTCTTATGAGGAGCAGCTGAGGGAACTGAGGCTGTTTAGTCTGGAAAAAAAGGAGGCTGAGGGGGGACCTTATCGCTCTCTGCAACTACCTGAAATGGGGTTGTAGTGAGGTGGGGGCTGGTCTCTTCTGTCTGGTGGCAGGACAAGAGGCAATGGCCTCAAGTTGCAGCAAGGGAGGTTTAGGTTTGATATTAGGAAAAATTTCTTTACTGAGAGGGTTGTCAGACATTGGAATAGGCTGCCCAGGGAAGCAGTTGAGTCACCATCCCTGGAGGTATTCAAAAAGTGCATAGATAAGGCACTCCAGAACATGGTTTAGTGGGCATGGATGATGGTCGGACTCAATGATCTTTAAGGTCTTTTCCAACCTAAATGATTCTATGATTCCAAGTTTTATTGCTACACTCAGAGGACTATTTATTCTTCATCACTCACAAGCATCTTTTTCAAGGCAGAAGTTAACATGTAAAGGAAAGCTTATACTTCGCCATTTCAGCACACAGCTTTCCATCTTCCTTTATTATCCATTCATATAACCACAATACTTTTTATATCAGGAAGTATGAAAAATTTTAATTCCATTAATAGCCTAATTTAATTTTTTTACATTCATCCTCTAAAAAAAAAAAACATTATTTCTTCTTTATTATAATTTCTAAAAAAAACCCAACAAAAAACCAAACCCTACCAAACCTGCAAAAACCAAAGTTCTCAGACCTTTCATATGACCTTCTGAACTTGTTCCAAGCTAGTATGTGGCTCAGCAGCCTTACCATTGTTATGGATATAGCACTACAAGTTTGTTAAATAAAGGAGACCCCAGGTTATTAAGTTAAATATATTTATGTGCCTTTACTTCATGATATAATTAGAGCTTTACTCCCCAAAAAAGAGGAGTGGGATCAAGGAAAAAAGATAAAATATTGTGTTTCTAGTTCTCCATTTACTATGTGACCCTAGGTGGATGACTTAAGTTCGATACTATTTTCCCATCTGAACAAAGCAGTATTAACATCTTCCCTTTTCTCACATAGGCAATATGCTGCTGATCCGATTTTTAAGAAAAGGGGTTAGGAAATGCTCATATCAGAGATTTGTAGACATGCAGAGTATTAACAGGCAAACATCATCCTGTGCACTAGGGAGTCCCGAGGTTATATATTCCCTTCATTTTTCTTGTAATTAATATTACTGGAGTTTGGTCTATAAAATAATCATTCACACTAAAGGAATGCTTGATTAAATCACACAGAGTCAGAGTCATTACTGGTATAATTCCATTAGCTTTACAGAAAAATACTAGGGATTAATTTGTCCTCTTAAGATTATTTTCCATTCCAAAATTCCTTAATGGCATAAAGAAAAAATAGAAAAGCTGGCCACAGATGTTAAATAAAGACATTTTGAGTCCAATCCTGTTTCCACATGATAGAATGGGAGTTAGAAGGAGATCAGGACACACAACAACAACAAAAGCATTTACTGATCTTGAGCTTTAGCTCCAATGCAAAATTTTCCTGTGCCAACTCTTCTTAATTTGGGACTTTTTTTTTCTCCCTCAAGTTTTTCCATTGAACAAGTCTGGCAAGAGATTTCTTTGTCAACAGCCCTTTTCACTATCTACAAAACTTCTGTGATCATCTTTAGGCATTGAAAAACCACAATAGAAAAATTCCTGTAATCTATTAAAGCATTGCACATGCTTACACATGAAGTAGAATCCAAAACAAAAGGCTTTTTCAAAATGGAGATCTCAGCATAGCACCAGATGGTACAGTGGTATCAAAATGTGAAACCCATTACAGATTTTTTTCTGTAGGCCATAATTCTATGCCAAAAACCTCGAGTTTATTACTAATATACACATTTTAATTATTACTGTTTTACCAAAACATCATAGTCCGAGCAAAATACCATTGCAATAGTCATAACACTACATTTAAATCTACCAAAGGCCACAATGTGTTGGCATATCACAATGCAGCATTAATATGCAGCACTTTGGTAACAATGTAGTCCACTAGAATATGAGAGGATTTTTAAATAACTAAAATTATAAATAATCCAGCTGCACCTTGTGTGACGTCAAGTACCCTTCCAAGACAGATTCTTGTATGGTTTTGTTGAATACACTCTCCTTGTCAACAGCTCTTTCTTTATGGTACTTAGAAAGCATTTGAGCTGTTTCACTAACCAGTATGAATCAAGCAGTGCTGCAAAGTGAACAACTGGAGCACTGTTCAGCATACACTGTGCAACATAAATTAAGAAAACAGTAGAGTTAAAAGCCAAATCCATACCAACTTTAAATTGTAATTACCTATCAATAAAGAGTGTATCTGGATCAGGACAGCTTTATACAAAGAGAAGCTCCTTGGATCTGAGGTCCAACTGTTGCACTCCTTGTAGAGTCCCATTTGCCTCATGGACCACAGTACCTCACAAAAATATCGTGAAAGTCTGCCTGTGGGACAGCTACATATAAAGTTCTTTTTTGAAGAAAAATTATCAGTTGAGCAAATAACCAGACAACTTGGTGGGGGGGCAATAATCTTATCAACTTAGTTGAGCAGTCTTCAGACAGAACACCACTAGTAAACAAATTGGACATTCTGAAATACAAGTCAAGCAATATTTTTTTTATTAGATTTTTGAGAAATGTTACTCCTCTATAGATTCAAAAAAGATGTTGAACTGGTCACAACAGTATTTCTTGCATTTCTTTTCAAGTGCCTAAGCTTGGTCATCATCAGATGTAAAATACCAGATTACCAGCAGTCTGAACTGCTACATCCACAAAATTCAAGACACTGGACTGTGAAGTGTCCATCTAACTCGAAGGACACACAGAAATAGTTTTCAGAAACTAAGACAAAATTACATAAAAAGTTATTCATTCTCCACTTTCAAACAGCTCTATGACCTCACAAATTATCCGTCATGCTAAAAATTAAGGCCCCCTCTAGCTGTGCAGGGAAGTTGGACTTCCATATAGAGACATGTAACAAGATACACCAATGTATGTTTGCCAGCAGTTCTTTGTTGTATGGGTCAGCTCTCTGCAGGTTTAAGTTTCAGTTACTCTACTGAATGAAATCCAACATTTGCCAAGGAAAGGGATCTCCTGTGGAAAGAGAGGGAATGGGGGATGAGGCAAGGAAGCAAAAAGTCTGTGAGGGGAAAAAATGAGAATCGGAGGAAGGTGGAAATGGATTTGTTGCTGGTGAGGTACATACAAAGCAAGAAGGTGGTAGTACAGTAAAGCATGATTAAAAGAATCAGTCTGTAACAGAAGCAAAGATCCTGGAGAGCCAATGGAAGCAAGAGGGTCAGGGATGTGGGAGAAAAGGAATGAAAAGGTACAAAAGTGCAGAAGAAAAACTGAATGAGGAAATGAAAACATCAGATGAGAAAGAAGAAATTAACTATTGAAACAAAGGATTTGAAAGCAGCCTGTGATGAAAGCTAAGTCTCGGAACTACTTGGGATATAAAACCTGGAACTTCTTTCTACAGAGGATGCACAGGAACAGAGGACCATCCACACAAGCCTGCAAACAAAAAGTGCACTACACAAGATCACCTTCTTGCTCTCATGGTTGGTATAGATACCCAAGCCCTCTAAAAAAGAGAGCTACCAATTCTTATGGTGAATCATTTTGCTGAGCAGAAAAGGAAGATGTATAAATTGTGATTATGGAGAGAAAATAAACCCAAGACATTCCCAACCCATTACACTGATTTTCTGCCCCATCCAAGGAGAAAGAGCTCCAAGGAGAACTACCAGCTTGATTCTCAAAAAGGATATAAGAGTTCTAGGCTCTACACTTGACCAAAATCTTTTCCTTCTTGCTTACTTCTGTGGCATGATGCTTTTTAAGTCCCATAGATGTTTGTTTCATAAAATAACAAAAAAGGTAAAGAGGGGGAAAAAAATGAAAGTGACACCAAAGGTGAAAACAGTAAGGTACATAAACAGACCTTTTTGTGATAGGAATTCTGATACCACAATGATGGATAAGGAAAAAAAAAATAGAGAACCTATACAAGCTTATAGATAACAAACAGCAAAATTTGCAGGCAAGCTTTTCTCTGATTTTCCAAACATTTGGTTTAAGGTATTTATAACAGTAGCAAACACGTATCTTGTAACCAGAAGTATCTACGTCTGAGGGGAAATAAAAGGGGTATCTTTTCATGTGATGACAACCCTGCAAAAATTGAACTCTTAAGAACTGAATTCCAGAATATCATATTCTGAGATATTCCATGGGAACTAGAAACAGAAAGGTCATCTTCAAGGGCTTTTTCCCACTCCTTGATATTTTGATTTTTTCTTTTTTTTTTTAAAGGAGTTTTTACTGCATAGTACAGCACACATTACCAGCTTGGGGCACCCTGTTCCTATTTCCTCTTCAAGTCACCAGAAGATATTTGACAAGGAAAGAGTAAGAAAGCCAGAGAAAAGGGATAGGACAGGAATAGAAAACAGATGCTGAAAGAGAGGAACACACGATGTACAGCAGAAAGAAGAAGAAAAAAAGGTAAAATGAGGGAAAGAAATAAGAACCCAAAGCAAAAAACACATCATGTAAAGCTCCTGTATCATTTCAGTGCAAGCTTCTGAATGTAAACATGGGACAACAAGACTGGAAGAAAAGTGCAACTGCGTTATGTATGTTCGTAAGTGTATTCCCATAGAAGGGCACTAAAAAAAAAAACTTGGTAGCTTTGTTACTAGTATACCTGCTCTCTACTAGGAGAGAAGGTCACTGAAGCCGCTTCAGCTCACGTTAGAATTATTAAGAGGAGTACTTGATGCCCTAACGCACTTAAGAGTCCACTTTATCTTGAAGGCTTTTGGAGGGTCTGCTGGTATCTGCACGGAGACAGGGAGGGGGTTCGGAAAACGTTACTGGCTCCTGGCAAGCTACCGCAGCGGAGAGACCCGTGTGGCAGGCACGGCCGAGACGCGACAGAAATACTTCTGCTCCAGGCCCCTGGAAGCGCAGGAGAGCCAACCTTCCACAAAAGCCTGCCCGTAGCAGGACCTCCTCTGCTCTCCTTCCCGGGCTCCCTGCCTTGCCTTCCCGCCCCCGAGCCCACCTCGGCAGGCGCCGCGCACCCCGCTCCGGCTGCGGGGGAGCCCGCCCGCGCCCTCGGGGAACAAATCCCTACCTGGGTCGTGGAAAGGCACCAAGGCAAAGTTGTAAAGCGGTCTCTTGGGTCTTTTCAGCGATGTTTCCAGGATCTTGGATGCCCCCTCGATAACCTGCACCAGGTCGTCGTACATGGAGCCGGTCACATCAAACACGAAGGCCAGGGTGGAGGCTCCCTCGGGCACCGCCTCGCCGCCGTGCTCGGGGGCAGCGCGGGGGCACAGGGCGAGCAGCAGCACCGCGCCCAGACCCGCTCCCCACGCTCCGCTGCTCCCGCGGAAAACCATTTTCCCCGGCAGCCTGCGCAGCTCCCGCGGCGGCCGAGAAAGGCACTTACGACGCCCCGCCCGGAGGAGCGCAGAGACCGGCGCCCACCGCCCGCCTGCTCCCCTCAGCGCGGAGGGCAGGAAGCGCCGCAGCTTTTGTCTGCGCGCGGCGGCGGCCCCGCTCCGCCTTTCTTATCGGGCACGGCTGGGGCAGCGCCGCCCCGAGGGAGAAGGCTGAGCCCCGTCCATGCCGCAGGGTGCGGGAGCGAGTGCCGGCACGGCTGCCGCTGGAGCTGCCTCAGGACCCCCGCCTGCGGACTGAGGCGGCGCCCGCCCCGGCCCGGCCCAGCCCCGGCCC
>JANZLQ010000095.1:30264075-30284447 GCA_026212715.1 Elanus axillaris
AGAGGCATTTGGCCAATGCCCTTAACAGCATGCTTTGACTTTTGGTCAGCCCTGAAGGGGTCAGGCAGTTGGACTAGATGATCGTTGCAGGTCCCCTCCAACTGAAATGTTCTCGTCTAGTCTAGTCTAGTCTATTCCATTCCATTCTGTTCCGCTCCATTCCATGCTAAACTTCTAAACTTGGTCAACCATATCTAGTCAAAAGGGTTCTACAAGCAGTTTCCAGTGTCATCTCTCAGTGAACAATCATATACACAACCTGTCCTATATGTTAGCTCTGAGGTATTTTCCTGCAGTAATCCTCAGCTACTTTTCCCTTTGTCCCACCATAAAGTCTCCGTTTCCACAGTTGGTGATTTGCAGTCCAGATCTGCACGTATGAGATGCCTAATTGGCTACAGATACAGGAATGCAAAGCACATCAGCATGGCCAGTCCACACTGATGTTTCCGTATGTCTGCTAAAGGTTAAGCAAAGTGTGCACAACAATGCAAAGGAATGCAAACAGCATCCTCCCCCTCTTTTAAATCTCCTTTAGAAACGTGACAGAGAACTGAGTCACTGGCAGATGTGCACATTGTGTCTGGAGACTCCAAATGTCAAAATATCTCAGTGACATTATTTTTCAGCAAAAAGTTCAGTAGTGCTTCCAGTCTGTGGCATTTCATTGCACACTGAGTGCTTTGACAATCCATTGCTTAAAATAGCATTGAGTTGTCCATTAAACAGCAACACAATAGATTCTTTCTATTCTCAAGTGGGCAACCAACACTGCAGTGCATCATTGAGCCCTCAGGAGGAATACCACAGAAAAGGCTGATGCAAAATTAGGACAGTCTACCTTTGAAGACAGTCACTCTCTCTTAAAGCCGCTGACTTTTTTTTCCCTTAACGGGTACCCTTTGAAAGACTGGCAAAATTTTTAGAAGGTCATCTGTGAGAGACTGAAAGAGTTAATGTCTCAAACATTGTGGTGGGGCAAGTTCTGCTTAAAGGCAAACCCTGCACTGCAAGGAACCAAGGTGAAAAGCCCATCAGCTCAGACATCAGCAACAGGAGAGGGAGGGCGTGCTGGATGGTGCCCAGCTCCCTGTTCTGATAAGCTGTTCTGATACAAAGATCAAACAATGGCCACGTCTGTAGGGAAGGAGAAGTTACTCCACAAAGGACCCCCAAACCCAAAGGCTCACAAACTACTCATTAACCTGAGTCCAGGTGCCCACCCAAAGGAGGGGCAAGGATGATAAAAGAACACAAACTGAAGCCCCAGGCACACAAGCCCACTGGTACTGGACTCCTCAACTGACTGAACCAATGCTGTACCCAGGACCAGTGCAATCTTTCTCTCTTCCTTTTTTTCCTCTCTCTGTCTCCTTCTTTCTCTCCTTTTCTTTTTCCACAACCCCTACACCTCATCTGTTTCAAAACATAAACCATTGACCAAGTCTGAGACTAAGAGTGGATCCAGCCACCCCTGGGGCCTTCTTTGAGGAGTCTAGAAAGCAAGGGGGTCTACTCTGAACCTCGTGACTCAATGGGACGGATCTCATTATTCCCTGAATTGATGTATATAGTTACCCTGGGTTACAAAAGTAATCTCATACCAATATCTTTTGTTAGAAACCCTGCCAGCTACTACCATGCCTCCCCAGTTCAGTTTGCTTCTGTCATGAATAAAATCTCTAACTGATTGTTTGGTGTCATTTCACCTTAATTGAGCTCGAGCGAATTTCAAATTAAACATGACTCCCTGGTCTGTCTAGTCTGGGTCGTGACAGTCATCTCTAACAAATACCTATCAACACAAATAAAGTATTCCATATGACACACAATAACTGGAGACAAAAGCTTATGTCTAACTAAAACTATAGTCTTTTATAGCATCCACCATCAGCATTCAGTGGCAAAATAAAAACTAAGTGTTATAATAACGGCTTCTAAAACCTATTGGTGGTGAGTGACCCATGCAGCCAATTAGAAAGTCAAAAGGAGGTTGCCTCATATTATATGGTGTATATTTTTATTTTCTTACTCATGAGGGTGGATGGCCTCCCTGCCTGGTTTGTACAGTGACCTGCCTTGCCATTAACTAGATTAGCATTGCTCTACCTGAACTCATTCCTATCCTGCTCTCTGAAGAACATGCACTTGAAAGCAGATTTGATCACCAACACAAGGCTGTTTGGATATAGCATGCTCTGAGTGCAGCTCTATGCCCACCATCCCAGAAATAATTTCTTGACTCGATATCTTCTTGGTGTGAGTCTATGTCTCGGTACCCACCAGCAGCAACTGAATACAGACTTGGTCTAAACCAACAAAATATTAATTTATAATAGAGTTAGCTATTTCAGTGACAATTTCTGTGTAGACAGATTCTCCTTTTGTACATAAATTTTCCCTCAGGATCTGCTCAGAAAAGTGACTGTATCTATAGCATTATACACAGTTTGTTTATTGTCCCTTACTGGATCCCAAATATGCTCACAGACAACTTTTCTACTTGTCAGCTCCAAAACTTAAACACATGAACTTTTCTTTTTGCAAATCGTCCTAGAATAAGAGCTTGCAGGTCTCATTAAGTCTCTACTCTCTACTCTTTTAGGGTAATCAGCAGATGTGAAACTGATTTTCCCTCCAAATGGAGCACAGTCTGAAAATTTGGGTTTGATGCACAGCATGGTGTAAAGCTCTAGCACATCTCATCTCCCTTGTGCTGGACACTGTAATTATGTCACTCACATGAATCTTAGGACTGAAGAGCTCAGGAGACCACCACTTTAAAGCCGTCTTTCACATTACTGTATCTTTTTAAGGATTCCTAAAAGACTATTTAGCAAAGTAAGAAGACAATTGCTTGACTTTAAGTTTTTTAAAAAGATATTAATGGTGCTTACAGTTCAAAAAGCTGCACATTTATAGTAGCAGCCACAAGGTGGAGACCTTTACAACGGATTAGTCCCAAAAGGACTGGCTGCTGGGAATATGTACACCTGTCCATCAGAGGTTCGAGTTGCTAGCACTTCTGCCTACAAACTATGTCTCCTGTAATGCTGGTGTTAGAGGTTAGCACAGGGAAATGCTGTATCAGGTGCTGCTTTCTCCAGTGAAGGGTCACACACAGCGCACGAAGCATGGAAGGACGGTATTTCCCTGCCAAGGAATTACCAGCTTGAAAGGGACATTCAGTGCCACAAAGACTGATCTGACTAGTAGAGAAGAACAATCTCCTTTGTGTTCAGAAGCACATCTGTGTTTCTGGAATCCATTTATATTTTTTGACAGAGATTCTTAGAGATTGGTATCTTGGGGCTTAAAAGTTTGCTTTTGAAAACATCCATTTATACTATTTTATAGGTTCCTATTCCTATCCTTTTCCCTTAATTAATAAAAAAGGGTGCGAGAGGAAACAAATTAATATAAAACAGAATTGTTACCTAGAAACTCCTGCTTCCAAAATAGATTCATTTTGTGGCTTTGAAAAAATACTTAAACCTGTGTTTCTCCAACAGTAAAATAGATACAATAGTATACTTTGCTACTTTATGGATCATTTTGAAGTAGTTTCATTTTTCCTTCAAGGCTGAGAAATTGTAATGATTAATATTGCTACTTCCTTTACCTACTCTTAAATAGAAACAATAGGACATACTGCAAGATGTCACCTCTGTCCAAACTTCATTCTTCTTCCCCCTTTCAACTCTCTGAGGTAGATGATAGGCAGCAATAAACCAAGGAATGCCTGACTACAGGCAGAGCAAGTTTTGTGGAAGGTATGAGGTTGTTATTGTTCCTAACCCAAGATTGGCAAAAATACTCAGTGTAACAAGGTTAGTCAAATTCTTAATTGTTATGTATAGAGAAACCTAAAAGGAACACCAACATGAGCAAATGTGAAAACAATATTAGCAACATTGTATGGAAAAATATAAATTTAATGCTATGGAAGATGCCAGACTGGCAAGCCCCTGTTCATCCTACAGCAAGCATTACCAGAGACCATTTAGGCCTGAACAAGTACCAACAGTTGAAGTCAGCGATGCCTGATAGCTTGTGTTTGGAGGAACAGCTATATGACCAGCTAGGCATCAGGTTTTTGTTTTTGAGTTGTTGTCACCAGTGAGGACCTCACCAGAATTTGAGGAAATGCTACCCAGGTCTTTGCTAGGGGTAGGGACTGCAGAGATTTGGATTTTGACAATGTCAGCAAGAGATTGCAGTATGCAGGAAAGAAATAGGATCCCAAGGGACTCTGCCTTGCCCACTGCCTTGATAATAATCAAACACTCGCAGTAAGGTGGTTTTTAGTTCATCTAATATTCAACTTCTTTATTCTGTGCAGTGCAGGTTTTCTCACTCACAATGCCATATGACATTAAGTCAACTAGTCCCATCGCTCTACCAAAAAAGGGCATTAAGTTTCTTTAACAAAACCCACCTTCCACAAAACCCACTGGCTGGTATTAACTTCCTTTTTAGCCTCTAATTCTTTGCTGACTCAGTATTGAATTAATTGTCCTATGGCTTTTACCAGAACTGACACCAAGCAAACAGTCCAGTAATTTTCTGGGTCACCTTTTTACCCTTTTAAAATATTGAAAGTAGATGGCAAACCTCCAAACCATTTATATTTTCCCCATTTTCTTCAGGCTTTGTTAAAAGTTAACACTGGCAGTTCTGAGGAATTTCAGAAGGTAATTGATTAAATTAGAACCAGCTGAGCTAGCCTGAATTGTTTCAACTTCCTCATATTTTTGCCTGTATTTTTAATTACATTGCACTTTTGTCTTAGCAGATGAGCTTTACATGAAGAGCAGAAAATTAAATTTAATACACTTGTGTTTGATTTTTTTGCTTGACATTGAAGCAGCTGAAATTTCACTAACTGGGATTATAAACAGTCTATATATAGGAAGTAGCAGGCCATAGATCTAATTGCAGAGTCTAGGATTAAGTATATTAAAGCAGTGGAAAAGAATTTTTTTTCCCAGCATGTTGGAAAAAATATAGGGCTAAAGATCTTTGCCCTGCAATCTGATGAAACAAAGAAAACATCTCCTTCAGGAGGCATAATCTCCTTCAATATAAATGGTCTACAAATTGGCAACCAAAATAAACAACTACTACAAGCTGACTGGAAAAGGCTGTGAAATGCATAGTATGTGTAATGCACAAGAGGTATTATTTATGCTACAAACCACAGAAATTATGCTGTGAATTCTTCAGTACTATCACATCCATAAAGGCAAGCTCCTCTCCATGCCCCATTCTTTCAAGAACAACCTACTGTTCTTCATGAGTAAACCCACCACCATCTGGTGCTATTTAACACACTTGGCAATTGCTGATCAAACACTTACAGAGTTACCAAGTCTCGTGTTTTATAACTAGTCCCAGATTTCAGATTTAGCTGATCACATAAGAATCAAAAGTTTCATAAATAAAAAAGGAGTCAAAACTGTGAAGACCATCCCCCCTGGGACCATCTATCTGGTTTCAAAAAAGCCAGTCTTACAAAAATGACATCCCCCACCAAGGTAAGAAAAAAAATGCAAAAAAAAGCAATCACAAATTTTAAAACAATTTTAACATTTGCTTCTTTTACTTGTTTCTTCCACACTTACAATTGATAAATCATGGGACACAAATGCAGCCACTACCTTCCTGAGACATAGTCCTTCCACATCATCTTGAAGGCACCTACAGCAGAAAGCAATAGAGAATGTTCATTTCCATTCACTGTCTTATATTTCCCTAGCAGATAAATCACAGGCTGTAACATCCATTTTTTTAATCAAGCCAAACGTACTCATAAACACGTGAGCTCTCAAGAGCTTATATTGAGCTTGAGATTATATTCTAAAGTTTAAAATGTTGTGCTACAACTATAGCAATGCACACTTACTTAATAGATAGAAAATCTTTTGTGTCATTTAAAGGCACAAGCCTTTCTGTAATGCTGAGTATTATGGTAAGAACTGCAAGAAACAGTTACTCAACTCCTTATAGAAGGTATTTTGGATTTATGTCTTGTGTTTACTTAACTTAAGTGTTTTTCAAAACAAAAAGCTTCACATCCATTGACCTCCAATAAAGTGCATCTACAGACCTAGAGAGGGATATGAAAGTAATATTTTCACTTTAAAGACAATGCAAAAACCTGATGTCCTTAGGACAAACAAGTCATAGCCAGCTTTTTTTACATTAACTTCTCTAATTAACTTTTCTACATTGCTATATGATCATGATATTAACTGCAAAGTATCAGACTCTTAACAGAAGTTGCATTAGATCTATATTCATAAATGCACAAGTTCTCAATTACTTGCTATAGAAAGCAAGGACTCTCTCATGCCTGTTTCTCTAGCAAGCAGAACAGGAATCAGTAAATTCAGCCTAGCTCTGGAGGAGCATGTTCTGCATCAAAAATCAAACACTGGATAAAGCTTATGCTGAGGCACGGCCTTCATAAAGTATTCGATGACTAGTTGATCTGGAATAGCTCAACTTTGTGGATGTCTCTGCAGAATTGGCTTGAAAGACACTAAAGCTATCTAAGACAGAGTGAGCCAGCATGCAATGTGCTTGTGTATATGTTACCTTGACCAGATACATCCACAGAGAAAGACATTCTGTTTATAGTACCGCCTTTTGACATTTTACAAAATCAGATGGGATGTATTGAAGCTGTATAGTTTTCAGATTCTTGAGCTTTCCCCATGTACAAAGTCTTCTTTTCTTACACAAATACTAACAAAAATGAATAAGATAACTGTTAATAAGGAAATTGGGGGTGGCCATATAAAAAGCTGCTTGTCTCATTAGGCAGGTGGTCTTCTGTGCTAAGTAAAATATTATTTTCTTGAATGCTGGATATATATATTTAATAAACCAAAGGCAAACATTACTCCACAAGAGCCTGTCTTGCAACAGCAGCAAGGCACATGTTTCAATGTAACTAATGCACCTCCCTTTACAATTAATGTACAACACACGTTTGTATTCTAAACACACAGTGTATCTTCCTAAATATCTGATTTCATACACACACCACATATTGAAATCAGAAACTGATAAGGTCGGGAGCTTTAATACGTACAAGGCGTAGGGTTTATTTTAATCAAAGAAGCAAAAGACTGCATAATATTAGATGGAAGCATAACAGAAAAGGAATGGGGAGAAGAAACGTGTCTTGTAGGCCAGATGTACAGTAAAATAACAAATTGTTTATGTGAGGTTGAGTTAGACCTTGCAAATGAAATGAAAATGAAAGATTTAAAATAAAGGTCTTAGACTGAAAGGGCATTAAAATAGACATATGAAAATATTGGTTTCAGTAAATACAGACCAGTTTTATCCCTGCTTCTCAACCTGTGGTCCATTAGTGGTCCCCAGGATATCATCAAGTAGTCTCAAAATGACTAGACAGGAAAACAAAGTCACATATACATTCCTACCCTTGTAAGCAAACAAAAGAGTAAAACAGAGGAACAATTGAGAACCATTTAGGCTAATTTTTAGCTGGTTGTAAATGCAAAAATACAGCATGAACTGCATTCATATGTTTGGGTTTTCCCCCAAAAGGCTAAGTAGTTCCTCTTAAAAGATTGAGAATCTCTTTCTACTGTGCAACAAGGGTGGAACTGAGGTTAAATGTGATATAGATATAGCCCCCAAAAGTAAATGAACATTTTGCTTCCATTAGCAATAAAGAGAGCAATGACATAGATGGAGTAAAGATGCAGTAAACTTCTAGGGTTGGGGAGGATTACAGTTTCTCCAGAAAGAACTGGATGGCTCAGGATATTAGAGCAGAAATTAAATGACATTTAATGATACAAAGTCATGCAGACACACTTGAGGAGCAGTTACGAAATTTCCAGCTGGAAATAAGAAAGAAATTTTTTTTAAAATGTATTTGAATGTATTAATCTGAAAAAAAGATGTCTATAAATTGCTAATGTGGTGCAAGGAATACAAAGAAAAAAGCAAATCCAAACATTGGCATGTTAGAAGCAGCTTTCCATTAAAACCACGGAAGTACTAGTACCATTGTACTGACACTATGAGACCTCATTTGTATAAACTTTTGATCATATAAACTTAAAAAAAAATGTTCAAATGAAAACAAGACTTCAAGAAAGATCACAAAAAAGGTCAGGTTACTTACACTGGAAAAACTAGCAAAAAAAGAAAAACCAAAACCAAAGAAAATATGCAGGAAGCCAACCAGCTGCTCCCAGTTAAGTACAAGCAGGTACTAAACTCTACTCTAAGCTGGTCATTCAGTGGACAGATGGGCTTTTTAGCTCTGTAGGTAATTTCTGGAACAAATTTTTTAAAGTTTATGCCCAAACTTGTAAGAAACAGATGAATATGAACAGCAAAATATCCACAGATTGCTCTTGCATATTGCTAAATGCAGAACTACTGGGCTGAAGGAAAGAAATCCTTCTTTAGTGCAGAGGATATTAAGAATACTGACAGGTAATGAAGGGAGTCAAAAAAACAGGTCCATTTAAAAAAGTCTTGGTATAGCTATGGATATGTTTATCTTAAAACAGAAAGGGACATTTGATTTTTCTGACTCATCGCTTATGAATATTAGCATATTATCCAAGCTTTAGCTTCATCCCTTGTGAAGTTCCTTTCAAAACAAATCTATACAGCCTGACAAGACAAGTGTAACATGTTGTGGACATCTGGACTAGAAGACAAGGCACGAACACACAACTCAAACTGTGGACTTCAACCATTTCAGCAAAAGGAGAATTTCTATAGCATAGGTTTTACTCAGTATACATGAGAGACCAGGGGGACATATCCCCCACTCACTCAGAATCAATGTCAGGAGACTACATTCAGATGAGAGAGTTTTCCTTGCGCAGTCATTGTAACGCTTAACAACAAAAAATCAGCAAAAAATATTTTAATTTTTTTGTTCTCAGTTCTCCATCTCTATATTCCGCCAGTTAGAACATTTCAGGCATTTTCAACTTTAATGCAAGAAGCGTGAACACTTGCATATCTCACTATGAATTTATCAGGTAAAACACAATAGAAACAGAGTAAAACACCATTCCCTTTTCTGAAGAAAGGCTATCTTTTATTCTCAAAGACATTTTAATAGATTTTTTTTTTTTCAGGAACTACCTTAAAGATTTCCACTGCAGGAATTAAATAACCTAGCAAGAGCAATGTCCTGCCCTATGACTTAAGCAACACTGCAATTAGATATTAAGTATGAATAATTACAACCATATAACTTTCCTCTTTATTACCCACATATCTCCCTTATGCAACACAAATCTAAATAAATCTGAAAACAGTGACTCATACCCATCTACTGTACACTAAACCGAATGGTATGTAACCCCATTGTTCAAATTTTAATAATTCCATTCAGTGTTATCTTTTGTTCCTCTGCTTTGTCAGTCAACCCACTTTAATACCCATAGAGGCTGTTAAATCTGTAAAGCTTCTCATTTTTGCATGGCTCATCTTGTTACAAAAGCTTATTACACAACATAGCTGTTCTTTTCATTGTACACAGTGATCAAGAACGGATACATTACTGCTTTGTCAAAGTGGGAGCATCAAGCTGTCCTAACCAAAGGATATGTTCAAGTTAACAAGGTACATGTTGGCTGGCTGCAGCTGGTACTTGGGTTTCACTATAGTCAGCCTCTGTGTATCATGTACTTTTGCAACTTTGATTGCTTAAGGAAGATTATTTTTTTGCAAAGCATTAGCAGATGATTCACTGCTAATCTTATCAATCTACATAGCCATCTTTTTGGTAAGGACAGATGTAAAAACTGATCCAGCACTGTAAAAACAAGTGACAGCTTCTGTTAAAAGCTTATTTTGTAAAGCATTTCCTAGGACAGACTATAGGCCGATGGCTGAATTTCAAGAGCTCTGCATACTGGTCTCAGCCCTAGACCCTGGGCAAGATATTTAACTCTTTTATGACCAAGGTTGCTTTTCTGAAGATGGCAAAAACAACTTGAAATTTTAATTAGTATTTTCAAGGTACCTGAAAAACAAAGTCTATAGTCTTACATCCCCAAGCAAATGCCAGTGAAGTAATTCAGCAATGAATTTCCAGATACCACATTCCCCTGATAGACCCTGTGACACATGAGGAGAGGTTGAATCTATTTGGTTTGTTCACATTACAAGGAGAAGACCAAGGGGACATGTCTACAACCACCTCCTGGGAAAGTGTAGAAATGATAAAGCCAGACCTTGGAAGTGCACAGTGATACGGCAAGAAGCAACGGACACAAGTTGGAACATGGGAAATTCCAGTCACCTACTGTCGTGGTTTAACCCCACCCAGCCAGCAACTAAACACCACACAGCTGCTCACTCACTTCCCCCCCACACCCAGTGGGGTGGGGGAGAAAATCGGGAAAAAGAAGCAAAACTCGTGGGTTGAGATAAGAACGGTTTAATAGAACAGGAAAGAAGAAACTAATAATGATAATGATAACACTAATAAAATGACAACAGTAATAATAAAAGGACTGGAAAGTACAAATGATGCACAGTGCAATTGCTCACCACCCACCGATCAACACCCAGTTAGTCCCTGAGTGGCAATCCCCCCGCCCCCACTCCCCCCAGTTTATATACTGGATGTGACATCCCATGGCATGGAACACCCCGTTGGCCAGTTTGGATCAGCTGCCCTGACTGTGTCCTGTGCCAACTTCTTGTGCCCCTCCAGCTTTCTTACTGGCTGGGCATGAGAAGCTGAAAAATCCTTGACTTTAGTGTAAACATTACTTGGCAGCAACTGAAAACATCAGTGTTATCAACATTCTTCTCATACTGAACTCAAAACATAGCACCGTACCGCAACACATACTGCTACTGGGAAGACACTTAACTCTATCCCAGCTGAAACCAGGACACCTACAAAATCTTCTTCACAATGAAGGTGGTCAAAAATGTCCAGCGTGTGTGAAATACCTGTTACTGGAGATAATCAGACCTAGACTGAATGAGGCCTGGAGTAAGCAGATCTGATCGGATCTTCTTTGAGCAGGAGGCCGGACCTCAAGGCCTCCAGAGGTTCCTTCCAGCCTAAATTAGTCTGTGATTCAATGACAATTTTATTTTTTTCTTAGATGAATATTCCAGGAACCAAAAGAGCAGGAGAAGGTAGTTTGTGCCAACATACGACCTCTCTCCTGTCCCCAGGTCTTTTTCCTATAATTTTGCTAAATGCCAAACTCAACCTTCTCCAGGAATACCTCCAAGGTAACTTCAACTTTTCTACTTTAACAGGGATTGATTACTGCCTGTTGAATAGCATAGTTTGTTTTCCCACTTCATATTGTCAGGTAGTACTCTGAATTTTAAGTTAAGTGGGAATCATGACTTTCTTGCAAACAGCTCAAATGAAAGCCATAGGCCCAGGGATGCTCATACTCTTATGATCTCCAAATACAGTACTAAATTTTGTGAGCTGGGCCATTTTGTATTCTTACATTGGAATTATGCTAGTTTCTGGTAAAAAATCCCAACTCACCCATTTTTACTGTCTGTGTTTTAGGTTTTATTTACCAGTAGAGGTGTTTTAATTACCTTTTGAACCTGGTTATACAATAATGAAAATAATAATAAAAAACATCCACTTCATTAAAGAGAAGAGAAGACAGACTTGCTCATTTGCTTGGATTAAGGTGCACTGTTCGTTTCATTTCCCAACGGTTTCACTGCTTTCAGATGATACATTTACATTAAAATAGTCTCCATTGTCTCTCTCTTTCCAGAACTTTTATCTATTATGTAACTTGTTTCCTTTAGAGATCTCAAAGCACATTTTATTCATGAAGATACTGAACAAAAAAAAGCAGTCAAAGAACTTGCCAGAGTCATAATTTGCAGTTCGTTGTTAAAAGAGAACTTGGTACATCCAATTCCCTGCTACTCAACCCACTCCTCCTCTTATACAAGTACCTGCCTCAAAAGTGAGGGAAAATTTTTAGATGACTGTTGATGTGGAACACAAGTGGAATAAGAGCAAACCTTCTCAGTTAGCAAGAGGTCATGCAGATCTCCAGGCTGCAGTCTCAGAAAATATTAATGTTATTCCATTAGCAGAGCAGCTTTGCTCCTGCTTTGCTCCCCTAGAAGTGTTCTTGCCATCTCTTCTCATCTGTAGGCAGAACATTTCCCAAAACTGTCCCTGGGGACGTATCCTTTCACAGCCTGTCTACACCACTGTAACTGCTAAGGTCAAAATTTGATTCACATCTCTTTACAACAGTAAAGTGCACTGCACACTAAAAAACACTGCACGTATAGAAGTATTGTGAAGTTCTTGCTTAAACAAACGGAAGAGAAACTCAGTGAAATTCAAATGATTGTAAAAACAGAGAACCCAGCAGCAGCAGCTAATAAAGACAGATTATCTGCACTTCTATATTTGAAGCAGCATTACATTTCTATATTCAGAGCAGTATTATGAGTATTAAGGAAGATAAAGAACTGGGACTGTTCCCAAAAGTTCACTAAATCCTTTTCATTCCAAAATGAGATAAATTTCTCATGCATATCCATGTCATGAGCTCTGTATACAGAAAAGACACAACTCTGCTTTCCATGATCATCAACGTGCCTAGCATATTTTTTTCTTCCCATTTACACCAAGTCATTAAAACGTGAGACAAGAAACACTGAGGGCAAACATGGGGGGCTTAACAGAGACAATTCCTCTCTCCAGTTTCTGTTTGTGCTTCTCCGTCCTTTCAAGATCACTCTGCTGTTAAGTTATTTTGCCTGAGGTTAGATGATATTTGAATAATTCAGCTTAGTTTTATAGGAAGATGGGCTCACAATTCAGTAACACAGTTTTACTTCTTTTTTTCCCCTTTTAATTACTTCAGAGCTCCTCTTAAAAGGTACTAGTTTGATAGCTACAGATGATAAAGTTATCCCATTGACACAGCAGGTCAAACTGAAACGCAGACTTTTTACATGCTAATGCTACTGTACATCCACTCTTGAGATGAATGAACCAACCAGGTGTGGGTTTGATGGAGGAGAATGAGAAATGGAGGGAGAAGTGGGGGTAAAAAAAGGGCCTTCTAGTAAAACTGGCCTTCTCAGCACCAAGAAGTTTCTGCCATCTTTCTCTATCCAGCAGTGTTTTCTGGAAGTCAGAAGTGAATGGTCATGGTGCGCAACCACAGTGGTTGTCCTGAGCAAATGGAGTATCTTCAGCGTATGCAGGAGGCACCCACACTTCTGATCAGGAATCTCCCAGAGGGGGAAAACTTGAGCCATACCGCAGCATCAAGTGAACTTCTTGATCACATATGACAGCCACTAAGTCTTCCCATTTAAAGTGGGTCTGTATCCTGCTCTAGAGACACACTCCTGCTTTCACTGAAGTGGAAGGATTCGTGTTGAAATGGCTCATCATATACTTCATGTGCTGTGAATTCTAACAAAGATTCCAAATGTTGGTAACTGATGGGTCAGAGCCACCATGAGAAACCTCTCCACAGGGTGGCTGGTCCTTAGGCGCTGCTGACTTGGGCAAGTCTAATGTAATAATGGAAAGCCTCTTCTAATAACCTCCTACCTACCTCCTGGGAGGGGTGTCTTTCCACTACCTTCATGGATTTAACTAACCATGTTGGTCTTTCAAAGCCCTCAAAATTTATTTTGCTGTTGCATTTCTCAAATGCAGTCTCCCATGGTGCAGTAGCCACATACAGCAGGCAACAGAACTGCTCTTAAACATGAAGCACCAGCTTGCTTACAAATCTGACTGACCATTATCTTGTTAGCAGAGACATTGGGGGTCAACATATTCCTTTCTTTCCTGCCCTATCCACACTTCTAGAAAAGTTCTATGAGGTTTTTAAAATCTTCTTGAACAGTGATGAAATAGAGAATGAATTGAGGACTAAACTGTTATGGACAGAAAGACAAAGCCTTTCTATTGCTGGTTGGAAGGTAACCTTAACACTGAGCTGAACTCAAGGTCCAGCTCCCAGGAACTCAGGAAGAGCAACACATGTTGTGGGGCTATAACAGCTTTTCTACTTGTTGGGAGGCACCTGGAGCATGATGAAAGGGTTTCATTCTTCACTACTCCCAAGACCTGCAAGAAACTTTAGGGCATTATCCAGTCTTTTATTTTAATTTATTATTTTTTTCATCTAGCAGTGCGGATCTGTCCTCTAAGCAGAAGGTGTGTGGCATGGGATGCTCTCAAAGAAGCCAGTATGTTCCATTCCACAAGATCTTTATCACAGGCAGAGCAGTGGAAATTCAAGAGACACTGGGACTCTGCAAAAACTGATCTACATCCCAAAGTTTCTGCAGAAACTTGTGCTGTTTACAGAGGGAAGGCAATTACATCAGTCCTAACAAAAGCTGACCAGATCACTTCATCTGTGAAACTTCGACCTTTAATGTGTCAAAGACAGAATGACAGTAAGTTTTCACAATTCTGAATTTAAACTTTAACTCTTGTATTAAAAAAAAGAGAATACTGTCCTATGAAAAGCTAAACTTACACCACTGGGAGGGAACCAGAGGGGAATCTGGCTGCTGTAAATCCAGTTCTTCCACAAGCGAGAAGGTGTTAACAGGAGGGAATGTAGGCTGTCAAAACATGGAAATAGGTCAGCCCTCAATCCTATCAGAAAGTTGATTCCTTTTAGTAGCCAATACTAGAATCAGCAATGTCCAACCATTCCCCTCACAATCCCCATGACCAGTGGTGAACTTGTCCAATTAAACAAGTAAGAAATATCTTCCTGACTCCAGCTACAGATGAGATTTAAAGCAGAAGAATATATAACTCTTCATTTCTTCCCAGCTAACTGCAAAGTACACTTAGGAATAATTTCCTGCCACGTAGAAAACAATATGCTGGCAGCACATATGCCTATGTGTGTTACTGCACTGTATGAAGACCTATTGTTTTGCATGTCAGTATGTTTGCGTACATAAATATTAATGAAATAGAGGCCAAACAGGAACTGAACTCTCTCTGGGAACTGCTCCTTCGTGGCATACCCAGGGAAGCAGGGAATGAAACATTCAGGAACTGTGCAAAAACTGCTGAAAAACAAACACCCCTATCTTCTGTTGTGTCTGTCTTTTGTATACAATAACTCTGAAAAACTGAACAAGTGTGTTTATGCTGCTCTCAAGTGGGGTTTCTTGATGTTGTTTTTGTTGATTTGGTTTTTTTTAAACTCTAATTTGATTTAAATAACAAGAACAACCTGAAAAGTTATTCTCCTTGAGGAACCTAAAAAGGAAATTTGCCTTTCAATACCCAGCAAATTAACTGGTACAGTTTAGGCTCTTTCAGCAAATACTTAGGAAATATTTCACAAACTAACTATAAAAGGCTTTTCTATTGCAGAAGAAACCTAGTCTTCTCACAGTTTTCTTAAGGAAAAGCAGCTATATATCAACAGGCAATATTTACAAGGGGAAATTGTATTTCTTCTGCTGTGCAATGAGACTGTATTTGTTCTGCTGTGTGATGGCCATTTTAAGGCCATGTGAAATCTTTTCTAACTTGCACTGGATAATTGCTGGAGGTCCAAAGAGACTGGATTTTACATGCTACACAGACCAACTTTGCCAAACTCCTCCACTTTGCTATTACATCTTTTACTTCCGTTTCCCACTTCTGGCCTATATGTGTGCTACAAATAGTTGTGCGATCATTGCATGCATAGACATATCTGATATGTACTTGGGCAGTCATTGGTACTAATGGCTGAGAAACCACAGGAGCCCATCTTTAGCTCTAAATGTCCAGGTCTGTCTTGGGGACTAGGTCCTTTCTCAAAAATATAGCTGCTGCCTTTACACCAGAACATTAAACACACAGATGATGTGTTAATTAGAAGAGACTCAATTTCCCATGCCTCAGACAGGAAAAATGTGCTTTCTAGGGATTAAAATAAGTCATTTATAAAGAAAATTCCTAAAGGGGAAGTGGGTTTTATGATTATTGTTTTATTTCTAAAAGGATTATCAAAATAATTAAGTGCCGAGGCACTGATTTTGAGAGAATGGCCAATTTGCTGCATGTGAGGCCCTTTCTGAACTTTATGGAAGCCACCTTTTAAAACTCTTTCTTTAATTCTTGCTGTGACTAGAAATTTTGTAACTATGACAGCACTGTACCATCTGTATAACAGGACCATGTTATAGTATCCATCTGGTAAGTAAAGGATTACTTCATCAAACCTTACAGTTTAAAATCCATGAGAGTGGGAAACATGTTTACCCTGTGTAGTTTGAATGGAAAGACACAAGACAGCAGAAGATCAGGAAAATTCATTGCCCAGATGGACAGACCATTAATATACACTAAGGTTTTGAGGCGGTTCAATGGTTAAATCTGAGCTATTACTTCATCTTTTGTTACATTACAACTCCCTCCCATCTGAAGCTCCTGCTGGAGAGACCCATGACTGCCAACAGCTTAATACAAAGCTGTGGCTTCAAAGAGCTGATAGACAACACCTACAGTAACAACAAAGCAAATGCAGGAAAATGCTCTGCTTTAAATATGATGTTATTAGCTGTTCTGTATGAAATATAGAAACCTGAAAGCTGGCTTTGCTTTTTTTTCTATTCCCATTTATTGCTTGAAAGATCAGGCTAATACTAATGCAAAGGATTCATTAGTGAATTTTACAAGTGTATGAAAACACCCAGAACAAGGAAAGGAATTTATTATGCTTTGAAAACAAAGTCATGGGGGGAGGAAGAGAAGGAGAGAGGGAATATAAGACAATTTTAAAGAGAGGCAGTCCAGTGACTTTTTGCATTACTTCTGTGGAATTAAAATTAATTTTTAATGTTTCTCAAGGAAAAATTAGATGGGCTCTATCCAAGCAGCAGGAAGGTTTAAATCTGCCCCACAGTTGACTATTAGTTCATGTCTAGTAGAAGAGAAAAAGAGTCAACATCCATGAGAGAGGAAAAGACAAATAAGTCAGGAGAAAAAAAAAAAAAAAACACAAACCTTTCAGAGAACATCATAGGCTAGTCACAGCACTGAACCAACACCAACATCTCCCAAGGCTTATACACAAACCAGGATCAGCAAACAGCACTGTTTGGGGGCACATGGAAGTGAGACAGGTCAAAAGCAGCCCGATGACAAAGTGGACGTGATCTGGAAGGCTTGGCGAGTTTCTCAGCCAACTCCTTCATGACCTTCAATCCAACTCGATCTGAAAATTCAAGCCTAAGTGAACTTCAGAATTCAACAGGTTGCTTCTATCTCAAATACATAGGTTGAAAAAATAATACATTTATGCTAGCCAAGTTACTTTGAGTTGTAATCTTACGAGGTGGTGCACACTTACCACCTTGTAGCCCCATTTTTTACTGAAATTATTAGAAATGTTTTTCAACCAGATACAATGTCATAAATCTCCATTTTAACAAGAAGAAAAGAAGTTTAGTTTTGTCCTTAATTAAAGACATCTTTGTTATAGCATGCCTCAAAAATATTTTTGTTTCCCAAAGTTTTATAAGGAGAACATTTTCCATGTAGGAACAGTTCCCCCATCTGCTGTTCTTTATAAAGTGAGGGAGAAGAGTAAAAAAATTGCTTGACCTGCGACCACCTTTGGATAAAGCTTTCTGGCACAAAAATACTGGTACCTAAAGGCAAGTTCTCCACTGTTCTCTGGTGCAGGAGCTGATGAGTTAGTGCTTTAAGAGCAGAAATTATGTAGTGTTACTTCCAAGGCAGACTCAGACCCTATTCATGAACAAATTCTGCAGTCAAGGTACATTCTTTTCACAATTTTTATGCATAGATGTTAAATTGAGTGGCATACATGGTCTTCAACCTTAAAAGTAAATAAATACAGACTTTCTCAAAGTTTGCTGGTAGAAGGAATCTTGTCGGTTTTGTGAGATATAGCAGTTGCAGTGATATCTAAAAATAATGCATTGGTGCCATGAAGTTGGCATCTCTGGTTTTCTTTTTGAAAAGCAATGAAATATGATCCTCCATTTAGGACAATGGGTTGAGTACACCTTGTGTCTTGGCTGCCTCTTCTTGTTTTCTCCAGATGTGTATCATAAACATTTTACATAATTGGTCATACACAGTGAAAGGAAGATAGAGGTTTACTTCATTTCCTTTCAACTCACCTCTTGACTAAGAAAGGCATCAAAAAGTAGGCTTGCTTAGCATGAATTAGCAGTGTTTTATATGTATTAAAACATTTAATCCATCACACATGCACCCACAAAGAACTCTTATCTCTGAGTTGCTTGCACTTTGCCTTCTCCTCTAGCATCCCTTCCTCATTCATCCTGCTGTACATACCAAACCTGAAGAGATGTATTTGTACCAATGATCTTAGAAAGAAGGCAGTGATAAGAGAAGGGGAGCGTCTCTCACTGCTGGCCTCGAGCATTTTACTTCAGTGTCAGAGAAGGAGATAAACTCTGTTTACATTCCTGTTCCCTAGAAAGATCATAAGATTATTTAGATGATGTCTGGACAGTACTTTGAATATTTAGAAGAGCCGCATAACACTAAGCATTATGATGAATAGTCTCCCTTTTCTTTTTAATACCCTAATTTCCAAATACATACAGGCGGCCAAAATACAGAGCTGAGTATGCCAGCAATGCTGGTGTAAATCCCTGGCAACACATCAATATGCTCTTTCATGTGAAATTAAAACCTCCTCTTTGAGCATCAGTGGAAACAAAAGACAGGCACTCAAATAGTCAAAGGAAAAACAGAAAGTGGGAAGAGAGGTGATTGGAACAAATTGGACTGAGTTAACCCATCTGCTCAACTCTAGCCAAAGGGCAGACGAAGAAAATAATTTTCTGCTCAGCTGCTATCATGTTAGCCACAAATTATCCCATGAGGCTTACTAGTAGGCCCTGATCAAGTGCATGCCAAGTTTGATGCCCATCTTTCATTGCATGCAGTTTCTATAGGATGTCTTCCACCTAAAAATCCAATGTTAAAATGTTCTGTGGCTCACCCTTATGTAGCTCTCCTGGAGTGACCTGGGAGAAATGAGGAGATGACCGAGAACTTAAGGGTCAGGATTAAAGGGAGGGTAGGGACAGGTGACATTATAGTGGGGGTCTGCTACAGGCCACCCAACCAGGAGGACCAAGCTGATGAGGCCCTCTATAGACATATAGGAGCTGCCTCATGTTCACAAGCCCTGGTCCTCATGGGGGACTTCAATCACCCCAATATCTGTTGGAGGGACAACACAGCAGGGCATAAGCAATTCAGAAGGTTCCTGGAATGCACTGATGATAAAGTTACTTCCTTCTTCAAGTGATAGAGGAGCCAACAAGGACAGGTGCTATGCGGGACCTTGTCCTCACCAACAAGGAGGGGCTGGTGGGGAATGTAAAGTTCAAGGGCAGCCTTGGCTGCAGTGACCATGAAATTGTTGACTTCGAGATCCTTAACGCAGCAAGGACAGTGCACAGCAAGCTTGCTACCCTGGACATCAGGAGAGCAGACTTTTGCCTCTTCAGGGATCTGCTTGGTAGAGTACCATGGAATACAGCCCTGGAGAGACAAGGGGCCCAAGAAAGCTGGTTAATATTCAAGTATCACCTCCTCCAAGCTCAGGAGTGATGCATCCCAACAAAGAGGAAGTCAGGCAAAACCAACAGGAGGCCTGTGTGGATGAACAAGGAGCTCCTGGACAATCTCAAACACAAAAAAGAAGCCTACAGAGGGTGGAAGCAAGGACAGGTAGCCTGGGAGGAATACAAAGAAATTGTCCAAGCAGCCAGGGATCAGGTTAGGAAAGTTAAGGCCCTGATAGAATTAAATCTGGCCAGGGACATCAGGGGCAACAAGAAAAGCTTCTATAGGTATGTTGGTGATAAAAGGAAGTCTAGGGAAAATGTAGGCCCTCTCTGGAAGGAAATGGGAGACCTGGTTACCCAGGACATGGAGAAGGCTGAGGTACTCAACAACATTTTTGCCTCTGTCTTCACCAGCAAGTGCTCCAGCCACACCACTCAAGTAGCAGAAGAAAAAGGCAAGGACTGGGAGAATGAAGAACGGCCCAAAGGAGGAGAAGATCAGGTTTGAGACCATCTAAGGAGCCTGAAGGGGCACAAGTCCATGGGACCTGATGAGATGCATCCATGGGTCCTGAGGAAACTGGCGAATGAAGTAGCTAAGCCACTGTCCATCATATTTGAGACATCATGGCAGTCCAGGGGAGTTCCCACTGACTGGAAAAGGGGAAACATAACACCCATTTTTTAAAAGGGAAAAAGGAAGACCCAGGGAACTACAGGCCAGTCAGTCTCACCTCTGTGCCTGACAAGATCATGGAGCAGATCCTCCT
>JANZLQ010000095.1:30284547-30299197 GCA_026212715.1 Elanus axillaris
AAGACCCAGGGAACTACAGGCCAGTCAGTCTCACCTCTGTGCCTGACAAGATCATGGAGCAGATCCTCCTGGAAACTATGCTAGGGCACATGGAAAATAAGGAGGTGATTGGTTGACAGCCAGCATGGCTTCACTAAGGGCAACTTGTGCCTGACAAATCTGGTGGCCTTCTACAACAGGGCTACAGAGTTGGTGGATAAGGGAAGAGCAACTGATGTCATCTACCTGGATTTGTGCAAAGCACTTGACACTGTCCCACACAATGTTCTTGTCTCTAAATTGGAGAGACATGGATTTGATGGATGGACTCTTGGTAGATAAGGAATTGGCTGGATGGTCACACTCAAAGTGTTGTGGCCAATGGCTTGATGTCCAAGTGGAGACCAGCAATGAGTGGCGTTCCTCAGGGGTTGGTATTGGGACCAGTGCTGTTTAACATCTTTGTTGGCAACATGGGCAGTAGGGTTGAGTGCAACCTCAGCAAGTTTGTTGATGACACCAAGTGTGTGGTGCAGTCAACACATTGGAGGGAAGGGATGCTGACCAGAGGGACCGTGACAGGCTTGAGAGTAGGGCCCATGCGAACCTCATGAAGTTCAACAAGGCCAAGTGCAAGGTTCTGCACATAGTTTGGGGCAATCCCAAGCACAAATACAGGCTAGGAGCTGAGTGGATTGAAAGCAGCCCCATGGAGAAGGACTTAGGGTTGCTGGTTGATAAGAAGCTCAACATGACCCAGCAATGTGTGTTTCAGCCCACAGAGTCAATCATATGCTGGGCTGCATCAAAAGAAGCATGACCAGCAGATCGAGGAAGGTGATTTGGCCCCTCTACTCCACTCTCATGAGAACCCACCTAGAGTACTGCCTTAAGCTTTGGGGGCCCCAACATAAGAAGGACATGGACCTGTTGGAGCAAGTCCGGACGAGGGCCATGAAGATGATCAGAGGCTCAAGCACCTCTCCTATGAAGACAGGCTGAGAGAGTTGGAGTTGTTCAGCCTGGAGAAGAGAAGGCTCCAGCAAGACCTTATAGCAGCCTTCTAGTACCTGAAGGGGGCCTACAAGAAAGCTGGAGAGAGACTTCTTGCAAGGGCATGGAGTGATAGGACAAGGGATAATGGCTTTAAACTGAAAGAGGGTAGATTTAGATTAGATGTAAAAAAGAAGTTCTTCACGGTGAGGGTGGTGAGACACTGGAGCAGGTTGCCCAGATAGGTTGTGGATGCCCCATCCATGGAAGTGTTCACAGTCAGGTTGGATGGGGCTTTGAGCAACCTGGTTTAGTGGAAGGTGTCCCTGCCCATGGCAGGGCGGGTTGGAACTAGATGATCTTTAAGGTCCCTTCTAACTCAAACCATTCTATGATTCTATGAAATCACCTTTATTCTGCTTTCCCCATACACAAAATCAGATAAAATACCATTTCTAATACCATTTTCTATACAGAGTTTTGCAATTTTTAAGTCAGTTTTGATGGTAAAGCAGCTTGAAATTTCAAACTAAAAGGTATTATGGAAACACTACCAATATTTAAAATGAAATACTCAGTTTATTATTGGTTTCAATGAAATGTCCTGAATTCTACACCCATTAACATTCAAACCGCCTTGACTTGAGTGGAGCGATGTTTCCAATTACAACCAGCTGATTTATCCAGTATGTAGGCCAGACTCATGATAACACTTTCACTTGGCTTAACAATCGACCCATTTTACAAAGTCAGTAAAGTGCTAATAGTCCTTGGTTATAGTCTAGTTCTATAGTTGTTCTTGTGTACCCAGGAAAAAAGAGGAAATCAGGTTGAAAACAGACCTCCCTGTTCATCAAATTTCACCTCCTTTTGCCACAAACAGTATTTCTGTATAATTAATTTATAATCCCTTTCTTAATGCATCAAGTTCCTTCACTCCTCCTACTAGGAAATATTCTAAGAACCTCATTACCCTGTTTAGAAGCCTCCATCCAATTTCCAGCTTATGCTTGGACAATTCATATCCTTTTGTTCTTAAGTCGACAGCTGCCTTCAGCTTTATAGCTTTTCGCCCTCTGGTACATACCTACCCCTGCTCCGTTCTATCTGTAGACAGGAATGATTCCAGGTACTCCCACAAGTCCCTGGGAAAGTACCAAAGGGCTGCTCTGCTTGTTCAAACAGAAAAAACCGCAAAGTAAACCCAGCAGCTCTAGAGAACATAACAGACAAAAGCAGGAAAAACACAGTAACCAAGTTTTGCTGCATGGGTACCTGGGACCTGCTGGTGCCACAAGCCACAAAAGATACAGGCACTGATCACCTGATCCTGATCTCTCATTAATATTGAATCTGCCTGAACCCCTAAATTACTTTTCTCCCTTTTCTGCCAGGGTTATGCCAGACATAAAGAAAACCCTTCTGCCACTGCTGACTATGCTTGGGAAGTGGAATCTGCAGGGCAAACAATGCTGTTGGCACTCCAGCAGACCTTCACCAGAACCATGATGGATTGCTGTGCATGTCTGCAACATCAGTTATGTCCTCAAAATAGTGTGACATATCCTAGCCACATCTTGGTAACCTTCTGGCAGCCTCTTTTGACCAAAGGTGAAAAAAGATTAACATAGTCAGGACAAATAGCAGTGTAACTATGTGCTGGGGAGTTAGGGGAGAGGTAATTATTTCTCACATGTTTGAAGAAAATAATCCCAGGGCACTGAAAAAATTTCACAACTTTTTTTCTTCATAAAATCCACAATAAAACCAGACCATATTAAGCAGAAATGAGCCTACCAGAACTTATGAATAACTTGCATTTTTCCACTGGAGCGTGGCCAGTTACCCTTGGAAAAAATTCCTGTTTACTTTGTAGTGAATGTGAGAGACACACAGTCTGCCAGAAGCTGTTACGACAGTAAAAACACAGCCAGAGGCTGTCACAAATGGGGAAATCACAGAGAAAGTTAATTCATTAACTTCAAGGACAAAGATTAAAATAATATCTATTTGGTAAAAAGTTGTTTATCACATAGAAGTCTTCAGTTGAGTTTACATGAAAGTTATTCTCATTCAAAGGTAAATTTCAGATACTTCTTCAATAGTTAGCTTGTTTTTTAAATTTTACTGAGTTCACAAAGAAAACTTCTTTTCTTATTGTTCTCAGTTTGGCTAAGATTAATATTTTGCTCTACAACTGTGTCTTTCTCTCACAAAGCCTCAGCCAGGATGGTTGCATTAGGAGTTCAGATAACCGTGTCCTTGCTCCAGGCACTTCCTAAAACCTGAGTATCTTGGGGGACAATTAGACATGCTTGCTCTTCTAGCTCTTTAGCAGTTCAGTCCTAAAGTGACTCCTACATAAATTATGTCCTAAACTGTAGGTCTGTAATTTTAGAAATCCCAGAAAACATATATTTCCAGTACCCACAAGACTGAATTCTAAGGCCTGATTAAGATGACAAACTCATTCAAGAGGAAAAAAAGGGGAATATGTAGCCTTTACAGCTCATGCATTTTTGTATTGTAAGTTTAGATTTATTCCTTTCTGATCTTCAGCAAAGGTGAATTCATTTGTTTTATCAGTTCCCATACTTCTGTATATAATATTTGTATTCCTTCTTTCTTGGTAAAGCTTAATGTGAACCATAAGTTGAACATAAACGCACTTTCTCATGTTCATTTACATCCTTAATTCATCTTTTCATTCAACTTATCTGTCTTTTATAAGTAACTTTGCTCTTCTGCCACAAACTAATCAAAGGCTCATGATCTACAGATGTCTGCTGTCTCAAATCAGTTACATGAACCCCAGCTGTCATAACTTTTTTTTGTCTCTGATATACTTTTCTATTTTCTATCTCATTCCTTTAAAGCACATTTTCTAGTCTTTGTTGTTTTACTTTATACTTAAGACCAAGAACATGTTTAAGGCTTTTCCTGAACCAGAATCCAAGAACTGGTGACCTGATAACCTTGTAGCAGTAATAAAAACAAGAGGCAAATATCACCTCAAAGAGATACTTAAACGTATCTGGCCTTGTCAGAAACAGGAAATACCAGGAGTCTTACATAAAAGATTTCTAACCTAAATTTGCAGACCCAAGGGGCTGGACTGGCTTAAATAAGGTTCAGATAAACATCCAGACTTTGATGATTATCCAAACTCTTTGAGAATCTGGAAGTTTCAAGGTTCAGTCATCAGCACTACCTTGAATACATCCTGGAAGCAGCCTGCACCCTGAAGAGAGCAGTGATAAGGTTATGCTTTCCGGAAGCCAAATGCAAAAGCATTAATTAGATCACGTTGGTAGGAAGCTATGAAACAAGTGATGCTGTAGAGATTGCCAAGTGGCTCAGGAGAAATAAATCAGAGTTTATAAATATCTTCAGAGTAAGAATATTGGTAATTATTCACTGTCCTAGAAAATGAGGACAAGAAAGAAAACATTTTGAATGGCTGTAAAAATTTCTTAGCAAAAGGGGAAAATCCTCCCTCCTTAACCGGCAAAGGAGGTGGCCAATGACTGTACAGTGAGAGGACAAGCTAGCACACCACCAAACATGGCAATAACCAATGCTTGTGGTTCAGCCAAGTTAGGACAGGATTAACTCTTTTTAAAGCTCCTGTACTTATCAAGAGCTTGTATAAACAGGGACATTCAAGAAATTAAATTTTAAAGCAGATTAATAAAATCTCTATTCAGAAGTCAAGCAACTTTAACTTGACTTTGGAACTGAAGCCAGCTGTGTTAAATGAAGGCCAGTTTAATTCTGACTATGAATAACCACCCAGAGGCTTAATGCAGTTTGACTAATACATGTTAAAATCACATTTTTAGTTAATTTAGATTATTGCTTGCATGTTCCTGCAAAGGTGAGTCCTAAATCTCAGTAATATTAATTGGCTAAAAGAAAGGAGGCCTTGCATTTAAGTGGTCTTTCTCCATCTGTTTCATAACATCTTAACTTTTAAATCTGTCCAACATAGTACTGTGTTCAGTTTTGGGCCCCTCGCTACAGGAAACATTGAGTTGCTGGAATGTATCCAGAGAAGGGCAACCAAGTTGGTGAGGGGCCTGGAGCACAAGTCTTAAGAGGAGCAGCTGAGGGAACTGAGGCTGTTTAGTCTGGAAAAAAGGAGGCTGAGGGGGGACCTTATCGCTCTCTACAACTGCCTGAAAGGAGGTCATAGCAAGGTGGGTGCTGGTCTCTTCTGTCTGGTGGCTGGTGATAGGGTGAGAGGAAATGGCCTCAAGTTGCAGCAAGGGAGGTTTAGGTTGGATATTAGGAAAAGATTCTTTACTGAGAGGGTTGTCAGGCATTGGAACAGGCTGCCCAGGCAAGTGGTTGAGTCACCATCCCTGGAGGTATTCAAAAAGTGCATAGATAAGGCACTCCAGGACATGGTTTAGTGGGCATGGATGATGATTGGACTTGGACTCGATGATCTTGAAGATCTTTTCCAACCTAAATGATTCTATGATTCTATAGTGCATTAAAATGGCAAAGAAACCTTCTAGGCTCCAGTGGGCAACAACCTGTTGTTTTTTGTAAAATTACTCAAAATAATAAAAAGGGAAGGTATTTTCAGATCTGGTTAGTACACAAAGCTGATTGAAGGACCTCTGCAGACAGCCTGAGGATTCAGGAGAGATTGATGAGTTGGGGGTACATACAAATGGACTGATTGTGATCTGTAACAAGTGGGTGGAGGAAAATTCACTGTCTCCAGCTCCTCGCACAGCTTCTTACTGAACAAAAAAGCCAGAATTTCCATTCAGTCCCAATAACAAATTTACACAGATTGGTTTTTTTATCTTTAGAGGGCAAAAGTCTAGACAAATACAAACTCAAGTCTTCCTCAGGCTAACTCTGTTAGCAAGGGATTCCCACATTTTCTCCAAGAACCTGCTCTTCTCTTCCAGCTTACCAGTAGTAGCTTTCATAAACCTCATGTACCACTGCCAGATCATAGATATACCAACCAATCTATTTATTTCCACTTATTTCATGGACTTCAAATAAGGCCTTTTGCATTTGCTAGATACTGTTTACAGGCCCAAACTGTCAAACCTGACTAAAAATTGCTCTACTCTGGAGCACCTCTTGCCAGCTAATGCTTTTAATGAGCTAAAAGCAATCAGAGTGCTGCCTCATCAAAACCTCAAGAACTGCATGTCTTACTACACCTTTTCTTTTTCCCCAATTACAGTAATTGGTCTCCTAGGGGATATTGACTCTACCTTCACACCTTGCTTGCTTTTCCTTGCAGGCATGACAGCACTGCTACTAAATCATGAAAAGTCAGCTGTTGCAAAAAGGCTGGCACTCCCCTTTCTTCCTGCTGTACTTTCTTTCCCATGCTGGACTCTCAGTGTCATTCAAAACATGCAAACTGTCCATCACAACACATTACCTCTCGTATCTCCCAGATCAGTGACCACCCTTAAGTAACCCTAATTACTGATTATGCCCTTTTCTAGTATCTCTTTAGAAAGAAATAGGATTTATAGTTCTCATAAGTCAGGATTTTATATGCCAGCCCTGCTGGATTTAATATTTTCTCAAAGATGATTGAGAGAAACAACACACTATTTATAGAAAAACTCTTACAGGGTTTTAACAGGCTCTCATGCAAAGCCATTGTTTTGCTTTCTTATGTGTTGTCCCTAAGGAACTATAACCCCCTGCTCTAAATTATCCACTCATATCTATTCATATGCAGCAATGAATTTCAAGACACCACAGGCTGGCTGCTAGTGCCAAAATGCTGTAAGGACATTTACTGCCATTTGGAAATTTTTACTTCAAACGAAAGGATTAATGAAGATTATGGAAATGATCCTCAATCTCTGCATTTCCACTGACCTGTTTTTCCCCCAGATACCACATAATGATTTGTTAAACTATGTGTTAGCTATATGGTAGGAAAGAAATTTTTAGTGCAATGGAGAGTGGGAAATAAAATCTTTCAGATGTATGTACTGCTTCCAAAATAAAAACTCTTTTGAAGCACCAGTCAAATGCCCTTGGCACTCAGACCCACTGTCCTGGACTGGTGTAGCACCATTTGAGGCAAAATAAGCTCCCCCAGCCTTTCCCCATACCCAATAAATGTCTATCAACTCCAACACAAAGCACAACATCTGCACTAGTTGAGGAAAACATTTGCTTGCAGACTTCACTCACTTCTGGCCGTTCTCCAAGCTGCAGATCCACCATGAATCCGCTATGTTAGTGGCTTTGTATAACCATGGAGATAGTAGGAAATGAACAGAGAGAAAACAAGATAAGTGTACTATGATAATGCATCTAAACACATGAAAGAAAGACAATTTAACTATCATATCAGCAATGACAATATCAACAATATGCAACATTTTAATCTTATTTCAGTTAAGAGTATCTTGAAGTTTTGTGCCACATTATCTATGCTGATGCTACCTACCCTACCTGTGTGTATTGACCCCACCAAAACTTTTATTTGAAGACATGAAGTATGTGTCAAATTCCAATTACCTGCAGAGTCTTGTCATGCTTGAGAGTAGTCAAACAGTGGCACAAGTCACCTGGAGAAGTTGTGGAGTCTCCATGCTTGGAGATATTAAGAACTCAACTGAGCCTTATCTAAGCTCACCTTGACCTCCAGAGATCCTTCCAAGCTGTAATTTTCATAGGATCATTCAAGTTAGAAGGAACCTCATCATGTCTCTGGTCCAAGCTCCTACTCAAAGCAGGGTCAGTTCTGAGGAAAGACCAGACCGCTCAGGGCTTCATCCAGTAGGGTCTTGAAAATATCAAAGGGTGGAGATTGCACAACCCCCAAGGTTTGATTATCCTCATGGTGGAAAAGTTACTCCTTATATCCAGTCTGAACCTCTCATGCTGAAGTTATGCTCCTCCCACCCTGCACTACAATGAACTCCAACTTCTCAATAAATCCCTCCTACGTACTGGAGGCTGCTGTGACATCCCCCCCAAAGCTCTCTTCTCCAGGCTGAGCAACCTCCATTTCCTCAGCTTGTCCTCACATAGCAAGTGTTCTAGCCCTGAGCATCTTGGTGGTTTACTCCAGTCTTTCCTGTACTAGGAACCCTGAACTGGACACACTATCTGGATGTAACCTACTGGGTGCTGAGCAGAGGCAGGGATAACCCCCACCTTGAACTGCTGGCTATGCTCCTGTTCACCCTGCTGAGGATGCTGCTGCCCTCAGTGCTGCCAGGGCACTATGGGCTCCCCTCTCCTTGATGCCCCCAGGTCCCAATACCTTTTCTGTAGAGCTGTCCCCAGCCAGGCAGGCTCAGGCTGGATCACTGCCAAAGACTGCTTTCCCAGGGCAGGGCTTTGCACTGAACTGAATTTCAGAAGCTTCATCTTAGCCCACCCTTCCAGGCTCTCTAGCTTGCTCTAAGTGGCAGCCTTGCTCTCAGGCTGTCACCTGGTACCCCCAGTTTGATGCCATTTGCAAACTTGATGAGACTGCTCTTCATAGCTTCCTCCAAGACATTGATGAAGATGTTAAATAGGACAGGTATCTGTGGTACTCCACTTTTTATCAGCCTCCAGGTGGAAAACCATCTATTAACCATGTCCCTGTGAGCCTGATCATCTAAGTAGTTTTTTAGATGGATGGACAACCAGATGGGTAGACTGTAACTCCTGTTGTATGTTTCAATGAACAATTTACTCTTTCATGTAACACAGAAAGGTTTTCATTTCCTTTTTCACTGTATTCTGGAAGACGCTGGTCAAAGGACATTGGAATCATTCAAATGTGCAAATGTCCTCAGTATGCCCATTCAGTGAAGTAAAAATCTCAGTACTGATTTCAACAGAGTATTTAATACAATTAATGCAGCTGATTTTGTAACTGTGGTGATATGGAAGAGTTCAAGGCATTATGATGAAAAATCATTTGTCTGAGAAAATAATTCATAACTAGGTTTGGGGGTTTTGTTTGTTTGATTGATTGTGTTTTGTTTTTTTTAAGATCAGCTGTAAATAGAGCAAGCAGTGCTAGCACAATTGGTGGAAACCTAAAGGAAAATGTTGTGGGAAAGTCTGTGTCAGGACTGCCAGATACCCATATAATTTGGTTTATAACCAGTCTCTCAGATAAGCTAAGTTGTGAAGGAAAAGAGTAGAAAATGTTCCATCAGTCATTTCCCCCAAGGCCTGTTTATTTTCATCACAGTATCAAACTTGAAAAACCAGATTGTTTGGCTTACCCAGTCAGGTACCAGACTGTGGTGATGTACTGTCGAAAGGGAAATCCCCCTCTCTCTTGCTTACTTACTAATATGTTCAATTAGACAAACACAACAGGACTTATTCCAATACATTTGATATAATACTGTAACGAGTACAGATAACACACTGTACAGAAGCACCTCACTTCCAAATTCATGGTACACTGTTTGAAAAGCTACTTACCTTCCATAAACAAACAACTTTTATATATCCAAAGAGGTACAAGTCATCTCATCCTTAAAACCAAAGTCTTCTTAATCAGTAGATGAGGTTACCTAGACTTCACTAGGGTGATACTTTGGCTCTATTTTGTTTAAATGTAGATGTATTTGCATTTCAAAACAACTCATTAAGTTCTTATCTCATTTTGCTGCAATTGCAAATACAGCAGACAAGTTTAAAAATAATTTTATGTGCTGACATCTGTTTTGGAGGGATTTTCAATGGCAGACAAGTTTCATCTCAATGAAGATGAGTTTCAAATGCCAGACAGTGTGCCCATATTTGGTAAATATTTCTCCTTTCATCTACCTGGTTTCAAATAATATTTTACCAGGATCTGTATGTGGTACCTTACTGATGGGAACAGTTGCAGATACACTGTCACTGCCAGAGGAAAAAGATAATTCTGTTTGACTATCTTAATAGCCTCACATATAGGTAGGAGGCACAACTGTTTATGAGCATAACTATTGCAAGGTGAAGTTTTCATCTAGTGCAGAGGCAGCTACATTATACAGAGCTTCTTAAAAGTGCTCTATGCCAGCCAGGGGGACTCAGAGCTTGACACTGCCCCAAAGTTGTGTGTTCACAAACTTGATAAACAAATGCAAGTTGGCTTTTAATTTCTGGTATGTAAGAAACTGAATGAGCAACTTCTTTGCCCCTGCCAATCAAGCTTTATGTGCCCTGCAATTACAATTGACAACAGATGGAAAACTGCAGTGACTAAACCTCAGAAGCTGGTGTTTTTCTACTTTTAAATCAGTAGTTTAGTGGATTAAGGTAAAACATTTGTCTATTGATGGAACATTCTCAAAGTATGTTAAACACTGGGTTAGGGAACAACCCTGTGAGTAGCTAAGCAAACATGAAATCTGGAACTAAACCTTGATTTGCAGGTACAAAGAGATCAGAGAGACTCAAACAAAACTCCTACACCCACAAATTATCTTCTCTGTGTTTTGTTAGAAGTACTGTGTGAGCATATGCAAAAATAAGCACTTGTGAACATTGTGCACATGCAAATCCTGCCCAGCTGAAGAGCTCCCTTTTGATCTCCAGAGCAGAGTGCTTGTGCAACACACATGTCTACATCCCTCCAGCCGTTGGAGCCACACAACCAGATTTGTCTCAGTTCCTGCTGGGGGTCCTTTGTGCTTTGGGCCCTTTGCCCAGCCTTTGCTGGAAGCCTTGTTTCCACACCAGAAGCATAGTAAAAACTGGATTTTGGTATTCAAAGGCTGAGGAATGGTTCTTTTTCCACCATAAGATGGGGAGAGGGATGTGGTATGGAAAGCCAAAAGGAAAGACTTAGAGTTGGCCTGTTGATCCTACTACCAGCAATAGATATAAAAGTGGAGGCAGATCCTGCCCTACACACCCCACTCCCTACCAGTGCAGCAGCCATCCTGTAAAGTAAACCAGCAACGCCACAGCAATCGTGCTGCTTACAGTCAGCTGCTGCCCTAAACAATGAAATACTTTTCCAGTGATACAGCTTTCTGTGGGGAGACAAAAAACACGTACATCTCAAGATTGTGTTATGCTTCTTGTTCTTTGGTTTGACATCTCCTTCAGCCTGCGATAGGAAGGCATACAACTGAAAGCCCAATTCAAAGTCCTCCGTGCAAAGTCTTTCCTCAACATGCTGGCAGCCATTACATGCTATAGACAACAGACATCCTCAGTTCTCTTGCACTAGTATTAAGAGAAAGCACAGTTCAGAGAACACTTCTTCAGAGAACACACTTCAGAGAACAATAAGCTAAAGCTGTCAATATTCCAATTAATATTTTATCTGCCCACTGTTTACCCCAGTCTGTTAGGGCAGAACAGAGATTCATGGCTGTTTGTTACAACAAGTAAACTTACAAAAAAAAGTTGCCATGAGTTGCAGCATTTGAAAGCAGGACTGATCAGCAGGAGCATATCTGCTGTCTGGCAGTCTGCAGAACAGAGGGAAAGAGGAAACATTTTAGATCAGATCAGGGAGAGAACTGAGGCAAGGGGAGCAAGAGGAAAAGGTAACAAAGTCACGTATGCAATGCAAGTCTAAAACTAGAAGTTCAAGGGCTTTTGTAATTCATACCATCATGAATTCTTTTCTCTTATGTGACTTTTAGCTGGATTTACAGGATCCAAGAGTGAGGTGTTGGGGAGGAGACAACCCTAGCTATAAATAACTGAAAAGAAAAGCAATGGGAGATTTGAAGGCTTTGCTGATTCAGCAAGAAGGCATGAAATTCCTCTCTTTCGCTATTTAAACACTTACTAAAAATAGAAATATTAAGAGCTAAAAGTAAGGATATTAGGGCAGCTAGGATATGTTGACAGCCCTCATGGATCTAATGCTCTCATTTAGTCTTTAAAAAGTGTAGGAATGGTAAAGTCCAAAACATAAATTGCAAAGCCAGCATCTGTAAACCTTCATTCAAGGTTGCTAATTGCTCTGTGATTCAACAGGACATGTGGTTCATTTTATTTATTATTTGTGAGTATTCAGCCAAACTGACTGATATTAGCACATGCTTGGGGAATGGCCATTTTCAGTGAGGTGTTGGCATATTCCTGTTTTGGTTTTAGGAGGTCAGTGGTTTGGGACTGGACTGAAACATTTCAAAGCCAGCATAAACATTTCTTTCAAATTATCCTCAGGGAAAAATAACAGTCTGGCCACTGCACAATTTTAAGAGTTACAGCCTTACTTCTGCCAGTGCTTTCATCCATGACTTACAGTAACAACAGTACAATTCCACAACCCTCAAGGTGCAGTTTGCCACCTCAAAATGATCAGAGATTGCTTTGTAACTCCAAGACCAAAGATAGGTGCTGTTTCAGAGCATGTACATGTAATACTAGGAGAACAATTAGTGCTACAGAAATAGTCTTCAGAGCCTACAGATTCATTTTAGAGAGTACAGTAATGCTCTGTAATGCTCTTGGACATTGACTTTATATACAAAGATGTACTGTGTTTTAATTGCACAATCCGTGGCAAGTACCTAACCAACACTCCCTAGGAAGACGCTGCAAACACAAAGACAAAAGGGGATGAACCATTTTTTAAGCTCTTTCTTAAAACAAAGTGATATGCATTATTATTAGAAGATGCACTAAATAGCCTATATCCACCAAAGATACATATCCAGGTATGTCTCTATATCACCTCAAGAAAATGATACCCTAAAACATGAAAAATGGGGCTAATTTCCCCTAAGAAGAAAGCATACACCTCCATTAACAATGTACATGGTAACCTCAAGAGAAACTGAGCTAGGTGACCCTGGTACAGCTCTGACTTAAGCTACATCCTTCCATTTCTGTTAAAAAGCTGCCTTATAAGCACTATGCTAATAAAATCCTTTTGAGTTATCTGAACAAAACTCCTAATTTGTTATTAGGTCACTAAAAGGAGAGAATTAGACCACAGGGATATTACTTACTCTAACTGACATTCAAGCAAATAACTCAAGATTACTTCATAGATGGGTGGAGAATGGCTTTAGGTCATCAGAAAGCCAAACACACCACAAGGAGCCATAGCTCTTTTGAGACCTTTGCAAACGTACATCCTCCACTCCTCCCCACTGACATCATGCCAACATGCAAAGGCTCAAAGCCATGCCTTAAGTGCATCATTTCTCAACCCTTGGCTCACAAAACCTCAGAAACCAGTAGCAGAACAGAGTGAATTTCTTGAGACAAGTGCTGGGGAAAGTAGAAAGAACCATCTCCCAAGGTTTTATATATTTCACACATGCAGCAATTTTGCAGTTAAGTTATTATTTTGTAAAAGCAATCAGGTTGTTCACCTAAGTGCTAAGCTTTTTATCAAACTCCTTTCTACAGCCATACTACAGTGGAATACAAGCACATGCAATTACAAGAGATTGAGAGAGGCGGCCTTTTGCCACCCTGACAAGGTTGCTCTGAAGTGTTGGTTCTACTATACACCAGCCCTGCCTCTTGCTTTCAGCAAGATCAAGTCTGTCTCTTCCACTTGGGTGTCAACATCGTCCTCCTCACACTCTACAAACAGCATTACAACACCCTAGTGTTAAAACATCCTACTGTTACTACACCTTCTAGCTACTGCGGTCTTTCTTGCATTTCACCTGCTCCCAGCTTTTTGAATACGGAATATAAATTTTCATTGAAAAAAAAATTATTGGAGCCTCATCATTGAAGACATGAGCTTGAAAATAGCAACATAAAAAGATGTAGGACTTACACTGTTGTTGACTTAGCAGTTATAACTTGTTAACCATCATCAATGGGCTGCAGAAATCCTCCTCCATGCAGGGAATAAACACAAGCTGATTTCTGAGTTAGGCATTGTGATTGCACCTGCAAGAAGACATTTTCCTGTGGTCAATGTTTTCTTTAAAAAGGGCAAAGTTACAAGTGAGAATAGGTGTGTTATTTATAAATGGTTTAAGCCAATTTAAGCTCTGTGCTGTAAAAAAGGCATGTACCCACCTCTCCCTATTCCTGCCCTCAGAACTGGCCCAAGTCAATAGATCCATCTGCTAATTAACAGAGAGAAAAAAAAAATTAATTGCTTTCCAGCCAGATCAACTCCCTCATCTGGCTGGCAATGAAATCACGTAATAGTCAGTGCTGCTGACTCAAGGAGAGGCATGACTAGCAATTTTAGAGAGAGCACACTTCAGATCTATTAAGACAACTGTAACAATGAGTGTCCAGTGCATCCCAGAAGGTAAGTGACTTACTTTGCTTGAGCTTTGCTTGAAGAATGCAGAAAGAAACTCTTGGTCTCCCTCCATTGAAAAGGAACCCAGAAGAAAATGACATATATTACTGAAGACCAGCATTAATGTTTGCAATATGCTACACGTCATCTGAAGATACAGAGCCAGGGAGTATTGGGAAATGAGAAACTAAATGTGACATGAACTAGACAGAGAAGTGGGAGGAGAGGCCTTTGACTATAGGCACAAAAGAGCTATCCAGTATGCTAGGAGACAAAAACATCTGAAACTGGGCCCAGCAAAGATAGAGCATACTGGATAGAAAAGTACTGTCCATGTAAGGGTGTACCCCACCCCTCCCACAAAGCCTAATTGATTTACTCACTGTTTGAGAACAACTAATTCAATTTGAAACTGGCCTTTACCTGTCATGGACTGAAATTATCCACTTGAGCAACTAAACCATATTTTATATTCTGTACAGTTCT
>JANZLQ010000095.1:30310306-30330595 GCA_026212715.1 Elanus axillaris
AGTCAAGGATTTTTCAGCTTCTCATGCCCAGCCAGCGAGAAAGCTGGAGGGGCACAAGAAGTTGGCACAGGACACAGTCAGGGCAGCTGACCCCAATGACCAAAGGGTATTCCATACTATGGGATGTCACATCCAGTATATAAACTGGGGGGAGTGGGGGCGGGGGGATTGCCACTCAGGGACTAACTGGGTGTCCATCAGCGGGTAATGAGCAATTGCACTGTGCATAATTTGTACTTTCGAATCCTTCTGTTATTACTGTTGTCATTTTATTAGTGTTATCATTATTGTTAGTAGTTTCTTCTTTTCTGTTCTATTAAACTGTTCTTATCTCAACCCATGAGTTTTGCTTCTTTTCCCAATTTTCTCCCCCATCCCGCTGGGGGGTGGGGTGGGGGAAGTGAGTGAGCAGCTGTGTGGTGTTTAGTTGCTGGCTGGGGTTAAACCATGACAAGCAGCTTGAGCCCACTCTCTTAAGCAATAAAAGGGAGCTGGACATGTCCTTGTGTTCCCATCTGGTCCTGGACATGGGACCCATGACTGTACACATGTTTATGTGCTTTTGTGCTGCGCGCTCAAGTGCACAAATTTTCCCTGAAATGGGGTGGGGTTTAGTTCTTCTGTCTCCTGCTGTAGTTCCAGCACTCAATTTAGTTCCCCACTGCCAGGTTTAAGACGATGGAGAGAAAACAAGAACTCATACTACCACGAAAGAGTAAAGTGTTCCCAGGGCCAGTTTTAAAGCATGGAAACAAGAACTTCTGCTCTGATGGATCTTGCATAATACACCTTACATGGCCTTAAAACAGAGAAGGCAGCAGAAGATGGCCTCTTAAGGGCCATTTTGTTTTAATCTTGATACAAAAGAAATGTATACACTGGCATCTCTTACCAATTAAGCCATCACCTGATGTCCATTATCCCCTGTGGCCACACAAAAAAATGGTTGATCGAGTTCAGTATAGACAAAAGTCTCACTGCTTTCCAGAATAGCACTGACTACAGGACTGGTAAAATTTAGGCTTGGAACAGAGAAACTCAGAATCAAACTGTCAAATAGGTTTGAACCCCAGATTTACAGCTAGAAGTAATCATCTCAGTTATTACGCCATACCAAACACTGTTTCTAGATTTAACATGTATGCACACACTGAGCTTCAGGAAAATTCTACTGTTGGGGGATTGAGGAAGGACTCAGACTCCAGATTTTTGTAGTGTTCATTTTGAAGGGATAGAGTTTGTTCTGTGGTTTTGGCTAAGGACTCATCAATCACTTCCACAATGATTGAAAAAGCAATAGATGCTACACAATCCTAACCAAGGGCAAGAAGGGATGAGTAACAAGGCATTTAACATCATTTCTTGAGGAATTTATATCTAGAAGGAACTTAGCTGGCACAAAACCTCATCACTACTAAAATGAGCTTCTAAATTTTAAGTTTCCACCATTGCAACACTGGATCTCAGCCTCAGCACAAGCAGGGGGAAAACCATTCTCAGTCAAGAATCCACTTTCCTATCAGCTGGATTCCCTGTTCAGTTTCAGGTTTACTGGTTTTCCTTAAATCAGATGCATATAGGGTAATTTTTTGACCTGCTGGAGTGACTTCTGCTATACCATTAGTATATAAGAGTAAACAACATAAATGTTGATTAATGTCAGAGTAAAATGTAGCAATGGTCCATCCTTGCACCTGCAAGCAAACACACTAACTTCTCTGTTAAAAACAGATGTGCAGAATGGAGTACTCAGCACACAGTCTTCTGTACCATGTAGCACTTAACATATTTCATATAATAACAAGGCTCCTTAAAACCAACCCTAACCAGATACAGGGCTTTTGCATTGTAACAGCTCAAGAAAATACAAAGGGGAACTAACTGTAAAATTGGAATCCATAGCTAGATGCAAAAGCTAGTTGCCATTGTGTTCAGTGATGTTCAGATCCTGATTTTGATTTTTTTTTAAAGAGTCACTTTTAAAGAGACAGATTACACTCTAGATCAGAGTTTCATGTACCCACAATCCACCCATTTAAGACTGGTGAAGAGTGAAACATCATGTTTAGTAGTAAAACTAAGACATAGGTATATATGTGTCAGAGTGAGGAAGATGTACCTGAAAATGAAGGGCTTTATACTGAGTTTAGTGGGGGTAAGAAATTAACCTTGCACAGAATGCATCATCAAGCATCATAAAACACCTCATGGACAGGCAATGGACAATAGATGCAGAACTCCTGCAAAACAAGCGTCTCTGCTGAGGCTCAGAGTCACTGCGTACTTTACGGTGTATTTCTCCTGAGAATAGTAAAGCCATCTTCCCCTGATGCTTTTCATTATAGAAACAAGTTGAAAGTGAGAGCTGTAGTCCTTCTAGTGAAGCATCCCAGAAGCGTCTACTTGCCAGGAAGTGTTATTTTCTCTTGGATTCCTGTTACTCCCATCTTCTCCAAAGGTGGATAAGAGCATGAGTCATGGCTTATATTTACACAAACCAATGTGAACCCTAAAATGAACACAGTCCTTTAGGCAATTTCATCAGTGTCACTGAATAAGCCTGCAGAAGAGTCAAGAACAAGTATTCAGGAGTTTCACTTCCAATCTACATGGCATTTGATTTAATTTTTTATGTTGGATTTTTGGGTTTGGGTTTTTTTAAAGTGTTCAAAGCTGTAATTCTGCCCCAAATGGCAATACTTTACATGTAAATGAGAGGAGGGGGAAAACCCTACAAAATATCTCATAGCTCAAGTAGCAAAGTACCCTCTTTTTCATCAAAGTCCAGGTTAATGAGCAATACCTATTTGTTATGGTTTAAAACAATACCATTGGTAATATCCTTGGGACTCAAGAAGCAGTGTGGCAGGTCCACCATAGGTTTAGGGACACTCATACATACAGTAGCACTGCTTGAGCAGCTGGCCAAATGTTTGAAGTGAGCTATTGCATTTTTGCATGAGTCATTTGTTTATTGTCAGTTTTAGCAGATGAATCAATGACCCTGCGTATCAAAGTCTCTAATGTTGATTTGTTTTGTTTTCATTCTAAAACGTTAAATTAAAACATCTATTCCATTCACCAAGTAATCTTGCAAATTATTAACACTGCAATCCATAATAAAATAAAACATCAACAGCAAACCAGAAAGGTCTTACCAGGACAAAGCCAATCATTTAATAAAACCCAAAGCATTAAACACTAATTTGAGTTGTTTGTATTTCTAGTTCAGAAAATGTGATCCCAAAAGAAAAGCTTTTCCAGAAAAGATCATCAGTAGCCCACTTTCTTAGCCTACATCTTTACAAGCCTGAGTTTCTCTGAAAATTGCAAATAGCTTTGTGGCAGGAAGAAGGGAGAAGAGCAGGACAACAAATCTTCCAAAATCTATGATGTTTATGTCATTTCAGCTCAATGTAATTGATGGAAAATTGATCACGATGTTCCTTCCCTTCGTCATTCAGTAATATACTTTAAATTTAGCTGACATCAGTTCAAAGAAACAGTTCCTAGACTATTTTTCTGGACTTGTGCTTTAGCTGAACTAATAATTTCTTCCCAAAGACAGCATGGCTTATCAGCAGAGTAACCCCATGAGAGATTTCAATGCACTATTTGAAAAGAAACCATCAGACTCTGAAAATATTTTCCTTTTGGGATCAACACAGTCATTTATATCAATATAACAAAGAAAACATTTGCTGTGAGAAAAAGCCTTCACTGTATTATGAACATAATAAATTAGTGATGGTTGTTTGGAATTCTAGTCTCATTTAGGCCACTAAAACAAATCTGCAAACATTTAACTTGTCTGAACTCTGAGGACATTAGTGCAGTAAGACCTAAAACTCCCACACATACTTCTGTTTCTTTCTGTTTACCTTTTATAAATACAAAACAGTCTGATCAGGAACACCCTGTTGCAGGGCTTTTGGTGTTGGCCTTCCTCACTTTACCAAGCTCTTTAGGGGCAGACAAAAATCCTTAAGGTAAGGCTCCAAAGAGGATTTAAGTCAGTGGTAGTTTTGATACTGAATTGAGATCTACATCCAAGTCTCTTTCTCCTTTTTAACATAAATGCAAGTCTTTTGATGATATTTTTCAACTGCCTTTGCTCAAAGTAGATGCACAAATGCCACAAAGTAGTACCATTTCCAGGCTTAGACTTAATTTTCAGGCTCAAGGAATGCAAGTCAGAGTGGGCCCCATAACACTTCACTTGTGTTTTGTGAGAAATACACTTCCAGTGTGGCTACATCCACCCCAAGTACTCAGTGGCATTATCAGTGACTTGACACAAACTGAGCTCCCATTAGCTGTCTGTGCCTGACCCTTACTCCAGTCACCAATCTGTCTCTATAGGCTTAGAGCCATCACATATGAGAAAGTAAGTACAGAGAATAAATAGGAGTTTTGGCAACCAGACAGAAGCCTTTCAGGACACCCCACCTTACAAACACTGAAAAAATGGATGCCAAGGTTGGTTTTCTTTTGTAGAGCCATTGGCTATCAGGAAGTATCTATTGCCATGTTTTCAAACTCTTATGTCAAACCTTGTCTAAGAAGGGGAAAAAGTGAAGAACACCTTTCAAAATGTGGTATTAACATTGATTTACTACCCAATGTACTCACATAACATAAAAGAAGCAGTATGTTAGAGGCTCCATCTGCAAATTAAGGGATTTCCTCTGTAATCTTCAGATTGTTTTAGATTTGTACTTACGTAGTAAATGGAGTATCTTTATATAACTAATTAAATTTACATTTTTGCAACAGTCCACTTCCCCTCATGAAAAGAAGTTTTCCAAATTATTTTTCTTTAAAACAAATATTGATATATTCCCTAATACTGAAAGCCTCATGTATTTTGTCTTTCTACCTTATTTGACTCATATGCTTGGCCTATATAGTGTGTCATGCCTTTTACAAAAGTAAATTTTTAATCAACTGCCGTCTTAGTGACCTCCTTTGGAGCATTCAAAGTACAATCCAGGCTTGGTTTACACATTGATAGGTCACTCCAGAACAAGATCAGTGAGCCATGGAAGTGTTTCCATATGAAACTGAGCCAATAGCATAAGCTGCCAACAGTTGATCATATTGAAAAATATCCTAAGCATGCATGGTAACTACCTTTTCTAGCTAAACCTGGTCTGGACCCCTTCTGGACAGTCATCACTCTGTTGCAGGTAGATCTGGCTGTGCCTCACATGATTCACATGATGCCTCACGTGAATCCAGTCACTGTTTCTCCTCAGAGGTCTTTCAGGCATGCCTGAACAGAGATCTCTTGTCTAAGAGCTTTCCATAGACATACGTACCTATAGTCAACTTCGGTTCCCAAAAAACAGGGACTCAAACACGCTATAGAGTTACACATGCAAAAACACTACTTAGCTCTTCAGGCATCTGGCAGCAGATGGTATCTTTTGATACCACTGGGAACTACTTTGTTCATCATAGACAATCAATTGCTGTACCTGTGATACATGTAAAACTGTTGGTGGAGAGTCAGCCTCACTTCCTACCATCCTGCGGTGTAGGAAATAGTAAGGAAAGACAGGCTGTAGCACTGAAGGAAAGGAAGCAAGGCAGAGGACATGCCAGGCAGCAGTGACATACAGCACCATCTCTCAGGCTGGGAGCAGCAGGAGGTTTCCACGACATTTGGAAATTGCTTCTTTTTGGCAGCCTGGGAGACAGAACTGAGCAGCCCCTAAGGACACCCCATGCACCTTGTGGGGGAGTGGCTGCCTGGCTTGCTCTTAGGTGGTTGTACTCTGGGGAAAAATGGAGAAGAAGCCAGGCATACAAAAAATATACGATAAAACCCATAAAACCACCTACATATTATAGCAAGAAGTGTTATTAAAACAAGTGACACAAACATAAATAGATAGATCTACAAAAAGCTAAAGGAAAATATGAGCACAGACTCCTCAAAGTAAATCAGAAGTTTGCTCTTTCTGCAGCTATCACAGATTATCCCACAGCTGTCCCTGGACACTGTTGTAATATTTCTGTCTTGAATGCAGACTAAGCAGAAATATGGTTTCTCCTGTTTATTGGAAGAATTTCCACAAACCACTAGTAGGTTTATTTTATTTTATAGAAGTTTATATAAGGCTACTCTCTACAGCTAGGTAGAGTTCGATTAAAATCATGCTTTTCCATGTCTTTAGCCAGCTTGCTGTTAGCTACTTTCAAAGTGTCCTGAATATCTGATGAATGACAAAAATCCAGAGTACTAAATAAAATTGGATCTACTTCAAAGCTAATTGAACTGTGCTACCTACCACCACTTGTTTTGTATACAACAGATAAATAGTACAAATAGTTTTGTGGAGTTACTATGGGAATAGTCTGTTTCTGTTACCCTTCTCAAGGCTGCACAGAGTGTTCCCTTCCTTCACACTTAACCTACTCCTTGTGCTAACTTTGTGCTGATGGTTTTAATCACCTGAAATATATTAGTTTTAATGACCCATATCCTGATGTCAACCTGGCCACAAAATAAGCAAGTTCATAAAAAACTGCTGGGAAATAGAAGGTACGAGTTCAAAGACAGGAATTTCTGTTTTGCCTGGTTTAAGCCATGCTGGCAGGCATCCAGGGAGCAATGGTTGCATCTTGTTTACACAAAGCTGAGTAGACAACCCCCTCCTGCCACACACATTTGAAAACCTGCTGTGGAGTGGGCTACCTGCCTGGGGGAATGAGCAAAGGAAGCAGAGACCTGTCAGCTGGAAAGGTCATTTTTCCTATAGTCAGGAGGACAGCTAAAAACTGCCCCTCCTCCTCGTGTTTTGTTTTCAATTTGAATCAAGATTGCACTCTTGAAAGTGCCAGATCCACTCCTGAAACTTGTAAACACTCATATTTCATTTTAAATATTTACAGCAGAACAGAAAACAGCACCAGCTTTGGTCACTTTGCCCCAACAGTATGTACAACCACTGTGCAGCCACAACATTTGTGCAGTCTTTGACTTGCCTCACTCCCATCCAGGACATAGCTCTGTGCAGTGCTTTCTGCAAAGAGCTGGGCTAAACCATTCCCTTACAGAGATTTACACAGATCACTAGATGGAGCCTCTCCAATAAAGTACAATATGTGTTGTGTTCTTGCAGATATGGGCTGTTTACCTAAGCTTGCTAAAACAGGATTTGATCTGCAGCATGTTGAGCAAAAACATCACTGTCTTTAAAAAAAAGTGTAAAAGGAAATCTGAGATAATGTATCAGTCAGCCAACCTTTAATCCTTTAAAAACATGAAACAAGAAGACAAGTTGATTAAAAAAATGCAACATGTCAAAGGAGTGTACTTACTGTCTTGGATGGGCAAGTGGTCCAGTGACAGAAGGGGAAGCCACACACACTTCTTTCCCTCACTCGGTAAGGCCCACTCCCATAGGACATTCTCATAAGGAACTATTGCCTGGAGTGTAGCTACAAAATCACAGATGTGCAACTCACCAAAAAAATTTCCTCTCCAAATGTAGCCACTGGTGGAAGACTTATTATCAAACCTGAAGGGTATTGCAAGTGGGATCATATCACTCAGTGTGAGTCTAGAGGTCGCATCTTAATGCAATGACTTGGATGAGAATCAAGAAAATTTGCTTACAAAATTTGCAAAGCAATTGCAGATGCTTTGGAGGTCAGGATCAGAACTCAAAGTTGTCTTGACAAATTGAAAAGTAAAGAAACAGGACCCTAAAGAGACTATCTTACCTACCCTCTGACCCACAGGATCAGTTTTCTCAATGCAATGCTTCCAGTTGTTTGTCAAGCTTATTCTTAAAATTCTCTAGTGGTAAAATGATCCTACATGTTCCCTATATGTTTGAGGGGTTTTTCTCCCCCAAGGCTTATTCACATTTACTGCTAGAAGAGCTTTTCCAAAAACTAATCCAAATCTCCCTTAATGTAGAGTCTTTTTTTGTCTTGTCCACTATGGACATAGAGGACATACTGTTTTCTTTTCTTTTTGCAGCAGCCTTTTAAGGTCTTACAGATTTATGTTCCATTCTCCTTCCTTCAGTTGTTTTTTAACTGAAAGAATCAGGATTGGTTTAATCTTTCCCTAAGAACTGTATTTCTTACATCTCTGACTATTCTTACTGCGTCCCTCCCAATGCTCTCCGAACAGCTCATGTCTCTCCTGAGATGTAGTATCCAAAGCTGGACCCAGGCTCTCCAATCAAGGTCTTACTAATGCCAAGTAGGGCAGATACATACTACGCTTTTTCAAATAATGCTCCTTATTTCGCACTTTCATATGGTATTTACCTTCTCAACCACAGTAGAGCATTGTTGATTAGCACTCAGTTTGTGATTCCCTCTATCAATCAGCCTCAATTCCTTTACTGCAGAACAGCTTCCATAGTGCATGTGGTCAAACTAGACAATCTCTTGTAATCAAACTGAAAGTTGAGGGCTCTAAAGTCAGTTGTCAACATCTCCATTTTTTCAGGGGAAGGCCAAAAGACACAAATAGTTATATACCTGGCTGGTGGTATAGTTGTGATGTTTTACAGGATTGGCAAATACTGTTGCTTTTTGGGTAACCAGTAGGCAGAAAGAGTTTGCTGTTTTACACAAGTGAATTCATCATTGTGACATGGAGTTGATTTGCCAAAATAAAGACAGTGCAAAAACATCAAGATGCACATGCTTAGCACCTTCCTTGTATGTGACATTTCCTTCAAGCACCTGCATAAACCTGACTAATCCTGATCTTTTTTTGAATCAAAGTGACACCCTGCTGCATACAAAGGAACTTGTTTCAATCAGTACATGTCTTCTCATTGCAGTCAACAACCTCTCCCCTCCGGTCTTTCAGGAAAACCTTTGTACAGCTAGTGCCTCCTTTGATCCCTAAGCTCTCAGCTTTGGCAAAATGGCTACATCACCCGGGTCAAGTAAGGTAATCTGAATCTTTAGATCTACTATCTTGCTGTTGTTTCAAAGAGCATTGTTTGGGAGGCTCCTTTTTAGGAATTACACTGCACTGGCTGAGAGATTTCCTCCCTTTGCCCAGGCCTTAAGCATGCAAGGGAATGCACAAGATTATTTTTTTTCCCCTTGGTTTTGTCTTCCTTTCCTGTACTTCCATTCCTTTTTTTATTGCCATCTATTCTTCTCTTTCACTCTCTTCCTCTTTTTCTCTTCATTCTTATACATGCACACACCCTGCCATGTCCACCATATGTCTTACCAGCTAGGGCTAGTAATAGTAAGCCCAGAATGTTAAAGACTCAATTATTCAGACTTATGTTCCGTGAGCCACAGCAAGCAAGCACCCCATTTCCCATTTCCCATTTCTCATTTTCAGTGATGTCAAAAGGTCAATGCTTTAAAAGCCCACAGGCATTCTTGGCAAATACTAAAATCCCATTACAGATGGGATTTTTATTCAATTAGAAATAAACAAGCTTGCAAAATAGCACAACACCCCCACCCCTATCCCCCAAGTTATGCTGCCACCTACTATTATTTCTGCTTAAAATCTGCATACATTATTAAAAATGCTTTGCAGATGCAACCACATGAGACTGCAATCCTATACTTATCTATAGAAGGGTGATGTATATAACATAAGCATTTCCACCTTGCCCTGTTGTTATGGTCTAAGGTTTTACAGGTAAAAGAGCAATTCAGCTGCTGTCAGCTTGAGGTGACTAATAATCTGTCAGCCAGAGCACCAGTGCAGGGGAAGGAAGGCTGGAATAAGGTCAACCTTCTAGTAATCCACCATTGAGCTCCACTGGACTGACATCTCTAAGTCATGCTAAGTCACCAATGACTTAGGAGATGGAAAATCATTCTAAAACATCCATACAAATTTGAACTCTCCCCAGTTGTCAAAGTGGAGGAAAAAATACACAATGTAAACCACAGAAAGAGCTTCTGAAAGTTCTTTAGCTGAAAGCTTTCCAACAGAAAAGCAGGCTTCTGGCTTCTGGTCATTTAAAAATACACTAAGTTTTGCATCAAATAAGATTTTAGCAAAAACTGAAAGACATTCAGATTTCGAATTCAGATCTTTTCTTGCCCTCAAATATAATGAAAAGGTCAGCTTGCCACTTCTTCACCTCCCTCTCTTTTCCCCAAAAAACCCTTTCCAACCTGTAAAAGTAATGATGTCAGAAAGAAAGCATGCAAAGGAAAACATGTTCGAGACCTAAACATAATCTTGCAAGTCTCAACCAAAAAGAAAAAAAAAAAAAAGGTAGAGGGAAGGCAAGGAAGAATGCAAGAAAAATAATTTTTAAAAATTGAATTTACAAATGTCAGAACACCCAATTAACTTTCAAACAGTTGTTTTATCATAAAAATTCACACAGAAGAGTAAAAGTTTCCATCAAGAATTCTTCATTCATACTTCTGCAGAAGAAAATTGATTTTTTAGGGACCCTTAGCCACAAACTGCAATGCCCAAGAAGACACTACATATAATAAAACCTATCCTCTCCTCTTACTGCATCAGACACAATAAAAGTTCACAATTTTTCTTGAAAGCTTCCAAATCATGCATCACTGCTATTGTTAGTGTTTGATTACACAATCTTAAATCAATAGGAAACAACCAAAAGCACTACTAGTTTTCTTTATCCTTCTTTCTGTTATAAGAAGCCATGCAATAAATACAGCCTTTAGAAATTGATCCAGGAGAGTGATCCAATTCTACTATTTCACCTGAAGAAAATTAGAAGTACTGGATCATATAGCATCTGTTGAAGAAAACTAAGGGAGAGTTGGGACAGCACTCTGAAAGTGCAAATGTAGAAGTAGTTTTATAGCAACCCCCCCTCCAAATCTTTCGCTTCTACTTAAGTCTTTAGGCATTAGATCCTCTTTTTTACCTATTTTATGATACTTGTTTGGAACAAACCTTTTTTTTAAATGAAAATAAGAACAGAAGCTGATCTTGGTCTAGGAACAGCCATTTTAAATAAAAAAGTCTATGAAGGGTTAAAAACAATCAAACAAGCAAAAACCATGAGGTCATCTTAAAATACAGATCAGCAAGACCTTCCCAGTGGAATTTTAACTGGTGAAATGGTTACAGAAGCTCAACTGCATCAATGGCAACATTTATATCAGCTTTTGATATTTCTACCAACTTCTCATTAACCAAACAGGTGAGCTGATGTTAGCACCAATGCAACTTTTTCCAAATACACCCTTTTGAGTATGAAAGCCAATCTGCTGACCAGGATTTGCAAATATGTGTATATATAAAAAATAAATAAGTAGTCTTAGCAGGACCCTTATCACTGAGGTGAGGATTAAGCTACAACAGAAAGATCTTCCCTGTCTTGTCTTTTTGGTATTGTTTATTTCAGTTAGATCCTAAAATACCGTGAACCTGGCAAAAGACAAATATTTCTGGTAGATGTTTTAATTGTTTACGAATATACTAAACCAACAAAACTGATATTCTGTTAAGTGCATCTAAATTCCCATGAGGACATAGTCCTGGTTCATAGTAAATACAGGACACCTTCCTCTGTGCTAGAAGTAAACTACTTAAGACATGATTAAGAGTATCCACATGGTAAATTATTTTACTTACTTCAGAGTAATTTTCCCACCTGGGCAAGTCCTAGGTTTCATTATGTTTACTCTTCTTCATGTGTGTAGTTTCAGTGGGGTTTAAAAAGATAACTGGTATCTCTTTTGCTAGAGATATCTTCTTTTTTTGCTAGAAAATCTTTCTGATTTTGCAAAAGCAACTTTCCCCTTGACTATGATGAACCCATTTTCTAAGCATGGCAGTTACTACTTTCCTTATCTGTGTTGCCTTGGAAACACTGGCAAAGATTAATTTTCTTAACCAGGCCATTGATTTCCTCTCCTCTGTGTACTTATACTATATTACAACTGCAAGAGTTATGCTCCAGTGAAACTGAAAGCTCACTTTAATGTCATCAAAACAGTTGGTATCAGTAGGTGTTACTGATACAATTCTTCCATTCCTGTGCTTCATCCATGCTTGAAAAACTAGCACAGAAAACAGATCACTATGCACATCCAAATCTTCAGAAATCTGGGGAAAGAGTGCAGTTGGCAATTTTCAACTGCTTGACACAGCAAGCACTTTTTTTTCATGTGCTATTTTACTTGCCTTTTGTAGTGTCCTTTCCTTCCCGTTAATAACCTTATGAACATGAATAATTGGAAACCCCGACATTTAATCTTAAACTCCACAGATTTTCACACTGGGTTGACTCTGAATTGGACACTGAATCTGTCCCAGCACATGAAAGCAATTTGTGTAAGCCACTGACTATATTTCTATTTGCAGCAGAAAGAGTGAAAGACCTGGAAAATGCCAATATTTCTAGTTTCTCAAGTAGTTGGAAACAAACTTTGTTTGTTACCAGTTTAGTAAGCATGACTGAGCAACAGCTTAAGACTCCTTCCAAAATGCTGCGTTTCAGAAACCTATTCTCTGACTTCTGACAATTTGCCTGAAAGTGATTTGCAAGTTGTCTGTTCAGTGCAGAAGGCTACAGAGAAAAAACTCTGTGAATAATTTGAGCATCTACATCAGGTCCCCATAAAACAGTACAAACAAGATCAGAATTTGTACCTCATAAGTCCTAGCATGCCCAATGTCATTTAAGTCAGTAGAGTTAACTGAAAATTTGCACTGAAGCTGAATTTGTCCCAAAGATCACATCTCTAGTTTCATGGCTAGTGCTAGGACTTGTAACGATAAATCACCAATCCATTTATTATATGTTCACATTAAAAACTAAGGACTAAAAAGGACAAAAATGCATTAGGAAAATCACTGAGATTTAGCCCCTATAGACCTACAGAATACACAGGGTGCGCAGAAACAAAATACAAATGTTTTGCTATTGATTTGGGGAGAGTAATGTATAGATGAGCATTTACATCAAGATATGTATGTAACCTACGTCTGATGAGGGACAACTGGAAGAATTAAGGGAAGCAAGGCAAACAAACATAAACACCACCGCAAATCTAGTTCTATAATCTTGTAAAATGCAGGCTTTAAGCACATCAGTGAAGCTCAAGAAGTTCAAAGTCTGTTCGCTATTTTTAACCATGCAACATTAAACAGTTAGAGACATTATTCCAAGTAAAGTTTTATCTATTTTGTCCATTTCTAATGTAACAACTGATAGATAATTCAGTGGGAAATAACAGTGAAGTAGATACCTATGCGTTTGCTTCTTGCACTTCATTCTTACGTCTTAACAGCATGTAAGCAGAGACTCTGAAGCAAAGCAACTGGGAAGTTGCTTAACCTGTCAATAGGAAATACTGTAGTCCGGATTTATAAATAAATAAAAAATTGAAAATGAATGTGAGGTTATTATTAAATGGAATCAAATGATTCTGTGATTTTTAAAACATATATATAACCCCTATATTAGTGTGATATCTGTTTAATTTTAACTGGTGTTTAACTGTAATGGCACACAGGGTAAAAGTGCTGCATTTCAGGCAAATAGGATTTTAATCATCCAAACAAGTTTTTTATGAATGGTATTAGGTACTTTGCTAAACAATCTTACTACAGGATGATGTTCATACACTGAACACAGTGCATTAGTGTACATTCCCCACTCTTCATACCATGTCCCAATATAGTTACTGACATGACAATATCTCCAAGCCCTGCAATGCCCCAGGAAATAGAGACACAGAAAATACCAGTGCATTTTTATTGATTTAGAGACAGCAGTAGCAAACCAGCACTGACAGCTGGAGATGAATGTAACCTACATCTGGCAAGGGACGCATCGGAAAAATAAGAGAAGTGGGGCAACAAAAACCCAATCTCAATTAGCTTTTATTGACCCTGTTGCATAAACAGACCAGTTAGTAACATTAGTGTAGCGCTCTAGATGCATTTTGTCCTTTGTTTTCCAAAATGTCCAAGGGAGCACAGCTACCGAGAATATTACATCCCAGCTACCTGCACAGCGCGGCACACGGCCAACCTTAACACACTTAAAACACAGAACAAGACTAGCAAGTAGCTGAATAATAGTCCAGGCATGGGATTGAGGAACTTCAGGGGCGACAATAAAAATTCATATTCAAAAATTAATCTCAGAAGAGCTTTCATCAGTTTCCACAATATTTTCAAATGCAAATTCCATTTTTACCATGTGTTCCCTTATTACTTTTACCAAAGCTAAAGTCCATCACCAGTTTTGCTGTCAATAAAAATGGTATTTCTAAGCAGTTCTGTATGGTATAAGAGGTATTTCCTTCAAGAGGAGACCAGCAAATAGAAGTTTTTCAGAAGTACTGAGTTTACAAATGAACATTTGGATAAGAAGAGGCTAACATTCCTAATTAAAAATTGCATGAAGGGAGATGCAATCACAGATTGCATTGTCCAAGGAGCAAGTTTTATGACCAGTGCGGAGAGACTATCAATTAATTTTGCCTACCGAAGGAATGCTCACTGATCAAAAATCATACCAAACTGTAGTTAAGACACTCATATGGCCAGGTATTAGTGAAAAGCCAAGAGCAGAAGTGGTAATGATATTTATTGTTCTAGATAGTGTCTGTTACAGATATTTAAAAAAAAAAAGAATCTTAACATGCAGTCCAGCAAGTAGAGTTTGGAAGAGTCACTGCCACTATCTTACTAAGAGTAAGGGGAGTAACTCCTGACTAGCTGTAGCCAGCATGTTTCTGAAAGTAGGTAAGATAATTGAAAATGGGCACTGGAGGAGTTACATACAACAGTGCTGTGCATTATCCCCTGTTGGTAAGGAAATTAACAGGAACACATCAGTAGCCATACAATTTATTTGATCAACCATGCATGCAAACTAGTTTAGAACTAATGTAAACATGGAAGAGATGCTCACCAGGCAGCTGCAGCAGGGAATGGGGAACACAAAGGCTGAGTTTTGCTCTTGCAGAGAGCAATGAAGTTTTTAATCTAAGCAGAAATTTGAACTGCAATGAACTTGCTGAACCTGATACAGAAATTACATTTGTTTTCTGTGGACGTGGGTATATGCTGTCTTTATTTGTTAGAGACACAACAGGTCTCAGACGAGAGAAGTGATTTTTGCTCTATGTCTGGAGAGAGCAGTGCTTTTCACCTTGTCCAGTTCTTTGGGAAAGCTGAATATCACCTTTTTTAAAAGCATTCTTTTCATTACTTTCCGCTCATATTTCCCAATGGTTTCACCCTCCTGATGGGAGGTGCATTTCTACTGACATCCATTCATGAGTCTTACAACACTGGCCATGTTTCGGCTCAAGCACAAAACTTAAGGTATGGAGAAGTGTACTACAACCTTTCATCATGAAAAACCAGCATGAGATGAAGCATTTCTAATGCATATATTAAGCAGCATCTCTTTTTTCAACCTTGCAAGGACTACTACTGCTATTTTGAAGCAGGGTTTTAAAGCAAACATTCAGAGGCAGATTTTAGCCACATGACTATGGAAAATAAACATGGTATTTAACCATTTAACCACACTGCAATAATCTTAGAAAGAAAGAAAGAAAAAAAAAAGACTATAAAAATGGTTTCTCTGCTGGAAGGCTGTTGGTCAAAAAAGCAATGCAGTGTCTTCCTGCTGATAAATGAAGTTGTCTTCATGCTGCAGTTCATCTTGTTCCAACTTTTTTTCTTCAGACTGGAAAGGCTGTTTATCCTTTCCACTGTTCTGAGGTGTGTTAAACATGCCAACTTGCCTTTCTTTGCAGCTGCTGCACCTGCAACCACTGTCAGAATTTTGCCTCAAACAAAAGCTGGCAAATTCTATTCCCTTAATCATCTTGCTGAGATACTTTAAGCATAAAGCACCAATTTCTTGGCAATATAAGTACTTTCAAGAAATTACAGTAATGATTATTTGGAAATCAAATATAGAATCACACTACCTGGAAAGCAATCCTTGAGCCTGATTCTAATATTGTACTAGTAAAAATTACCCTGTTAATAGCTATTTAATGCTACTGACTGCTGGAGAACTGTAAATGATTCACACAAAGCACAAGATCAGATTCAGGAATTTAAATCAATGTCATGACCAGCTATCAGAAGATCACTTGTATATAACAGGTAGGCAATGTTTCAGCTCTTCAAAAGTGCTTGGCCTACACATTAGACAACACACACAATAATGCTGTAAGGGAGAACATTACTTACATATTACAAAGTGGAAAAAAAATGCAGCAGTAAGAGCTGAAGTTTATGCACACTGAAGCACCACAGACAAGCCATGGTTCAGTCCCAGCCTCTACAAACCACTTTAACTATGCCCTCAACTGACAATTTCAAATAAATTTAGGCCAGCAGTAGGATGAAAACTCACCAAATTTCTAGGGGTTTGTCCTATTCTCAGGTCACTAAACCATGTAATTAGTGCCACTGAATCTCTGGTGTTGATTCTTGTACAGAAAGAAAAGTAAGACCTCAAAAAGCAAAATGGGAAGGGAGAAGGTAATCCATAATTTGATATTTGTGATCATTTAATAGTGGAATACACAGCTCTTCCAAATAAAGGCAATTAAAGAAACTGAAAAGATTCAGAAGCAGAATGGTGAAATTAGCAAGCCTTCCTGCCTGTAGTGCTAATGAGCTTGCCAAACAACTTTTCAACAGACCAAAACCAGCTAATTCCTCATTTGTGCTGACAGGAGCAAGCTCTTTGCATGCAAGCTCAAGTAGTCAACACAATGAGAAGCATGAGATTCTTTGCTTGCTATACCCCCTTTTTTTTCTTTCAGCAAGCAGCTGTAGGGTAAAAAAGGCCATCAGCATTCATATCCTAGGAACCAAGCCTGGCTCACCAGCATGGCTTCTCTTTCTGTGTTGCTGCACCTTTCAGGACTTGAGAAGATTTCCCCCACAACTTCCATCTTTGCTGAAATCACCAAGAGAAGAACCATTCCTCCACCTTGCAAATACCCCTGCACCAGCTGCCATCACTGCTCACAGCTTTTGCCACTGCAAGCCTTCCCCTCAGATTAGGCCTAGTTTATGGCACCTTCTCACTGGCCAGGTATGCTCCTGCAGTCATAATATCTCCTCCATACGCTTCAAATAACTGTGCACTGACCTCTTCTCAGGGACTTTCTCCAAATTTTTTGAAGGCTTCCCTACCTGTAGCACACACGAGTATCTACCACTGCTTTGATGTCTTACAAAGTGACCAAGAGCCTTTGCTTGCATTTGCTGTGAGTCACAAGACCAACTTTATAACTCCCATCAAGCTGTGGCATTCTCCATTTGTAATAATTCATTCTACCTTTTCCTCAGCTGCATCAAAATTCTTGACTGTCAAATTTTAGAGGGTTTTGTATTTTGTTTAATTCTGTTTCTGGAATGAAAAAAGGCTACTTAAGAAACGACCTCAAATCCTATACCCTGTGGCAATCCTATGCCAGAATTCAACATATAATTCAGGCAAGTACACTGGCCAACAGACAACCTCAAATTAACATGTGTGTAAGTCTTTGCATTATTACAGCCTGACAGAAAGTGATACTTACTACCGTACATTTTCTGGTGTGTTTATCTGCTATAGAATTAGATGGGTTCATTAAAGAGCCTATTTAAAAGCACATCACTTTCCAATAAACTCTTTAACTGCTTTAATTATCACAGAAGTTGCAATTGTTTCATCCTTATTAAATTCTTGAGAATTTGTTCATGAGAGTATTTTAACAGAGGCTGACAAACTGTGAAGATTTCAAAGATACTCTAAGTGTTAGATTATTTACCTCCTTAAGAACACTGTGCTCCAGACAGTGAAATTAATTTGAACTGGCTTGCCCTAATTTTTTCCAGCTTCTCAAGAGATTTTGCTACTGGTTTTAACAATATCAAGCTGCTAAAGGACAAAGTACCACAAGATTTGTAGAACAATCTGTAAATCACATATGGAATAAAAGTTGAGTGAATTAGATCAATTTGAAATAAAGGAACTACAATGTGAAGAATAAAGCAAAAAAAAACCTGCCAAAAATAGTGATGTTCTTACCAGCCAGGAAGTCCAGATAGGTAATTGGTTTTTTCTCTGTGAAATGTCATTATGAACTATTATTTGACTACTTTCACCAGCTATAATTAGGGCTGGGAAGAATCTAAGAAGGTACACTCCTATACTCAAAATTGGATCCACTTCACCTAGCATTTGATATTGAAAGTCTGCAGAAGCATGCCATAATATCATACATGTTTTAAAATTGTTCCTCTCCCACTAAGAAGAGCATATCAAAGCTTTTTTACAGTGAGAGCTTCACCTGGAGCAGCAGCAGCAGCAGCAGTCCTGGAGCCCTCATTTCCACAGCATTCCTTCAGGCACTAAGAATGGGGACCCAGCTCTTCAAGCTGCAAGAAACTCCTGACAATCTGCTCCTCCCTTGCCTTTCACAGAAGCAAGACACAACAGATCAATAGTGGCAAGGGACTCCTCTTCCCTAAGCGGCAAGAACTGAGGGACTGCACACATTCCTGCTGAATGCAAGGATCAACAGGGTCTTACTTGGTCTTATTTGTGGGAGAGGCAGGTATTCTTGACTCCCAGGTGCTGCTGAGGTTCTAACTACATTCCTTGCTCTTCAGCTGCTGACTGGCTGCATAACAGGAATAACAGACCTTTGTTTCAAGACCTCTGTTGTGGAGACATGGCAGTTTCCCAGAAAATCTGTGGCAAACTTGTTTTTTCTTGATGTATTCTAGATTTCATGGACATGGAAAACAGAGTAGTACCTTTGCCTTTACAGCAGCTTTTTAGTCCTTGAAAACTTACGTTCTTTTTCAGTCTCCTTTTCCTTAAGCAACACAATCCTCATGCTTTCAGATTGCCTCTTACACCTTATTTTCCATATCCCTGATAACTCTCATCACTCGCCTCTGGACTGTTTGCATTGGTCCACCTCATTCTTGTAATGCATACTTCAAACACTGAAAACTGAACACCCCTTAAGGCCTTGCCAAAGGCAAAAGCTTCTTCCCTGAGACCACTAAGCAAGTTTTTGCTATGGGAAAAAGAGACCCAGACCTTGGGTTAGTTAGTTAAACTGAAGGAAAAGGAAGTTATGATTAATCCTGTAGTGACAGAATGACAAGAAAAGAAATGCTAATATTGCTTTTCAGTTTCAGATTTCTATGATTAATCATAAGCATATGAACATATTTTAAATAACTTGAAAGTATCTCATTAATTATCCATTACAAAGCATGTGAAATTGCAGATGGCATAGTTCTGTTTCATATATTCTGTGTTACACAACTATGATTATGGCAACCCCAAACTGCCACAACACAATATTTACCACTCATTTCAGGCCAAATGTAAAAAAAGATATTAAGAGGCCTAAAGATGCAGATGAAAATTGCTCAAATTATTAAAGCTAATTAAATTCAGCATGCATATACAAGTATGATCTTGTAAATAGCTGTAATGAAAAATATTATTCATTAGTTTTAGAATTATTAAATCCACATTTTGAACAGCTACTGGAAAACAGGCACAGGAAGAACCAGGATTAAGATAAAGACTTTCATAAAATCATCAACTCAGTGGTTGGCAGTTGTCAAAAAGGATAGCCAAGTCTCGGGAGTTATTATGAAGGTAATACAGCGTGATACAGAAAATAACATTATGCCATTACATACAACCATGTTTTTTTCACATCAAGTACTCTGTGAAGCTTTGGTGAAACATAAAACATTAAAAGTGGAAAAGGTTTATAAGAGAGCAATGAGGATGATCAAATATATGAAACAACTTCCATATGAGGAATGGTTGAGTGGAAACTCTACAGCACAGAAAAGGGATATTTTAGATGTTTATGTATTCTTGAATAGCCTGGAGGCGGTGAATAACTATTCATCTCATGCACTGCTTCTTGTGCTGGAAGAGAAACTGAAGCTAGCAAAAGTCAGGTTCAGAACCAGCCCAAGGTTGTTGGTTCTTTCTGAAGCACTTGTTCAAATGTCTTTCAAATTTATGTAAATTTTGTGCATCTACAGCATCCTTTAGGGAAGAGCTGTACAGGTCTACCACAAGCTGTGTAACTAACTGCCTCCTTTCGTGTTTTGGCTGTGGAGTTCTACTCAATCAAACCTCACATGAAAATTCTTCTGTGCCTTTGTTGCCCTTTCCAATTGTTGCCTTTTCCACTTAATGGAAAATAAGAAAAAAGTTTACATGAGATCACAAGGCAACTGGACAAATGCTTAGGAAAGAGCTGCCGTTGGGATAACAAAATTGACAAACCCCATCAGCCTTGCCTGAAAATGGCTGGGGG
>JANZLQ010000095.1:30330695-30365971 GCA_026212715.1 Elanus axillaris
GTCTGTCTCTACTGCTTCCACCACCAGTGGTAGAGAGCATGCCATGATTTTGGGGTAAGGAGAGGGAAAAGTATGATATATACATACTTACTCTATTTTTACTTTTTTCTTGTTATCCAGCCACTTCTGGATTCTGTCCAATATTGGAGTCAAAGTAGTGGGCCACATAATACCTTAGTCTGAATCAGCATTTCCATTCTCATGATGCCTAAAATCAGAGGCATCTATTTTAAATTATTAAAAAATTAATAATTTAATGTACTTTTACCCAAAAAACTATATAGCATTTACTGTTCCATCTTGAGCTGATATGCTTGGAGCAAGCACCGTGCTTAGTAGTAGCTAATAATTAATAATTAGTAATTGGTAAACAATTATTGATAGCATTGGGAATCTTGCTGTACAGTTTATGATTTATCAAGATGTTTTGTGAAGATGTGTTCTCATAACTCAGTTTTCCAGGATAATTCTTTCCTTCAGGACTCCTGTAAATTTGCCATGATGACTCATTCCTGTTATTTATTATTCATGCTAAGGGTAGAGCCATTTTGTGAGAACACTTGATCAGACTGACGGATTATCATCAAGATCAAAGCAAAAGGGGATGAAACACTCCAACATTTCACATAGTTTTAGTGCTATTAGACAAACTGCCCATAAACTGATGTAAAAGACAGAAACAAGTCACTCCAGATTGTGGGGTATGTCCAATATTCTGCCAGACAGATGTTGTTAAAAGACATCTTACTCCCTATTTTTGATACAGCAAAGGCCAGAAATGTATGGGTTTGTGTTGTAAAAAACGCTGATAAGCACACACAGATGCTTCCTGCTTGATATTGCCAGGGTTTGAAAGAGCCCTCAGTATCAGCAGTAAGACCTGACATTGGCAAATAAACTTCTTTATCTTTGCTGACATTTTGATTCCTTTGATCCTCTTATTTCAAATGTGGATCAAAAAATTCCCAGTTTATCTTTATTTTAGGCTCCACTGAGAGAAATCAATCTTTTAAAATCCATGAAACTTCTGAGCAGTGATGAAATGTTGTATTCTAAAAACATTTTTTCAAAACCAGCAGCATTCAGAGGGCAAGGTTGGGATCAAGAACAGGACTACTGTCTGTGCCAGCATTTTTTAACAAAATGTCACTCCCCATTGTAGCAATATAGGCTCAAAGCATGTTGACCATTTTTGCCTCTAGCCTTGCACAGAACAGCTTCATTTAATTACTGGACAAGCCTTATGGATCTTAGGACTCTCCTGTTCAGATTTACCCTGCCATTTTCACAGCAAGAATCTCCATATTCAAAAAGGAGTGTGAACCAATATTTCAGTGGTTTTCTACCAGGAAAACAAACACTTTTGCTCAGTTCTTACATTTGCCAAGCCATTTACTACATTAGATTACAAGCCAGTCTGCTGCATTTATAAATTCCTTTGCATGGCAATATCTGGGCACCAGCAGGATGAAAACTTTCTGTAGACAAACAAGCTTCCTATAATCAGGAAGCTAGTAAAACCTCGCTGTGGAACAGCAACATAAGCTGTATAAACACTTTTACATTTCAAGACTGTGGTAAACAAACAAGAGAATTTCTAAATTTAAAAAAGGAACAACTAACAGATCAAAGTGAATGAAAATGTATTTACTGAATGCCCTTTGGAAACTTCCCTCCTGTGAGACTGCACACAGAGTCACCACCATCTTTCACAGTGAGCCTATTGCCATTATATACAAATCAATGGTAGCAGCATGCATCTCATAAAACAGGCTGCAAATTAAATTCTTACAAGGTTTCATCAGATTCCTTTATTTATAAGGAGACTAAAACAAGTGCACCAAGCTTAACCCCATGAGAAGCAAGACCTTATTTCTAGCATAAACATCAGCAAGTAACATCGCAGAGGAGAGACTTCACTGCAAATCCAATTTACACTGTCTGATCTTCTGCAGAGACAAACACTCTTAATTCCTAAAGAGGTAACCTCAAAGCAGTTTACGAGGCTGATCACCTTGTCTTTGTAGGCCAGTCCATCTTTACTAGCCCCAAGAGTTGTGATACTAACCTTATGTGTAAATTTGGGTCACTTGTATTTTGTCTTTGTGATTACACACACTTCAGTTGTTCCGCTTCACAGAAAAGCAAAGTGTGCACGGAGACAAACAGCACCTCTCTCAAAGGAGACAAGTAAGAAAAGGCTGCTAAGAACAGTGGAGGAAAAGAGAGATTTACCTGTAAAGATCATTTAGTTATGAAGTAACAGAATAATGTAGTCTGGCAACAGAACAGATGTTAGCAGGAAAATAGACTGTATGGTATAATATTTTTTCACAGAATGCATGATTTTTAACGTAGTCTTTTTATGCAAGTGTTGTGCATTATTATAGCAAATTTAAAAGCTTAAAATCTGTTTATTTTCTGAGCTGCAAACACAATATTTTGCCACACTATTTATTTAAACTACTGTAACCAAAACTGTTGCTTGCTGTGGCCAGACATTTAGGAAACACAGCAGCTCCCAAAAGTCTGCGAAAAAGTTTATTTTTTCCTTTGACTACTCAGACAGTATTTCCTTTTAGCCCTGTCATACTGCTCTTTCCACCAGATGGTTTGCTGGTTCCTATTCTAGCTAAGAAGGATTTAACCAGCTTGAATTAATCCTTACAGTTGTCATCAACTAAGTGTTAATACTCTGACACTGATCTAATCGTTTGGGATTTCTTTCCTCTCTGCCCCCACCATGCCTTTTGGAAAGGGAGGGAGGAGAACATTTTGTGGTCCTGAGCCGACAGACAACAATGCAACACTGTGCTCCATTTCAGCAACAAGGTTATAGGTATACACCAGGCACTGCCTGGGTAATATAACCAGGTACATTCATATGGTAGATATGAATGACTGGGAAAGAGCTTATCATAACAGGGAAACTCAATAATTTAAGAGATTATATGTGAAGCAGAAGCCAATAAAAGTGTAAAATCTTGCTCATTTTTTTAGTTTACTGAGGCTATTTCGTGTCTTTCACAATATCCTGATCTTTTTGTTTTCCTCTTTTCCTCTCATTCCTTTTCAACTTTCAAAACTAAAGTTTCTTTTAAAATTGCTTTAGCTCTGTTCTTTTTCCTTCCAGAATCCGTATTTCCTATTGTACTGCTGAGATTATGAACCCAGTACACCTGCATGCCCTCTGTATGCATTAAGAACAACTTTTTGAATTTGGGTCATTAGTGTATCACTAATCTCTGGAAACTAATTACAAAGCGCATGCCCAGTTTACACTAACCTTTTCACGATGTGACTTAGAATCCAACTAAACAACTGACAGACTCTTCCTTTTCACTTCCCACTGTCCCTTGGGGAAGGCAGGATTACTAGGTGTTTCCAGTAACTACAGGTATCAGCTGGTGGGTATTTAACGTTCTGTAAGAGATGGTAACATTTGTCACTTGTTTATCAAAGGAAGTTAATATTCAGGAAAAAAAAAAAGATTAGAAGAAGCCTCTTTGCTGCTGATGAAGCCCCTCTATGGTAAACCTTGCCTCCAGAAAACATTTTACCTCCTTCAGCATAGTGCAGCATTTCGGCTACAGATAGCAATCTGGGAAGCATCTATATATAAGCAAGATGATTATTCAGGGCCAATGTTCCTGCTGTCCTTGCAGGAAAGCTATGCCTAACAGAAGAATTATTTGGACTATTATGTTTATATCAGAAACTGTTTTCTGGAGGAGTGATTTTAAACCACATGGTGTCAGATCTGCTTAATTGTGACAAAATCTCAACAAAAATGGGTAGTCTGCCACCCTCAGATTTGAAAGCAGTTGTATTTGAAATTTTTTGCAAATGCTTTGATTGATAGGCTTATAATCTTGCCTAGGTAAATTGCCTCAACAGCAACCAGACAACCTTAGACAAGCTAGCTTTAGTAAACTAAACATGAAGTAACTTAGAAGAATTTAGACTGTGATCTCACATGCACTGAATTTAATAACTAGCCACAAGTATGAAATTAATACTTTTAGGTGTTTGCAGGATGAAGTTTTTAAATAAACATTTACAGGTATGGAATGAGCAATTGCAAAAGAAAATATAAGCCTTCCTGATTATGGCTGGGATCCTGAAGGAGTCATTCACATTTCCAATTATATATTTTCTGTCAGTTGTTTTTTTTACTTTATGCATTAGCATTTTAAGGAGTAAAACCAAAGTGTTTTTACAATAGGAGAAGTGTATGTTTATTCTACTTCCCTGCAATGCTTTCAAGAAGAGGCAAAGGAATTTTTTCCTCAGGTTTTCTAACACTAGTTTTCAAGCAGCAACAGGTCATGCAGGACTTCTGCCCAAAAATGAAGTGGGTGAAAACTTGTTGGTATAATGGAAACTTTAGCAAGACTGCAGCTGGTATGACCAGCTTCACGTATTAGGGTTTAGGTTGTATTTATATTTCTATAAGTATATGATTTCCAAAGTCCTCTCCTATCCCTCCACATGTTTATACATGTTGTGTAGTCCCTCTTTGTTGTATGCCCTACTTTAACTGGACCACTTTTTTCCCCACTGCTGTGCTTGGGCTCTGGCCTCTCATTCCTTCCACAAAGGACAATACAAACAAACACAACTTTTCAATCCACTGTGAACTATGGCTCCTGAATTTATGTAGCATAGTTAATTTTAAGCATACTCTTGAACAGGTACACTAGAAGATAAAAAGGTAATGCAGTTACAAATGGGGGGAAGGTTTAGTGTGCTAGTACTGATTTTATTATCCATTTTCACATTACACAGAAGTTTGTTGTGTACTTTTAGCTCAGACTGACATTTTTTCCTCCTGCAGCTCTATTCCCAATGTACCTTATGATGCAAAGATCCTCATGCAACTGGGGTTAGGCTGAGACCAATTTTAGTGGGCTGTGGATCTGGCTGGAACTGTTAAGACTGAACATTTTTAGGTCTCAAATCCCTTTTTCCTCCCTCATGTCATAGAAAGTTTGTTTAAAGTCTGAAATTGGCTCTCCCATCCAGTTTGTGCATTCAAGGGCCTTTTGCTAGGGAGCAGAAGCTCAGGCAGGGTTTCCAAGGGCCTAAGTAGGCCCACTTTAAGAGAAATTATTATTCACATCATTATGGGTACGTCTGCGGTATCTGCATGAGACATACAAATGCATGAGTTGCAAACATTGCCTTTCCTCTCATGTTACTGATCCCTTTCTCCTAAAAGTTGAAAGTATAAATTGAAGCATTAGAAGGAAAATTGGGGGTTTGGTCTGCCCTCCAATTTTCATCCCCCCTACTGTAATTGAGATATGAATAGCCATTGCAGCACTACCTCTTTTCAAACACCTGCAGCAAGAAACATGGTTTGACTAAAGCTGCATGAGCTATCACAAAAAAGCCCTGTGACGATGCTTAATTTACCAAAAATTAACAACAGGCTGTTCTTGGGTGGAGGGCTGCCAGAAACCCCAGCTCTGGCACCCTTTTTAGCCCTCATGCAGCAGTTAAACCCACCTCCAGCCCCATGTCTGCTGTGTTTTTGCATTTCTATCATCCAGGATCAACTGCATTGAAGATTTGCCCCAAATTTGCCTTGTCTTGGCCAACTGGGCATGTGGCTGTCCCTCTGTTACCTACCTTCTTCCCTCAGGTAACTGTGTCTTCCATGGCCAAGGAGCTGTTTGTTAGACTTTGGCCCCTGAGCAGCCAAAATGGCTCCAGCCAGGCTGTCTCCTGAGGTGGGAACAGGCAGGGATGAGGACAACATGGATGCCATAGGGTCTGTGGAGAAACAGCCCTGGACAAAGAGGAGGGATGGCACCATGATGCAGCCAGTGCTGTGGGAGGAAGAAGTTCTGCCATTGTGCAGAATCTGAAGGGAGCTAAAATGCGTGAGGAAAAAACTATCCTAAGCCAGAAAGGATGGGAGTGACTGCTGATGAAAGGCTGTTTGGTGCCCTGTGGGGAGCAACCAGAGATTGTGGCCTGAAGGAAGATGAAGAGAGACTTTATGTTTTAAAACAGCACCTTTCACATGCCCTTTCCAACCCAAATCTCTTCCCAGTCTGAGGAGGAAAAATCGCTTTGGGAGCCTGCCCCCCTAATACCATGAGGGTGGCCAGCATTGCCCCCTCCCCTCAGCAGGGCTGGCCACCTGGGGCAAGGGCCATGGGGGCCATGGTGCTGGGGGAGCTCCACAGGGCATCACACGATGGAGAACAAGCTTCTCCAGAGAAGGGAAACATGTCCCTGGCATCAAGGCAGCTAAGCAAACAATTCACACTCTGGCTAAGATTAAGAACACTGGCATTTTGTTCAGATGAAGACACAGGTCCTTGCAGGAATGTGAGTTTCACAGGAAAGCAGACATGCTTCAGGCTGTCCTGTCTGCCAGGTTTTAATTAGCGATGTCTTCCTTCCACATTTCCATGTGAGTTATGTGCTGATGAAGTGCTGTCATGGCAGTTCCTGGGAGGGAAGCTCCCTGCACAGCCTCTATACAGACACAGCAGAGCAACTAATGGATAAGGCTGCTCTGCTCCCCTCGATCTCTACACCGTGGACCCGAACCCTCCCACCACATGCATGTCTCTATATGCAGATGGTGTGCCTGCTGCTGACTGATGGGTGCTGATACCAACCTGTCCTAAAACGAGTGCATTTCCCCCTTATTCTAATGAATGGTAGGGTAGATAATGGGACTCATTCAATGTCAACAGTAGGGACAGTTCTACCTAATCTATAATTAAAAGCATTTCCAGTTAACAGTTGTTCAACAGATATGATTAGTTACCTACTACCTCTAGTTTAATCATCCATGATGTCAATCACTGTCAACTTATTTCATTCATGTGAATAGGCATATGTAGATATTCACTGTACATCTTGCCACTGATCTCCCCCTGTGTCCATTAAGTACTGTAAGCCTATAAATAAAAATTGAACAATAGCAAATAATCACATTGCAAATAATCACAAGAATTGATACTCAAAGTTATTTCATCCAGTGCTGCAGAAAGCCTGGGCCAAACAGCTCGAGTCTTTGTGGCAATAGCTTTGTCTGATAAAATGTTGTTGACCTACTGATTGATGTACAGTCATCTAACATTTATGATTTCTCCAAGGTAGTGATGGAAATAGCATTCCCCCTTAGGAGTATTACCTTTTTATGGTAATGCTCAGTCTCCTTAGACTGAGTTTCTAACACTCATTTCTCTCTGCTGTGCTCCAGAGGTCGAGCGGATTTACTTTGGTTATGTACAGTACATAAAGTTATGGCCATGATTCTTATCCCCTAAGGACTGTTAATTAAAAAAACTTACTCATTAACATTGCAGCATTATTTTTCATGATTACCTTTGCTATTACTCAGGACAACATCTTGTGTAAACCTGTGTCCCACAATTAATAAGAAAGTAACTCCTGGTGAAGAAAGAGAGCCAACAATTATTTTGCTCACATTCTTCACTGAATGCCCTGATGTGTACACCTGCTCATGTTAAATACCACTACAGTTATGGTCTTTTATTCAAAGTAAGTATAAGTGTATATTTTTAACCAAACATGGAGATCTGGCTAGAACATGTAGTTACTAAGATTCTTGGTCTTGTTGTAACCTGTAACAACACCATACTTTCCAACAGTCTGGTTTAATGTTTGCTTTTATGAATATTTTCCCTTCTGCTCACTAGTTAGAATAGAGAGAGAGTTCACTGGTACTAGTGGGTGCATGTTGCGCTACACAGTGCCTCATCCTTTGTGGCAAGAGGTAGGAAAGGGGACAAAGGAGCACACGTGCAGGATTGTACACTAAAGGAAAAAAAGCACACACACACACGGAAAAAAATATGTCCTCATGCGCAGCCTCCCTACTTAAGCAGCCTCTGACAGAAAGCAGAAAAGACTTCACAGAGCAGTTTGCTTCCTGCAGAGGGGACAAAGATAAAGCAGAAAGAAGCAGTGGAGCTATTTCTGCACTGATCAGAGTTAAAGCTTGTTCCTCTCAATTGTCCCTCATCAGAGGAAGTTTTGGAGAAGACAAGAGACAGCAGATGTCTTATCTATTAAAACCACCAACCTGATCTTTACTTATTGATTTAATGGATGCTAGCATAAAGGAAACAGAAATCTTGCACTCCATATCATAACTTCTCTGTCTAAAAAAATCTCTGTGCCTGGCATAGCCGGCAGAGCTCCAGGGCAGCGCAGTACACCATACTCTTCTGTTCAAAAAAATCCAGTGCACTCAACAAATACTGTTTGATTTAAACCATTTCCCAGCCCTCTGTCCTTTCTCCCCTCACTAAGGCTTGAAATAGTCTCACAACCTCAGTGTCTGTTCAGGTTGGTAAGTCCCACATGGGTCTGGACTAACCAGCTACCCACAGGACCAGAGCTACCCAAAAGCCCTTTTTAGAGGTCCTCGGCCAAAAAAATCACAGCTAAATTAAAACATATGTTTATTCTATATCCCACTGCAGGCTCTAATAGGAAATTGCAAATTTATTCTGGTGAAACGTGCTATAACTTAACCAGGTCTGATACCTTGTTTTGTGAGGTTAACAACAGGCTTTTACATCCATGGCTTTATTACAGGAATCTAGAACTCTACTTTCAAAGGAAATAGCTTTAGGCTGCATCACATGTTATACTCCATATGGTGACAGTTATAAAACACTTTTCTTAGACATATCCAGGAAAACTCAGAGTTGCTGTCAAGGCTGACATAACAGTCTGCTTTATCTCCTTGGTGGATGAACAGACTAAAATAGCCTTTTTCTCACAGAATGCTAACACAGTTCTGTTTCTATATATAAGCCCATGGATTTATTGCAAATCTACTGACAAAACTAGCACTACAATAACCTCTGCAGACTACTTAGTGATTTTTTCCCCTTTAGAAAATTTGAATATACTCCTAGTACTCCTCATTTTAAATCTTTTTAAAGGTTGCTTTGGAAAACAACTTTTTTCAGTGCATTCTGACATTTCCTAATTTCACAAGCATCTCAGAAAACAGACATGAACCAAACAATGCTAATTCATGTATCTGGGCTGAACCTGTCAGCTAGAGAAGTGAAATTCAGGTTATATATGCCTTAACTTATCAAACGTCCATCTAATAATACCATACCCAAATCAACTGCCAGCTTTGTTGGCAGTGGTAATGTCTAACCCTGCCTGGCCAGAATTTAACCTGGCAACCAGCTTTCAGAAGGCTGCTTACCACTGCCAGTCACATGAGCTATGCTGGTTCCCAAACACCTTCCTGTCCTTTATGGCTTTGCCTGAAGCATTAGTATATCTTCCTTTTAGACACATATTCTGCATGCTGTTAATAGCTGAGGGTATGCCAGTGCCCTTCTCCTCACCTATTTCCAGTTTTCTAAACAAAAATTTATGCAAATCTTTTTTAGTAACCTGAAAATGATCTTAAGGGTCTTTTCCAAGCTAAATGATTCTATGAAAAAAGGAAAAAAGGGGGGTTACTTATGGTAAGATTTCAGCAGGTTTTCTTCTAATTTCTCTTCCCAAATTTCTTCTTTCGCTCTGCTATAGTTACTGGCAGGTTCTAACTACTTCACTGTGGATGCAAGTCCAAGATCTGATGTAATTCTGACAACAATAGACCACACCTTTCTGTGGAAAGTTTCTAAGGTGTGGTAACAATTACTGTGTCTTGTGCTTTGAGGGATGGGTAAATAGGTAAAATGCAGCTGGATTGGTGAGTGCTATTATACAATGCACCCAGTTTGAGCTCCAATTATCTAGTAATGCAATTATTTTTTTTCTTAAAGTTCTAAGTTTTTTTTCTGCAGCACATTAGATCAACATAGGCTTTAAATGTGAGAATCTTCCTTTAACACTGTTCAGCAACCATTTTCCATTTTCTCATAATTAGTAAATGCTGGCCTAAGATATACCAAAGCTAGAGCAAAAAAAGGTGATAGAAGCCTTGGATAAAGCCAGAGGGGAGGGGTACTGTGTCTTGTTTTCTCTCTCAATAAGTTGTTTCTGGTGCTCCTTTCTTTTTGGATTTTTATGTGGGTTTTAGGGGTTGTGGGGTTATTATAAATGACTTAATTTTCCCTAAATACAGAAGATCATACAATGATATCACATTTGCAGGCAGTTGTGCTGGCCATTACCTCTACACACCTCTACACGCTTAGACCAGATGTAAGTCTGCACAGAAAAATCTTGGCTAGCCAGATATCCAAATCAGATCGAAATTCAGGAGGAGGTGAGGTGGGTGTTTGCATGTCAGATCTGGTATAGTGACACTTCCATTCTCCTTTATTACTCATGCACTGACTACCTAGAAATCACTTTTAATTCAGATAATTATACCACTGTTCAGCTCTGATATTTTGCTTTTAATGATCCTGTATCTTGCTCTTCTCCATTTACTAAGGTGGCATTGCTATTTAGGAAGGGCAGTTTAAAAACTGTTACAGAAACTGAAGCTGAGCTATCCAGGAAAGTGTAAGATGGTCCCTTCCCTAAAAGCAGAAGCAGAATAAAAACAAAGAACAGATCTGGTAGCACGGTTTGCATTTCCCATTACTATTTGCACTGTCTGCATGTTGGAGATGGCAAGAGAAAATAAGGCTGCTCTGAAATTTGAAATTTCTTTTCATTGCTCCTGAGTAGTCTAGTTTGTCCATATATCCAAACCTCTCATTATTCAGACAGACACTCCTACTATTCTCACCTCCTTGCTTTGTTTATCCATGTAGCATGATTGAGTACATTCCTCCCTTACCATGGAAGTAGGTGTTACGATTTATGCTTTGTTTTCTTAAATAACCTCCTACAACAGACTCCTTCTTCAAAACACCATCTCCACTGCACTTTTATTTTTTCACAGGCATCAGATTAGGTACCATTCACACTGTCATTTCTCTATCACCAGAAGAGAGGCAACAGGGTAGAACTGAGCAGTACTTACTCAGTACTTACTGAGAGCCACCTGTGAGCCACAACCTCAATGTAAAAAGCTGACTGAGGGGCCATGAAGACAAAGGAAGTGTTCATCCTTCGAACCTCTTCAATCCTTGTCTTTTTTACTGAAACACTTGGGAACAGAAATACTTGTCCCTCTGGAATAGAACAGAAATCACATTTCTACCTGGGCAGCACAAATCATACATTTTTTAGCCCATGCCAACCTGAGTGTGAACTGACAACTTTATAGGTGAAAGTAATAAAATCTCATCTTTCAAACCAATGATTCTTTACCATTGAACATTACATTTTCAACTACTGGATAGAATTAAATCATTGTGTTTCGCACATGTCTGCCCATAGCCATTTCAAGTTCTAAGTACTAGTGCTGATCTGTGACTGCTGTTTTACAAGTCAAAATGAGAGAAATCTTCCATGACATGGTACAAGAATTTCCAAACCAGCTAAAAAATACATACCTTTGTAGATGAAAAAAGTATTACGTTACTTCAGAGAAAAAAGGAATACTTATTTGACAGGTACTGGTGAAATAAAGCAGAATAATTACAGGACTAGTACACTGTACTTACTATTAGACACACTCCTCGATTAGATCTGCTGTTTCCCAAATACATGGATAGTATTTACATTACAGATTAATTATACTTGCAGTGAAAACATTCTGAAAACTTTGTCACTCAGTAAATATCTTAAGCTAAATGTTTAAGTTAAATTTCAAACTCTTTTGTCCAGTTATATTTCATCACACCCTACTGGGCAATGTTTTTCTATTAAACATCTTTCTGAATTGGTTTTGCTCTGCTTCATTATTTTTAAACAATCTCTAGAGGAAGTTCACCGGATAGGGATTTATCATGTCTTTCCAAATAAAAATGCCTCCCCTAATCTCTGCTGTCATAACAGTCACAAGGTCTCCCAGCCCAGTTAGTGTGCATGTTGTAAGAAACAAGAAAAATATTGTACTTACAAGCTTATGAACTTATGAGCACAAAGAGACAAAACTAATCTTAATTCAAATACCCCATACAGCTTGCCTAAGAAAGATATGCTCTGCCACAGGTCAGTGCAGAGGTCTATGTGGGAAGCAGACATTGAGATAAAGTACTTCTACTTCCCTGCTCTTCATCTTCCAGTGAAGCCACTTGACCTCCTTTGTAGGACTCCACTTTATACTCTTGTCTATAAAATAGGGAAGACTCAAGTTTACTCTGAGTTTGCCATATGCAGAGGCTGTTTTGTCACAGAACCTCGTCTAAGCCCTCTGCATTCGAGGAACAAAAAGAAAAGGTTGTAGTAATAAGGCAGAGATTTTTCTTCTGATAGAAAGACCCAGCAAGTTTATATTGCTTCATCAGTATGAGACAGCTTCTACTCAACTAAAACATTTATAACCCAAGCTATATTAATGCTTTTTTATTTGTCCTGGAATCTGGACCCTTCAGCCTATCGCAGATCTGTCTTTTCAACATCTAATGCCACTAAGTTAGACACCTCTGTTCTCTGACCATGAGAATTAAATTACATGTACCATGTAACATCCTGCTTGCTTCAAAAATCTAAGAGCTCTTCATCTCTGTGTTAATTATATTTTTGTCACTGTCATCATAAAAATGGATATGTAGTTGAAAATGGCTCATGGAAAAAAAGAAAAAAAAAGACCAAAAAATGATGCCCCAAGACATAATCAGAGCCCTTAAACATCTATATTTCAGTGGGTTCAGTGGAGCTATAGTGTCTTAGGTAATTTTTTTTATGGTAGTCAATGATCAGAAAACATTTCTGCATGTTCACTAATGCTTCATCACTCATTCTTTACAGCCTATAATAGTTTATTTTTCAATTTATACTTATGAGTTTGGTCTCAGGAGGTTAGTGGTGTTTTCACATATTCGTATAAGCTCTTAGTTTCATAAATGTAGTATCATGAATAATTGTCATTACCCAAGAGGGATGTAAAGCCTAGAAAGTTCTTTTTAAAAAGATTGAATAAACCTTATCTCACACCGGGGATTTCTTGGTGTTAAGTGTTTCCAATTAATTACTGTTGCCTAGTAGATTCATAAGCTCTCCAACATTTCCTGGAGAGATGTAGAGGCAGAATTCTTTCAGACAAGCACATCCGGAAAATAACACTTGCTCACTACAGATAATGCATCCCACTGACTCTGTAACAACTAATGTTTCTTACATCTTGAACAATTACAGTCCTGAAAATATTTACAATCTTTTTTGTCTTGCCTTTTTTCCCGCTTCTCCCATGGCGTCATATGAGATCTGACTGTGTATCACTAACTTTTTGAAATGTCCTGGATATAATATGGAGCCAGGCTGTTTTCACATGAAATTATTTTAATGGATTTTAAGTAAGAAGCTCTTATTCCATCTACTAAATATGGTTTATGTTAGCTTCACCTTTCAAACTGCTTGAATGCATGAAGTCTCCTGAAAATTTACAATGAGGTGATACCTAATTTAGTTTATACTATGAAAATCTGATCCAGTTCCCATAGAAATAAATGAAAAACATTGTGTTGACTTAATGAAAGTTGGCTTTTACTCTAAAAGGGTAGGCCTCTGCTTATATGAACAGAAAGGAGAATATGGTATTTCTTTCAGTGTTTAAAGTGAAAATGAATATTCAGGAATCTCTTATTAGAGGGAAGGAGAGGGATAAAGACATAATACCAGTGAAGTCAGCAGAGATAAACAGATATAAATGCTTTCAGATGTACTGTACCATTCTGACAAATGATGCAAAACCATCGTAGTTCTTACAGCCTCAGGTTAAAATCAAGACAAAATAAAAATGTTTCACATGATAGAGATTCTACTGCATTTATGAACACAAAACCATACATTTAGTTCAGCATTTTCATTTTTTCATGTTATACTTGCATTTATGATCTCATCTAGGTTTCCTACCCTTGTTTTCTTAGCATCATAAACTTGTGATACTCCTTGCTTAGAGACTTTGTGGGCTGTTATGGATTCTGCTTGGAGAATATGTTTCAATCCCTATGGAGCACTGCTTCAGCACTATAAGCTGGCTTTTTTGTTTAACTCCTATGCTACAGCTTTTGTATTTTGCAAATTGTACTTCATGTAGGGATAAAGAGCTCCCTGAAAAAAACCTTGGTGACCTCAGTAGAGGTGCAGAGGTCTTTCTGTGCTCTGCATACAATGTGTTGGAGAAAACAGTCTTCCTGACTTTTCTGGCATGCTGTTCTTGCTCCCTTGGATCTTCCAGAGGGAAGTATAGCAGCTGAAAAAGTTGAATTATTCTGTGCAATTAAGACTGTGTGTGACTGAGCATTTTGGACTACCTGTAATTAGCTATTAAACCCTTTCTGATAGCTTCCACATAGCATGGACCAGTGTGAAGCTGTTACCACTTGGTGAGTGTGAAATGAGGTTGTACCCATTCTTTTCCTCCTTATATAAAACTTCCTGCAGCATTAATCTCTAATAGGATAATTACTGTGTATCTAGATCAACCCTGTAATAAAGCTGGTCCTTAGAATGTGAATAATCATCACTGATGAAACGCCAATGCACAATGTAGTAAGGCTTCAAATGCTTTTATACTTACAAGACAGAGCAATTATCCAGAATCAGGATTTTTTGGAAAATAATGCTTAAAGACTAGTAGCCACCACTGAAGAAAATAAAGTTGCTGAGCCTACAGCCAGATTATATGCTTTCTCTAGTTAATTGATCTGGTTTTGCAAGTGAAAATTGTATCAGATGTTAAGTCCAGCTGTTCTTTGGTGGGACAATTCCCATAACTGGGAACTACAAAGAGATAGAGAAATAAATCACATGTTCAACATTGAGGTTCTTCATTAAAAAGGCTATACATTAAGCACGGAATATAATTATTAATTTTAGAAGAAAGGCAAATGAGACACTATTAGTAAAGACAGTGAATAACTTAGCTGAGATGGATTTGATTAATACATTAACAGTAACAAAAGAATCCAAGTCATGTTGAGTTTCCCAGCACTAAGTAACCTTAATTACATTCTACTTCTCTAATACAAGTATATATGTTTACCACAGGGCAGCTATCCATTATGTTGAACAGTAAATTTATCTTATTATTTATCTAATTCTCAGTATCAGCAGTCTATTTTAAAAAGAAAAGTTAAGGTAATATAATGTTTTGTATTTAGGGTTTGTTCCACAGCCCATTGGAGTCAGATGCAGTGTCCCACTGAATCCCCATCACTGAACTGAGCCTTATTAATGTGAGATGTTTCATACTGGGGAGCATAATTGCTCTCAAGTCTGTCTGCCATCCACTGCAATAGCATGTTTACCACTTTTCTGTAGGTGAGAAAGTGAGTACCAAAATTATGGCTCAAGCTCTCTACCATGTTTTACAGCTCCATATTGCCAGGAGGTTGTGGAAATCAGCAGTGACCAGGAAAGATTTGCTGCTGCCCACCCCTCAGCCCTATCTCAGCAAAACCTGAAGCAAAGGCAAGTTGCTCTGAATTCTCCCACTTGCATAAGGCCGGTAATGAATTTTTTGCCCATGGATGTCATGCGTGGTGGTGCCAGGGACTCCACTGGTGCTTCCCAGCAGAGTCATGTCTTTTCCCTTGTCAAGGGGAGAAGGGTGGCCAGCCTGATACTGCTGACTGTGCAGCTCCAAGCATCTGCCATCATTCTTTAGCAACTGTGTGGTGCCAGTTGACTGAAGATCCAAACCCCAAATGAACTGCTATAGGGTAAAGAGGAACGAGGTAGGACTTAACATGAAACATTTGAAACCATATTCTCCTATTTGCAAATTCTCCATATATTTTGCTCAATAAAAATGAAAGACATAATAGCTGTTTATAAAAGCGGCAGTATTTGTTATCACTGTGAAGTAAAAGCAAATCCTGAAAAAAGTAAAATTATCTAAATTATGAGAGAGGTGTTTGAACTCTGCAGTAGTGCCATTTAAAATTGTAAATATTGGAATGAAGCAACCAAGTGAATAATGCCTTTCCACAAAACACTGCTCATAATAACTGACATTTTCTGTCTCTATTTTAACACCTTGTTGTATGTTGAAAACTACTGCCACAGTAAAATATAAATTTCAAATTTGAAATGTTACAGAATAATTCCTCACTACCTTGAGGAAAGATGTTAATGCCAAACAAAATTAACCCACCAGCAAAACCCAGCTTGTCTTCTGCTATGGATGGTCTGCAAAGAAATAAGGAGACATTTGTACAGAGGTAAATAGGTTTGAAACAGGCGGTTATAGTACCTTTCTGGAGGAATCTGCATGTATTATATTATACATTATATTTTATCTGTGTTGTACTGAGCCCATCAACTGCTGTGCATCCAGTTTTGGGCAGTGAATGTCTGAATTTTATTAATAAGAAGTACTATTGATATTTACTCTGCTACAACCAAAGCCAGCTTTGCATTTCAAAGGGAAGGATTGTGTTTATTCCCTCATTAAACAACCTATTTTTCAGCTGGAGACAGGTTTCGTATTTTGAAGTGTTAATATTTAAAACTAATATCTTCTTATGCTGAGGATGTTACTATTTAAAACAGGGATCAAGCTCAACTGGTCAAGTTACTTCACATCTCTCTGAGATGTCAGTACACGTAAGATGAGATTGATAATACCTGCCTCCTTCATGCAAAGATGGGGCAAGTTTTATTAGCTCTTTATAATGCTTAAATGAGGTATATTGATCCTGTGATGTGAGAAGGATTTTGTTCTTCCTCCCATCCTAGCATAAGATTTGTGTTTCGCAGTCTGAAGCTGGGGTGGTTGGGCTTTAGCCTATTGACCACTGATTCACTCAGACATTAAAGTAAAGTAAGCAGCACGTAGCTGAGCATTTAAACATCAAAACCTCTACTGTAAAGGGTAAGTTGATACCAGATTAAGTAGCTCCCATGAAGTTTAGCTTTCACACTGAATAATACAATTCACATGTGAGGCAGACCAGCTTTTTCTGGGTTTTGCTGTTACAGATGAGTTTTCTCAGTCTGTCACCACCCTGAGGTGAAGGTTCTGCTAGTGTGACCTTTTTAGGACTTAGCAGATTTTTTTTATTGTATATTCATTCTCAGGAAGTATTTCCACAAGACTTTACAAGCATGTTGTTTTCAGTGAAGGAGGTGTGTTTGTTTATTCTCAGATTGCTTTTGGACTTAGAGGCTTTTCCATCTGAACAGTTACATCTGAATTACATTCCTGATTCCAAGCTTAAGCAGAATAAGCTAATTGCTGAGAGACTTCATTTAGAGATATTAATTGCAATTAGAGTATAATACACAAGAAGGCAGACAGATTAGATTTTGTTATCTGGCCTCAGTCAACTCACATGGACTGGGGTTGTAAACTTTATTTCCTATCACATGATTTCTCTGTATATTCCTTGGTAGTCAGCCTTGAAATAGACCAGTTATAATCTACAAGTCCTATTAAATTTTCATAAATATTCAACTTTGATGGTGATTTGCTAAGCGCCTTGTACTTGATGTTCTCTTTCACCCTGGACTAATTTCCCTTGATAAACTCTGATGAAAATGCAACCAAAGTTAATTGACACAATTTCCCCTTTTCGTTCTGAGTGTAGTTGCTCTCAGTTTTACTCTGTCTGCACATGCCAAGGATCAGTTTCTTAGAGAAGGACTTACTCTGCCTGACAGAGAAGGCTCCCTGTTAACCACATCTTTCCACAGGCATTTCTGTGACAATCTCCTCCACTCATCCCGAAATCTTTTGCCAGCCATTTTCACACTCAACGGTAGCATTACTCTTGTGGTGGAAAGCCTTATAAAAATGAAAGCTGTTGTCACTGTTAGCAACCAAGAAGCCCTCCTTCCCTTTCATGCAACCCTGCAACTTCCCCCTGAAAAGATGCTTCCCTGAAAACAGGTATTTCTAACTCTGTTTTAACCAGGAATAGTTACGAGTAATTTTTTGAAAGGTCCTTTTTAGAGGTTTAGTTTATCTTTAAGAACCATAATATCAGCGGCATCATCATGAAGTTTGGCAGTGTTTCATGTCTCCTTAACAGAATTAATAGCATTGATCTGTTTCTAATCAAAGCCTCCCCGATATTTAGTGACAATACCAGCTTCATTTGCTTAAAAATATCAGCACCAACTGCTACATTTCTGAAGTTTTTTACAACATTTGATATTGAGACTTCAAAATAGGAAGATAACTGGGAAATATAAATGTATTTTTGTAATGATTAACTTTGTTTATGATGGCATTATGTACACAGAATGCTTTCTGCAGACAGGCCTCCAGCTTACATAATATTTCCTTGCTCAAAGCTCTCCAAAGATTAGTGAGTATGTCAATATCGGTTTATACAAAAGTAGCCTCCAGGGCCAAAATGTGACGCTCATAAGGTTGGAAATTCTACAGTAAAAACATATTAAACATATGTGTGTGTCACTTTATTCTTAGTTTAAGTTAAAAAGCATCATCATTATATTAATAATGTCAGATATTTTCCATTCCCTTGTGTTTTACAGGAAACTTGTCACTGAGCTCCTAAGGATTCCTGGGTTTCAACAATTTTCAAAAGCTTCTCTGCAAAAAATTTCCAGTTCTGTTCCCTTCTATTTGCCAGGCAGTATTCCTGTTTTCCTTCTTTGTTATAGTGGCAGAAGCCAACCTGGTTGCCATTAGTTCTCATGAGCAAGACCATGCAGAGGTAATCAGACAAATGAACATGCCAAGGAATGGATAGAGTCAAAGAGCATCAAGGAAATTTGAGCATTCAGTTCTCTCTGATCTCATCTTTCAGCTCACTGATCACTGGAACTCCACTGAGTTCCTCCTGCTACAGGAATTAAGATGTCTGGGCACCTTGCAACACTGGGCTCATCGTTTATAGGTTACCTGTGATCAGACTATAAGGAAAATCAGCACTGAGGCATTTTTGAGGGAAAAATAATTACAATTTCCTTTTTTGTTTGTTTTGTTGCTGGAATTGTATAGCAAACTAATCCATTCCCTATCAATTGGATTTTCAAAGTAAGACCACAATTTTAGCACCCAAAGTTATTTAACTTTAAACCCTTATTACCAGGCATTTGGAAGTGTTAAAGCCCTGAAGGAATGGAAAAGCTTCAGGTGCTTTTGAAAATATAAGTAGAGCTCTATATTTTTCACCTGTTAACCAGCAGCCTTTTTTGTTGGGAAAGGCACAGCATTCAGTCTCTTTGCCCCAAAGGTCAGGAGATAAAGAAAACAGTGGGCCTTGCTTGTCTTGTTCATCATTTGGGGAGAGTTTATGCTTATTTAGACAGCTGTTGGGCCATCCTTAGGTGTATTGCAGTTAAAAAGGAGAGAGAGACGCATACAGAGATGCACACAGAGATCAGTCCATGGGGATTTACTCTTACAACTAGAGTGGGATGTAAAATGTGAGGCGAGCATTTGTCCAGAGAAGCTTTTTTTTTTTTCTGCAGACTGTAAAACTTCCACATTACAAAGCAGACCCAGAAAAGGAAGTAGAAACCATGTCTTGGGTAGCACGTGTTCACAGGTGAGCAGTTTCTTTACATCTGCGGGATGACACAGGAGTGGGGAGATGAATGGAAGTGGTCAAATGGCTGTTTGCGTAACTGGGAGATGGTCTGTGCCAGACTGGGGTGTGTGGACATCACTCCCAGAGAAGACTGGTTCCCTTCAGCCTCTCCGTACCATCTCCAGATCACAAACCAAGAGGCTCAGCCACTTGTACCTGCTTGTGCTCAAGGACTATTATTTCTATATCATATAAATGAATGTAGAGTAAGAAATTACCTGATTAGCTACCCTGCTGCGCTCTCCAGTCTGAGCTGATACTTGAGGGTGGACATCCTTCTTCCACACAGCAGCTATAGGATTTCTATTTGCTGTTCAGAGATAGGAAACCAGGACAATATAACGTAACTTTTACAATGTAATAGCCTAATTCAAAACCTCCTGAAGTTATTGGAGTGACTCCCATAGATTTCAAGGGGATTTTGCTCAGCCTCAGAGGACCAGATTTTTCCAAAGATATTTAGACGTCTAATGGGATTTTCAAAAGTACCTTAATAGATTAAGCATCTAGTTGCCCTGAGATTTAGGCACCTAATTTTCTTTTCATTAGATTTTCATTTGAAAATGTGATGCCTGGGTGCCAGCTGCATTTCTAGGGATGCAAAGATCTCTGAAAATTGAACTCTTAGCAATTTGCCAGAGAGCATATAGAATGTCAGTAAGCGAACTCAAGAGCACCAGCTCTGCAGTCTGCTGGCTGTGGTCTATTTGTGGTCAGCCTTGGATGCTAATGAAATTTCAGTGCATGAGTACATCTGGCTGACATGATTAAAAATAACTGTAAATAAAGATATCAAAAGTAACTGCTTGTCCTCTCCATTCTGCATTGTTTTATGGAAGAAATAACACATATTTGTAATTATACCTTGTGGAGAAAAGACAGAAAAATTTTAAATCTACTTTAAATTTTGGCTTTAAAAGACTGAATTAATTTATTTTTATCTCCTCTGGAGGTCTTCTTTTATTTTCCATAGTGGCTGAAAACTTCTTATGCATCATATTTACTTCCTGTTTATTTATTTTTTAAATCCCTCCTTTAAAGCTCTGTGTCCTATACTCCTTTTTATTTTTCATGGAAATTTTTACCATGAAAAAAGAGGAGTAGACGGAGTTAGCGTAAAGGATACCACTTTATTTAACTTGGCCTTTGCATGGACCTACATATTTGTTTATGATTTGCAAGGTTTCTGCTTTCATCCGGACAGAAAATGGTTGCTAAGCAGCAGCATTGCTTTTTAAAAGGCAGAGCCAGGGTCTGATCCTGCACTGACTTGTGCATGTGGTTATTCACAGGGTTATGCCCAAGGAACGTAACTTATACATACCTCCCACCTAGGCACTAATATATGTCTCTGTATAACTCACATAGGTATGTACATGTACGCATATGTATATGTATATGTACGTACAGAGATAAAAAGAAATGTTTGTGGTAGTGGATTTATTTCTGGGTGCATCAGTACTAATTGACTTAAAACCTAGTATCTGTCCCCTTAAATGAATTGATAATTACCTAAACTGTGGTGGTGGTACAAAGCTGGCCCACTGATTTTTGCCTTAGAAAAATCCATCATAAAACCCTTGCATCAGGTTTGGGTTTTTTGAGTTTCTCGTCAAACTTCAAACATAAAAGTGCAAAGCTTTGAAGCAAATCAGAGGCATTCATAATATATATAAGAACTATCAAGTGATGTCTCAACCTTTCTTGCATTGTCATGCCTCTGTCATTATTTTTACTTAAAATTACTCATTTGTTGAAATTAATGCAAGTGTGCAAGGTGCATGAAACTCTAAAAGCATTTGGAGATTTCACCCATTAATCCTTCGCTGAATTTTTACATTTGATGTTGAACAAAGCAGTCAGGAGGACGCATGCTGTCTTCTCAGCTTATAAAACAGACCAAAAGCCTTAGAGGGGATGAGTGCAAATATATAGATTTCATACATTTATCATAAGAATATAATATTATATGATATATGGATATAATATAATTTTAGATGTGCAGGTGATGTCACTTCAGCAAATCTAATCTAAACTGCTGGAAAGCCACTGTTCCCACATAGTATCTAGGACTGGTGTGCTTTTAATCTTCAGAGTGCTTTAGACACTTTACCTAGCTCTCAGTATTGCTCTCAAGAGACAAGTCAAGTATCTGGGTGCTGCTACAGCACCTGGGAAGCCAGTCAAAGCACTGCAATGGCTTTTTTTAAACCCATAAGAGGGAGTTAGATTGAGGAGAGGTGTCATAAATTCCTTGCTTCATGAGCCTTGTGGTAAACAGGCCGGACTGCAACACATAAAACTAACACATAAAATTCCCTGGATATGGCACAGATTGCCAGGTGACTGGGGAGGGATCACACAGTTTATTCACATCTTGTTTTCTTCCTGTGTATAATGCAGTGGTCTGGCTCAGCTCTATAGGCACCTGGGATATATTGTGATAACAAACAGGGTTACACGCACGTGCTAGACCACTCCATCTTGTGATCACGTCAGGACTAGACACATTTAGATAACCCTGTTTTCAGATCACTGTGCTCTCTCTTTCCTCTACCACCATCTGCATCTCTATGGCAAATCACGCAGTCACTAGTATTAAATGTCAGGGACCTAAAAATTTTGAAGTGTAGCCACAATGTCTGACAAGGAACACGGTAATTTTTAAAACAAGCTTCCGCTGTGCTGTCTTTCCCTGTTATTTTTATAAAAACAAGAGACTAAGTGAATGGTCCAGGGATTGCAGCTTCTTTGTATCACCCAAGAAGTTTTGGGCATCAAAGACTGTGGCCACAGCTTTGCTCAAGTGAGCCCCTGCATGCGATTCCAGGGACCCGGAAGAGGAATGAGATTACATTGCTTTAGAAGGGCATGAAGAGTTCCCTTTGGAGGTACATCCAGGTCAGGTTAGATCCCTGGCACAAAAGCTAGAGCAAAACAAAACAAGGTTCAAAAGCAAATGCTTTCACATTGGTGTGGCATGAAGACCAGGTATTTATACCTCTGCTTGAAGTACTACAGAAAGAGGACAAGGAAAAACTGATCTTAATCATCAGTGGTTGTTTTGCTAATCCAGATGGGATTACACAAGATACTTCAATGAGAATTTCAGTGTCACCCTGTACATGTGTTTATTATTTTTTCAGTCTACCCGCCTTCATAGGCTTCAATACTTAATTAACTATATATGAACACATTGCCACACAAGTGGGAGTGTAGCCTAAACTTCTCAGTTTTTCCCACTACTGCTAACATTAATTTGCTTCTACAAGCTGTTCTAGAAACCAACATTTTAACCACTCTGATGCCTAACATGGTCAGAGAAGGTCTAGACTCACTGGTTTTCTAAAATAGCTCCAGCAGCCCTCCAGCAGCTGTGGTTTACTATTGCTTAAGGAAGGCAATTCCAGTACCTCCAATCTGAATTTTAGATGTGTGTAATCATATACATTAACTCTCCTGTATTCTATAAGATTGTGTCAATGTCAGAGTTTAAAACAACTTCAAAACACAACCTTCTTACCCTATGAAAACTTAATGTTTTGCCCAAATCTCCAGTTCTCGGAAGAACTTATTGCTGTTTCTCTTTGGTGTTGCAAAGCAAAACTGATGTAAAGTATATTTTTAAAAAGCCGGTGGGAAGTTAAAAAGAGAAGTCATACACATGACTCATGGTCCTGGAAACAGCTGTACTGCTTTTGGTGACAAAGGGCTGGTTTTATGCCTTATGTAACTCCAGGAAAATCAATATGCAGCGAGTGTACTCAGCCAGAAAGGAATCTGACCCAAAATTTTAAAAATAATGCAAGCTGTTTCATCTTATATCTTTAAATGGGGGTTCTTTGTCCCTCCAAATATCTTGCCTTCTGTCCTGTCCTAAGAAAAGGATGAGTGATGTGTTTGCATTAAATTGGGTCACTTGGAAAGAGCATAGATCAGGACAGGTTCAAATTTAATCGCTGCTATATTGTGCGTGTTTAAAAACATACAGAGTATGTTGGTCAATAAAAAAATGCCAAAACTCCAAGTTGCACCCAGCCTAACTGCAGGCATATTCATGAGAGATAAAAAGGGCTAGATGGTACAACTGCATCTGTACAGCAGGAGACCTTCCTCTGGACTTCAGTCTCCAGAGAACTCTGTAAGTCCTCTCAAAACTGCTCATTTCCACACCTCCAAAGTACTAAGGAAACCAGAGCAGGAATGCTGTTTGTCTCTCTTGGGCACAAGTTCTATTTGATACCAAAAATGTTGGACCATGAAAGAATAACCTCTTCTTCAGTACATATCTGCCTGGCTGTAGTTTATTCCCAAGACCCCTAACAATGTTTTATTTTGTGTTTATTGTTACCGTATTCTGTTCACATACTATTGGGTACTGTACCACTCAAAACTAAAGCAAATCCAAATATCTGAGATATATATTTAGGAACCCCAGGCCTATTTATATAGTGGGTATAAGAAACACCAATGGTCCATCTCACCCAGGTTTCTGCCTCCCAGAGTGACAACAGAAAATGCTGTTTTGGGAGAGCCCATCAACCTGACCACTTTCTGTGGTCCCTCCTACTGGCCAACACCCACAACTTGTGCTAGGGATGTTAGAGGATACATCTCTGCCTATTCCCTGTAGTAGCTAGCATCCATGAATTTGTCTAATCTCATTTTAAATGGGCTTCCCTCACCTCCTGTGGATACGAATTCCCGAACCTCGTTACATGCCATTTAAAGAAGTATTTTCTTCAATCACAGGTTTAACTCTACCTCTTACTTGTTTCAACATATGCTCCCTACTACTGAAGGATTTAGTGAATAACAGTTTGTCATGCACCCACCACCTTCATTACTTTGTATTTATTTTGCCCTACTGACAATGAAAGGGCTAAAAGTGGCCACTTTATAATATGGCACTGCTTGTGCCTTCTCCTGGTCTTCTTAAATATCAAGCCAGTCATATCTAGGGGTACACCATACACAGTACTGCTGTCTGACACTGTAGCCCATTGTATGTGGGATATACTAGCAAAAAAGTAAGTGTAAGAATTGCCAGCCAGCTGCCCATTCCCATGCAAACTCTATCTGTTGAATGATTCAGTTTGAAAAAGAGAAAAATTTCCTCAGAAAAAAAGTTCTTTCTTAGCTTAGATAATTTCATTCTCCTGCATTACAGCATGTCCCAGCAAATTGCATCAGTGGAGGTGTGTGTGTGATAAAAAACAATGGTGAGGCCATAGGGGTTGCTTTTCCCACCCCTTTGTTTCTTCAGCTGGATTTGCAGAACTACAGCAACAGTGGTAACATATTAAAGGGAAACATATTTGTCATATTTCTGTTTTGTTAGAAACAGATCCAGATCATCATGAAAAAAACTATCTCTTTTCTTCATTATGAATGGAAGTACAGATGACTGTTGAATATGTCCCCTTTGTTCCTTTTTTAATTTCCTAATTCGCAGAACCCCGTAACTCCATGTCTAACAGAGGTATGTGTTGAAGTGCTTGTCCTATCAAACCTCCCAAAGTTGCTGCAGTTTTTGGATTTGCTCCTGAAAAATAAAAAGTCATTCCAAGTAATCCAACAGGCTATGCAATAAACTATTGTACATAACCTCTGCTGTTGTGCAGGGGAGTCCTGTACAGCAGCAAGAAGGGGATCCCTTCTTGTGACAGCTGATATTCTCATCCTTTCCCATTCTCCTGAAGGGAAAGTTAGTGCAGCTGCAGCTTGTATCTCTTCCTCTTTAGATCATTTTCTGTATTTCATCCATTTGAATCGTGTATCCACCACCAAATTTATAATGCCCTGAGAGTAAAGCACACCACCTATCCAAAAGCACATAGCAATGCCATGCTAGTCCCTGAAATCTCCAGCACATCTGATTCTCATCCAGTACTCCCAGTCCCACAGCACAAAGAGGAGGCAGAAGGTGAAGGATGCAGGATTTTTCTGCAGAGTTGAATTTCTTCAACAACACAGACTCAGAACAAGTGTCTTCCATATCTAGGAATAGTCTTCTCGCCACCTGATCTCCTGTTCCTCTAGATAGGGCAGCAGCTGTGTGCACAGCGCAGGTGGTCTGAGATAGGAGAGCAAGTGTTTCTGCATCTGTCAGTGGGTTTGTGGAGGACTAACACCCAACTTCACCAGCTGCTTCGCTGACCTAAACTGAGTAAGGAAGGGAGGCAGCAAGGAGCTTGGGAGGATGCAGAGAGGATTCAGAAGTGAGTGGTGTTGAGAGGATGGTAATAAATGAAGCATGTTCAGGTAGCGGATCTAGAGGTGTGCCTAGGAACATGAATGGAGACTGGAAAAAATGGCTGTGGATAATAATGAGCTAAGCAAGTCCTAAGGTAAGGAGGAGCGAGGACTTGTAAAGTCAAATTCATCATGAGAGTTAGTTTGTGGATGAAGATGAATTGAGTCTGTAGATGGAAGCAGGTAAAGGAAAATCATGGGAGGGATACAGCTGAAATGAAAGATGCCACAAAGTGTCAGATAATATCTCCTTCATTCTGCCTTTTTGGTTTGGTATTTTAAATTCTGAAATTCTGAAATCCTGGAAAGCTTGAGAGTTTTTCCTTCTTTTATTTCCTACACCAGACTTTTCACTGTGATCATGCCATTACCCATTCTTTCACCAAATATACAGTTTCCCAGTCCCAACATTTAAGTTTTCAAAGAGGTACCTAGGAAATACAGGAAGATACTACAGCAATATCTGCAGCTAGCCAGATATTTTGGCCATCAGCCTTCACTGATGACTGAAAAAATCTCAAGTTTTTAATCTTATCAAAATGATAACACATCTTTTTGGATATTGCCTCCTTAAAATCATGCTGGGTTATTCATATTCCTATGGTGGTCCTCTTCTAAATGGTTATATAAAAAGGAGCATACTTGCATGAGTCATATTATTCTTTGCATGACAACAGAACAATAGCTTTAGGGTGAAAGCGTTGATAAAGGACTAGGGTGATCCACATTTAACTCACAGTTTTCTTACATTCTCCCTTTGTAACTTGAACCAATGGCTTAGCCTTTTTGAGCCTCAGTTTCTTAAACTGTGAAATGAGGTCTATAAATCTCTTCAAGTTGTTGTGAGACTACAATCATTAATCTTGGAGATAGGATCAGATATAACAGTGGGAAAACTTCAAGAAAATTAACTATAGTAGAATTCCAAATAAAGATGTGGCATAATCTTGATTCCCTCATAAAAAAAGAATGACTACAAAACCAAAAGGGATCCAGCTTTCACTTACAGATTTTGTTTTCCTTCCCAACATTGTGGCTGCAACTTTATAAATGGTTATGCCACTTCCCCTTTCCCATCAAACACATTTCAGATTTCATTCATTTATAAGCAAAAGGAAAAAATAAGGCATCCCATAAAAATACCACAAGAGTACAGCCACTGGTGATTGTTCTCACTAATGAAGAGTTAGTAATTTATCACCTTGGTTTTTGCCAAGTGACATAAAAGCAGATAATGAAAATTACTGAAGAAAGGACATTCAGAAGACAGACCATAAATGAACCAGAGAATACAAGAGAAATGAACAAGAGGCAAAAATTAAGACATGAAGATAGATTATCAGTTAATTTCTTTTGGGGAAAAGCACGACAACATTCTCAGTTTCCTTTCAGAACTTCAGGTCTCAGTGATACAAAGTGAAAACATTTCTTTGGCCTGATATAAAATGAGCATCTGCTTTGTTTGCTCTAGTAACTGCTAGAATTCACAGAAGCTGAATATGCTCTACATATTTTGGAGTAGCTGTATGGATTTTTTTGTTCTGTGTGTATTATCTGAACACTGCTTGTAGAAAACCACTAATACCTTTTTCTCTTTTTCCTAAATACATATCATTCCTAAGGTTAGAGACTTGCATGATAATTAAAAATATAAAACTGTAAGCAAACTGTGCTGCAGTTACCCGAGTAATTTGGTTCAAATGAACTCACAGGGCTGATTGGATGAGTGAAGTAAATATTACTCAAGTCTATTATTTCACACAATTAGCCAAGGGGCCGGTTCTTGTTCCCACAGAGTTCAAAGGTAAACATGCTTTTAACTATAATAGGAGTAGGAACTTGGTGTTGACTGGTAGGGATGGCTCAAGAGCTTTGAAGCTGGAACAGAATACACATGGCTATCACAACACATCAGTAATTACCTTAGCACCATAAACATTTATATATCAGCATGTTACAAACTCTTCATCTTACATATGATAATAAAATAATTAAGTCTTAATGTGAGGGGCAAAACACAGTATTTCATCTTAATAAAAAACAACTTTATTGTTTAACTTCCTCTCCTGAACAACCTGGTATGTAAACATGCAACATATAAGAATGGCAGTATGTAATGTACATATACATATATATAATTAAAGAAGTAAACTAGTTGTTTCACCACAGTGTTTGGCCAGATAATGACACTATTAATACCCTAGTGTAACACGAGGCAGCCTGTAGCAGTTATCATCATCTATGCTAAAAGGATGGAGCCAAAAAGTGAATTGTATGACCTTATAATGGAATTTGCAGTCCTCAGGAGAGCAGATATATGCGACACTGAGTGTATGTTACATACTCTTGTTGCATTTAGTTCACTGCCATCAGCAGCCGTCACGTTGGAATTTTAAATCTCTGCAGCCTTTTTGCGTCCTCTCAAGGCTGTGTAGTAATTTAGATTCTTGAAAGAACACTGGTGCTGCAGGAAAAGTATTTCTTGCTCCAAAAGTGCTCCTTTACAATTTCCCCCTGTGCTGCTCTATCCTCCATAAACCTTTCAGTGCTTGTCCTATTTACACTTGTGTATATGTCTTCAAAGTGCATGGTGTTTTGATTATGCAGATTTTCTATGACTGCATTACAAGGTGTTGGCAACCTAAGGTTGCTTCTGTGCATGAACTGATTCCTGGTTAAATCAGTAGGTGGGCTGACTAGCTCTAAAATAAGAACACTTTGTTCCTGTTTACTTGTATTTAAATTGAATATTCTTGTTAAGGAGAAATTTGCAGTTACTTGTGTCCTTTTATTTTAATGTTGACAATTTCCTTAAGTATAAACAGGTCACACTACAGATATTAAATATGAACATCTCCTATATAAATTGTCAGATATTTGCTCGTATTAGCATTGCAATCAGAAGCTACCAGCCAAATAAAAAAAAAAAAAGCTGCAAACAGTGACCTGCTCAGTTTTCAAAGGCATCATGCAAGCAGAGGAGCCTCTATCCTTAGCCCAACCATTAAAGTGAATCCCACTGCAATAAGGAGTATAAAAAAGTCCTTCTAGCCCCAAGCTACTGAAACATTCCTTACACAGCCCCTGTCCTCCATATCCCTTCCAGTGAGCCCTAGCCTCTCCAAGGCTCCAAGGAGAGGAGAGCTGCTTGAGACACAGGTAGTTATTGCCCCTGCAGAATGGAGGAGTTCCAGGCAGCAAAGATCCAACCTCTGTGCAGATCTCAGGAAGGAGCACTTGGGTTGATATGCTGGAACTACCAATACTACAGTCAGGGCTGTGCTGGCAGCAGTTCAGCATGGCTCAGCACAACCAGCTGTTAAAATCACAGGCAGTTCTCCAACCTGCTCTTAAATATCATTCCCATCATTTGCTTTCAGCCACAGCTCCTTCTCTTTATTCCCTCCCAGGTATTTCAGGTCATCCCTGGAATAGTGTGCCACACATCGCGTGCACATCATATGCTGCACTTGCAGAACTACCACAAAGATTCTGATGAGTGCAGACTGCCTCGATTTTCATCTTACTGTATTCCCCCTGGACTCAAGAGTTGGGAAACTTAGTTTCTATCAGTGTTGCCAGTTCTTGCATTTCTGTGATCTCAGGCAAAGCAGACAGTTCTCTTCATGCAGTCCACTCATCTGTGAAAACAAACAATCAACAACAAAAAGAAATGCATAAATATAAAATAGTTATCTCCTCCTATGCATTTCTATGCTGCTGAATTAATTTACATACAGTTCTGAGGTCTTCAAACAGAAAGCGTTACAGAATTGCAAAATATCATGAGTCATGTGAAAGAAAGCATTTCAACACAGACTGATGGCTAAACTCTACTTTTGGTTCAAAGAGATCTTATTTCCATGGAAGTGTTCCTCAGCCCTATCAAAACCTACAATCTATGGCAGGCTGGTTGTAGCACTTCTCAATGTTTCTGGAAACAAATCATACCAATAAGAGAGACCTGTCCCAAACATTAAACAAAAAACCTCCATGTCGAATGAACTCATGACATTGATGAAATCAAAGAGGAACTACATATAAGAGGGTTATTTTTTTCAGATACTTTCAAGCTGCAGCATAATGCAGAGTGAGGACACAGTTATAATAAATTTCTGTATTCTTTGGGATGAATTATGAGTTTTTAAGATTCATTCATTGCTCTTGATCAAGAAACAATACAGCTCGTCTTTCACTTGTTCCTGTGCACATCTGAAAAACAACCCTAAAGGAGGCTTTCTCATTAACCTTCTGCCTTCCTGCTATCTTGGATATACAATGGGAATAGCTTTCCTTTCACAGGACATAAAGGTTTTTCTATATTTTTCTTTTTTAAAAAAAATTAAGTTAGTCATAGCATTATTGCAGCTAAAACACATAAGCAGAGTTAGTGACGTTAGAAATAATGCTACTCCTGTGCTTGTGCAGAGATTACAAATGCATAGTCCAACTCTTAAATCAGTTTTGTTCTCATTAGCTTTAGATGTTGGCATTAATTAAAAAAATTAAAATTGAAGGGTGCTTGGTTCTTCTGCAAATCTTAAAAAAAGAGCTTTGCTTGAAAAAAAAGCACTGAAACAGGAGCTTTGGACCTACTAGAATAAATCTTTGGTCATTGCCTGGAACATTTTCTGAGCTCACAATAGAACAGGATGTTTAATTCTCTTTTACTTTCCCAGAAAAGCAGATAAATCACTACCTGGTCATTCCTGCACTCACAGCCTTTATGTTATTTTAACAGCTAACCTGTCTTGGAGATGGAGATGACAGATAGCGTATTCCTCACAGCCACAGGAATGAAAACGGTCTTTCTTGGAGCACAGACATGATCTCCCAATCTGTCAGGATGGCACTGTGCCTGTTACCCACGTTGTATTCTAGTGCTTCTAATTACAGTCATCACTTAATGACCAGATTAGGGATGTAAAAGTCTGCAGAACCATAACTGACACACCACTGGCAAGAAGCAGCCTTTTCCAGCTGTGGTGGCATAACAGGAGTCACTGATTCTTTGGCACAAGAGGCAGCTGCTGGGACTTACACATTGCCCTTTCTTTCGCCTGGATGACCCCACGCTAACATAGCTTTTCTTTGGGTTAGAGGCAATTAGGTGTTTGTTTGTTTGCTTGTTTGTTTGTTTTCCAGACATTTCCCAGTGCTACCATTCTTAATATTCGAAGAAACATTCTTATAATTGAAAATTTCTAAATTATTTTTCTTGACATTCTAATTGTTTATTAGGACCATGAGTGAAAGTAATGATGTAGTTTCAGAGGTGGGGGCGGAGGGCCAGGGGGGAAGAAGACAAAGCAAATTGGGAGCTACCAGACTGCAACAGAGCCTACAAATGTACTTTGTGAATGCAACACCAAGGACAAATAGTACAAAGCTCTTACTTGCATGCAGTCAGAAGGGTCATGAAAGCAAATAATTTAAGAGCAAACTGTTTTACAGCCTTTTATTGTAAGACTCTGAACAGGATGTTTCAGCCAAAGAAACTATTGTTCTTATGGAAGCAAGACAGACATACAGGTGTATGGAAAAAAGTCAGTGGTTTTGTAATGAACAAGTAGAATATATTTGCAAATATCACCATGCAGCTACCATGAATTAATAGAGATGGAAAGCATGGGAGAGTTCATTTAATTTTAACTAGGCTTCCAGTCCTAAAGGATCAATAATGAAATTTCAGGTTCTACAGGAAAGCCATAGACTAGAGATTTTTTAAAAGGTTCACGATTCCTGATCCAGCCCTTGAGAAGTTCTTGAACATGGATGGTCCAAAGGACCAAATTTTAAGCAAGTCTCCTTAATATGTCCCAGCACTTTTGCTGGGGAATCAGATTTGAATACCAAATTTTGATTTCTTTGCTCAGAGAATGATGACAGGACAGATAGATACTGCTTTGTGAACACTATTATGCAATTTACATAAGCACATTCATACTTTCAAATTGGTGTTACATCTGAGTTAAATACTGTGATGACTGTCCCAGGCCAAGCAAGAGTAACTTCTAACATAAAGGTTGTATCTCCATGCACAGAATGGATCTGTTGACAGTTGCCTGCTGAGAATTGTCTTCAAAGAGCTATAAAAACTTTAATTTTTCAAAAACTGCAGCTATTTTCTCTATGCAAGATATATTTGAAGCTGGGAACTCCCATGATGCTTCATCCTAAACCTGTGTTTTGAGATCACAGGACTGATCCTCCAAGGACTGCTAGTCAGAAGAAGAGGGGTTTTATTAAGACATTAACTAGCGGCTCTGTCAGAATCCTCTGTATGTCTCCTATGGACTTAATCCAATTGAATTAATTAAAAAGACCTCTGTTTTCTTAATGGAAATGAGACAAGACATAATTTATAGCCTTGGTGCGGAAGACAATCTCTGGTTTTCCATCCAACACAAACCCATTTGAAATCAAGGAGGGTCACTGTGGTGGAAGAACGGTGTCTCCTGAAATGAAGAAGGAAAGTTGTTGACATTGTTTAAGAAAGATGAACAGAGGCTTGATAGAAAACCTGCCTTTAAAATTTAAGGCCACAGCTATTAAAACTGGGTCTTTTAATACTCTTTCATACTGCATCTAAACTTCTTACAATCTTTGCTCCTAAGTAAAGAATTCATCCAAGATGATCATTGCTTTGCCTAAGAATAGGGAAAGGAATGATGAACTGCCCTCCTTGGAGTAGCTGTTATCAGACAGCCAGATGGCAAACAATGTGCCAGAATTTACAGGAAAGAGTCCAATGCAGATCATTAATTCCAACACAGCCTCTACACCCCAAATACCATTAAAATGTCACTGCTAAGGACTCTGAGAGCCAAAGCACCAACAAAACATGTTCTACACAAGGATTTCTGCAACGAGTCTTTCCAAAATGCAACAAGGAAAAGTTATGGAGCAGGTAGACTGGTATATGTGATAATTATGGAGAATACAAGTAACCTTCAATTGCAATACATATCTCTATATATTTTAAATATATACATAGTGAATGATGTTTCACCAAATTGTATTCAGTTTCACAGAACATTTTGTTTGTTCATAAAAACAGTTTTCTTTTGAAAAGACAACCACGGGCCAGATCCTTGACGGGTAGCATACCTCGTTCAGGTGGCATATATTACTGAGCTATACTAATCTGTGTCCAAAGAGAAACGCTGCATGATGCTAGATTTAAAGACACAGTGTAGAGCAGCTTATGTGAAAAAAGGTCTTGCTCTTACTTCTAGGACTAACATTTTTTCTACATTTTGTCCATTTTTAGTGCAGTTATACAAGCCACATATTTTACTCTCAGCAAATACAGTATCTTCCCCTCTCAGGTGGTCTTCATGACTAAGCTTCGGTGGAAAGAGAGTTTAATGTTATGACATTAAGCCCTTGCAATATACAGAGTTAACAAATTCAGCCTTTCCTTTAGACATTATATCTTTAGATGAGGTATCTAGAGGCTGTTATAATGAGACAGGGATGAGCAGAAGAGCCACATCAGAACCAGGGAGACCTACAAACTGCTTGACTTAGGAGTAACACACCATTTGGAAGAAAAGCAAGAGAGCTTGCCATTCATTAGTGAGGAAGACTGTATCTTCTATGGCAGGAAACTACAGGTATGCAGAACATCCAGAGCCTCCACAAGCATAACTTTTTTTTTTTTTTTAAATACAGTATTAGAGAAGTGGTTTTGTTAAAGAAGTGTTCTAAACATCTTACGAACACTGTTCCAGGGAAGGACAGTTATCAAACCAGGAGATCTAAGACCCTAATAAACATCACTGCTCTGGTGGTTGCACGTGTGTGCTCACTAGTTTTTCTGATTCAGCTTCTACTAACTCAATTGTCTGGTACCAATTTGATCCCACTGGTGCCTTTCAATAAAGTGTTATTCTTCAGAAATAATTAAGATTTAGCATAAATTTCATTGGAAAGGATTGCAAAGTATCTAGCAAATTGAAATTAAGGTATCTGCATATTATAGAAGTCTTTTCCATTGTCACAGGAAATACCATAAAATCACGGAATGGTTCAGGTTGGAAGGGACCATCTAGTTCCATCCCCCCCTGCCATGGGCAGGGACACCTATACAGTCACATCCCAGCTGGAACAGTGGCATTTTAATCATGTAAACTAATTCCATGTTGATTACAAAGCAAGAAGCAGAGAAAAACCCATCTTCTTCAGTGAGAAGTTTGTTTGGGTGATCAGAATGCAACTGGCCCAAAGGAGGTGCTGCCTGAGCTCGGAGCCTAGCCACAAGTTCACAATATCCCAGAAAAGAACTGGAAACACCCATCTGTTAACTCTGTGCTGTCAGGAGGATGCTACACTTGCCCTTTGACGTCACTTGCCGTGGCTGATAATGAAAATTGATGGTGATTCATAATGACATCTCCTTCTTAAGAATACTGGAACAGCAGCTTGCATAATCCTGAGATTTACTTAATTAAGGAACATCCCCAGCACCGTTTTATTTGATCATAGTTCCTTTCTCTTGTCTTCACCTCCCTCTCCCTCCCAGCTTTACCACAAGTACCTGTGATTAGCAGGGCCCTAATAAGAGGCTTCATTCAAAAAGAAAGCAGAGTGGGAAGGCAGGCACTGAGGTGTGGCTGGTGATTTAAAAACTGAAAGGAGGAGTGAGTGGAAATGCATTAGCGAGAAGTGAGAAGTGGAGACGGTCCTGTTTGCTGCAGGCAAAATGAAAAGCTGAAGAGTGGGGCCAGCTGCACATGGGCCCTGTGCTATCATAAATGTCTCCAGAGATGGAGGGATTTGCGTAGGTAGGTGAGGCATATACCTATAGCTTGATGCCTCTGCTCGCTTCTGATGAGACAAGACCATTACTTTCAGTATTTTGAAGCACTTTCTGCTTGAAACCTCAGAATCATTCAAATTCAGTGTTTTGAAATATGTTTCTCCACTGAGAAATTGTGAGAAATCTCCATTATCATATTCTCCATTAGAGAAACAGGCATTATCATAAATGTCATACACATTTGACAGATGAGGCACTGAAGCTGTATCTAACATAACCTCTTACAGGTTTCCTAGTTTCTGACCGAGGTGGCCTCTGAATCAGGAGAAAGGATGCAGGGAAATAGCATGGGGAAGCATATCACTGCCTTCCAGGTGACCTTGGCACTTTAAATCAGAAAGCAAGCAAGGAACCTCAGACTTCATCCAGCTCCATGTTTTATTTATGATGATATTGCAGCAGCACTCAGGGCTCCAGCCATGAATCAGGAACCCATTACACTATCTAGCATGCAAACACCTAACAGACAAGACTTCAAACACCCTTTCCTTATCAGCGGTGATGTTTTAAAACTACTGTGCCTCGCAAGGTAGGATTTATCGTGAAAAGTGTGTGTGAGCGTGTATATTTCTCATCCAGATGGGAAAATGCCTTTCCCAGACAGGTTCAGGGGTGCTGGAGCCAGAGGCGGGAAGGAGGGCAGCCTGCCCCCCCCG
>JANZLQ010000095.1:30368541-30402853 GCA_026212715.1 Elanus axillaris
GGTGGGGGACGGGGGGGGGGGGGAGAGCTCAGATTTTGAGAGTGCAGGTGAGGCAGAAGGTAGAAAAAGAGGCATAGATAAAGACTATGACAACAACAAAAAAAGTGTAATGCAGAAAAAGAGGAAACAAGGTATGGAAAGTGCATGTAATGACCAGTGCTAAGGCTCAGTGAAACAGTGTATCAAAAGCGGGGACAGGGGGGAGGGATAGCATTGGAAGCCAGTACTACATGGGCAGCCGGTGTGTTACAGCTGAGAGTTGTAGTTGAAGGAGCAGTAACATTCAAGCATCAAACCTGCTTCTCATAAATTTTTTAAGTCTACATACATAAATGTGTGTTTGAAAGCTCTCTAGGCTTGCTCTCTGTAGAGGATAGTCCACGTATTACATCTCCTTGGACTACATGTAAAAGATTTTGTGAAATGTTCATAGTACTTTTTCCTTCTCCTTTAATTCTTAACTGGTGATAGCAAATAGTCTCTCCCTCTCTCTTCACTGTTGGGGTGGGAGCACAACTGAGGTTGATTTGCAGTGGAATAGAACAATTTTGTTTACAAGTCATAGTTATTAATGAGACCAAATCTTTAGTGGAAAAACATTGAAAAGTGAATATGCAAAACAAAATTGATATGAATTCTACGAGTCTTATTTTAAATCACTAGAGTAAAGAAGTTGAGCCTGTTTAGTGGTGTAAAGTATATTGATAATATGTCTTGGTCCATGATGTTTTGCTCAAATGCAAACTCAGACATGAAAAGATTGTGTGTTTTTACCATAAATAAATTAATGTATGAAAGAAAATGTTTGAGGACATCTGGTTTTATCGTCTGATACAGGTAATGGACTACGACTAGTCGTAAGTGTGACCTGCATTTCTTCTGAACTGGGCTGTAGAAAGCCAGAAAGCCCACAGCAAGTAAAAAGCACCAACTGTGGTGTTAAATTCCATTTTTGTTTCACTGTACCAATGAGTGTCAATCATTATATCAACAAGCATTGACTTTTAATCAAATGACTAAAAAGTATCTCCCCCAAGTCACTGTTTTCTTCTGAGTTGACGAGGTAATACCTTAATCTGACAAAAAAGTTTGTGCAAAATTGGTACAAAACAAGAGCTTTTTTAAATGAAATAAATACTGCACATGGAATGTACTGATGGGCTATACTAAAGAGGAGAGTTCTCAGGTGGGGGTTGCGGGGGAGAAATACTACCTGTGTTGTTAGGTCATGGGCAGGGTGACTTTTGCCTCGGTATGTGGATCTGGGACCTGTTGTCATGGCACCCCACCTGAGACCACAGCTTGTACATCCCCTGAAAGTGGCTCTGCAGTGGAGAGTCCTAGGGCATGATAATGGTTTTTAGATCTTGGAGAAATTCAGCAGTAATCATCAGGCAGCAGGTTTATTAAATGTTAGAATGTTTTCTGCAGTGAATGGCTGTTTAAAAAAATACTGTGATGAACAGATCCTAAATTCTAAACACAGTTAACAATTTTAAGTGTATTAATTATGACATTTATTTGCTCTTGCAATTGAGCTAATCATATTTTAGTACTATTTGCACTTGCAAAATCCATATAAGAGGATAGAGTCGCGAAGGATGAGAAGACTTAGTATTATTGTTATTTAGGTGAGTCTTTTTAAATGTATATACAGCGAAATGGAAAGATGAGTTCAAAGGGGTGAAATTTCTCTTCTGGAAATCAGTAATGTGCAGTGAATTTATCTCTTGAGTATATTATGAGCCATGAATCTTTTATGGTCCAATGGTACATACAGGGAGCAAATTAAAATCTCGGCCTGTGCGTAACAGTAAGTGTTTAAGAAACACCATTATTAGAACAGAATTATGTTTAAATTGAGCAACTGGGCAGATGTTTGAGTAGTGGCATTCCTCTGCTTGGGTACAGCTGTATCATCGAAACACACCACATGAATGCTTCATGGCTTCTGGCTTGTCTCAGTCCTCTGCAGTATTACACCTAGCATCATTGACTCTTGATTGAAGGTGGTGTCTCCAGGCTCAACCCCAGTATCAATCTTTAATATTAAAACTAGAATGGAAATGCAGAGTTTATATATCACTTTTTTGCTTTGTTTTAAAAAATAAGTGCAGGAAATAGGCTTGTGCTCAAGTAAGAATTTTCTCAAATGGAATGTGTTGTTCCCATTCTGGAATGCTAATTCTGTAACTTTAACATGTTTAAATTAAGTGCATTTTGATGGAGCTTGAAAAGTAATCGTTTCAGAGGCATCAGACTTCATACTTTACCTGGCTGACAGTGATCTGTGAACATCACACTTGGTTTAAAAACATGCAGAATCCTGGAAAATTATAAAAAAAACCCCACTGACAGCTCTTAATGTGGTGAGCTAGAAGGGAGTATAAGCCAGGGGGGGAAAAAGGTAATGACAAAGTGATTTAGATTTTTTAAATAATTTAAAGACATTTGTTTACAATACCTGTTTATAACCTTTAATGCAGAAAATGCTGCATTCTTGGCTTTTCATTGAATGTTGGCTGATTGTTTGGCTTGTTCTAGCAGCAGGATCCCAAACCAAAAGGGATGCAGAAAGTAATGAATGTGCTTGTGCTATTTAATGCCATTTTGTGTAGTAAAAATAGCCATGGTTCACTCACAACAGTATTGAAACTTTGTGGCAATAATTAAGATGTTCAAATTCCTAGATAGCCAGATAGGACAATACTGTTAGGTGCATAAATGCAAAATGTGTGGTTTTGACCTCAGGCACAAAGGAGGACTTTAGAAGACAAATCTTCCATTTCAACCCAGAATTATTTTGGATGTCCTTTTTAGGTCTTGAAGGTCGTAAGCAAGTACATCAGGCAAAGTTGAAACACTGCACTTGAAATAAAGTTCTTTCATTACAGCAGAACATGACAAAACATGCACAGAGATATAAACTGAATGAGGATGATTCTGGAATCCAGTTGAAATTGTTTGAATAGTTGTCGTGTAAGTCAAAATCTCCCCAGAGCCTCAGTACTGGTAATTAACAGCAATCCCTATGAATATTGAATGGGGGAATGCATGAGCAGACCAGTAGCCTGTTTGTCTGAACTGTGGTAGGAACATACATTTAATTTGCTTTGGTGATTATGGACCTCCACTCAGTTAACCACAGAACTTCTTTGAGAGATCTGGTAGTTGAGAAGAAGCTGGTTTAAAACCATTGTGAGCAAGGTGGATAATCTGATGTGCTATGTGTCACTTTCTACTCAGAATCAAGCAAGTTGTGACTGGTTTGGTCCAAGCCTTTTCACCAAAATGGTCTGACAGTGTACCGATCATCCAGTGCAACTCCTGCCTGGAACTCAGAGCTTGTCTCCCTTGACTTTCCTTTTTAGATGCCTCCTGTAGTTTGCATTTGGCTGGGTAAGTCTGGCCATCATGTCTGGAGAATTCCTACAACAGAAATGGAGGGTTTAAAATCTGAGATGATAAAGTCAGAGGTTTCTTGGTGATAATTCTCTTCTACATTTGTGGATAGTCTTGGTGAAGCATAACTTCCAATAGAATCTTATAACTTTTTCTGTCATCTAATTCATTGCAATGCTTGTGTTTTTCAAAGGTGCAGAGGTATTATTTCAACAGAATGTTTCAGCTGAGGTGAATCTTTGGGGAAAGTGTGGACATCAGACTGTTTACTTCTTTTTTTAAGAAGTGAAAGGTTTTGGTTGCTTTAGAAACTGAAATGGTTATACCAGTTGTACCAACAAGAAGTGTTGACTTCCAAGTGCTTGGTTAAATAGTATTTGGTAGAGAGCTTGGTTTCAGTCTCATAACTGGCCTGTAGGATTATAAAAAGAAAATAAATTTTATCTTTGAGATTTTTTCCTAGCAAAGTATGCTGACATTAAAGTATGTTGTAAAAAGTTGTCATCCCTGGGGTACTGTTCTGTAGTCCTCCTTGCATTTGGAGGTACTATATTACAGACAGACACCACTGCTGCTCTGAAGCAGTTTTTTCCTTCTTTATATGTATGTGCTTGTGTGTTCTAGTAGCAAAACTTAATTAACATTAATTCTTTCTACGTGATTATCTGCTAGCTGAAATATTCTGTCTTCAGGGTTCCAAGAAGCTGTTAAGGATGGAGGCATTTTCCTGTGGAGGTGGTAGGTTGTGGGGTAATGCCCCCTGCCGCTCTTGAGAATCAGCCTCAAGCTTGAGCTGCTGATCTGCTTAGAGACCAAGGAAGGTGAATTCCTGCCAAAATGATCCTGTGTGTAAGCGCTGGCCAGGCAGTTAGCTTGCAAAGCTCTCTTGCCTACAACGTAGGTGACTTTTTAATTTTTGACAAGGAGAAATGAGCTGCACCTATTTTTAGGAAAGCAGATTCCCAATGTGGCATTTAATCTGTAGATACAAATACAGTTTTGGAACTGCAGTGGGGAACTCAAGTGGATGAAGTGATCGATGTTTTCCTGAGGTGGCATCAGGGTCATGGAAAGTTCCAGAGTGGGTGTTTGTTGTCTGTTCCCTCCCCACTCCCTCCCTGCTGCTGCTCCTCCTCCTCTTCTCCCCTCCCTGAAAAAGCCCAGCATAAACAGCCCACTGGCATGCAGAATCCCAACAAAGCTACTCCCGTCTGTGCTGCCAGTGCAGAACTTGATCAGAACTTAACAGATTCTGTTTGCAGGGTAGCAAAACCAATTTTTATCATCAAAATAGCAATTCCTGACAATTTTTTTGGAAGTACCAAAGACTGGAGACATGCCCAGTCATTTCAGATATGTCCTTAATCCATCTTCAGTCCATTTTAGGCATTCAGTAGAAGAAGGATATAAGTAGAAGAGGAAAAGCAAAAGGTAGGAGGCATGTGGATTGGTTTCTTTTTCAAAATGTAGTAATTTTTGTTGTGTTACTTAAGCGTTATCTACTTGTGTAAGCAAGCAATAATGATCTAGATACAGGAAGTGCTGAAGGTTAGAGTTGGTAAGGACTTGTCTAAAAATGGGATTCAGTTGTTCTAACTTTATCTCTAAGCACTAATTTAGCCACTTTCTTGTCTCTGTGGGTATAAAAATTAATGTGGTTGACCTCTTGTTAGGCATGAGAATCTATTGGTGTCAATATGGAATTTTTCAGGCTGTTTTCTTTTTGTGAAGAAAAACTTGTTTTTTGGGGTCAGGAACTTCTACTCTAAGACACTTAAAGTTTCATCTGAAATACTTGGTAGTATCATCTATTGTCCTTACTTGATAACTTTTCCTTTATTACAGATTATGATGCATGATTATCACAGAAGAAATTCATGTCTATAGCTCTTAAGGACTTTATTACATCATCTTTAAGCCTGATAGTTTTGGAATCCGTATTGCAGCTGCAAAGACACGTCTACTTTTGCATTTCAACAAACATCTTCTGTCAGAAGATACTGAAACTGAAGTGCTCTGTTTTAACACAGTGATACCATTGGATTATTTTAAGATTTCCCAGTTAAAAATTTACAGCAATATATTTTCTTGGTAAGTTGATGCTGTTAGCTGCATATATAATAGTTAATACTTTTGCTGAAATTCTGCGACTTTAAAACCTTGCTGTCCTTTTTTCATTAAAACAGAAGAAATGAAAGTGTATACAAATGGGTAATGATCTTTGTAAGTAAGATTATTGCTGCCAGTTTAGGGTCCAATGCTTTCAGTAGCAAGTGAATTTAAAATAAATGGATTAACACTAGAACTATTTTGTGTGGAGCTTGCTATTTTTATTACTGATTTTTGCTCCCTGCTTTTTCCATTTTGGGCATTTTCTTGTTTAGTCTGATCTTTAGAATTTTCTTAAACTTTAAATGGAACTACAAGTCATTGCTGATAACAGTAGTATCCCACATACTTTTTTCCTCTAAAATCGTTGAGGAAAGTATACTTTGCATATGTTAGCAGCTCAAACTTACAAATTTTTATTATTATTATTATCAATTTATTTAGTTTCAAGTTTATTAGGTCACCTCAGGGTCATATTTTAATAATTAGCTTCCTATTTGGAAAACGGACTTTTCCTAAAAGTGCTCAACTAAAAACCGAATCAATTAAATGATCTCTAAAATAGTTTCCAAATTAAAACGTTAGTTTCCTAAAGTTATTTTTCTAGTCTTGGTCCAATTTACCTGAGGTAAATGTTTCTATATGGGCAAGATCTTAAGGGAAAGTTGTTTTAGCTTTGTGATGACTTACTTTCTGAACAATGACCATGTATTTTATTTAATTCTGTCTGTTTTTTTGGTGCTAATGTTCTTCATGACTTCAGCTACTCTAAAATATGTACATCATTACTCATAAAATTAAACAAAAAATTATTTCTACAGCTACTTAACTGGTTACTTTGAAAAATAAGAACTGAGAATTTAATGTAGCTAGGTTTTGGGTCTGTGCAAAAAAAAAATGAAGCTGACCAGTTTGACAGATTTCATGCAGAAAATAGCGATGAATCTACCAAATCTGATCTTTGTAGAGGGGAATGAAGCTTCTTGTGTAATCCAGTGTTTTCCAACTTGCTCCCATGGAGGTAGCACAGGTTCAGCATGTAGTTTTGGAGTTGGTACCTACTGAAGTGATGTGGATGAGGTAAAAGTTGTGGCCTGAATCTCTGAAAATCAGTAATCCAGTCATTCCAAAGGAGTGTTGTCAACACATACTCAGCAGTAGTACTCTTCTAGGCTGTTGGTTTTTTTTTTTGAGATGGATTTATGTTTTTTCTTAAATTCCCCATGGATGTTAATAGTACTTCTAAACTGAAGCAAAATGTTGTATCTGTAAAATCTATACATTCTGTTTTCCCCCAGACCAACACCAAAATGATTCCTAATGGATATTTGATGTTTGAAGATGAAAACTTCATTGAGTCATCTGTTGCCAAACTAAATGCCTTACGTAAAAGCGGTCAGTTCTGTGATGTCCGTCTCCAGGTACCTTTTTTCTGTCCAGTATGATGGTTGAACGCAGTAGGGGTTTTGTTACACGATGTAATGTTATGTGCCTCGTAGATTGTGAGGTGCAAGATTTTAGAATCTGATTTCTGAAAAATGCATACTTAAAATCAGATATACTTTGAGAGAAGTGATACTAACATTTTTTTCAGCTGATGTAAATTGGAGACTGTGTTGATTTGAAAAATTGATTCGAACTGTGACATTCACTTGGGTAGGCCTTTATACTACTATAATACAAACATACTTTAAAAAAAATTCTTACCAGCATGTGGATTTCTTATTTGTGTTTTAAATAAAGGTATGTGGACATGAGATGTTGGCACACCGAGCCGTGCTAGCTTGCTGCAGTCCCTACCTGTTTGAAATCTTCAATAGTGATAGTGATTCTCATGGAATTTCCCATGTTAAATTTGATGATCTCAATCCAGAAGCAGTTGAAGTTCTGTTGAATTATGCCTATACTGCTCAGTAAGTAGCTTTCACTGAAACTATAGAGAATAGACTTTAATTTAAAAAATCAAAATAATAAAGATAAATTTCTTTTTTTAATAGGTTAAAAGCTGATAAAGAACTGGTGAAAGATGTATACTCTGCAGCAAAGAAGTTGAAGATGGAGAGAGTTAAGCAGGTACAGTTCTCAGCTCTTCCACAAGGCTATTCTGCGTTCTCAGGCTCACAGCATTATGCTTTTTGATGTTAATGAGACAAAAAATGATGATTCTGTGGAAAAAGTGCTCAGTGGATAAGCTGCTTTAGATGTTCATTAGCATTGTATTGATTTGAGTGACATCAGTATATATTGCTTCCACTTGCGTTATCTTTGCACTGAAGGGTTATCTGAAGTTAGGTTTTGTATTTGTGCACCCATATAGGCAAAACTGCTTCTGAATTACAGCTGGTTACTTACCTTCAGGTTTGTGGAAGCAGTGGTGTGCTTCATTGCATTGAGGGGCATAATTAAACCTGTAACTGTGGCAGTGATACGTGGAAAAAAGAATAATCCATACACTCCTGAACATAAGTTTGGTAGTGCTTGACTTTAGAAATACTTACTCTTGATGCAGATGGGGATACCTTTGACAAGGGAATTGGGCTTCTTCACTTGATTGCAGATAAGTAGTTTTGATCAGGTGTTCAATAGAAAAGCATGGGGTCAATGTATGAGTAGCTTTCAAATGTGTGCAACTTTTAATGTATGCATATTGCTATGGAAGGCAACATTTCATTTACAGCTCTAGCTCGGGGAGGGGATGACAACAGACAGTTGCTATTCTGCAGTTAGAAAACAGCTGTTGCTGTGTGCTGGGATGGATAATTTAAGTGTATGAAAATCTCACCTACCTGTAAACTAAGATGCAGCCTTTTTTCTTAAAAGGTTTGTGGTGATTATTTGCTCTCCAAGATGGATGTTCAGAGCTGCATCTCTTACCGAAACTTTGCAAGTTGTATGGGAGACTCGCGTTTGTTGAACAAGATTGATGGCTACATTCAGGAACATCTTTTACAGATTTCAGAACAGGAAGAGTTTCTCAAACTTCCAAGGTTAAAGGTTAGCTAAAGTTTGTAGACTTCCTTCTGCTACATGATTTCCAAAAAGCAACCTAAGGAGCAGCTATTATGGCTTCCTTTTTGGGAATAGGAAAACCTGGTTTTCCTTGGGAGGAAAACTGACCTTTACCAACAATGTGAAAATTCTGGGTCTGTATAATAGCCATACTACTGTGAACCTTAGCAGTAGAAAACTCATACTATCATCCTTTCTAAGTGTAAAAGATAACTGCAGTTGTACTTAAGTGTGCTTCCTAGTTTCAGTGGCATGGGCTTGAAAGCTCCTTGTAGGTGGTGTTTTCTAGCTCCGTGGTAAAGTGAGAGTAATGCTCACTACATAAAGTACAGTATGCTAAAAATACAAGGGTAATACCTATAGCCTAAATTATCCTTGTCTCTTCTAATTCAAGCTTGAAGTAATGCTGGAAGACAATGTTGGCCTACCCAGCAATGGCAAATTGTACACAAAGGTAATCAACTGGGTACAGCGCAGCATCTGGGAGAATGGAGACAGCCTGGAAGATCTAATGGAAGAGGTTAGTCTTTAAGAAAATGGGATTAAACATCTTTTCTTAAAAAACAACAAAAAAAGTCAATATGAAGGATGATCCCTTTTTCTTTTAATTTTTTATTTTTTCACTTTTTTAACTATGACCCTAAAGAATTTAAATTTTACTGTAGGTACCCCTAAGCTGAGAAACTGGGGGGGTATTCAGGTGAGCTGAATGAACTGTTCAGTCTGGTCTTCCGCTTTCCTTTTTTGCTCACTATGTGCTGTATAGTAACCTCAAAGTGGCGTGTATCTTGCTTTAGAATTGGGGAGGTGGTACTGAAACTTGCCATAGATTCTTGATGTTTTCCTTTGCAGGTTTTGCTTGTAAATGCGAAGTAGGTAAAAGCTTCTAATGGTTGTTCCTCCCCGTTGATTTATCTCCCCATAGGTTTATTAACAAAACTAGGATACCAAGGCTGAAGAACCAAGAAGAAACCTCAAGTGTATTGACACGTACAGAAGCAGCAGTCCTGCCCCAGTTCTCCTAAGAAAATCCGCTGTGGGCAGAGAACGATGATGATGATTTAATGGTGTTTACTTACTCCTTTACAGGATACATTATTTTGAAAGTTGTGTGTTATTAAATGGCTTTACTCATGAATACTAATACTAGATGTAGCCTGGGCAGTGTTTAATGGAAAAATTAGTGGGGAGTCTAAATTTTTAATTGGCTAGAGAAAATGGACTTTACAAAAACCCATGAAACATCAAAATTTTCCAGATTTGTTATTACGGTCACGATGGATCTTCAGAAACACTTGTATAGGCAAAAGTACATGTTGACACTGTCGTATATTCTCAAGTGTATATTTCCTCTTGAAAAAACTCATTTTAAAAGCTTTGATCATGTTGAAATTCAGATGCATTCCATTGAAACAGTTGCATCTGATGTTTAGTTGTGGACAACAGTTTCCTCCAGAACTTAAATTTGTGTTGTCTTCCCTCATTCCCATACCTTTCTTTTAGAGTCCACTTTTGGCTTCTCTTGACTTTTTCTGATCAAGATAAATATGTGTATTTTTCAAAGCAGATAACTTGTTTGCGGGGATAACGAAAATGCTTGCATGAGATTGTGAATTTGTGTAATTCTGCAAATTAATGTGCCTTTTGCTTGTCTAATGTTTCTGTGCTGGAAAAGCAGTAGAAGTCCTTGGAAAATGAAGATTTCTCTCAAGCTGAGAAAGTAAGGAGCCTTCATCCCATGTTTGAAGATTGCCACCATGACATCTGCTTCCTTTTAGTTTTGTCATTCTGCTAGATTGAGATGAGATGACGAGAAGTATGCTGGCGACTGCCTTTTGTAATCTGCCTGTAGCTAAGTAGCAATGGAGACAGTAGCCACATGGGTATTCTGTTGTTGTTTTTGCAGGTTCAAACGCTGTACTACTCAGCTGATCACAAGCTGCTTGATGGAAATCTGCTAGATGGACAGGCTGAGGTGTATGGCAGTGATGATGACCACATTCAGTTTGTGCAGGTACAAATTGCAGACAGTCTCAGGCAACCCTAGATAGACTGGAGCAGTTACAGCACACCTGAAGTCTTGTGTACTGTTAGCAGAGAAAGCTTTAATGGAGAAACACATGATGAGAAAGTATCTTTCTCAAAACTGCTGGAGGTGATGATTTAGTCTCTGCTTCTTGTTTTTCAGCAGACTGACTCTAAGTCTTTGCAAAACAGAGTGCTTTAGGTTTGACTTCAAAATAAATCTTAGGCTGTTAGAAGAAAGAAGAGGTAGAAAAGCAGTCAGCTGTAGCAAGTCAGCTGTGGCTTTGTAGAAATATTCAAGAGACTGTAAAGAACCACGGACTGCTTAGCTTGCAGTGGAGAATGCATCTGTTAAATTTTGGCACAGAAAAAGGTTCCAGGCTAAGTTCTAATCCTTCAGCTGCCAGCATCCATTTCTTTTGTTCAGCTGCACTGGTAATGTGCAGGAGAGATTTTTAAATAGCAGCAGTAGGTAACTTCTGATCTTGAGATAGCTGATGCTTTGGCTATGTACAAATCGGTCTTGTGCTTTTTGAAATTTATTTTTTTTTTTTTACTTCTAGCCAGATACAATCATTCTCAACTCCTGAAAACCACATGGCTTAGCACAATGGAGGCTGTTTAAGAAACAAAGAATAAAAAAGGGCTAGTAGATAGACATTATCAATTGCTTTATATGAATTAAGGTTGTTTAAATTCACTGAGTTAGAAGCAAATACAATGTAGTATTTTAACTCATAACAGTGGAATGTGCTGATAGAAAAGTATGCTTTGTGAATTTTTTTAGCTAATGTTTGTTAAACACTCTCCATCCCAGAACACAGATTTTAGAAGTGAGAGAGGAAGATGAAAAAGCCAGCTAATTTTCCAGTTTCTTAATTGTTTTTAGTAAGCTTTCACAGACTTCACTACATTTGGATACTACACCTCGTAATGCTTACAAGCTGAGAGGTGAACATTCAGAAAGTTCATTTCAGAAATAAGGCCAAGAGTTGTCAACTTTTTCTTTTTTAAAATCCTTTTGGATAATAAGAATTGCCAACTTCAGACCTTCTAAACACTTGAGACAACTAATACCAGAAAACCCACAGGTGACAGTCCTGGAAAAATTGTAACTTTTAAATTTTTGAATTACAAAAGTTTGTAATTTCTGTAACTGCTGAGGCACTTTAAGGATAAGAGAATAACCTGTTAATTGGTTGAAGACTCAGAAATAACAAAAACACTATCCACAAATGAATTGATTTTTGTAGTGAGCCAAGTATAGCGATCAAGCTCTCCTATGTAAGATTATCTATGAGTGAGATGATGTATTTCAGAAGTTTTATGACAGTTTCCATAGAGATCAGACTCCAGGGAGCTGTGCAAACGTTGCAAACTTGGTACTATGGTCATAAACTTCACTGCTAAACAGAATAGAGAGTGTTAACTTTTTGTGTTTGGTTCTTAGGATTGAGCCAACAAACTGTGCAGTGTAATCTGAAATGTGAAATTTGGGGTTTTTTCTTAATGGAGCAAAATAATGTAAGCTACAATATAAATCTAATTGAAGAAGAAAAGAAAGCAGAAATCTGTTAGTGGGAAGTAGCAATGGGGTAAAATCCAAGAAACAGCTAATCTGAGCACAGAGAGGAACTGAGGCGAAATTAATTTGTCTTCAGGGAATGAAGAGAATAGTTAATTCACTTCTAAATAACATTATATAATTATTTCAAGTTCCAGAAGCAGAGCTTGTGAGTGACTTCTAGTTTGTAGATCGGTTTTCTCCAAGTGGATGTAGATTTTTCCTTATATTTGAAAATCCTGCTAGTAATGCATACTTTCTTTCAGGAATTTGAAATGATTTCTGGGCAGGCAGCAGCAGTATAAAGCAGCAGTCACAGGATGAAATGAGTACCAAGATAGAGGCAGGGTGGTTTTTGGCCACTGTTGCTGAGTAGGCAAGATTTTCTGTTGAAAATTTAGGTGTGCTATAAATGATGCTCTGTGGAGGTGGTAGACAAAGCGTTCTCTTGAATAGTTATATCTTAGTTCAGAGAAGCAAAGGTAGAAGGAGGTGTAGTCTCTGGCTAGGTTTCTGTAGCTGCCTTTTGATTTTGCAGAAGAAGCCACCACGTGAGAATGATCACAAGCAGATCAGTAGCAGCTCCTCTGGAAGTCTTTCTCCAAATGCTACTGTTCAGAGTCCTAAACACGAGTGGAAAATCATTGCTTCAGAGAAAACTTCAAGTGAGTAACTGTGGCAGGGTTTGTCTAAAAGATGCATCTGGTATTGTGTACCTACCACGTCCCACTCCCTGGGGATCTCCTTCAACATCTGCAAGGAATGCAGAAGTGCTTTTTCTTACTGATGATGCAAGTCCAGTAATGGGCCTGGTAATTTGTGGGATTTTTCGAACATAACTGGGGCCAAACTGGCATCACTTACATCTTGATTCCTTATCAACAGGGCCATCCCAAATCCCACGGTGTCTATAATTTACCCAGAAAGTCCTAAGGAGATTGGCAGTCTGTAATTAATTAACAGAGCTATTTGCTGTGTGTGTGCAAGGAGACTTTCTCCTAACACATCTTTAGCTTTCTGTCTTATGTCCTTTGGGCACTATAGTAATAATGTAAACCCCATATTTTTCAGTAACTAGGCTAAGACTTGGAACTAGTAACCAGAAAAAAGTTTTCACACTTACAAGGGGAGAAGCATAATCAGAAGACCCTAGTCAGCATTCACTTACGTTCACCTAAAATTGTATTATATGGGTGGTCTTTCCTTTTCTCCTGATGACAGGTAACACCTACCTGTGTCTTGCTGTTCTGGATGGTGTACTGTGCGTGATATTCCTTCATGGCCGTAACAGCCCTCAGAGCTCTCCCACAAGTACGCCACGACTGCTGAAGAGTCTGAGTTTTGAGCTTCAACCAAACGATATCATAGAGAAGCCCATGTCTCCAATGCAGTACGCTCGGTCTGGACTGGGCACAGCAGAACTTAACGGCAAGCTTATTGCTGCAGGTAAAAGGAATAGTAACAATTCTTTAAATAACTTGCTCAACTGGGGGCGACAGTGGCTTCTTAACTCTGTATGCTGTATTAGATTTGGCGTTCTTTAACGTGAAAGCAATTGGTCTTTGGAAATGTGGTGTCATCTGACCTTTTGCTTTTAGGTGGATATAACAGAGAGGAGTGTTTGCGCACAGTGGAATGCTACGATCCGCAAAAGGACACCTGGACTTTCATTGCACCAATGAGAACACCAAGAGCTCGGTTCCAGATGGCAGTTTTAATGGTGTGTGGTGGGTGGAGATCAGGTGAAATATGACATGGTGTAAATGTAGGTGGGACAAACAGGGCAAACTTTACAAAATGGTAACAGAAGTTGCTTGCCTGTAGTTACACAGTTTCTAAAGTGCTAATGATTTGAATTGTTGTGTACTTAGACATGAAGCAGGTATTTGGTTTTTTCCCTTTAGGGGCAGCTATATGTTGTGGGTGGGTCAAACGGTCACTCGGATGACTTGAGCTGTGGAGAAATGTATGAGCCAGAAATAGATGACTGGACTCCTGTTCCAGAACTGAGAACCAATCGCTGCAATGCAGGTAACACATCTGCAGTTGACTGAATATTTGGGTTTTTTTAAAAAATGTATTCATTTATTAGCTTGCTTATTTTTTTCCTATATGAATAGGAGTATGTGCCCTGAATGGAAAACTGTACATTGTTGGTGGTTCAGATCCTTATGGCCAAAAGGGACTTAAGAACTGTGATGTGTTTGATCCCATAACAAAATCTTGGACAAGCTGTGCTCCCCTTAATATCCGTAAGTTTGTTGTGTAGTTTGAGAGGGAGGGGAAAAAGGGTGGTGGCAAAACTGCAGGTTTAAAACCAAACTGAACAAAACCACTGTTTAAATTTCAGCTGCTGTGGCATACTGTTAGTGCATGACTTTTGTGCTGGGCTGTGACTCCTGGTGTTTGATTGTAGGGAGACATCAGTCTGCAGTGTGTGAGCTGGGTGGATATCTGTACATCATTGGAGGAGCAGAATCGTGGAACTGCCTGAATAGTGTGGAGTGTTACAACCCAGAGAACAACACTTGGACCCTGATTGCGCCCATGAATGTGGCTCGACGAGGAGCTGGAGTGGCTGTTCATGACGGTAGGCTTCTGCAGGCTTAGGCAACCTCTTGTGCCTGATGAATTTTCCATGTTAAGCTACAATGCAAGTAGAATACAAAGCTGTGCTCCTTCTGAGGCAGGGAACAATACAGTAAAAAAACCTGGCTATGCCTCCAATTTTAATCAAAAACTGTAACCAGAAAGAAAAACCAAAAAAAACCCTCATTTTTGTTTTGGGGCATTTACCCCCATCTCTCTCTTTTCACAACATCACTGTGCAGCTTCAACAACTGCATCTGTTTGAATTTGGGCTTTGCACTTACTCTGAAATAATTTCCAGTACACTCTAACAATCAAGAGACCCAAAGCGGGTCAATAGTGTACCTTCAGACCTTGCGTAAGGCAAAGGTTTCTGACAGAAAACCTGAAGGTCCTTCCTTTTGGCTTACCCCAGAAAGGAGGCTGTGTTTGGCAACACAGCTGATGCTTAGCAGTAAAGCCTTTGCTTTGTTTCCTTTCGATAGGAAAACTCTTTGTTGGTGGAGGCTTTGACGGCTCTCACGCGGTAAGCTGTGTGGAGATGTACGACCCTGCTAAGAATGAATGGAAGATGATGGGAAGCATGACTACACCAAGGAGCAATGCTGGGATTACCACGGTGGCAAACACTATTTATGCAGTTGGGGGATTTGATGGCAATGAGTTCTTGAACACAGTTGAAGTCTACAATCCTGAGTCAAATGAATGGAGCCCCTATACAAAAATTTACAAGTTCTAAGTGAATTAAATTCCCTTTTCAAACTAACAGGCTTAGTGATGTAATTGTGTTTTAGTAGAGGTACACATGTGAATAGGGTTGGGGAGGGCATAGATGTTGCCAACAGCAACACAGAGCTTTTGCATATTGCATATTAATGTGCTGTACATATTTGTTTTGGAAAGAATATCAAGATGAAGGGTTTTTTGTGTATTTTAGAACTTTGTTTTAGGGTGTCTTTTGGTTTTTTTCTAAGATTTTTGAAGATAACACAAGAGAAACTAGACTGGGCATATCATTTCAGGAGCTTCCCCCCAGTGTTTGTTTTGTCACTTTGCACATTAAACAACTTTTCCTGTAGGGTGTGTTCTTGGGGCAGGAAGTGTAAGGTTTGAGGGGGATTGTTTTTTTTTTCATCAGGCCTTGTTTTTTCTTCAGTAACTGGAACAATCTGTAACAAGAAGCCTTATTTAAATAGATATAATGGCTATTTTTTTTATTAAAAAAGCTGACATGCCTGCCAATACCTTATCTTTTATGATTGCCTTTTTATAACAGTTTTTATATATTCAGCAGAGTATTTTATCTGTTGAAATTAAAATGGCAGATAAATAGTTATTGAAGCAAAGAGACAACCTTGGAGTTCATAGAGACAGAGTGGGACAACTGATTTACCACTGTAGGTGAGCTTCTGAGCTTCTGCCTCTGCTACAATATTGTAACTTAGTATGTGACATGTTCCGTAGAACTGAATGGAGTTTCTGAACATAACAACATAGCTGTGACTTTCTAGGACAGGAAAATTATTTTGGCTCCAACTATTTTGACAAAGAAGCAGAGGCTGCTTTCTGTACAGCAGTTTTGTTACTATGGGTGATCTAACCTTTGTAAAACAAATTCTTCAGTGTGGGGTTTTCTCATGGTTTTTAAACTCTTGCCAGTTGGCAATGAAAATGTATTCATCTGATTAGTAACTGTCTTAAGTTTATTTTTCTAATATTACAAGCTGAAAGTGTGATAGAACACCAATGACTTGATTTCATATGTGCTCATAGTACTATGTTTTAGTTCACTTTCTCTATTCCATATGGATAAAATGTTGGTTAGGATGACTTGGTGTCTAATGTGTAGTGCTGCACATCTAACTCCTGGTGCCAAAACTAGCACTGACTGCTTGCTGCTGATGCAAACACATTAAAGGTACCTTTTGGGAAATCCTTGCACCACAGGATTGCTGTGATGTCTCTTTGTGTCCTTTTCTTTAACAAGAGAGCTTACAAAGATAAGTTTGCAATGTCAGAATAGACATTTCAAATGCGTGTAGCTACAAGACAAACAAGGTAGGCTGTTTCACTGAACCTCACCTCAAGTAGAAAGAGAGAGGGGGTGAAGTGCTACGTATTACCACCTGCCTGCTCTTTGAGCATTACCCTCCAGAAATGGGTGTAAAGGTCTCAAAGCAGGCAGCCAGTGGACAGCACCTGGCTCCTAGACCATTACTGCTATTCTTGCAGGGAGATTCAGCTGCTTGCAGGCTGCTCTCAGGCTCAGTTTACTAAAACCTCTCTGGAAATTAAAGTGTGGTACTCCAGAGGTGAGATGAGAAAGGGACCAAGTGAACTTGAAGAAAAAAGTGTGTAACACCATGGTGAAGAGAAACAGCTGATACTGTTGTAAGGAATGTGATCTGCTCCTGTGGCTGTGGCCCTCAGCATTAATCAAGTAGCTTTAGTGCCATTTCCTAATTTCAGTCACCATCACCTTCTTAGTTGACTGCTTTGATTCAGGTCTTGACAAGGTAGTAACAGATCTCCGTACTACAGGTTATTTCATGTAACACAAGGCAGTCCTGCTGAAGTGGGGCATGAGCAGACTACTCTATCTCTCTCCTGGATCAGGAAAACACCAGACCAAAGAAATTTACTGGTGATTCCAAGCTGTAAAGCTGGCTGCATTTGAACAGGGAGAGTCAGCATGAGAGTAAGTTACAAAGCAGTTGCCTTAATTTGTGTCAGCTGTCTTCTGATGTATCAAAAGTAGATGTGAGCTAAGACAGATATAATCTGCTGCCATTGATCCACCTTTCTAGATTTATGATACAAATTACCAGCATAAGTTTATTTGAGCATAACATACTTGTCCCACAACTGTAGGCTAACAACATGAATGGAAGTAGCCCTTAAAATGCATTTTGTTCCAATAGTGACTATACCAAGCCACTTCTCTCTGACTTTCAAGTGTCCAGGGGCAAGAACTACATTAAACTTGCACCCACAGTAATTAGGAAAACTGAAAATAGAGCTATTCAAAGAAACTGCCATGTAGAAGTAACTGCCATTTACTGTAACAATAAATTACATTTTTACAATAGAGATTTTACAAATACATCCAAAAGTTAGTATCAAAATAAACACTTCTAGAGCTTTGCCAGTCATCTCGTCTTTGTACAAGTACATACATGGAAGAGGTAGCTTTAAAGGCCACAGCAGCACTGAAAATGGCTTCTAGAAAGTTTCATGGACTTAAAGCAGTTTTGGAAAGCAACAAACAAACAGTACATTCAAATACAATGTCACCTGGAGAGCAGAGATGAGACAAGTCATGGCATGTAACCCCCAGAGGGAAAAACCCCTCCTGCCTTTCCAAGAAAAGGTGGCAAAGGAGAAGGACAAGGAGTCTTCCAGAAGAGTGGCACTAGCAGGTTCTGCTGTATGAAGATTAAGTAGATAGTTTAGCAAAGGAAAAACGTCCCTTTCCTCTGGAAAGAGGTCCAGGACAAACACCTGCATGAAGGTTGGTTGTTTTGTTTTGTTTTTACAAAAAAATAAAATATAAAAATTACCATCAATCCATTTCTTTCCCCATTCTATATTCTTGCCTTAAGCCTTACATAGTTCACTACCTCAGATACATACATTGTGTCTGTGTTTTAGTCCTTCACGTCCATAGGGGCAGCAAGTATCACAGGTATCTGGCTTTGGATTCAGCTCCTTTTTTTTCAGTCCTTTCAGACGCCCAGGTGTCACTTTTTTTTCTCACTTGTCACGTTGGAAGTATTAGCAAAACAAATGCCTTACATGGATTTTCCTATGCAACCATTACCAGACCTAGCTCCTAACATGAACAATTGGAATTCAGCCCAGCACATCTGCTATAATACCAAACCAGCTGTATCACTCCAGAGACCTCGGTTGACGCAGAAAATCCTGTTCGCTTGTGATTCTTTGCAGAAATTCCGACATTTAATGTACATGTGGAAGTAGTTGGGGTTTTTTCCTTCAACTCAGATAAAAAACAGCACCATTGAGAAAAAAGAAGGCAAATTTTTTGGCTACTTGCTTATTTCCCTCACGCAGCCAAGAGGAGCTGGGCTTTGCTTAGAGAAGGAAAATGCAGGGGGTGAGCACTTGCAGCTCCGCACCTTGACCCAAGTGTCACAGCCAGCCCCTGTTCTTGGCTTCCGTGTGAACCGATGCATGACACTGCTTAATCATGTGTTCCAGCTGGGCCAGCTGGCAACATCCAACTTCCAACCTTTTCCTAGGGAAGAGGAAATACAAGGGTCATGGGGACACAATGGACCCATTTTATAGACAGGAACTTTTCGGTATATTCCTTTAAAACAAAATTCAAAGAGATTCTAATACCACACTTCAGCTCTGTCAAAAGCAGAGAATACTCATTACCTCTGGAAATCCAGATGTATTTTTATCTTCATAGCAAAAGTCGAAGTTTACTACAGAGCTGGCTACTTACATGTTCCCAGCTGTATCCCACAATGAAATCTTTAAAAAGGAACCATCTAAGAGCCACACAGCAGACGTTAGTTTACTCTTCTCAACCCAAAACTGAGCCTTCAAATATAAAACATGACTTTTTTACTGAATGTGTTTAAGCTGCAAGCCAACTATACATTTCCTACAGGTTTATGTGTTGCAGGTAGAAACAAGTTCTATCCACAGCTACAACATGGTCAGAGACTGATTTTAGGCTCCTGGGATAATCTGACTTCAACCTTTACCGGGTGCAGCTAATCCTCACCTCCTTCCTGTTCCTGCACCCTCACAACCACACTGGTGCTTGCTGGATTGCGGATAACTTCCACCGAAACGTGTGACACCAGAGTGGGTGACAGCTGGTGAGCTGTGCCAGGCTGACAGAAAGGGACGTACAGGTCTCTGAATAGGACTGTCGAGAAACAGGACAAGGGACAGGATTTGCAAACGATGCAGTTAGTACTCCCTGAAGGTATCCACCAGGCTGTCCCACATTTCATCACCACAGACTGTGCATCAGGACAATAAAGCAAAGGGTTGCTCTGAGCACACAACACAGGAAATCTGGCCCCATGGGAGGCACAGGGTGCTCTCCTGGCTGAGCAGGGGAATGCCTGGCCACAGGGACTGAGCACACTGGACTGATGTGCCAGTGCCCATTCCAGACCCAAGACATCAGTGTCTTCCCAGCCCCTGCCTAATGCAGTCACCTCCACCTCCTTTGTTAGTTTACTGTAAGGTATATGCACCAGGTGGAACGGCAAAAAGCAGTGTGAAAGTCATGCATAGCTTTCAAGTGATCTACTTAGATGCCCAGGCCTCCAAAGAATGTATTTTCTTAGTTCAGACAAGATCACAGGCTTGCAAAACAAAGCCTGAATAATTCTTTCTGCTACTTACCCTTTACATCAAATTGTCATTTACTAAATGATTCAAACTGTTCACTGCTCAGCAGTGAAAACTCAGAAGTCTTAGCAAGTACTGAAGGGCTAACTTTAAGTCTTCACATTAACTGCTTGCCATAAAAACTACAGGGCAACCCTACTGCTTGCAGTGCACACTTGAATGGGAAAGGAGGGAAGGAGAAACATGGGTTTTGACTAAACCTCCCTCAAATCTACTTACTTCTGCTGAAGCTGCTCAGGACTGTCATGTGTTCCCACCATTTTGAAAGCAAAAAACTTCATTCCAATTAAGAAAGATTCACCAGGCTAGGATTTTCATAAATCTGCTTTATCAGGCCTGAAGAATCTGTACCAAGGAAGGAATTAGTGGCTAGGCCTGCCCTCTGCAACCTCTGTATAATCCCCTCTCCTCCCTTGCAGGCTACTGCTTTGCCCCCTAACAGTGATGTTAACTGTGACAGGTCTGACTTGGTATAATGGTCATCTTTTATCTCATTACAGGGCTCTGCTCTCACCACATCTCAGTCTCTACCAATATAAGGACAGGTGACATGTGGAAGCAATGGGGGGGGGGGCGGTTGGGTAGAAGAGACAACCCCACCCAAAAGGAGAGGTCTTAGGTCAACACTACTCAGATCTGACAGGAAGACTAGAAGTGACTAGCAGGCAAGTTCAGAAAACAAAAAAAAGTCACGTAAGACTTTCTGATGGAAAACCTCATTTTGTGTTGAAGATGCAAAAAATTGTTACAGTGGATCTCTGGGGCAGAGTCAGTTTTTTTGTTCCACTTATATCCTAAAGATCTGGACCCTACTCATTGGCTGGCATCTTCTAAATGCTACTGTGATACTACAGCCTACAGTACCACTTAGGGACACAAAATCAGTGAGAATTGTGCATGTAGCTTTGGCTACTTAGCTCCAAGTAGTCTTTTCCCTTCTCCAGTCAAGCAGAAACCCTTTGGATCAATAATTTCAAGACAAGAGCATCTTCAGTGCATCCTAAGAAAGGAACAGTCAGAGTACAAATATCCTTGACAGAAATTCATGTCCCAAAGAATTCAGAGGCAAGGTTGAAGTAAAAACATTTACTGGTAATTGAAGCAAGGGGAGACACTTTGTTCAGCATGTTTCTGCCAAAGCACAAGTAATTCAGCCTGCCTTAAAGCAGTCTCCCTTCCTGTGCCTTTGCTCATGGAACATCTCTTTTTAATTGAGCGCTTTTAAAATCTCATTTAGCATCTCTGCTTTATTGGGGAGAGTCATTATTTATTTCACCTCTGTAATACCAAATAGTTTCATTGCTTCAGTAACTGTGACCAACAATTAGACATAAGTAGTACTTTGCAAATCTGTGGATTGAATTTATAGCAACAGATCTTAATCTTTGCTTCATTTGCTTTACATGTTTTCAAAGGACTTAACTTATATGTAACAAAAATGTCATCGTCACCCTGTACCGCTCACCCAGAAAATCATAGTTCTGGTGAGAATGTTTGTTTTCACCATGAAATCTACTGTGGCACACAAAATTCATGACTATGGTCCAAGTTTTCAGGCTTTCTGATAAAATAAAGACTGAAGGACATCTTTCAGACACCAAGAAACTGCAGTTCCTCTGCTACTCTTATCACAATACCAGAGGCTGTATGTACACTGTAGATTTTATACAGACAATGATGGAGATGTCCACAAATGTTTGAAAATTTGAGAACTACAGAAGTGCTGGTCGCTAACTCAAGACAGATAAGCTTCTAAATGACTTTTTGCTACTGATACATAGATTGAATCCCTCCCTGCATAACTTTTCTCCCCTGACCTAGCAATTTACACTTACAAATTCACAGAAGAGTTAGGAAATCGCTATCAATTCAGGCAAAGGAAAGCTTTCTATAACAATTTGCCTACTCAGATTAAAATAATCTGTAAGCCTTTTACACAGCTAATGGACCCATGCTTCATATCCTGGCAAGTTATAGCTAAATCATATCCAAATAACAGCAACATCAAAGAAAATATTTACCTGTCTTTTATTATCCATTTAAGATTTATTAAAAAGAATAATTTACAGCATTTTAAAAACCTCACAAAAAACCTGGATTAACAAACCCTCAACTATACAAGTTTAGAAAGAAACTTTTAATGAGCCAGAAACTTTACCATAAAGAAAGAACTGTAAGGCTTGCATGACATTCATTTTCAAATTCATGTTTCCAAGGCCTTTAACTCAGCTGTACAACAGAACATTTATTTTCCTGTGACTGAACTGTAAAAAAGCCTCCTAAAATGGAAACAAGTACTTGGAATCTTACATTTGTTTCTCCTTTTTTTCTAACTGTACTTTCAAATGGCTTAATAATATACAATGGCTTAATTTACGACTTCAATAATGATGGCCGCAATGTAGCACAGCAACTGCAGATATGCACAGTTTTCATGGTACAGTTCAATCACTTGAATAGCCTTGAGAATTGCAGGTTTTTTCCTCTGCTGATTTAAGCAAAGCTCTCATAATAACCAGTTCTGTTACAAGAAATACCTCACCAAAACAAATTCACTTATAAACTATTTAATTTAAATGCAGTCTCATGCTCAAACCTTACAATGAATGCTGACCTATACTGGCTCATCTCTAATTTAATTTCTGTCCTCTCCTACTCTGTAAGAGATCAGTAAAAAAAAAAAGGAAAAAAAGAAAACTCCTCTCATCTTCCATATGCCCCTCCTACAAATGGCGATTTTTTACTTATCCAAGAAATTTCTCTTATGGTACTTTGGTTAATACACTACATGCTAAAACACTGTCTCAAAACCCATCTGATGTGGTTAGTAAACAGCTTACCGATATATCTCTTGTGAAACACACTCATAAAGCTCCTCAGCAGTGAATTTTATACTGTTATTTATCTAAAACAAAGAACAAAGAATTAACATAGTAATTTACCAAGTATCACATATCAATTAAAATTATACAGCTGGTATAACAAATATGGTTAATGTATTAACCATAATGTATTAATGTATTACCTAACAGGCTCTCAAGTTGAGAAAGTACATAAGAAAGTCATGCCATGTATTATAAAATCAAATATTACAAATTAATAATAATGACTGTATCTAACGGGAGTGATATCACTTCAGCTCCATTTTCTAACAATTTCGGAACAAAACTGAAAGACCTTAAATAATTCTTCCTCCCCTCTTAATTTGCCCTATAGTTCTGTAGCAAATGAAGTAAGTTCTCATGTTAATTCCATAAATATATGTAGAAGCCCAAAACCCGAATATATTTCCCTGTATAGAAAAGGACAGCAAATCTGAAATACATAATATACTAAATGGAAAAATACCTCTATTCTACTGAAAACATTCATTTAAATTTCAAGTCTTAAAATCTTTCAGCCTAAATTATTTAAAACTTCATGAATAACTGGTAATTTCAATTTATCTTTTTTCTCTGAACTGCAGCCAATATTCTCCATTGAGGTCCCTAATGCAATGCACTATCTCTTTTCCTAAAATGACTAAGTTAGGGCTGTTTTGGTGACTTTAGCTTCAAGGCTTTTTACTCTCAACAGCGAGTCATTCACAACGAAGGAGTGCTCAGGAAGTCACACAAGCAACTCAAATACCAGTAGAGATTCAAATAACTTTTGGTAGGTGCCAAGCAAAAATATATTTTTATGTCCAACACCTAAGAAATAAGAGCAAACCTTCAAAATTCTAGCTTAGTGGAAACACAACGATGAGACAACTAACCTCATAACTACTTTAAATGAAAAACTGTAACTGAAGTGTATCTCAAAGCATTAAAGGAAACTTCATACCTCGTTGCTTATGAGGAAGTTATAGAGGGTCCAAATATCTTGGAAACTACTGGTTGGGGTCAAAATTCTGAAAAAGAGAAGTTTGGGGATTTTTTTCTAAGCAAGTATAAAACAGATTCCATGGAAGAATTAAAAAAAAAAAAAAGCCAGAAATGCTTCATGGAAAAAAAAAATCCAATTACTTTCTTTAAACAAAAAGGAAATTCTGATCTTTGAAGAATCTTCCCTTTCACCCATCCCTTTCCACTCTTTTCTAAAAGAATTAAATGAGCTTATTATTTCTGTAAGGACTTTCTATGAAGGTTTTTCCTCATTAAAAATTCAACTGATGTTTTTATGAGCAATTTCTCTATATAGATGGGAAGAAAACCAGCAATAATTAAAAGCCTTTTGTTTCACATAAGCAAAGCCTGCTGTATTAATGTGGAGCAACAGAAAAGTGACACGCAATACAAAACTTTCCCACACCAGCTAAAGCTTTAACTCATTCCCTCCAGCTTTCTAATGTACAGCTCAAATGCTAAAATTTACATACCGTTTTTGCTACTTCTAATAATAACCAATTCCTACCCAATGCTGAGAAGTGAAAATGAGATTTGACAGCTGAAGAAGCTATCTTTATGAAGAACCTAGTATCATCTGAAATACCAGTATTTTATTTAGCTATAAAAGCACACGGTAGCCAGCAGCATTTCAGCCTTTCCCAAAATCTAGTCCTTGATCACCACGTTTCAGCAGAGATACCACCTGCAGAAGAAAGCATCAGCTTTGGTCTCTCCATAAGGTGTTGGGAAGTTCTGACTGATGTACACCCTTTTCCACAAGGCTCTAAAAATGATCCAATAAGGAAGTGATTCTCAAAAATTAATTATCCTAATCTATTTGAGCAGATATAATTCATTTATACCTCAGTGTAACTTTATTTGCATTCACTAGGAAAAAAAGTTAAAGTCTACATTAAAAAAAGTAACACTTTACGTCTCTTAAGAAATACTGATAAAATTCTACCTTATGTTAAGTTTTAAGTATGTAAATCATGATTAAGAAAATGACTGGATCTGGAAAAAAACACAAAAATCTGAACAGAATCTTCTTTTTGGGAAGCTCTATTTACTTTCCCATGGGAAAGTGCACAAATTCTCCCCTCCCTCCCCTTACAAGCTGTAAGCCTTTATAAATGAATTAATTAGGAATTGAAAAAAAAACCCAGAAACTAACAGAATAAGTGAAAAATCCAAGTTTAAAAAGACACTGTATTTTAAACAGGCTGGAAGATTGTGACACACCACAGGATTTATCATAACTAGTAAGTCCGCTGCTTATTTTCATTATGATTTTACATAGGAATTATTACTGTTACAAAAATTAGTCACACATTCTTTCTCTCTTCGTAAGAAGATGTACCCAGAGTTTTTTTCTTAAAACACTTAACCTGCCAACTAAAAGTCAGCAAGAGAACCAACTGGCTAGTTTTCCTATAAATACCTCAAAGTATTCAACTGCTACCTCAGTGAGAAAGCTATCAGCTTTGACAGCGTAAAACCCCAGCAGAGACAATTTGGCAAACATCCTTGGAAACACTGGGAATCTTGGCAGTTTGAACTGCATCACAGCTAAGATTCCCACCAACCAGCTCCATGTAGCCATTAGCCAGCAACCCTGTCTGCACGGGACAATATGTGAGCTTTAGCTATCACATCAGTCATCTGCAACACAAATAAATGAGTTTACCCAAGCCTGGGAAAGCGTGATTTCTATTGCTGATGATTTTTGTACTGCTCTGCCTTCTATTTCATGCAATAAAGAAGGAAAGCTTGCATGTTTGTTTTGATAAAACTGAATGCAGAACCATACAAAACATAAAAAGCAAGATATTACTAATAACTTCACCTGAAGGCCATTACATGTTGCTACACAGCACGTTGGGGCAGAATATGTTCTTCACTATATTTCTCCTGCTGTGCCAAGGACACATATGCAAGGGTATTGGACAAGTAAGGCTGCTGCCACAGGTGAGCTGCCAGTGGGAAAGCCAGCCAGGTAAGCTTTCTAAAGGAAGGAGGGAGGGTGGGGGGAAAGGGCAGCTGGTGAGAGAAAGACCTGTATTAATTATGGGCTTCTAGATTTTGTGGAAGAAAAATGTATGTACAAGCTGGGAAAAGGTGAAGGAAGAGACTGAGAGCAGAGCAGAAGGCACAATTAAATGGTGCTGCCTTTCCCTTTGACTACACAGCATCTCTGCATGGCAGTTTCTGTCCATCTGACTTCTAACTTCCCAGGGCAGAGAAGTGGCTAGAAACTTCAAGTTTCACTCCGTCATTCTTAGCAAGGCTACATTTAAAGAAAACCAGTTTGCAAGTCATTTTCAAAGCAACAATAGCCTGTAATTCCAAGGCCACTTTTAGACCCCTGGTTTCACACTGATCTTTAATCATATTGTGAGTATGAAAGCAGCCAACATCACCCACATTTCCTTCCCCCAACAAACATAACACGATGAAAGCACCAGCATCCCATACACTGTATTTGATCTTTTCTCACCGAAGGGAGCGCCTTTCAACAACCACTAGAGAATCTGAATCTTGACACCAGCTAGGATGCTGCAGACTTAAAAATTATTCCATTGATGTTTCTCAGACTATGCACTCTAGGCATTCAATAAGGTAACCCTCACCACTCTTTGTATTCATTTCTTGTCAGGACATCAAATTGGAAAACATACTTATTTCTGCCCTGGTGACCAAAGTGTACTAGCAAACAGCTAACATTATTGGTTTAGCTCACCATAAGTTACTAGACCTCAGGTGGATGTACAAACCGGCTGTGCTTCTAGTCCTTTGGAAAAAAAACGAAGTAGATTGTGTTACTTACACAAGTAACTTTCTGTTAAACCCTGTAACTTATTTTATGGCGTTTGCTTGGATTATGACAACAATTGCATATTATAAACCCAGAAGCAATGAGAAGTCTGACATTTGGCTCAAAGCTTTACAGTATCTTCAAATAAATAAAATTTGTTGTTTTCAGGGAAGAACCATTGCTACACACAGAGTTCTGAAAAGAAGTTGGTGAGAGAGGAGCTTGCACTGTAAGTACCCCCACAAATTCTTAACAGGTCAGCATTCATAAAACATGCTTACTGCTGTTTTCAACTAAACAGGAAATGCAATACAAGCTCCAGTCTTGCAACATGTTTTTCTGTGGAAAACTAACATGTTCCTGTCTGCAGAGCAATGATTTCACACCACCTCTGCTGCGTACTGTTTTTTCATCATTTTATGTTTCTTTCATCTCCTGTAGCCACCATTCTGTGTTACATAAAATAGAAATTTTAAGAGAAGATGTAGATTGGGAAATCTAGACACATTTATATGCACATCAAGTCTGCCTCCATTAACTCATTAAGTCAAGTTGATCTTGGTTTTACCAAAGTTTCTCAGTAGAAAAAAGTCTGTCTCAGCTACAAAACTATGTCTAGAGAATGCCCTCTAAATTAATAATACATGAAGCAAATGGGCTCTTATGTAAAACCCTTTTAACGAGGAATCTGAATCTCGGTATTGTGACCACTGCAATATTAACCACTGCTTTTTCTTTTCGCTCAACATGACATCAAAGGGATTTCAAAAGCAGAGGGTGGAAATCCACTGAATCAGTTTCCCTCTCCTATCAGCACAGCCACACAAAACCAAACTACAAATGACCCCATGCCATGTACTTCAACTTTTAATTAATCCAGACATCATACTCTGAGCAGGTGTTGGCAAGGAAGCTGGGTGATGTGAAAGCTGGGATTGCCACTAAAATGCAATTCATTGATCAAGCTAAAAACTATAGTATGGTTCTATGTAGTTTCTGAAAATACTTAGTACATGAGATAGAGAAGAGCATGTCACAGAAAGACACACAGAATGACTATGGGTATCAGCTACAAAATGAAGGTTAGGTCTTGTTCTGGGGGCAGAAGGGAGAAAGGAGAGTCAGACTTAATGACTTCTGTCTCATAAGCAATAGGGCTTCCCAAACCACTCAGAACATTTCTTTACCTACTGCCTTGTCACTCATCTGATGCCAAATGCATGCACAGAGTGTAAGACACAATAAGCAAAAATGGAAATGGATAGGAAATAGCTCATTATGTGGTTCCTCACTTGTGCTTAGAGAAGACCTGGGAAACAAGCAAAGCCTATTTGGAGAGGATCAGAAAATTAACTTACTAAATAGAAGGGAAAGAAAAACAACCCACAAGACAATCTGGCAGTGAAAGCAGGTCAGCCTGCCAGCTGCTCACAAACACTAAAAACCTGGGCAGTGACAAGTAAAGCATATGGATAAAAGTCATATGAGACTACATGGTAATCACTCTCAAATCTGGCCAAACTCTGTACCTCAGTATTTGTCACACTGAGCCATTCCTCTTTAACAGTTCTATGTAATTGCCTGTGGCATAAGACTGATAAGACTGTCATAAAACATTAAGCAATTCAATAAATCCGTGTGGTTAATCAAAAAGGCATATGACTTAATTGTACTAAAGTCAACTTAAGCCATCAAAAGCCCCATTTAACCTCACTGTCAGAATATCAGGGAAGCAAAAAAGATGAAAAACAGAAAAACAAAACTTCTATGCAGCTTATTAACAATTCCTCATTACACTGCACTGCAATAAGGGAATCAAACTGGTGTTACAATGATCAACACATGCCAAGGTTTTGTTCAACATCAACCTATTGGGAAATTAAGGGAATTTTTTCCCCGAAGTCAAGCTCAGGCTTCCTTCTATTGTAGAAGTACTTCTGATGTCAGATCCTAGTGCTGCTTTGTCTGGACGCCTGTTCTCTAGCTTTACAAGGCCAGAAAGGACCATGGCTTTTACAACACTAACTCATTTATTCAAACTTTTCTGCTTTTTAGACTGGTTTAAAGGCAACAAGGCTTAAGCAGCTGCCACAGCATCACCTCTGCCCTGCATCTTGTTAAGTGCTGGCCAATTTCAGCTGTATTTGACACAGGTCTTGAAACTTTTCAATTTCTTACAGCTCTCATTAAAATAGGCAGAAGGCTAAAAGACAAATTTGGACCCTGGCAGCAGAGAAGGCTGTAGGTAAGTTCAAATGTAACAGGAGATGGCAAAGAATCCATGTAGGAAAGGAAATGCTAGAACTAGGACAAAACCTTTTGTCAGATACTGCCCATTTTCAAATGTATTAGACATGATAATTAAACTAAAGGATACAATACCACAGAAAAGATGAGCTCTGGAAATGCTGATGTAAAGTGGTTGTTTTCTTAGTAACCAAGGGCAAGTTTCCGCATTAGTGCTGACCTCTGGGGAGGGACGTTTCTACATACAACGCCTCTCCACAAAATGCCTTACGGCTCATCCAACCATAATCCTGCTCTCAGCTGTGCCAACCTGACTACATGTGGTCAAAACGCTCTGTGGAGGATGCTTTAAATCCTCCTCTTGCTCGCAATTTGTGAGTTACACAAATTACGTTACGCACCTTGTTCAAAAGTTGGAAGACAGCCAATAGGTAGCAGTGTTAGCTGGATCTGCCACCGAGAAAAGGAAGAGGGAACCATGCCCCATGTTGTATAATGTTTAAATGCAGTATTTCCAATACCCATTTCTCCTTCACAGTAAATTCTGTTTACCTTGGAAAACAGCATAAAGCCCAGTGCTCTGAGGCCGAAATTTACATTTAAAGTAATTTAACTATTTTCCTTTAGTGGATCAAGAACATTTCAGGTTTCACCTAAATAAATAAAATTTTTTTTTAAAAAAATCAATTAGTGATAGGAAAGTCTGATACTTTTTGAACTGGGAATTAATCTCCATTTTATTTCCAGAAAGAGACCACATGCAGAGGAAGATTAAAAGTACAGCTCTTAATCTAGAGACTTTATTATAGAAATTACTAAATGCCACAGCAGTCTAAGAGAAGGAAGACAATTTTCTAACTAGACACCAATAAAAAGAAATCTCAATTCCTCCATTGACCAGCTGAATAAATGAAGAGTGAACTGTTTCTCCACAACTGCAGAATTCTGTTTTTAAATTAGTAAAACTACAGAACTGGTTTAAAATCATTTAATCCCAAAATATGAAATTCAATGATCAGTTTTGATACAGTAACACTTTCCTGCACTACTGAATCTTAAAAAAATTATACTTTTAATTTACAAATGTTGATGGAGTCCTCATCTAAATCACTGCTTTCCAAACAAACAAAATCACTGGGAATTTGAGAGAAATTCCATTCAGACAATATAATAGAAAAGTAGAATTCAGGTTCCTTACTGCACTAAGTAACAGATAAGTATTTTTACAGCTGACACTATATTAGTATAAAGGTTTATGGGTAGTGTATCTAAGAGTATAAGCTGTAAATTGTGAGTGATTTTAAAGTTGGCATGTGAACAGAACAATTATTTCTTTGCTGAAACATGAAAAAAATCAAACTAGAAATAACTGTATCAATTCACCACAAACTGAACTTTTTCTTTTCTGTTAACAAGGATTTCTTATCTACAAGTAACTTGGGGAGGGAACATGAAGACATATAAAATTCCCTAGAGGTGCATATAAACCTTTGAATCAGAAGTTACATTCAGCCAAGGGAAAAACACTGGCTAATGTAAACCCCTACAGATATATTTAAACGCTGCTGCTGAAGCCTTTGAAAGGGTAAAAAAGCTATCTGTATGCAATATTCCAATCAGTATGTTAATGGGAAGATTTAACAGCAACAAGACACAAAATATTGTTCATGAAAGCCTACAAGTACTTCCACCCTTCTACTGGTGTTGGTACATACATTAATTTCAACAGGTTAAGGAAAAAAATACATCCTACATGCAAAAAGCAGACAGAAGTTATGATGTAACTTAAGTATAGACTCAAATATACCCCAAGTATATATACTCCCCCGGCAGCGATACCTTGCAAGGTGTTCTGCACTTTTTAGAACAAGACCCACAAGAGTTAATTATCCATGGTAAGTACTTAAACCTCTCTTCTCTCCGAAGACGAAACATCTTCCATCAGAATGAGTGGAAGAACTTCTACAAGTGATGAAAATTTGGCAAAAACTTGAAAACCCTGAGTTATAGAAATACTTCAGTTGCCTCAAAGAGCTACTTAAAAACCAAGAAATAAATTTAAAGATTTTTGAAGATAATTATTTTAACTTATTTTAAAGATTTAATTTCAGAGACCTTAAATAAGGTCCCCTAATTAACTGGTTCCAAATAATACCCAACCCAAATAACACACAACATAAATATAAACCACCACTGAAAACAGTCAGAAATACTATTCAATCTGAAATAATTTAAAAACATGTCATGGTTTTAGAATTTTAATTGAAGTGTGAATTTCAGAGGGTTAATAATCTTTGTTCATTGCCAGTCAATAAACATAATAACTTCTGCTGTCAAAAGTGGAAAGTAGATATTTCATGATCACTTTTTGAGTAAATCTCAAGAACACACTGAAATAACAATGGCTGCAAGGATCAACTGTATTTGATGAGACAACTAACACATACTTATTTAAATACATTCCTCCTGCCAAAAGAAGGAGGTAAGGTTAGGCACAGTTGCTAAACATACCAGTTATTATCTTCATTTTAGAGCTGACATACTGTAAAACATCTATGGCACGCAGTATTTTGCAGTGTAAATACCATTCTGCTACCAATGTTGCTAGAGGAACAAGTAAAGATAAAATTAATCTGTATGGTATGACAAAAGTTACAAAAACAGGGTATGATGCAAAAAGCTGTTAATAAGACCTCTTCCGTGAAACAGCTTTTTTTCTTTTTTCTTTTCTTTTTTAATATCTATATTGTCATAAACATGTTCTGGTCATCAAGTCTGAACAGCTGTAGTAGTGTCACTAGTAGTGCAACTAGTGTAGTTTGTTTTGTTTTGTTTTTTTTGAGGAAGGGTATCATTACACATGTTTATCTCAAGAAGTGAGATTGTGCTTTCAGATTGTTAAAAACAATCTGAAAATCTGAACTTTTAATGCAGTTGAACCTTCAATATAACTTCTTCGTAAAACTTTCAAACTTTCACAAGACAGTTTCTCTCTTCTTTGTTCTAGACAGCAAGGAATACAAGGTAACCCAGAAACTACTTGTATTTTATCACTAAAAGCTGTATTACCTCCAAATATTCAAGCTAAACTTTTTCACTACTTTTTCTCCAGATTCTTCCTTTTCTGCAATCACACTATTAGATTAACTGTAAGTCACTGAAAGGAATTTTTTTCAAAAATTAAGAAAACTAAATATACTCCAAGTTCAGTTTTAGAAAGGGTGAGCGACCTAGGCAAAATAAGCCGCCCTCTTGCTTTTGAAAACTTCAGGGTTTTTCTTTTAATACTCTGTAATATACATAAACCTACAATGATTCATAAATATGACTTCTGACTTTCTTTGGAAAACCTATGCAGAGTTCTCAAACTAACTTAAATACCTGCACTCAAGACTAAAACAGCTGAGCACATGCTACAGTCTCTCTGAATTTCTTGCTCCACTATGCCCTCTACTGCAAACTTGCAGAACAAACTCAGAGCAGGCATTTCCAAATGCAACCGTGGACAAAAATTACTCCACTCCGAGAATTATCCTGGATGCATAAATAGTGTATTAAGTTTAGTAGTGGAAAAGAAAATTTTAAAAAGTATGAAAGGAAATTTTAAAGCCATTTCATCAGTGTTGAGTGTCATAGTAATCACGTGGAATAGCACCTCTGTTTCAAATAAAGTCCAATGACAGAATCCTGTTTATCTTTGCTCCAGATATTCTAATGGCTCTAATCAAGAAAGTACATCTTTTGTATAAAATAGATTTCTCTGATATATTGTTAGACCTTTGTATTTTTACAGAGCTCTCCCATAAGGGGAAATATGGGAGGTAAGTAGCTTTCACTAAAAGAAATAAAAAATGTCTTTTGTTATCACCAAAGTTTTAATGAAACACCTCTGTAACACAGAAATAGTGATCTTGAAGCACCATATTCCCATTAATTCTCATCCACCACATATATAAACTGATACCACAGAGTTTCTTGCAAGATCTTTAAGAGTGGAATGAAAAGAACCAAGTTTAGCAGTAACCTGCTTTATTAAAACAATTTCTGTAGAGAAAAAAAACCCTATCAATCAGCAATGAAAATGAATCAATTACCACCAAGGTGCTCTAGCTCACATTTCTACCCATATTTTTATGTTTCTACTTTCATAACATTTAGACTATTTATCTTTGAAAGAAAGACAATTCTTTGAATGGATTTATCCCACTATTTGTGTGCTGTACAGAAAAAAAATCAGACCTAGAACTTAGGCTATAATACTACTGGTGCAGGCATGGTCTTTCACACTCATGTAAACACACTACTTCACATGAGTGTACTTGACGCTTGTTTGGGACTTAGAGAATATATATTTTACTGAAACACTTCAATTAAAGAAACATTCTTTTGACCATAATGAAAAAAAAAAAGCAAAAAAACTTACTTGGGAGTGGTAACAAGTGAAGCAAATGTTTACATTATTCTAAATAATTTTTATTGAAAAAAAGAAATACTCCAGCAGTTACAGATGAAAACTAGCTTAAGTCTTAAATGACAGAGCTCCAGATCCCTGCTCCAGACTTTTGACAGGTCAGACCTCACACTTTACAACTGGGATAACCATACATCCACACTTTGATGGACTGTTGTGGTAACTATCGTATAAGGACTGTGAACCTTCAGAAAATATTGTAATGAACATTGCAAATGCAAATTTGAAAGCTTGCAACTATGGTAGAATAATACAAAACACTTCTTGGAAAAAAAATGCTTATTAGATAGTCTCTAACAAAGCTGTAACGGTCTAGAGTAGAAATGTAATATAGCTCAACATTTACTTAAAAGAGAGATTGTTAATGTACATGGTAAGCCCAGTCCTTTGGATGCACCCATTTCACAATTCTCTAACCCATCTGCATTGTTACTATGCATAAAATGTGTGCAAAGTGGTGTCATTTTCCCAAATCAAATAGCTCCAGCCACTCAAATTCACAGCCTGTTACACTTTAGTGCTCATGGCAGTTACTGGAACTTTAACTACAATTACAAACCAGTTCCTACAAACACTCTTTAAAGTCAATGGGAAACTGAAGAACTCCACAATCATGAGAGTGACAATTTAAAGCATTCTTCTGTTGCTGTTCTTGCTGGTGAATAAACTTCATTGCTATAAAAAAATTGTGGAGGGATGGCTCGTACAGAGAGGCCACGTAGTGGACAACCCACAGTTTGGTTCAGGCTCGACCGAGGCCTTAACACCAGGCCGATACCTTTTGTCCAGCCAGGAGTGAGCCCGGACAAAAG
>JANZLQ010000095.1:30402953-30436948 GCA_026212715.1 Elanus axillaris
TTGAATAAAGTTGGAACGATTTTTACTCATATTGAGTGTATGTCGTTACCCGGGAATTCCGCACCCCGCTTCAAAAAATGACTAAGCTAAGACTACACAGGAGATACCTTATTCTTTCTGAAGCTTCATTTTTATTATTCTGCACTCTTTAAAAAAAGGGAGATGGAAGACAGAAGGAACATTATCCTTCCTAAACTGAGAGTCCAGGTGACTGATTGTCATTGTTACTGCTGCAATATAAGTTTTGACTCATGAAGAATACTCTAAAACTGGTAACAGCAAAATCCCAAAACTTTACGTCCTCCACTATATCAGAAATTTGCCCTAATTCCAGTGGGCCTCACATTTGAAAAACAAATGTTCCGAATTATTCAAAGTTCTTGCCATCAGAGCTAATGTATTAGTTAATCATACCATAGCTCTAGTTACACTCTGAGCAGAGGCAAGTAGCTTGTCACCAAATACTGGAAAACAAGTCCCAAGTCATAAAAGAGAAAGCTCAGTACAAGAGATCTGAATGTCTGCAATTTTCTTAGTCTTTTGCTACCAAGAAATGGTTCTAGGTAGCCTTGATACCGAGATTTTTACTGAAAATCATGTAACTAAGAACACATAACAAATTGTAGTTTGGCATCAAAACACTTCAGCAACTTCTATGACTTTAGGTGACTATTACTATCACCAGCTTTTATGACTAGCTTAAATGCTTACCTACTAATTCCTTCATGGATATCATTCACAGCTGCCAACAGTTTCTGCAAACCTAAAAAAGCTTCTTCAAACGAAGACTTTGCAGTCACTGTGTTGGGGTCCAACTTTTGGAAAATTTCAATACTAGTATTAAAAAGAAACAAAGAAAAGACATTGAAGAGCAATTAATAAAAAATGCTCAAAATTCAGAGAAATCAGTATCCATTGTATTTTGACTATTAAAAAAATCCAAGGTCAAATGCAAATCTATAATAAAACCATGTTATCTAAAATAGTCTTAGAATAAATGGTAGAAAGACCATGCCCTACAATTGTACTTCTCTGTTTAAAATTTTCCTTGGTGACTGGATTCTATAACAGTATTTTACCTTTGACTTAAATAGATTTATCATTAAACTTCACTTGAGAATGAAACAATCTCTTGATGCATGACCTGAGTATACCTGAGTAAGCCTCTTTTAGAAGAGAATTGTTAGGTTAAAGTAGCAAAGTAAAGTAATTTTCATCGATTTTCCAAGCAGTTTCATTTTCCAGATTTACTGGAATGGGCTTGACACTTTCCCTGAAATGGTTATGTTGGAACAATACGCTGCAGTACACTCAAGAAGAACTATCCCCCCAGGTGCGATGCAAGTAGTATTTTCTTGACATGAGCAAGAAGAGTGTGAAGTGACCTTTGATTCTAAACTCTTATGCTCTTTTCACAGCATAGTCCTTAACAGGTGCCAAGAGCCAACAGTTCAGTTGCATTTTCATTTTAAAGTGGTACACTTGAAAGTTTTTCCTCTATGCCTATATGAAACCTTCAAGTTCACGATTACTATCCCATTAAGAGAACACATTGAGACTGGTCCCTGGCACACATCCTCAGCTGACCTGAACACCACACCAAGCCAACTCCTGAACAGCTTCAGTTCAGTTTAATCTGCACTGGTGTAGGGCCAAGAGGAGTATGCCAGTGTAGAAACGGCATTGGTAGAGTTTTTATCGCTGCTTATTAGGTGAGTCCTTAACAGACCCCAAAAAATGGAGTTCCTTTGTGCTTAACATAACTCAAGTCCCTCCTCTGAAAAGATTTCAGATTGAGACTACAAAAAGAAAACACATTATCTATTCAGATTTTGTGATAGCATCCAAAAGTATGGGATCTCAGTGATTTTCAAGCAGATTTTTCACAAATAACCGAAATAAAAACAATGATAAAACACCTAGATGGAGGGGGGCTTATTTCCTGCAATTTTGAGTTTATATGAGAAAGGAAATTCATCACTAGATTCTGCATTTGGATTTTATAGAGTGAAGGATTTTGCTTAACAAGAAAATTTATTGTATTTCAAATTGAAATTGATTAAAGTTTAAAAAAAAAAAAGTAAACTGTTTTGCATAAGCTGCTATACCTCCACGGGATTTGGAAAGAAAATAATCACAAGAAAACTTAGAGCTTCAATGCCTCTTTCTTATGGATGAAGACAAGATTTCCATGGATGTCTCACATTTGTGGCTCTTACAGGTTTTTCAACACCATTCTCTAAGGCAACTTACTTTAGCCACTGTCCAGAAAAAGAGCAAAAGACTAGACAGATCACTGACTGCAGCCCTGTAACAATTTGCATGCTCCTAACTTCTTTGTGCAACAAGTTGTGTGAATTTTTTTGGTAAATTTTGATTAATTACTAATAGCTTCTTCTCTAAAATAGAAAAATAAAAAAGCAATTTCCAAAGCATGTTTGTTTAAAAATCACGTAAAGTTATGTAGACATTCTGAACTTCTTTAGCATACTGTACCTGTACAAGTTTATTGTATTCCATGCACCTTCAAGCACTGACCAGATTTGCTGGTGCCTGTTTTCTTGAGCCACATGAAAGCTTGGCTGTAACTTTTTTTCTTCTGAGGTTTGCAAATTTGGTGTCATTGCTTCCATTTTTTCACATACAGCATTTTCTGAAAGAACCATGATGTCTTCTGATAAATCCTGCTCACTGTCTGACCTCACCTTATAAAACAGTTCAGCAAACAAATAATGAATGTATTTGGTTCCTAACTTAAGAAAACTTGAAGACTTCTACATTTCTTTAAAGCAATGCTCAAAAAAGCAAGGCCAAACGCTTCCACTCATAACCATCTTTATTATAGCCTCTGCATCTAAAGCATCTCTCAGTCTTTCACCAAGTCTTCTATACCTATATATTTGTATTTCTACAGATAGGAAACTGAAGCAAAGGAAAACCCTATGCCAAAGCTTCCCAGGCATGGTAACCTGCCATAAACAAGAACTGTTTCTTACCCTTACTCCCTGTCCCCCAATTGATGGCACATTTTCCTCTTCAACAGCACAAACTACTCATTTATTAAACTGATTCAGAAAATTTGTCCAGGTTAAACTGAATCTACACAACCTTGTCTGTAAAAGGGAAGTTCTTTGTGAAGTCAACACTTGGCAGGACAAGAACAGGAGGAAAGAAGTTTTCAGACAGAGAGCCTGCTTCTTATGGCAGCACTGTTCATAGAACTGCCAACTAAGTGGCTCACTGCAATGCATATAGCAGTTACAGCAGAGTAGACAATCAAGACTCATATTATCCTTCCTCTCTTTGACCACCTTCTTCCTTTCCCCTTCTGCCTTCTCTGAAACTGAAAATAACTTTTTACAGATATTCTGACCTGTATTCTTTCCCATATATAGAAATATTTCAAGTTATCCATGCTTATTATTCCACTTTTTATGCCATTACACATGGAACTAACAGTAACCACAAACCAAGCCACTGAATTTCTTTCACAGCAACTCAGAGATGAACTGGAAGTAAAGACATACTTCTCAGAAGACAAAAGATGTCAGGACACCCCCTATTAACTATCACAAAGCTCATGATACAAGCGAGTCCTTTCTTCATGTGTAACACCAGAGCTACCAAGAGAAGGAAAGCTGAAATAACATGCCTAAGAATAGTGTTAGACCAACGTCAGAAGTAGAAACAACAATTTTCATTTTAATCTTTCAGGCCCTTTTCCACCAGCTACAAATGCAATAAAAAACTAAGAATTTTTTCCTGAAAGCAGCTAAATAATGTTTTGCAGTCACCCTCCCGTTACTAACACATTTATGTTAGGGGAAAAAAAGCATATACATAAAGGCAGATACTTGCTACACGAAAACAAAAGTTAAATTCTGGGTCTATTAATTTTGAAAACACTCAAGCAACAACATTTCCTGCAATAATTTGTTGAAATTATAGGAATATTTTAGAAATCTAAGCCACATTTGTAACATGAACATGAAGCAACTTCAAGAAGATGTGAAGTGAACAAATACTAAAGCTCCCCTTACCTCTGTAAGTGTTTGGTATAGCTTATTCACTTCAGCATAAGCCCGGGGAAGTACACCATTATAGTCTGACCTTGAACTGAAAGCATGGAGTAATTTTTTGGATTCCTGAAGCAAGATATGCACTGTTGAGGAGTCAACTGGTTTACCTGATATTTAGACATTAATATGGGAGGGGAAAAAAACAAAAGAGAAGTATTAGATGTTAGGAGTTATCAGTCTTAGGAGGCAAATTTAATACACAAATATAGCGATTAACTGAAGCACATAAAAAGCCTTGAAAATGGTTCAGAAGCATTAGATAAAACAGTCTCAAGAGAAATGCATGTGAAGTTAAGACTTCCCACTTCTTAATCAAGTCTTCCAAATTTATCCCAGGATCTGGCAAGAGGATCAACTGACATATCTAAAATAATTTTGCAGAACAGCAATATCCCAAAAGAGGTGTATCTGTTAAAATCAAATTCTTAAAGATATCTTTAAATAAATGAAAGGGTTGGGTGCTTTTTTTTTGTTGGTTTTCAAAAACAAACCTCCCTGCCCTCATCTATCATATTAAGTAGTCTTTACTCCTCCATAATTTATTTGGCAAATCCAGATCATTTGGTCACACATAACATGGTGGCAAAGGAGGAAGAAAGGTTATTTCCTCTTTAAAAATAGTTCAGTGACTTTGGTTATCTTTAATATGTATTCATTAAAAAGTTTTTCCCCTCATTTTTGCAGGTACATAGACATGTGTGAAATAAATTCTTACATGCCTTATAGTGTCCATACACTTTGTTTTACTGCCTTTGTACAAAAAGTAGAAAAAAACCCAGCAGACCATTCAATTACAAAAAAAAAAAAGAAACATTTCAGAAATAATTTTTATGGGTTTTGCAGGTGATATTTAGACCATCTGGGACCACAGTCTGGACAGAAGCACAAGCTTTCTGGTTTAGTATTTCTTTTTTTTTTTTAATGTAATTCATAGCTCATCAATTTCATTTCAATTCTGGCTTCAGGGCTCCAAAAACAGTGTTGGGATTTTGTCACCCATCTGGGGAATAAATTGTGGATCAATACAAAAGCAGATAAGACGGTCTAAGGTACAGCTCCATTTAGATAATCTTAAATTGAAAAAAAAGCAGAAGAGGATGGAACACATTACTATTTAAACATAGAGAGTACATGCCTTTTCAAAGTATCTACTTCTGTAACTACTAAAACCAGAACAGTGAGGGTTTTTACAAGTTTACAATTAATGTTCTCAGAGATTCTTACCTGTACAAAGGTGTTTATAGAGACATTCAGTGGTTGAAAGTAAACTCCTTGGCACAATATAACCAAACACAGCCATCCAGTGTTTTTTATAACACTTCAGCAAGTTTGCTAATGTCCACGGTGGCTTCAGATACAGTATCTGAAAGACAGTATGTTATAATTTCAAAGGCTGACTTTCATATAGACATATTCCTATACATATCACAACCACTCTATTCTTCAATAGTTATGACTTGTGCTTGCTGAAGTAGAATTTCAATGATTCCTCAGAAATAAGGCTATATTCAGATTTAACAAGTTTCTCTATTAAAAAAGATTTGATTCAGCAGCATCATGGGTTAAACAGTGATGCTCATATAGAAGCATTCAATGTACAATCATTTTCATGATTTTTGTTTCCCCTTTCCTCAAACACTTCAAATACTCTGGAGTTAAAGTGACTTGATATGTTACTTGTGTACAAAAGCCAGAACAATAGTAAATATGCCTTTGATGTTCTAGTATTGTTAAAAAAGTAAAAAAAACCACACTCTTCCTAGCTGTGACTATATATATATATAAAGTAATAAATGCATACTGCAATAAAATTGGAATCTATTACTACTAAGTGAAACCAGACTTTGAAAAGATGTTAACAGAAATCTGCTAAGTTAATCAGAAGTGCCTAAAAGCTAAGCAGCTAATCAAAACTCTATCTTGTAGAACTACAGTCATCTCATGCAAATGAGTTTATTTTTTTTAAAGCCACAGAGGCTTAACTGCAATAAATTTAAACTTCTAACTAACCCCTACCAGCTATAAAATGGAATCTAAACCAAAGCATGGATAATTTGAAATTGCCTTGTACATGAGTATTTACTTTCTATTAATACTTTTGAAAGGGTGAATGTTTGGAGATTCTTGTTAACACCCTTGTAATTCTGTATCTGCATTGTAATCAATTTAGCTGTGAACAATTTTATCCACGTGGTATCTAAAAACATGTGTTCTGATGGGGAAGAAGTGCCTGCTACAACAGTAGCTCAATATTACATAAACCATGATGGAGTAATTTCTTGAAGGACATATTTACAATGCAGTGATTTAACCATAGTAGAAGAGCCAAAATAGAAATTTAATCCAACTAATACAAAGTTGTGAAAATTCACACTGAACAGCCAGCATCTCTGTTACCATATTACTAAAAGACTGTTAAGATATTGCACAGTCATTACCAGTCAAATAGAATAACCTTGTTATAAAATGAAATAGTAAAACTGAATACTTAACTGTTCACTGACAGTGAACTGTTATGTTAGTGAACTAGATAACTTAGCTGCTTGGCTTAGCACAGGTACTAATGTCATTAAAACACCAAGGATGTTTAAACCTCTTAATACTTCAAATATCAAGCAAGATAACATTAGAAACCACCTCCATCCATAGGTTTCCGAATGCAATTTTCATTTCGGTCTCCAAAATACAAGATAAAGCTTCTCCCAAGTTCTTTTCAAGATCTGGAAGTATGTTTGGGAATTGCGCAGTAAGACTAGCATCACCTCCTTCTGTTTTCTCAAATTCTGTATCTGTTAAACCAATGATAATAAAAGGCACTTATTGCAACTGTTTCTGTATCTAATTATGTTGATAGTACACAAATAACCTGTCCCCATAAAGACAGACTGCACTTTATATTTATTTTATATTTATCTTGTGAAGCAGATAGGCTACATGTACTTAGGTTCCAAATATTTCTAGTAAAACCCATTTGTACTGTGGGTATTTTTAATTATAAGCTACTAACCAAGAAGATTAATTTCCCCAGAGCATTAGCCATTTGTGATCTTACTCTACATTTCTTTCTTCCTTAAATAAATTAGATTATATACAGCCAGAGGGGTTATTTATCAGCAAGTATAAGAAGACCACTTCTTAATACTGTAAGCTGTATTTGTATCTTTGAAGAAATGAACAGACAACCCAAGAATCAAGTTCTACTGTTTAGGGTGCAGGTAAAGGTATTAACATAAAATGGAAGGAGTGACCATAGCATACTGAATATTAAAACTACTAAGAATAGGACTCAAACTGGCTCAAATGGAAAAACTTCTTTTCGGTCCTAAGAAGTTCAGGACACCTTTTAAATGACTATAAACACAGGAAATTCATGGTGTGTTTTTTGTATAAAACAAAAATACATCATATTTGAATTTACTGGAACTCCGAGACACATACTTTAATAAAGGTCTCAAACTTCCAGAAAACCATTTACCTTTGAAAAGAAGAAATCTCTGCCCCAAACAAAAAGCATTCCTAAGGATTCAAACTATATGAAAACTGAAGTTATACCAGAAACTCCACTCCTTCTCCTACACTGATTATTACATGTCTCAAAAAACAGCATGCGTATACGTGCACATTAAACAAGCTTACCACATTTTGACTGTTGCAGCTCAACACAGTTCTGGTGCCTGTTTACATTCAGATTCTGTAGAGCAGTAACCAAATCAGCTTTGCAGAATGCTTTGACTTCACTCACAATGGCTTTATTACATAAATTTTTATCATCCCTAGGAGAAGAGAATTAATCGTTGACATAAACCTGACATTACTACATACTAAATAATAAAAGCAACACACTAAAAATTGCCTTTGGTAAGCTTATTTTGTAAGCTTCATTGTATATGAAGTTTTTTTTCTCAAGCAATTAGAAGCAGTTCAAAATATTAAACCAGAAAACTAACTAAAGTGTCTATTCTGAAAAAATTAGAAACATACTGAAAAATATTTCAGGCTGTAGGTTTGCTTGAAGAAAAAAACAGCTATAAATACTACAGCAATGATGCCTGGTTGCTATGATCTTAGAATCCAAACAAGGCAATAATACCAAGACAGTAATATTTTATTTGATCACTACAATGAATTCTCATTTTCAACATCCTTTTTTACTGTTCTATTGGCCAAATCATTGTCCCAGATGCCACCCTGAGGTATACACTGCTACAGCAAAACTACTATAAAGATGCAGTACAAAGTTGGATCCTCGTACTTTCTCAAAAATTCTCATTGCTTATATTGATAAAGGATAAATTTTTTTTTCTCAGATGAAAAGGACTTCTGAAGTCACCTCTTGTTCTTTACTCAGAGAAACCTAAAATCATTATCAATAGCCCTACCAATATTGTGATTGAAATAGCATTTTCAGCAGCAACCTAATCCACACACGTCAATTTAAACAAACCAATGGATGCCTAGTGTCTTAACCCCACTTACTGTAACTATGCAGGAAATGGTTCTAGCAAAGACCAAAGCAAGCTGTTTACAGTACCTGTCAAGGCATATTAGTCCTTTAAAAACTAGCTTCATGTGACTTGCATAGAATCAATACTCAGAAGTCAGCTGTTATCTTCACAAAACAAGAACAGAGGCAAATCTATCTCCATCTTCCCGCTTTCCAAGAGTAACCCCTAACAATGTTTATCACTGTTCCCAACTAGGTGAGCAGAAACAAAGTATCTAACTGGATCTCAATCATTAATATAAATATTTTTTTCTAACTCCAGTAATATTTTTTATGAGAAACTGGAGTAAAATCTGAGAACACTATACTTGAAAAAGTTTTAGAATTGAATATTGAGTAAACTTAATTCTACTTCAGGCCTCAAGCACATGAAGGTGATTAAGTCTACAATATTTGTGTTTTATTACATCCTTCTACTCTAGCTTTTAAGAGGGTGATTGCTCTTCAAAAATCCTACTTCAGAAACAGGTTTCATTTTAAGATGTGATTTGAAACTAAGATATTTGGCATGAGACTAACTTACATCTCATAAGAGACCTAAAACCATACAGGAACTCACGTGCAGAGTATGACAACAGCTTGAGGAAAGAGGTTCTGATACTGCAGACAACATTGTAAAACACGATCATCACTGTTCTCGTCACTCAGGCCATCTGCAAATTTAGTTAAGACAGTGTTGACATGTTCAGAAGTAACTCAAAATAAGAAATACTTCAGTATAGTCATGGTACTGTTTTTAAATTTAATACTCCCCATACAAGGACAGAGAAGTGTAATCTAAACACAAATCTAAGCTTTGAATTCTTAGGTACTACTCCACTCAAAACTGCTATGGTTTTGCCAGAAAATGTCAAGTGAGCCACACGCAAATTTAAGTAGATTAGATTTTGTGATGACTGAGTCAAAAGCAAAAGCACACAACATATCCTTAGCTCACAGGTAAAAGTAATGAGATTAATTTTCCTTTAGTAATCCCCCAACAGATGTAGCTGAAAGTGAGAAACAATTGATAAAACAATAGCGAACAAAGCACTAATCTGAATAATGTGTTAGCATACTACAGCCTTGGATATCATCTGAAGGCTCCTGTAAGCTAATCAGCAAACTGCAGAGTGAACACTGTATTAAACTCAAAATTTAGTGCCAAGGTTCACACTAGGTGAACTCCAAGGATTAAGTACCCAAAACAAATTGATTGCACATATATTACACATTTTTTGAGAAGCAAGCTGCATGGATTGCCCCCACAATTTTGAATCTTGGTTTTTGAGACACGTGTAGATGAACTGGACTGCAGGGATAGCTTTGTCCCGCACATGCTGCAACATTTTCCCTTTCTTCAAGTTGTCCAACTCTTGCAGAACGACCCAGGGAATTATTAATGCAAGTCTGCCAACACCTGGAAGGAAAAAAAAAAACCCCAAACACAACCAAAAACCAAAGACATTTTGAAGAGCCATGCAAACTACTACAGATAACATTTAATTCAAACATCACATTTATGTAAATTCACCGTTATGTTTTTTGCCAGTAGTTTTCAAATTATACGCTCAAGAGTATCTAGCATTAAAAAATGAACAACGGAAAAAGGCCAAGTTCCCTCTTTCTAATCAAACCTCAGACTGGCACTACATTGGTTACATGTAAAAATGACTATTAGGCAAACAAAAGGAAGACACAATTTTAATCAACAAAACACTCTGACAGCAGTGTGTAGCAGTATTATAAAATGTATTTGCAGCAACTGTCATCTTGTCACACACTCGCTGTAAGATGTTAAAGCAGCTGAAATAACAGGCTGAAAATACATGAATGACTGCAACATATAAACATGGTGGATCAGAAATTTAATGACTGTTCTGTTGGTCCACCCACAACAAATACTTCAACTGTTTTCTTTCTCATTCACAGTGTAAGAATACAGTTTTGAAGAAATACATTAATATCCATCTGCTTGGTAATAAATAGGTCAGGACTGAGCACCTTCTGAACATAATGGGTCTGATGGAGGACCAGAAACTGGAGCTGCAATATTCTAAAAAAGGTGTCTCAGTGTACACAATGCCAACACCATTCCTAATATGGGAAAGAGAAATACAGTCTCACTCTTGAAAATTACTCAGGCTCTTATTAAAGTTATTTTCCAGGCAGCAAGAATAAGTGTATTCATTAGCTGAAAGCATCAAATCACCCGAAGTATTCTGATACATTCCAATTATGTCTACCAACAACTGACACGCACAACCCTAATCCTGCTAACACTAAATCACTAAAAGCTTCACAACATATTAAAGCCAAACATTAAAGCTAGAGTCTGCAATCTGAATTCCTGAGAAATTGCTCACACATCTCATGAATTCTGCGACCTTCACCAAGACAGAAATAAAGCACTGGCTGTTTATCAGATTTTAAATGGGTTTAGGTTTCTAGAAAAAATAAATGCTAAAAAGAGATTAGAAAACATCATTACCACTAGTAATGGATTAAATGCTTAAAAGTATGTTCTTACAATAGATAAGACTTATTTACCTCTTAAGAGTTCATGCACATTCCCGGGAATGTTGACCACGATTCTCTGTAGGTATGTAGATATAAGCATAGTAGGATCTACTTTCATAGCTGAACTTTCCTTAAGAGGCAGCCTTTTTGGGTTCACAGAAGTGTGAGCCTTCTGCCTCTGCATGAAACCTGCTGCCTTTTTAAGGAGCCCAGGTTTATTTTTCCTCACATAGCCTCAAGTTCTTACAACATCTGTTTTTTCTTAAAATGTCTTATTGATGACTGTGTATTCACATACCTGGAATATCCTCAGATTTCAGGGATCTGACAAACTCAAGGTGACTAATCATTATATTTGTGTCAATCACAACCAATATGTTCAGAGCAGAAGTAAAAGCCTCTGGGGGGGAAAGAGAGAGAGAGAAAAAAACCACAGATGCAAAAAAATGTTGTGTATTCTCTACTCAGACCATTAACTGACTAAAAACTACTTGCAAGCAGATACCAAAGAATATCAAGTTTTGACATACCAGCAGAAATATTTAAATCCTGTTCTGGAAGGTCTATTTCCATACTCGTAAGTTCTCCACAAGTCTGTACTACAGAGAGCACCATCCTCTTCTGAACACGAGCAACATGCAAATCTTCAACTATCTGCATCTACAGTGAGAAAAAAAGTACATGTATGAAATCAGTTGTAAGTAATCACTTTTGAATTGTTCCCAAAAAAGACACTTTCACATTAATGCTGTAGTGTTAAAATGCACTAAAAATGAAGCATGAAAAATTTTAAGTTGGTACAGCAAATGTAAATCCATAAGAACCTTCTGCACATCCTCCACTATAACATGTCTACAAAAGATGTCCAAAATACGGCCTAGAAGGACTGTTTGTTTATAACCTTTCTACCTGGTACCCAAAAAACTCTGTTCCATTTTTTGCTACATAGACTGCAAGTTTCCTGACAGGCGTTTCTTAAAAAAAGTCTCTTCCAACTTGAAAGTTAGAGGATGGAAAATGAAATCACTAAAGTATGTAAGCACCTGTGAAGGCCCCCTATATTGCAGAGAATAACAGAAAGGCAATCTTTCTATATCAGAAGGTTCCTGATTAGCAGTACTTTAGCAAGTTTGTTTAGTATTTGAAAAAAATGCTCCACGTTTTTTGAAGGGTACATCATAAGCCAAGAATGCAAAATACTAGGAAGGGTCATGGAATTGTCCAGCTACACAACGTCAGTGCCATGAGTTTTTAATACAACTTTGAAGTGTTGAATTAAACATTACTAACCTCTTGGTCTGTTTCTGGGTTCTGACTATCTTGAAGGGGTGGAAAGACTTCAAATTTCTGTAGGAAGAATTAAAAAAAAAAACAAATATACCAACCACACAAAATATCAAGGAAGACTGAGGAACAAGTGATCCCCCTGTCAAGAGTTTTAGAATATAGCTCTTTAGTGTTAAACAAGTACATCACTAACCGTTTGGACAGACTTTATGTCCTCACCTTCTTGGTAAGAGTCAGATGTGCACGGGACCTCAAAATTCTAGAAAAAAGTAGGAACGGAAGTAGAACATATATCAGTCTGAGTGTATTTTAGAGAACACTGGCTATTCCCAAGTGAATTGAATAGGTAACACAAAAAATATTTTCGATATCTATGATGAAGCATCTACAATATCATTTCAAAAGGGCTTAAAAGGATGGCTTTCTTTTAAAATAAATAGTGGTTTACACAGAATTTTCCCCATCTCTTGTGGGTTTGTGACTGTTACTCTTGCTCTGGGCCTCCCAGTACAAGACAGACATTAATTTAATGGAGCGAATTGAGCAAACAGTCACTGAGATGATTAAATGACTGGGCCATGTTATGCAAAAGGCTGAAAGAGCTGTGACTGTTTGGCCTGGAGAAGAGAAGGCAGAGTCTTATCAATGTTTATAAATATCTGATGAGAGCGTGTAAAGAAGATGGAACCAGATTGTTAGCAGTGCCCAGTACCAGGACAAGAGGTAATGGGCACAAACTGAAACACAGCAAATACCATCTGAGCATTAAAAACCCCACTTTTTTTACAGCAAAGGTGCTTGATCAGGCTGCCCAGAGAGGTTGTGGAGCCTCTATCTTTAAAGGCATTCAAAACCTGATTGGATGCAGTCCTGTGTAACCTGCTCTAGCTGACCCTGCTTGAGCAAGGAGGCTGGACTAGAAGATCTCCAGAGGTGCCTGCCAACCTCAATGATTCCATGATTCTGTATGTAATTACTATCTTTGTGTACACACAAAATGATCGTGCTACTGTAATGTGAACTGCAATCTCTAAAAATGCTAAGCGTGTTAAACAACAACAAAAAAGTAACCATGCTCATGATAAAGTTGAGGTGCAGCGCCAAACACAAGCTACAACTCAGAAACAAACTGATCACAGCCAAACCTGAAGTTCTGCAGGAAACATACAGATTTAGTCCTAGATGTACAAGTTCTCCTGGTATTACTTTGCCAACAATGAGCACCTGTTTAGCAGGCAAGTTTTCATTAGTTCAGTTTAGTCATTCAAAAAATGATACAACCATGCCAGCTCAAAAAAAATTCTCTTGACTTCTACCTAAATTGAAGTATTCCACAGCCCCAGCAGCAAAGTAAAGCTATGAAAGCACATGTGCAGACACTGTCCTAATACACAAGACCTTTATTCTTCTAGTTTCTTTAATCATTTAGCAGAGCAGAGATACATTTTAACATGGTTTACACTGGGATCAGAAGAATCTATCCAGTTAACCACAAAATCCTGTTTGAAATCTGTAAGAAGACAGTCTGCTTATATAAAAACTACCTGCCATTCAGAAACTAGTCTGAAACATCTACCTGCGTAATACAAAGAACTGGGTTCTCATTACCTGCTTAAAACATAGTGCTGTGGCTTCAAAGTCCCTTTCTTCAGTCCCTGAATTACAAGTAGCTTTATCAAAATCAGCATCCTGGTTTTTCTGTTTACCAGAGTCCCACTGTTGTGGTGTTTCAGTTGAATAGTGTGATGGCGTATGTTTATTCACATGCCTTTTGTTCCTAGAAAACTCCTTATATTCTTCTTCATACTCTTCTTCCCAAGTTCTAAATAATGTATTGAGCTTCTTAGTGAAAGGCCTATCATGCACAGTCCCTGTAGAGGTATTGGATGGCTTTTTGGGAATTCTGACATCTTCACTCTGTTTTTTCAATCCTTCTGCCTTTTTACGTGGTACATGCGAATCATACGCAGATGACTTAAATTTTTCCAACATAGTTTGTTCTGCTTTTAACTTTCGTTTGCAGAGTTCAACTTTCTCTCTCTTTTTCCTCAGTGCCTTGTCCCTCTGAACCGCAAAGCTATGCCAGAGTCTTTTTCCTTCTGTTCCATCAAAACGACTTTTGTTACAACTTTCACTGCTAGTGGTCACTACCTCAGGAATGCGTGTACTTTTTCCAAGTTTAATTTCTTTGGCTTTGAATTGGATAATTATTCTCTTTCGCTTTTCAGTTTGGATTAAAGAATTGTCTGTGGTTTTGCTTCTATTTGGAGATTTTCCTTGGGATCTTTCATCAGCACTATGAGAAGTACTAGAACTTTGGTCTTGCTTCTTCTCTTGCCCATCTTTCTCTATTTTGAATCTATAGAAACATTATGAAAAAAAAGTAATGTAATCTAGCTCAGTTAATGTAAAAGAACAGCAAAAAAATAGCCTATACTTGATTTAGGCAGTTACAGCTAAGTATTTATGAGTACCAGTTTAGTATGTTCTTAAATACGAACTTGTAACAACATCTGTCCTTTAAAATAGTTTGATACAGCATTTTTAGTATTTACATTTTTCCTAGCTGTACAGCTATTGTAGCTTACAAAACTGAGAAAAAGCTTTTTCTGCATTATCTATTGGTTTGAGAGATGCCCTACGAAGTCTAGTTTCATCTTACCACACAGGTAAGTTTTAACAGCAGTTTAATGATATGAGGTGCATCATCCTAAAATTCAAGTTTGCAGCAGTTGAGCATGGTTGCACAGTGCCAAACACCACACAGTTTTCAAACAGTGCAGGATAAACAGATTGGACAACTTGGAAAAGGAATGACTGATAGGAATATAGTAATGTTTTACAGAAATCATGAATTATATGAAAACTGAACAGGAAACTTTCTTGTAAGAGCAGAGAACATAATAAGTTTATCATACACTAGGTTTACAATATCCAAAGAAAGTTTCTACCCTACTCTGTAACAGCATTGTCAAAAGTGTTGGGGAGTTAAAGGCCATTTGACAAACTCACGTAGGACAGGTAACTTAAATGCACTGATTGGCATCTGACTTCTGAGACCCTTAAGTGGTTCTTAGAAGCTGGAAGCGTGTACAGCAGGAAAAATCATTTTGTACTTGTCTTGTTTCACATGTTCCTTCCTATATAAGCCCTACTGGCCACTGTCAGGGATAGGGTACTGGACTGGACAGAGTTTTGGCACTAACACAGTTACTCTTTTAAGGTTATATCATACTGTACTAACAAACTGTGCTTAACAGCATCTATACATGCAGCCAAATATCCTACAACTTACAAGTCCAGTCTAACAGAGAAACCACAAGATTTTGCCATGATTAAGAAATGATCCAAAGCTTTTCCATCTCAGGATTCACGAGAACATTCTCACTTCATATGAAGTAGTTTTCAAACACTGTTTACATTTGCAGCACTTAAGGTGAAAGATTGCTTTCTATGCCCTGGAATCAATTACTTCAAGCATCGGGAGTAATGAAAGATTTCAGAACTACAGAAATCTATTAAAGGTACTAAGTTCACTGCAGAAATATCCTCCAGACTTCCCTGAAGCCATTTTTGCTAGCAAAACATGTAGCATGCAATACAGAACAAGGTAGTACTCAAGGCAAAAAAAAATTATCTTCTCATGCCAGTAGTGTTGGAAGGATATAATGCCTACCCTATTTGAAGTGTAGTAGCATACATTAGCGTAAAAAAAAACCAAAACTCTGAACCCTGTCTCCTCAACTATCTCAAACTGCCCAGCTTAGAATCCACTCATTAATGCAATGCCAACACTTCATCACTTAAAATACCGTATTTTATTTGGTGAACAAGTCAAACAAAATTCTTAAATTCAGTATTACAAAAAATCTGATTGTTTTATTTTTAAGTAGTTCCATTTAATGACAGAGCAAGAATTTACCTCTGAAATTCTGTCTCTCCTTTCATAGTATGGTTATAAGACCTTGTGCCTTCTGAGTTCTGGAAGAAGGAAAAAATCCAAGTGCTTACAGAGGAAACTGCAGTTAAAAAAAACCTTCATAAGATGGAACAAGCTATTATTTCATACTAGATTCACTATGATTTTTTAATAAGTTAAGCTTGAAAAAGGCAGCCACATACCTTGCTATAACTTAGCATTTAGATTTTGTTGTTTTTAAGAACAACACAAGGGGAAAAATTGAATGTGGCACACAGTCCTGGGTTATAAATAGAGGAAGCTCAACTAATTAAACACATTTGGGATTCATGTGTTTCATACACTCTACAAGTATATCAGTATTCTTAAGGAAAAGAAAGTTACCTGAAGGCTCTTTCCAGCTACCCCTAGGTAAGGCCAAAGAGAGGATATTTCTATGGGATGTTTTTGTGCAGAAGAGATGTGTTACTAATTCTCATCAGACTTACTAATTAGGTGGAAAAGCATGAAACTGCAGTTACATACGCCTAGTTAAGAGTAAAGATAGTCCCCAAACAAAGAACTTGAACAGTTCTTATTTAGAAAACAGTTATATCACTGCTTGGCATATCTGTATCACAAGCTGCATCACATTCATGTTGCAGAATAACTGGAAGGCGATTTTGATCAGGTCAAAACAGAAAGGAGTTCATTATCGCAGCTATGGGAGAGAACAGAGACCAGTAAAATGACAGACTGCTGATATGAACTCTGCCCAACAAGGCATTTAATTTTTATACGTCTTTGGGTTATATGACTCAGTTTTCCCAAAACTACAGCAGGGTGTAGGAAATCATAACAGAGAATGGTAACATATGGATTACTTCAGATAAGGAAGCTCCAGACAGTACATCCTTTTACAAATAATTCGCTCCAATAACTGGGTCATGCTGACCCAGTGAGGCCATTAGGTCACTGCTGCAGAGGTTTTCCTAACTAGAGGCCTGCAAAAGCCCTTAGCTATTTTACTTCCACATTAGAAAGCACTTCATTAAAAAAATAAAAGGGTTGGAGAAACCAGTGGAGTCCTAATGAATTAAAGAAATTTTGAGGACTTCTATCTGTAGTTTGTTCTGGAGTTGTAACAGCAGCAAAACCACTGAAACCATAACAGGAGGCTGTTAAAGGCTGCTGCCACTGAGAATCATACTGATGCAACTTGCTGCAGTTGAACAGCTCCTGTTCAACTCACATGATTATAATCAAATAGGAATCAAAGTGTTTTATTAACAACTCAATTAACTGGCAATCAGTGAACTATACAATTGGGGTCAATACTAGCAATACAACAGAAAAACTGTAATATTAGACAATTACAAAACAATACCAGATCAGACGACTTGGTACCAGAAGGTTTTAATCTCATCCCCTACACAACACACTTTGGCACACACACTTGTGCTGTTGAAGATGTGGGTGCTCCAGTCATGCACACAGCCGTACCACTTCCTCCAATCTGCTAATGCACATGCTGGTGAGAAAGGCTCCCCGTGAGGTCATGCACACACCCCCAGGGTGTGGGACCCTATGGGATGGTCCCCCCTCTACAGCCACTCCACCAGCTGGAATGCAGGCTACTGACAGTGTCCAGTAATGAAGGTGCTCCATAGGTGTAGGTGATGGTCATAATGCTGGTGGGACAACTTGCGGCAGCATCAAGCCCAGTTTGACTGCTGCTCTGTTACAGCTTTCTCTCTTCAAGGCCTATTCCCCTAGAACTATGAGTTTTCATGATGTGTTTAGTATTTCTTTTCAACCTAGCTCCTTCTTTTCTCAAAAGTCTCCTGATAATTCCCCAATTGTCACTTAATTTGGTCATCTTAAACTTTGTTACTGTTACTTTCCTCTTAGCATTATCAGTCTGGGGTAACATCCTCTTGGAACAGACTGGTTTAGGTGTTCTGTTACAATCCCATGTTACAATCCCATGGCTATCATATCACCTGGTGTTATCCAGGCCACATATCCAAGAGGCAGCTGTGCTAACTCCTCCAGACAGCTCTGTGTAAAGCTGTTCTAGTTTATACTGTGACAAATGTCCTTTCTTTCACACTTATGGAATTATATGCCAAAATGGCTAAAAGCCAACAAGCATAAAGTTTTCTGTAATTTGTGGTCATGCTTACACCACACAAAAAAAAATCCCCAAAGCCCCCACACAATCATTCCTAAATATGACCCTACTTAAATGGCTTACTCTCACCTGTAAGAGGTGAAGATACCTCTTATCCGTACTGTGATGACACTGAAGAAACACTTGCTACTCATCAGAGGTTTCCTTATCTTTTTGCTACTATCAGTTTGGGTTCTCACTGTTGCTTGCACTGGTCAACATCTGCATATAGCAAAATTTAATGCTGCTTCAACAGATTCAAGTCACGCAACAGTTAAAACTCTGTATTCTTCAAATTGGTATAGGCATTAGCAATGGCGATACAGCTATAGTACAAGGTTTTAAGCCAAGTTTTTACCCCTTGTATTACAGAAGTAAAACAAACAAACAAACAAAAAAACCCCCACAAAACCCACACCTTAGGATAAGTTAATGTTAAAAGACAAGCTGAGTAATAATAAGGAATTCAGGAGAAAAAGCAGTCACAAATACTTGGCTCTGAACAACATTTCCTACATGAGCAAAGGCTCCTAACGTGTAACTCAGTTTATAAGGCCATAATATCATGTTCATTTATAAACAATTCCAAACATTTTTTGAGATATTTATGGTAAGACAGTTAAAAGCTCTCTTATTTCATATATACCTTACAAAATCCAAGGAAAAAAAAATCTAGCAAACTTAAGAGTGAATATATTAAACTACTAATTTATTGGATATGCATTATGCTACCAGCAGGAAATAACTTCCCAGAAGGGGATACAAACAATAAAAATGGGAAGCTACATACCTACATACAAGCGTGACCAGAAAGATTATCACCTCTGTAGCATCTGCATTTTACAAGTGATTCAGTGAAAACTTACTTACTAGGTACAAATATGTACCAGAGTATACTAAGAATTTTGGTCAGATTTGTGTCTCACTGGTTAAAATTAAGTATCTGAGAATTGCTTGCTAAAATGCTGCAAAGTACAATTTGTGATTAATCAGGAAATTAAGATATATGATCCAAGATAAAGAACAATCAGGAAAAAAGTAGTGGTTTTGGTAACAGTTTTAAGCTCAGCTTTCCTCAACCAAGAAAATACACTAAAATAAAAATGTTTCTTCTTTTCTGATACCCACACTACTCTCAAGTCTCTGGAGAAAAACATAAGCTAGTTATCTGGTTAGAACTTGCAGTTACCTGACCAATTCAACCCTTCTGCTGTTCTTAATGACCCCACCTTTCAATTTGATTCATCCTTCTATCACAGAACTGCTAAACAACTCATGCTCTTCTCATGATTGCAGGGTTTTGAATTAAGATAATTATAATAGTAATAATACAGCTGTTCCTACTTTGTCATCTCGGCCATCCAAACAGTCTTCCTTTCCAGTTAATTTCTTCAGTTTCTTTTTAGACATCTTCAAATCCTTAGAAAAAGTGTTGACATTATTATTTATTTAAAGTTTTTATTTCCAGCTGGTATAAAAAATAAATTTTAACTGCGTAGAAGAAAAACACTCTAGTACTCTTCTTTTGTTTTCTCTTTAGAGAGTCACAGCAGATTTCAACATGGTTAATTATTCACATCTCACTACTAAGAAAACATCACAGAAAAAAAACGACGGCAATTACTTTACGTTCTGCTCCAGACACACGTATTTTGTACCTGCAACCATACCAGACTAATAGAGACAAACATGCTTTAACATTTAGTCATCCAACCTTGAAGTTTTAAAGCAGTTCCAACCGAGTAACTCTTGCCTTAGGCCTCGCTCCCCCTTCCCCTAGGGTGGGCAGACGTACTATTGTGACTTCTCCCAACAGCTACACCACCCTCTACACAAACTAGTCCTGCCAGCCTGCTGCGACCAAGAAGAGGTTTAAGAGGGCTGTAAGAGAGCTTCCCCAGAAGCTCCCAGAGCTCTAGAGGTGAATTTCCGGAGTACGCGTCAACTACCTAAAGAGATAAGCCTCAGAGGTAGCTCAGCCATAAAGCGGAGAGGACTAAGAAAACAGACGGCTCTTCAAGACAGCCTTCAACATGGGCGGGTTGAAGTGACTGAAGAAGAGCTGCAGCTCCGCCCCGGCCCACGACCCCAGGCGCGAAGCACAGGGTGAGCCCCCGCGGCCCTCCACAGCACAAGCCGGCCGGCCTCCCCCAGCCGGCTGCGGCCAGCACCCTTCCCTTCCCTTCTCTTCTCTTCCCTTCCTCCCTCTCTCCCCTCCCAGGCAGCAGGGCAAGGAGCGGCCCAGCCTCACAGCTCGCCAGCTCGGACGCACCCTCCCGCCGAAGTCGAAGTCGAGACGGGCAGCGTCTCCGCGCCCTTCCACCCCACCGCGCCGGGCGGCCTCGGCAGGACGGTGCTAGCGGAGAGGCCTCAGGGGTAACCCGAGCGCGGCCCGGCTCTCGGGCCGGGCACTTCCTTGTCAGCCACAGCCCTCAGGGAGTGGCGCTGCCCCAGCTCCTCCTCGCCGCGAGGCGCGCTGGGCAGATACGGGCCCCCGGGAGCCGGAGCCCCGAGGCGCTCTGGGAAGTGTAGGCGGTGCGAGCTCGCCTCCCCGCCCGCCGTACGTGCCGGGCCGCCACCGCCGTGCCTCCCCGCCCACCTGCCCTCAGCGCCGCCTCGCTCCCAAATAAGAGGCGTGTGAGTAGGGTGGCGCGTCCCTCTGCTTCGACTCGCCTGTTTCCTCCCCCTGGCCAGGCTGTCTCCGGAGAAGATGGCAGCAGTGGAGGCTGCGGAGGCCTCGCTGCCGCGGCTGTCCCCCGAGCGGAGGCAGCCGGAGCGAGAGGACGGCGATGAGGAGAACCCCGAAGGCGGCGGCGAGACCGCAGCGCTCAGTGAGGGCCGGGCGGGGGAGGGGGAGCCGTGAGCGGCCGGTGCGGTGCGGTGCGGTGCGGTGCGGTGCGGTGCGGTGGGGGCCGGACCCTCCGTCTCCCTCTGAGGGGAGCGGCGCGGCGCCCGGCTGCTGCCCCACTTCCCGGGGGTGCTGGGGAAGGGCGGGCGCCATGCGGGAGGCGCGCCTTGAGAGAACCCCGGCGGCGGGGTTTGAATCAATAGCCGGGCGCCTGGAGCCGCACTCGTGCCGTCTCCTTTCTTCCTCCACCTGCGCCATGAAACCCCTGCGAGGTGAACGAAGCCCGTTTTCCCCCCTTTTAGTGACTTTGAGTAGATTTGGGCCGGTGCGGGGCAGGCGGTGAGGCCACACGTGCTGCCCGCGGCGGCCTGGCCCCGGGGCTGAGCCTCGGCTCCGTGCTCGGGGAGCTTTGAAAACCAGGAGCCCTTTTTCCCTTTAAATCTAACGAGATTTATGTGGTGGTGTTAGCGATGATCTTTTATGATTATTTCTAACCCCGCTCCCGAAGGTGGCGATACAAACCGGAGCCCGCGGGAGGGTGGGATGGTGGCGCGGGTCCTGGTTTAGGATCATGCCAGCTACGCCGGTTTGTCGTGACTGAGTGGTTTAGGATCCTGCGCAGCTTTGAGGCAGCAGCAGTTTAAGATTTATTAGCACTACTGCGGTAAATCACAAGATGAGGTTATATGATTTTTCACAATACTTAATCATCAGCCGGTTATCGGAGTGATTTAATAAGATGTGCTATAATCCACACTACAGAGTTTCCTAAATCGAATCACACACACACAGAGATACAGAGGTTAACCTGTGATGAAGATTTTTCTCTCTTTGCAATTGTAGCAAATTATTGGTATTAAGTGATCTTTGAAACTTTGTGAAATCTAATTGTAGTGAATTACTCGCTATTCTCCTTCGTCGACATCTATCAGTGGATGATCTTTGAAATCCTTGTGAAAGCTACTCTTTGAAATCCTCATGAAATCTCCCGAGAGGCATCCTAGCTCAGGGGGAGATGGTGGGGCACAGCCTGCTGCAATGCTACGGAGCTCAAAGGGTCTCCCTTAGGATTGTGAGATGATGACTTCGGTCATATATTTCTATTCTGGCCACAATTCTTACCAGATCATTCTGGCACCTTCCAGGGTGGGCCACAATCCAGGCAGCAGGAGGTTCAGGAACAGTTAGGTAGTGCCTAGTAGTCCTAACTCGCTGTACTGTAACCAGAAAAAAGTACCGGATTGACCCAACCTCGCTGCACTTGTGGCCAAAACAAGAGCCCAGTGTTGGCAATGTGGACCAGGGTGTCTGCACCACCATGGATGGGGATGCAGTGTATGCCATGCTGTCTCTTCCCCATACATTTTCTCAGTATTTTCTGCCAAATGTTTAAACTGGTTTTGCCAGTTTTCCAGCCGCACCAACTGTGGCATTGATACCAGTCATTTGCTTCTGCAGTCTTAGAGTTGAAGTGAACTGACTCTTGCTAATAATAATTAAAAAAAAAGTATAGTTTAGGCTTTTTGAGGCATTATTATGTTTGTGCATAATCAGTGATTCCTGATGGGCATTTTAACAATCGTGCAATCTTGCTTTGGTTGCAGCCTGCTTTTCTTAATCATTTATTGTGCAAGTTTACCTCTCTTCATGGATGTAGATACAAACTATATGTACATATATGCATACTCTATTTTTCAACCCTATATGTACATATATGCATACTCTATTTTTCAACCATTTTAACCTACACACTGGCTCGGAATATGCAGACAGTCCAACTGTGGTGGACTTCAGTCACTCCTATGCTGTCATTATGCATTTTTCTGTTTCCAGTTTTTCTCACCACAGGTAGTCATAATAAGTCATTGTTCTTACAGATTTCTTACCACAAATCCTTTTACTTCATTTTCTTGCTGTCTTTCTATTAATAAAGTGTATAGAAACTATCACCAGGCATCTTGCAACTTCTTAATTGAGAAGTAGGCAGGAAATACAAGTCTATCTCAGGTAAGCTATCAGCTTAACAATAGACCTCTGAGAAATACAGTAGTGCTCTCTGAGCAGCAATACTGGTCTTGATATATTTTAAGGTAGATGGAATAATTTTACTCTACACTTCCATCTTTCTGAACAATTTCTCTAACCCCTATCTTGAGGTATTACTTCAATTTCCTCTTTCTGTTTTTTGGTTTTTTTTTGTAATAGGAAAGATTTGTATCCAACTGCAATGTTTAAAAGCAAGCAAACAAACAGAAAACCCCAGGGGAATTGTAAGAACTGCTATAAGATCCTTCCAGCCCTTATTCTGTCTTCAGTAGTGGCTAGGAGTAGATGGTTAGGGAAGACTAGCAGAACAGAGCAACCATACATTAATGCATGCTCCAGAAATGTCTTCAAACACAAACTGATCTGTTACTCCATATTTTCTTGAGCCAAAGGTCGTGGTTTTATATTTAAAATCCCATAGTGGAATTCTCTTCTGTAAAATACTCGCTTTGGCACTCGTAGACTGGCACTCATAGACTTGCAGCATCTGCAGCAGCCTGTGGCGGGGAGGTCCACAGCATTAGCAGTAGGTCATGTAGAGAACATTCTTCTGCTCTGGATTTCCAGCTGATAACTCCATGTGGTGCATCCCAGTTTTTGTGTTGGAATAGACAGTGAGTGGTTTACTTGTGTGTTCTCTCTGCATCTCATGATCTTACAGATACCTGTCCTATCCAAGCTGAAAAGTCATAGCCTACTCTGTTGCTTCTCAATAGTTAAGAAACAATGCCATAGCTTTGTTAGTTATTGTCAGCCTTTTTTTAAACTTTCCTAGTTCTACCTGCCCCTTTGAAGCTTAGGGGATCAGGGGCAATAAGCTTCAGTATGCAGGCTGAGTATGTCCTTCTGCATCCTTTCCTAGTAGTTCCTAATGTCAGTTGGTAGGGAGAGGGATCCACCGCTTCTGAGGATTTATACCTCTTCTTTTTGTCAAAAATGTATTTTAAAATCCCAAGGTGGTAGTCCTGACTGGTGATGCTCAGCTCAGAGTCAATGCATTCATATGTGAAACAAAAACTAGGGTTTTTTTCCCTCCAGTTCACTACTTGACTGGTTTTTGTCATTTTATTGCCCAATCACTCAGCCTCTTAAGTACTTTTTGAAATTCTTCTGTAGGCCTACCACAGAGAAGTCATTCATTTGCAAATACTAATGGCACCAGCACTTAACACACATCCTGGCCCCAATAGCAAATTCCTTCCTTACTCCCCTCCTTTTTTCACATTGTTCAACTAGTCATGAGAAGTTCTGTGGTGGGCACCTGGTGCCCACCAAAGCTGTTCTGTCCAGCTGAGGAGATGAGTGATAGGGGAGAGAAAATACAAACAAAGGGCATGTAGGTCAAGATAATGACAGGGAGACATCACTCGCCAATTACCATCAGGGGCAAAACAGACTCGACTTGGGGAAAATTAACTTAATTTATTGCCAATCAACCAGGGTAGGGTAATGAGAAGTAAAACCAAATCTCAAAACGCCTTCCCTCCACCCCTCCCTTCTTCCAGGGCAGAGCTTCACTCCCGGATTCTCTACCTAACCCCCCCCCAGCAGCGCAGGGGGACAGAGAATAGGACTATGATCAGTTCATCACACATTATCTCTGCCACTTCATCCTCTTCAGGGGCAGGACTCATCACATTGTTCCCCTGCTCCAGTGTGGGGTCCCTCCCACGGGAGACAGTCCTCCATGAACTTCTCAAACATGGGTCCTTTCCATGGGCTGCAGTTCTTCATGAGCTGCTCCAGCGTGGGTCCCTTCCACGGCGTGCAGTCCTTCAGGAGCACACTACTCCAGCCTGTGTACTCCACGGGGTCACAAGTCCTGCCAGAAAACCTGCTCCAGTGTGGGCTCCTCTCTCCACAGGTCCTGCCAGGAGCCTGCTCCAGCACGGACTTCCCTCAGGGTCACAGCCTCCTTCGCGTACCCACCTGCTGTGGCGTGGGGTCCTCCCTGGGCTGCAGGTGGAGATCTGCTCCTCTGTGGACTGCAGGGGGATAACCTGCCTCATCATGGTCTTCCCCATGGGCTGCAGGGGAATCTCTGCTCCAGCACCTGGAGCACCTCCTCTGCCTCCTTCTTCACTGACCTTGGTGTCTGCAGGGTTGTTTGTCTCATGTGTTCTCACACTCCTTTCTCCAGCTGCGGTTTCTGTGCCTGCTCCAAGTTTTTTCCCTTCTTAAATCTGTCATCACAGAGGCACTATCACTGATGGGCTTGGGCTTGGCTGGCAGCAGGTCTGTCTTAGAGCCAGAGCCGACTGACATTGGTTCTGTCAGACATAGGAGAAGCTTCTAGCATCTTCTTACAGAAGCCACCCCTGTAACCCCACCCCACCCCCCGCTATCAAAACCTTGCCACACAAACCCAATACAAGTTCTAAACTTTGGTTTCCAAATTTTCTTAGCCGCTAGTATATTGTTAGGAGTATTTGGACTCCTCCTTGCCTGCTTTAACTTGCTAGCACTGCATTTTCCCAGAAAGTAACATGTGAATATTATTTTACTAACTTTAAACATCTGATGATACAGACGGGCAAACAGTTATGTCTGTCCAGGATGCTATTACTGATTATTTGCCAACATATTGTTTATGTATTTCTTTTGTCCTTCACACTTGTAGTAATTTTTGCCTAATAGAAGCACCAAATTACTGGAAACAAATTAATGTCTTTTATAATTTGGTTTTATCAACAACACTTTTACTGGGTTTTGTTTGTTTGTTTGATTTTGTTAAGATGGCATGGCTGTCCCTGGAAATGAAAAAAGCAACAACCTGGATGTGAAAGTTACTGAGTCAGAATTGGAAACTGAAGGAAAAGGAACGGAGGAAGAATCTACAAGGGAATCTGATAGCAACATTTTGGATGTATCATCTGATTATCCAAGAGGTTTGCTAATAAACTCCAAGAATATTTGTGTTGTGTGCTTGAAGAAAGGAAGAGAAAAGGTAGAAATAGTGGGGAAGAAAGCTAAAAGGAATGTGTGAAATCTCATTTTCCATACATCTGATAGGTATGGATACTTTTTCCCATGCATCTGAACAAAATATTTTCCTAAAGCTTTGGAAATCTCTTTCAAAAGAGATGCCATTTTCTCCTTACTAACACTTCTAGAAATCACTGCAGAAATTTGCACATACACAGTGGCAGAAAAGAAATCAAGGTTAGATGAGGTATGAGCTACATCAGGCTCTGATGCTAGAAGTACCACAGAGAGCAGAGAAAATCTATGGTATCTAAGTGCAGAAATTAAAAGCTAGGAATTGCTTTTAAGCCTAGCTTTAAAACTCACCTCTGTATCTTGAGCACATTGATCAATTGCCATCTTTGATTTACATAAGAAAACCTGAAGACTAATCTTGTAAAAACATCATAAAGGTTTAAAATCGCTACAGAATCAGTATAACTGTATACTGGGATGTTCTGTGTGTGGAAACCAATAAAGCTGATTTATTGGGTAAGTTAATTCTCCTGGTTTTAGCAGATTCTCCACGGCTCCCGTTGACTGATAAGTTGAAAATTAGGATGTAAATTTAAAGGTTAAACAGTCTCCTAAGAGGGTAGGGTGAGCAGGTGGTAGAATTTAATATATCCTGGCTATACAGTGAATAATTGTTAGTTAAAATTGGTCCACTTCTAGCTGATATTTTAGTTTTGCCAGACAGTTCATAGGATGTTTTTATACTGCTTTGTGCATGATTTGCATTCACTAATGATGCCGAGCAGTAAATTCAGGAGTAAATGGAATGTGACTTGGATCTTTGCAACTTGTTTTCTCAAATGAAAGTCTTTCCAATTTGAGAGTTTGTGTGTCAGCATTAAAAAGCAAGTAGAAATATATGGAAATAATTGGATCTTATTAAAGAACTATTCTGGGGATTAATTTTGCAGTCATTCTTTATACCTTGGAAGTTAAAAGATATAGACAAGTATTCCAATTGGTACTATAGTGATTCTGTAATAGTGTTAGATTTGAAATGATGTGTAGAAAAACAGCAGTAAACTAAAAACAATTTTTTAAGTGACAGTGTTTATCTTCTAAATATTTCTGCTTTTCAGAGAAACATATTTCAATTCAAAGACATCTTGCTGATCTAGAGAAACTAGCCGACCTGAAAGACGGTGAGTTTACCATGGCAGTATCCGAGACCACAGATCTTCATGTTACAGGTATTTATATTTTTTCTTCCTTTTTATTTTTAACACACTGTATGCATTTATAATGCTTGAAGACTAGGGGTTTCACAAAAAATAGCTTTATGATTTGTTGCCTTGCTTATCAAATGCTGTACTTCCTTCAGTAAATTTAAGGCCTTCATGATTCCTTTCCCTCTTTTTCCTCTGCATTGTAGCATTTCTAATGTTGGCAGTGTGCATGGATCAGCAAAATGTTAATTTTAGCTATACATCAGCAGTTCAGTCTCATTTTTATTTTACTTGAAGTGCCATGAAAACGGTGAAGCTAATTATTGTCTTTGCAGTGTTTAAGTATCAGTTTAAATAAATGTGTTCTGTCTTGAATGTTTGGGGTTTTTTTTTTTCCCTGTTCTGTATTTCATTTCTGATCCAGATGTATATTGGAGGATTGCTTTAAAACTGTGAAGTGGTTTATTATAACTTTTAGTTTTTCTCTAATTACGTGTATGTATTTAGTGCTAGTAGTGGCAGCCCTTGCAACTGAAACTAGTTTTTATTCACAGATGAAGAAAAAGATCAGGGTCCACATAGGTTCTGCATCATATGGCTCTTGTGCCTTAATAGTCTTCTGGAGTGGCCACTGATGGAAATAATAGCCTACCTCCATGTTTGTTTAATTTTACAAACAAATATGCCAAAAACTTCTATAGAGCATTTGTTCCATTTTTAATGAGGAAATGGATCATAAGTATCTCCAAAGTCTGGTACTTGTAGCTGTTGCTGAGCTGAGTTATATGTAAATCTATGGTAGTGATAAGAAACTCATTATTCCCTTGCCTATTCTCATATTAATTGTTTTTCTTCTGCCATGGATGTAGCATTTTTCTGCCATGTGTGTTAATGGACTGACTTGTATTTATTACTATTGCTTTGTGTATTTGATACTCAGTAAGCCATAATTCAATAAAAGAGGCTGATCAACAGTAGAGAACACTGGTGATTTATTTGGTGAGCTGTAGGCTGCCTCTGTTGGCTTCAGTGGCATGGGACTCTGCATGGACATAAAGGAATTTTACTGTTGTGCAAGCCTAAGATACATACTTATTATTACAGGTGGCCCGTGTTGTGCGGCATGTTTCAGTATTCATCCTGTACTATTCTAACACATGGAAGCTTTTCTGCTAAATTCTGCATATGAATTGTTTGGCATTCAGTAGTCTTAAGACCCAGCAGCAGATGTATGCATGCTGTGATACGCAATTCCTATATACAGCTCTACAACATATGTCTCCCAATACCTAGTTTTTACTTAGGTTAGTACTTCAAGTGCTTCAACACCTTTGATATCAGATAATCTTGCCTTTGCTTTTTTGTCCCTTATGCAGGATTTCCAAGAAGAAAAATTATTTTAACATAGAGTATGTTATCTTTTTTTGCTGCTTAAAAAGATACCAGGTGCTTGTTTTATATATCTAAAAGATTCAGGAGGATGAAAGACAGATTTTTGTTTTAACCTCTTCAGTTGGGTGTTTTTTTTTTTTTTTGAAACATTGCAAGTTTCTAGCCTTCATCTATAAAATTCTGCAGTACTCTTCAGAAGTTGTATTAGCCTTATGTTGCTGGAGTAAAAAATACTAGAAACGAAACTTAAAGGATGTAGAAGTTAATGATCTTTAGAGTAATAGTGGTTCTTGTCTATATTCTATGGAGTAGAAAGACGCAATCGATAAATTTTCAGTTTGTGTATGCCTGAAATAGAATATACCCTGGGGGATTTATCTTTTAACTCCCATTAATAATACCTTCATTCTTTTTTCTCCTTAGCATGCATCTCTAACATGAGTGGTAACTGCATTTCATGTGTTTCTTGTACTTTATGGTTATTTGTGTTTTCAGATGAAAAGAAGCCTTGTCCATTGTGTCCTGAGGAGAAATTCAAAGCTTGCTATAGTCATAAACTCCACCGTCACCTTCAGAATTTGCACTGGAAAGTTTCTGTTGCATTTGAAGGTAATGGCAATCATTTGAATAGTAAATAATAGAAGAAATTGTGGACATATAGGACATTGTTCTGTGTTTTATCTTTTTAAATTCCTCTTGACTTAGGCATCTTGTTAGCAGCTCTGAATTAGAACTATATTTTGACCTGCAATGTAAAATGTATATGTAAAATACCTCTGTGTTCTGCTACATGCCAAAATAGTTACAGTTGTTCATTTTCTCACTTACAAAAAGCAATTGCTTGGCACATGATGAAAATTACTATAAAATTCAAAATACATATATTGTTAATAACCAGAGACGCACAAGTGTGCGCAGTCATTTTTGGCTCATCATAAAGATTTCATGGTTTCAGATGGATACTTAAAGTATTTATTTAGTATCAATATTTAGTAGCCTTATCTGTTTTTTAACAAACTGTTATCTGCTTGTAAGATGCGTTAAAATCCCTACAAGAAGTTAAAGAAGGAAAAGAAAGTGAGCAGTATGTGTCTTTTAAAGAACTAGGTGTATGGGTTTGTGGGAAATAAAATGACTAATTAGAAGATGGACAAGATTAAAGTTAAATTAAAAATTATCTGACTGGTGTTCTGGTTTTGCGTGCATTAGCAGGTGTCTCGTTTTTGTTTTTCTTTACACTGTGGAACATAAGTTTTATAGGAGTCTTCACACAAGTCTTTTAGCCAGGTAACAATACTTTTGTAAAATACTCATGAGTACTTTTGAAAATTATATACCATATAGCCTGAAGACTCAATGTAGCTTTGTAGGATGCTAATAGACTTACTAAAATGAATTGCCTTTATGTAATTTTTGTGCATATTAAAATTTAAAATGTATAATTAGCTGATAAATTTCCCTGTGCAGAGGGTGAATGTACCAAATAATTGGTGATGTTCTCTTATTGCTGTCTTGTGGCAATATTTGGGAATCTTAAACGAGGCCATGTCATGTAGGACATATATATTCTGTTCAGTTACTGTACTATGATGTGACAAGAATTTGTGTTCCAGGGTACAGAATGTGCATCTGTCACTTACCTTGTCGTCCAGTAAAACCAAACCTCATTGGAGACCAGGTAAAAATGCTGAATCAAAGAAATATTTGTTACTCTACCAAGTGGGGGAAATGGGTGACTTATGGGAACTTTTGTGGTCTACTTTAGCCACAAAATACAGCTTGCTCTTAGGTGCAGAATACCAAAAGCTTGTAAGTCCAGAATATAAGTTGATGTTATCTCTGTTATTTGGTGGGTAGCTGCCTGGATTGTGTAAAACACTGTCACGCTGGAGTAAACAGCAGCTTTGTGTGAGATGAAGGGTTCATTACGCTAGGCAGGGCATGGATGGATGCTTCTCAGTTCCTTCCCTGTGTGCTGAGTGTATAGAGTATTGGCAGAATTTAACTGGTTGTGGTGCTGTGGCAGGATAGCTGTGCTGTGTTGTGCTGGCTCTGCGGGTATGATTACAGTCCCTGTGGCTGTAGATTGGAAATATTTTTTATGTGCTAGAGGTAGCAGACAGATTACTTCTTCATATGCCTGTGTTCAGATATAGTTCTACTTTAACCATGTTTATGTATTCTGAAACTATGCATATTTTAGACATTTTCAAAGATGGGAGCCCATTACCATTGTATCATCTGTTCAGCAACTATCACACGAAGAACTGACATGATAGGTCATATTAATCGTCATGTGAATAAAGGAGAAACTGAATCAAGGTTTATTACAGGTAGGTTCTTACTTACATAAAACATGGAGTCTTTTTATGCTATGTAGCATATGCAATAACCATGATATGTGGGTGAGAGACATGAGAAAAATTCTGAAACAGATTTAGCTTTACTAATGAGAAGTCTGCCCTTACTACAGAACTGTTTTTTTCCCTCAAAGATGTAGCAGTGTTGTGATTTAGTCTCTGCATTGAGCAGTTACTCTGTTCTTATTAATAAATAATACTCCCTTCACACTTAGTTTAATGTTGTAAATACAGGCTTCTGTGTCTCCAAAAGAATGAGGGACATGGCATCCATAAAACAAAATCTGTACAGATAATTTCATGCCTCTGTATTTCACTGTCTTTCTTAAAACAGTCTAGAGTAAATCCTTGTGCAGTGTAAAAGTCCTTTGCTTTTTATTCAAACTGCATCAGCATAGGTTCACAAATCAAGATGATGGTTTTTTTCAGCCCCTAAGAGTTGTGATAGAGATGTCAATAGTTCTTTGGTAAATTACAGTCCTACCTGAATTTCTCTGGAACTAGACTTTTGTTTCTAAACTTGAACAAATTAGATTGAAAACTTTCTAAATACTTGGAAAGCTATATCTTGAAAATAAATTTTATTTCCTTTATTATTGCAAGTTGTCTGTTCTCTACAGCAGTTGAGTAAAAAGCACATAATTGATTAGCTGGTGTGTAATAATTGAGGGGTTTTTGCTACAGCCCAGACTATTACCTGTTGAAAATTAGTCTGATTGCTTTTTCTCTGTGTCATGGTTTAACCTCAGCCAGCAACTAAGCACCACACAGCCACTCACTCACTTCCCTACCACCACCACCACTGAGATCAGGGAGAAAATCAAAAAAAAGTAAAACTCGTCGGTTGAGATAAGAACGGTTTAATAGAACAGAAAGGAAGAAACTAATAATGATAATGGTAACAGTAATAAAATGACAATAGTAACAATAAAAGGATTGTAATATACAAGCGATGCACAATGCAATTGCTCACCATTCACCGACCGATGCCCAGTCAGTTCCTGAGGAGTGATCTGCCCCCCCCCCTCCGCCCCCGGCTCCGGCCAGCTCCACCCAGTTATATACTGGTATATACTGGGCATGACATCACATGGTATGGAATACCCCTTTGGCCACTTTGGGTCAGCTGCCCTGGCTGCGTCCCCTCCCAACTTCTTGTGTCCCTCCAGCTTTCTTGCTGGCTGGGCATGAGAAGCTGGAAATTCCTTGAGTTTAGTCTAAACATTACTTAGCAACAACTGAAAACATCAGTGTGTTATCAACATTTTTCTCATCCTAAATCCACAACATAACAGTATACCAGCTACTGAACAGAAAATCAACTGTATCCCAGCCAAAACCAGGACACTCTTTCTGTTAGATGTATGGTTTTTAACAAGATACAATATAGTGAAGATGATCTTGGGAGCTATGAGGATTGCTGTTCATTCTGTTACCTATGTGCTTTAGGAATAGTAGGTTAGTGTTTGGGCATCAGTTTGCATATGTGAGAAGTGTTAGTACCATCCATACCATATTCCATACTTTTAACTTAAATAGAGTTTGTGTTGTGAAATACATTAATCTCTTTAGGGTTCTCTTCAGAGCTGTAAGTAAAGAATGGCCCATTTGTCATTTTTTAACAAAATGCTTGTGGCTATTTTTCCTCACAGGGAGAGGAGAAATCCGGAGGTCAGGTATTTCATGTTTTGTAGGCACTTCAGCAACACTTGGGGGCTATGAACGTGGAGCTCATGGTAGAGCTTTTCACAGATAATGTAGTCTGTGTATTTGAAAGCACTGGGGGATAGGCAGGCTGAGCACTGAAAGGTATCTAGTTGATCGCTAACAAATTTTTCATGGTTGTTTCTGGGTAAATTTTGCTACTGATAGACTGGGGATAAATTGCTCAAAATGACAGCGTTTCAAATAAGAAAGCTTGTCTTGCCACAGACTACTTTATAAAAAGCTTAAGTGCTGAAGTTGTCCCTATGCTTGTGCTGTCCATACACATTGCATGAAGCTGTTTGATAGTTTACAGAGATTAGATCAAGGATTTTGAGGATTTTTGCAGTTCATTATATACATTCAGGACTATGTTAATAGGGTTTTAATTATTAGCAATGTATTATGTTCAAATATGCAAAACAAATGTGCTCAGGCTCAGGGGCTTGCTTTCTTAAGTTTGAGTGGATACATAGGAGTCCAGTCTGGTGCTTTATGGGATGAAAATTGTGGTAGAGCTTTATTCTTATCTGCCATTCTTAGGACTAGAAGGTAAATTGTTGCCTGCTTTTTTCCCCCCGCTTACTTGTTAACTGATCCATGTGCTAACTGGATTACAGCATAACCCAGACTTCTTGCTATACAGGAGGAAATTTTCAGTTTAATTTATCAAATGTGCTAATGTTAATTTCAATTCGCACTAACTCTTTCCTTCCCCTGCAATTATTTTCTTCTAGTTCCTGCTCCCAAGTCTTCGCATGAAGTGCTGAAAGAGTCGGCCACAGATGTACAGGTTCTTCCCAACTACTCCACGCCTCAGAAAACAGATTCCTATTTTAATCCTAAAATGAAACTCAACAGGTAAGAGAACAGAGAGTAGGAGGATGCACCAGAAGGGTGGTGAGTTTGTAGTGAAAAATACTTGTGTGTTTTGAAAATCAAACCCTGTGAAACTTGTGTTCAGAGGGCAGGAGAAATAGTTTTCTGTTGGGGATTGGATTGCAGACAAAGGGCATGGGTCTAGTGATCCCTTGTATCAGGAAGGGATGTTTCAGTTAGC
>JANZLQ010000095.1:30437894-30476350 GCA_026212715.1 Elanus axillaris
TAGTCCCCGAGCGGCGATCCCCCCTGCCCCCACTCCCCTCAGTTTATTTACTAGATGTGACGTCCCATGGTATGGAATACCCTCTTGGCCACTTTGGGTCAGCTGCCCTGGCTGTGTCCTCTCCCAGCTTCTTGTTCCCCTCCAGCCTTCTTGCTGGCTGGGCATGAGAAGCTGAAAAATCCTTGACTTTAGACTTAGCAACAACTGAAAATGTCAGTTATCAACATTCTTCTCATACCTAACTCAAAACATAGCACTGTACCAGCTACCAGGAAGACAGTGAACTCTACCCCAGCTGAAACCAGGACACTCGTACATCTGTGAAAGCTAAGGCATGCCTCTGAAGAAGGCCACTGCATCTAAGGTTATGGCCATGTCTAAAACAAGGCCTGTTCCTCAACACAGTGGAATTTCATTGCTCTACAGTACTTTCTGGCATCTTTTTAAACACAGAACCATTAGTAGGTTAGTACCAGATTGTGCTAGGAAAGTAAGAAAAACACTATTTACTTTTGAATGCTAGCCTCTTCTTCCAGTGTTAGAGTAACTAGTAAGTTGATTCAGGATCTTACCTTATAAATTTCCTGCTGTAGAATTAAATTTTTAAAGGTAGCTGAGGTTTTTGATTTACAATTTGTGTAAAAGGTAGAGTTTAGCTTAAATGTTCTAATATTATGTTCAAGGGAAATAAATAAGAAAAAAGAAGGAAAAATATTTTCTAAACTTACTTACTATGTCAATTGTTTTTTTATTTTCAAGGCAATTGATATTCTGCGCACTAGCTGTTCTAGCTGAGGAACGTAAACCGATAGAATGTTTGGATGCTTTTGGTGCCACTGGTAAAGTAAATTTCTTTAATCTTTTGGCTAATACCCAAAAGTATGAAGATGCAGAAATCAGTCGTAACTAACAATGTGTATTCAAAAATAATGTGAGGTATACTGTAATTTTCCTCCTTAGGCGGGTAGTCATTAGCTTCCATATAAAAAAAAAAAAGCCATCAAGAGCCTGGTAGTAGGCCTTTTAAAAAGACTGTAAATAATACTAAAGTTTAGTGGTCCCCTTAAAATCAGTTGCCTTAATGTCCATGAAATGGCATCTTCCTAAACTTGTGTCCAAGTCACAGATCTTTTAGTCACAAGAGGCCGTGGAATTTGGCTGTAAAATCAATCTTCAGTTTAAAAATGGTGATGAATCCCAGCTTCTTTATCAGAATCATCTCTTAATAGATTACAAAAATTCTGAACATGAACTAAACTTAAAGTAGTTATATCAATGTCTATTAAATATTTGGAACAAAAACCTGAAGAGCTCTGGATTGCTGCCTCATCAGCCAGCTACTGCAAACTTAAGGTCGTACTTGAGAACAGTAGTAACTGCTTAGTATTTTGCTTTAAAATTCTTTGTAATTTATTTATCACCATTCTGAACTTGGCCAGAGTTCACAAGTGCATCCTGTCCTCACCTCTACAATGTAGCCGTAGACTTTACTACAGAAGTCAGCAATAAACACTTGGAGGCAGCCTAAAAGTCTTCGCAGGACCTATTATCATGTTTATGTTTCACGGTGGTCTGTCACAGGAGTCTGTGTCAGAAGGTCACCAACACGTTTTTGCAGGAACGTGACAAAATTTCATCACGCGCACTTTCTGTATTACAGGCATTTAAAAGGATTAATTTTTTTCTTGGTGAGTTCAGTGACTCAGAAACCAACTTCTTATTCTGTCACGGAGTTACAATTCTGTCTTTCCTTAGGTATAATGGGATTACAATGGGCAAAACATCTCAGAAGTTCTGTGAAAGTTACAATTAATGATTGTAATGAAAATTCTGTGACAATGATTCAGGAGAACTGCCATTTAAACAAAATGAAGGTGAAACTGCACACTAAGGAAGAAGACGATGAAGCTATGGGAGATGGAGGAGAAAATAGTGACACCATTGAGGTGACAAAAATGGATGCCAATGTTATAATGCATTTGAGATCATTTGATTTTATGTAAGTGTTGAATGTTTCTGCTAGCAATTTCCTGGTTTGATAATGACACACCACATCCTGTCTCCCAGTATATGATTATTTGGGGAAGTTGGAATGAAAGAAATAGCAAACAGTCACTTGGTATTTTAAATGTGATTCTGTTGTCTCAGAAATGGTGTGGGAACAGACTTTAACATTAAATGTTTTAGAGAGTGCTGGAAAAATATTAAGCCCTTCTGACATCCAGAATGGACTATAAATGTACATGAAAATTTTAAGCCAAACTTCTGATAGAGAAATGTCAAATCAGTCTTTTTTTTTTTTTTTTCCTTGTAAAACTTCTAGTTAGTTTAAAATTCATACCTTTGCATCTTGTTGTGTAGGACTTTATTGCATCTCTTCTTTTAATTGATTTTGCAGCATATTCATTTTCAAGTAAAGTAGGGTAATTCTTCCAAGTTGTTTTTATAGATGCATGCCTATCTAAATGCATACCCATTCTAAACCTATACAGAGATTGAAATAAGTGATCAGATTTTTTTTATTGATTAACATCCAGATCTAAGCAGCAGGTATTCAGGTTGAAAATTAGGCTAATTATTTAGTATGTAAACTGGAATGCATACATTTTAAGATATTTTTGGTTTTACGAGTTTCCTTTTGTTTTAAGGAGGAAGGTAAGCATCAGGCCATTATTCTTATAACTTGAATAGTCAGTCAGTCAGGATGCACAAAAAAGTACTTGCTGGCTTTGTGATGTTTATTTTCCAGCACAGTGCTTCCCTGGCTCTTGCAAGTATTCCACAGTAATACATGAGAGTTGTGCTGTAAATTTTAGTCCCATTTCACCTTTTGTTTTAAATATGACCATAGGTGAAGATTATAAAATAGTGTATTCCTCAGTTTGAAGCTAAACTCTTGAGCATTTATAGATACTCAGTGGTATTTCCTTTCTTTTCAGCCATTTGGATCCCTTCGGAACTTCTGTGAATTACCTGGATTCTGCCTTTAGAAATGTGAGAAATCTTGGAATTGTGTCACTTACATCCACAGATACCAGTTCGCTGTATGCAAAGGCTCAACACGTTGCCCTGCGTCATTATGGATGTAATATTGTCAGAACAGAGTACTACAAGGAACTGGCAGCCAGAATAGTAGTTGCTGCTGTGACAAGGTACTGATAAATCACCTCAAATGATGGTTAATAAAGGACTAGAAAATCATTAGCAATAAAAAAAATGGAAGCTGCTTCTGTAGGTTGTATATGTTTGGTTTCCAGAATTCCTTAATTCTAAAAGCCAGGCTACTTGATACAAAATTATTGTTTCATATTTTATGTGTGCTGCTATGGGATAATGTAAATTTTAAACTAAAAGACTGGGCAAGGTGAAAATGCATAAATAGAGTAGGAGGTTGGGATGGTGGGGAGTTTTCTTGGTGCTGGGGAGAGACAGTAATAGAAAAAGTAATACCCAGACTTGCCTGTCTGCAAACTCTTTCATTCCTCTGTCAATTTTGTCATTTTAGTGCTGCATAGGACTCTGTCAGTGCTAATTAAGCTGCTTGAATGGCTTCTAGCTAAGCATTACAGTTAGACTTGCTTCAGTGGAAACTGATGTTCACTTCAGATCCTTGTGCTTGAGGTTAAAAAGATACATGTAATTAATAACTCGTGAAATTACTCATTTGCAGGTAGATATTCTCAGTAAATTCAGTCTGTTAAATAAATGAAGACATAAAGCCTGGTCCCTGATGAGGGGGGGGAAAAAAAGGTACAGGCAAGAGGATGGGACAACTAACTCAGGAAAGACTGGGAGGAAAATTAAGTGCACAGGGGTCTTCAGAATGCCAGAGCGCAAATACTGACCTGAATATGTTTAGATTTTACTTCTCTGTCACCCTGCATATGTGAAGTTGCTCCTTGCAGAATATTTTCAGATACAGACATGCTGCTCAAGCAAAGTTTTAATTGTGTTCTGGCTTATATGTTCCAACTCCCTAAAGATTTCTTCTTCCTTCTCAAAGCTTATATTGAGGAACAAGCTCACTTACCTTCCCACAGTCCTTAGTCAGTCAACATTCAATGATTTACCATCATGTGTGTCCCTCTACATTTCTGCTTTCTCAGATTTTCATTTAGTTTGTTTATATTTTCTGTTGCAATATCCTGGCAATAAGTAGGCTTTTGGATAGAAAGATGATGCATGCAGGTGGCAGACCAATATTTCTAGACATGATAAAAAGAAGTAAAACAAGATTTGTGTAGCCTTACAGGAAGGAGACAAAACTAGGCACTTGAGAAACAACACTTTCTCCTGATTACTTTCTTGGATCTTTAGTATCTCTTTCCTCGGAAGTGGATGAGCTCAAGAATCTTCCAGCAGGTTCAGGTGTCTGTAGCAATCATAGTGTGCTGATCTCAGTACAATGTGGTTTTGTGTTTGTTTTTCCTTCGTAGAGCTGCAGCTCGCTGTAACAAAGGCATTGAAGTTTTACTTGCAGTAGCTCTAGAACATTTTGTTCTAGTAGTGGTCAGAGTTTTAAGGGGGCCATCCCCTGCAGATGATTCAGCAAAGAAAATAAGATACCTCATCCATTGCCAGTGGTGCGAAGAGAGAATTTTTCAGAAAGAGGGTAATATGGTAGAAGGTAAATGGCTTTTCCTTTGTACTTTCTAGAAGGTTCAATTCCTCTTTCTCCATTTTGTATTTGTTTAGGCCTTGTTTGTATCTACATCCCTTTACTAAAGTAATAATTCCCTTTAATGTAACAACTGTATTGTATGAGGTAGAGATGGTACTGTGCTTTATGTTAGTGGGTTAGATTAGTAGTCTGCATGTATTTTGCTGTACATGTACTAGATTTGGTTTTAGACAGGACATATTCTAACTATCTGTAGCTGCTAGGATGCCCAATATGCCTATGGATCTGTCTTTTCAGTGAAGGGCATGAAAAGTGGGGCGGTCTTGGCTACTGTTCAGTTCCTCCGTACAGTGGCAGCTTGATAGATTGTGGTGTCAGATTTCTTTTCTACTGTTCATTTCAGTTACCTTAAAACATAGTGGACTAAGCAGTATCACTTTCCCCTCAGATGAGGGTGTATTCTGCCTGGCCTTGGGCAGTATCCATACATGCCTGATGGAAGTATCTCAGCAGGTGTGGTAGGAAGGTATGCAATGTTCCTGTAATTCTTCTAATACTTGGTGGTAAATGAAGGCAGCCTCTATAGTTTCTGGGCTGTCTCTATACACAAATTAGCAGAGGTAGGAGGCAAAAAATTAAGCAAATAGGTAGCTACTAGCCAGATGGTAGTTTGAATGAATATAAAAGGAAAAACTTTTATTTCAAAGTTACTGGTTCTTGGATATCAAAGTACTAACTGGTGGTGTCTTTGAGTACCCTGCTCAAAGTCAGGTGCAGGAGCATGCAATGAGGTTGTTTGAAAAGATTAAGAGTACAGTGTTACAGTGGAGATCTTAATTAGTAAATGAATTGTTTACTTAATGCCTTACTTGCAAGCGAGCTGACTTACGGCTTAGAAAACTTGTAGGTGGGCTATATTTTGTAGAAGTAATTGGCTGACCTCTGAAAAATTTTTGTTATTTACTGTTAACCTGGACAGCTACTTATATAAGTGTAGGAAGGCTAATAATTTCCTTGTTACTTGAATTCTGCCAAGAAACATAGGAATTATGTGGCTTTTCAGTTGGTTTTTTTTTTCCTTCAGTGTTTTAACAATGATTAAAGATCAAGTCATTAATCACTAAATTCTCATAAGCACTGCTTGGCAGAATTGAGAATGGTGTCACGTTGCTGCTGTTGCTTGCCCTTTCAGCTACCTCCGCTGAAGTAAGCTACTACTTCTATGTCATCTCTTTCCAGTAAAATAGGCATTGCTGACTATTCCAAAACAAATCCTGTTTCTCTATTGTAGAAAACCCTTATCAGCAGCTGCCTTGTGATTGTCACGGCAGTATGCCTGGGAAGACAGCAGTAGTTCTTGGTCCGCTCTGGTAAGTAGAGAACAGAAAACTAGAACTGGAGAATTAATTTAGGTTGGAAGGACCTCTGGAGGTCAGCTATTCTGTCATACAATAATAAAAATGCTAGTCTTCTGGATTTTTTAGCACTATAAAAGGTGCCTTAGCAATGGGAGTAATCCAGGAAACATTGAATTGATTTGAATTTAGTAGGGTATTCAGTTTTTGCTTTTGTTATCATAGACTTCAAACCAGTTAATAAATAATAAGAAATTTGCTTTAAACTTCACATTCAGTGCAACTTCTGTAATATGTCCTGCACAGGAGAACTTGGCTGTGTGTTCCTCTAGTTGCCAAATATTGAGCAACAGTTTATTACTTGATACTTGTGGAGAATTTATTTAGTAAATCCTTACATGTGCTGATGGTAGTAAATAATACACTGCTTCATAATTAATATTTAAAATTTAAGACTTCTGTTTAAGTCTTTTCAAAGCAGTGTTAGAAATGGTTGACAATTGACAATACCCTTCTTCTGGGGGTTTGTCCTGGTTTCAGCTGGGGTAGAGTTAATTGTCGTCCCAGTAGCTGGTACAGTGCTATGTTTTGAGTTCTGTATGAGAAGAATGTTGATAACACTCTGATGTTTTCAGTTGTTGCTAAGTAATGTTTTGACTGAAGTCAAGGGTTTTTCAGCTTCTCTTGCCCAGCCAGCAAGAAGACTGGAGGGGCACAAGAAGTTGGGAGGGGACACAGCCAGGGCAGCTGACCCAAAGTGGCCAAAAGGGTATTCCATACCATGGGACGTCACATCTAGTATATAAACTGGGGGGAGTGGGTGCGGGGGATGGCTACTCAGGGACTAACTGGGTGTCGATCGGCAGGTAGTGAGCAACTGTACTGTGCATCATTTGTACATGCCAATCCTTTTATTATTACTGTTGTCATTTTATTAGTATTAGCATTATTAGTTTCTTCCTTTCTGTTCTATTAAACCATTCTTGTCTCAACCCATGAGTTTTACTTCCTTTTCCCGATTTTCTCCCCCATCCCACTGGGGAGGGCACGGAGTAAGTGAACGGCTGTGTGGTGCTTAGTTGCTGGCTGGCGTTAAACCATGACAGGGTTAAATAACTTTCTCAACAGAGTAGGGCAAAGTATTGCAGTCGTGGAAATAAAATTACCATTGTTGAAATCTTGGATTTTTAATACAAGACCAATGTTACTGTCATTGGAAACAAAGCAATTCAGTATTGCTAAGTGAAAAACACAGTCAGCCTGATGCAGCACATTGCGGTAATACAGTTGCTGGTCAATTTGGGTGAGAGATTTTTAGAGCAATTTATTTGTTTCATTAGGAAGTCTTAACTTTTCACTTGTCTTGTATTTCATAGGTCAGGAGCCCTCTTTAACACTGGATTCCTCAGAAGAATGCTGTTTGAGGCTGTCCAGTATGGTTTGGATGAAGCTCAGCCACTTTTGAAGACATTAGTTTGTGAAGCAGACTGCACAACTTTAAAACATTTTTCTATCCATAGTCTTTATGATGAGAACAAACAAGGTAAGAAAAATGCCAGACTGTTCACAAAAAGGACTGGCTTTGTGGTGATTTAGAGAAGTACTGCTCTTTGATAACTGACTACTAACAGCATTGTATACATTAAAAGGTCAAGAAAATGTTTGTTGCTTGGAATGCAGTGTGGGACTTGTCAGCTCTTGTCGTATGGTCTTTGATGCTGCAAAAAGTAGGGGCTGTCAGAGGCAGAGTGCTGGATTTAGACATCTTTAATTAGTACGACAGGTCCTAAACCAAATGAACATAATGCAGGCAGGTTGACTGCCATGAAATCCAGCATGTTCCCTGAAGGAGATGGAAATACTAAGCATCTGGTGGTTCTTTGGTGTATCCCAAACCCAGCCTGAGAGCATGTGCTGTTAGGAAGAAAGGGCTGCAGCTGTCCTGCTCTTCCAACCCCGCAGGGATTGCAAATCAGTGTGCCAAAAGAAATGGCTTTCTGTACAGGAATGCTGTTCTACTGTTAAATGAAACTGTGTTTTGAATATCCCCTCTAAATTCAAGTTACTGAGTTAGTAAGTAAAAGTTACCCATACGCATGCTTCTTAGTACACTTCCTTCTTTAGGCCAGAATGTGGTATTCTTTCTTTCTGTTTAACCAAGGCATTTTGCCATTTTACTATCTTACAGTAGAAGTAATTTTGACTTTTAATTATATTCTAGAAGAGTGTGGCGTATATATTAAAACACCAAATACTTCTGCAGAATCCTACTTGGTACATGGTAAGTTGCATTTTGGTGTCATTCTAGCAGTTTCAGATTAAACTATATAGTTTAAGTGATGGCTAAGCCAATGTAGTGTTCATGTATTTTTTTATATTTAACAGTACTGGTACTTGGGATTTATTTTTCCACCAACTACTGATTTTACTTTACCTTCATCCAGAATCATGTTCACTGGTAAAATCAGAATGATAAATACTCCATGAAGCCCTCTTTATTTCACTTTTTATTACTGAAAATGGCATGTTAATTAAATTCAGGCTAGATTTTAACTCTGCAAAATATTAGCTTATAAAAGCAGACACAAAAGTGTAGTTGCTGTATGGCTTTTTTTGTATGTACTGTCTTTGGCTTCACTGGCAATTTCTGTAGTCTCACTGAATACTCACCTGGTTTCACTGGCATTTTTTGTGGCCCAGGAAAAAGAAAAAGTGATGAAGTGATTCGAAATGCAGCCAAGCGACAAAAATCTGAGAACAGTGCTGAGCATCCTGCATTTTACTACAATATCCACAGACACAGTATTAAAGGGATGAACATGCCAAAGTAAGGGTTTTGTTTAAGTTCCAGAACTTATATTGAGTCAGCCTTATTTAGCATTAACTCCTTTTTAAATGTTTGGGGCTTTTTGCAGGTTAAATAAGTTCTTAAACTATCTCTCTGAAGCTGGATACAGAGTAAGCAGAACCCACTTTGATCCTATGGGAGTTCGCACAAATGCACCCTTGGCACAGTTTAAGACTATTCTTATGAAGTACAGCACCCCCACGTACCTGGTGGGGCAGGCAGAAGGCCCTGTCCATCTACCTGAAGATGTCAAGGCAGGAGAACATGTTCAGGCTGCTGCAGACAGCAAGGCAGAAGATAGCAAGTTTCTGGAAGATGATAAATCTGGAGTCGCTGCTGCTGTGTCCACGAAAAACTACCCTACTCACTGTGCAGCTGATTAGTGCAAATCCTTTTGTTAGTAGATCAGGATATTACAGTCTTGCAAGCACAACCTGTTCAAGTAAGCCAGTACTTTTTACCAAACTGGATTTTGAAAACTTGAGTTGCTTGCTATTTTAATTTGGAAAGATGTTTTAGAATTATGTAGCAGAACTTACACCTGATCACAGTGTGTGTTGTCAAGGTTACTCTGTTACTGTTACTCTGGAAGGTCTTGGAGACAGTTACTTGCTTTTATGCTCACAACCACTTTCACACTGAGCCACTGTGGCTGCTCCCAAGTCTTTGTTTAAGCCTTATTGCTAGGATAGAATCCAGAAGGGTGGATGGGGCCAAAAGTCTTAAGCATTTCTGAACATGAGGTTAATATCAAACAGAATATTCCTAAAATAAATCATTCCTAAAATCTGACTGGTTACAATTCATGTAATTGGGAGGTCGTGTTAAGATGATAAAATATCATAGGATAAAATGGTATGAGTTTAAGCAAGCTAGAAAGTCCTGACTTGGTGGGCTTCTAATTCCAGATTGCACGTGTAATTTGGCATTCAGTTCTGTTTTCATAGTTCTGCCTACAAGCAAGGACCTAGCATGAGTGAGAACGGAAAGGAATGGTTCCAAGACTGTTACTGAAACTTCAGTTTATAAGCAAACTTTAGTAAATTGTGTTAGTCGCCCTAGGTAGTTGTTTGTTCAGAGATTACATTTGGCTGTGTACTGCAAAAAGGTACAGCAACAAGGCACCACAAGTTGAAGTTCTCAGTGAAGTTTTGCTATGAGTTTGTCAATAATACAATCTTAGCTGTTAAAAAGATCTCTTCTGTGAATGAGCAAAAGATGCTGTGTGTTGGTAGTTGGTTCTGGTTTCCTTAAATATATGGCAGCATTCCAGCCAAATAAGTTTGACTTTGTCCTTTCTTTGTCCCACGCTTTGTTCAGATAGATATATCTGTATATTTCACTTGAATTGGGAGCAACCATCACAGTTGAACTAGTCATGCCAGTTTTTTACAGGTTTGGTATTCAGCCTGGCCCCCGGTGTTAGGTAACCTATCCAAAAGCAGAATATGAGTGGTTGTTTACAGTAAGTGTTGCTTTTCTCTCATTGAGCACTGACCAAGAGTAACAGGACTGATATGCTCCCAGTTATGCAAAGCTTCCTAAGCTCCTGTCAGGCCAGAATTAAGTTACTGCCTCTTATACCATCTTAAATTAAGGACTGCTTTGGTAAGGAATTATTTTCATTCTGTCTTAATTAAAAGGAGACCACTAAAGGGATAACAGATTGCACTTCAGTGATACAGCAACAAACGTAAGTTTCCTTCAAAAATGTAGTCCTTATGGTTCTTTGTTGCAAAGATAACTTGGGATCGAAAACTAAGTATTATTTTTTTTTAAGTGGAGAAACTGTTGGAAGGCTTTGTTTGAAGATAACACACTGTTCCCTTCAATGTTAATGTAAGTGGGATGGAATCCATCATAAAGTTGGTTAACTGGAGCAAAACAGTGTTCCAATTACAATAAAGTAGGCTAAAAAGAAAGTTTTAACTGAAGCCTGTTGTGAGAAATAACTTCTAGTTACTTTTACAGCTCCTTCTAAGTAATGGGAGGTATTGTGCATCTTCTCTAAAAGTCAAAGCAACTGTTCTTTGGTATTTGCAGCTGTGCACAAGGAGGGGCAGAGAAAGTGAAATTCAGGCTTGTCCATACAATTCAGGCTTTTTTCCTGTCAGATGGGCAGAAGGCACTGTAATCTGGCACGAGGCATTTTGCCTGTTTTAAGTGACCAGCAGAAGGGCTGTTTGTAACTAACTCAGGCCTCTGAGAATTCTTTCTTTTCAATAGTTGTCTCTGTTGTTCATCAGGGTAGGGTCAGTCCTGCAATAATTAGCTAACAGAACACTAGTGCTGGTTCAAGGCTGTTGGTTGGGGGGTTCTTGTTATTTCTCAGTTGTTCTACAAGGTATGATTAGTACATTGTCCTCATGCTGTATGGAAACAGGGTTTGGGGAATACAGCAGTCTGCTTGGCTGTGCCTCAGAACACAGCAGCGCAGAGCACTCCTTGCATTAAGAGCACAACCCAACCTGGTTTTGATCAGCTTAGATAATCTGAATTGCCACAGTCAGCTATTGCATTAGCAAATAAATTAGGATAACGCAGGTGTTGGTAGCCAGGTTACTGCTGATTCTCTTCAAATTCTTAAGAGCTGGCCAATGTTTTACCACCAGGCCCAAGCTGATACTTGGCATAGTACTTTACCAGGCACTCTGTGCCACTAGTGCTAATGACAGACCTTCAACATGCAACAAATCTTTGTTGGATCAAGGTGTTAGTGCAAGTGGCTTCTGCTGAACAGAAAATCAAACTCATTAACTTCTGGAACCATTAGGGTACTGAAATCAGTATTAGGTTATCAGTTGATCAGCATGCTGGAGGACAAAACACCAAAGGATGATAGAAAATTTTTTTAGGATATGATCTAGTTACCAGTATGGGTAGTACAGTGGCACCTCTCATGCTTTTTAGCTGAGGGATATGTCTACCTATCCACTGCATACAGCAGAGAGTGGCTGCCCACGAGCACAGAAGTTCTCTGGGTGTCTTCTGTTTAGCTGTGATTGAGGGAAGTTTTAAGGGAGTCAAAACTGTTCCAAACAAGGCTTTTAATTAAAATCAGTGTCAGCAGAGTGAGCAGAGCAGGAGTACAGGCAGAAAAAGGGACCTCCTGATGTCAGTGAGAGCTGAAGTTCAGTACGTCTCAAGAAAACCCTAGTGTTAGTGTACATAAGCATTCTCTCTTAACTCCAGGTTCATCCTTCTGGTTGAAAGTTGTGCTAACTGTAGAGAGAAAACAAGGAAAGGAACAGAACTTCACTTTTTTTTAATAACGTACCTCAACCCAAGTGATTAGTTACAATTATCCTATCCGGCTTTTCTGCTGAAGCTGCTTAATATACAGTTAAACGCAATGAAAGTTGGTGAGTTTAACCCACTGTGAAAATCCTTCATCCCATTTTTCAGGCTACAGGATCAGATTAGAACAGCAGCCCCTACAACAGGTCACTGGAAGAGCTGCTGTCTTCTACATGCCTCTGCATTTCTCATTCAAGGCACATAGCATGCAGAGGAGTTCAGCTGGTTTCAATGGAATGTAACTGTTCAGGGGCCAGACTCAACTCGGGGAGGTCAGCTGCACCTCCTCACCCTTCCCTCTGGGCAACCACAAACGGCAGCACTAATAAACAAACAAACTGTCCAAAGGGTTTCTGTTATGAATTACAAGAGGAAGCAGCACTGGACTTTCCAATGGGTTGTTGATAACATTTTTGCTTTTATTGTCAGTTTAAGAATTTCAGTGTGACTTTAGTTGGATACTAGAGCTGTTAGGCATATCTGTACCTAACACACGTTATATACTTAAAAAATAACATGGCTTTAAAAGGTGGAAGAGTAAAGTCATTTTGAAAATAAAATAGTTTATATCACTAAAGAGTCACAGTGCAATCAATGGTTTAATCAAACAACTACATATATACATAATATTTAAAGAACATAAATATTCAGTAAATTCACTACAACATGAAAATGAGCGCTTCACATTCTCCCATGCTTTTTAAAGAACTGGGGACAAAGTGACAGACAGCTCCTAGACAGACTGCTCAGCTTCACAAACACCTCTCTTGTTTAAAGGGACTGGACATTACCTTAGCTATCACAATGGGAAGGTATGCTGCAACTAATCTAGAAGTTTCCCCATTAATTTTAAAGCATTTATAATCACTGCTCCCCCACCCCCCAGATTATATTTAGTGGACATGCACTACTAATCTATACAATGCAACGTTTCACTAGAAAGTCATGAATAACATATTTCCTTAAAAACTGCCCCTTCTGTGTTCTGGGGCCTGAAAACTTCTATTTCATGTCACAAAACCCAAGTTTTTTCCAGTAAGAGAAAATAATAATTAAGTTAAAGAAGCCTGTGCAGTTTTCACATCGGGATAAAGCTGATCTGAAACAGCAGTCAGAATGGACACATATTTACAAGTGCTCATCTTGAAAGACAGAAGCGATGGAAGGGTACTTCCTTCCCAAGAGAATCCCCGAGCATCTGAATACATATGTACCACATGCCAAAACCAGTCTAACTACGGGCCAGACAAAGGAACAATACCATAAGGTTTAAAGTATATTACTTCTCACCTATTGGCGATGTTTTTTGCTTCTAGCTTCAGGTGCAAACAGGTGAACGCTTCATCAGCCAGTCTTACAGCAAAGGGAATCTCTCATGGTAACATTTCCCATAAGACGGAATGCTAACGGATAAAGCAGCCCCCATTAAGTGGCAACAAGGTCCGGAGCAAGGGAAGAGGAGTTTTAACATGCAGATGAACGGTAGCTACTGGACATTACACAACAGCCTACTGCCAAGTTTTAAAACCTGAACCTAAATTTAAGACACTAAATGGTAAACTTTGTCAAGTACTAAAATTGTCTTCCAAAGTGCTAAGCCACATTTGTTAAAGCTATGGCAAAAAGAAAAAAAAAATTCAGTCTTCAAGCAGCTTATCGTTGAAGTCCTCCCTACTCAAACTGAAGCCCAGATAAGCTCACAGCTGGGGTGGCACGGATTCCATAAAGCAAAGCATTTCAATGTTGCATTACATCCACACGCTGGAATTTCAGGGATTTGCTTTAAAAAAAAAAGTTTTCAGGAGAGTTCTTTACAGAACATTCTAATACATTGTCAATAAACATTTGTTACTATAGGGAACAGCGTAGGGTTGTAAAACTACCAGGTTTTCTTCAGTTAAGCTTGTGAGGACAGGATAACACTGCAACAGGGGCCAGGTGGGAAGCTGCAGTGTGCAACAAGATTGGCATGTTCTATGTGGTGAAGAGCTATGGGTGTGGGTTGTTTGGGGTTTTTTTCACTGAAATATTCATTAAAAAGGAAACCAATCTATCTATCTCATGAATTACCTTGCACTGAAGTATTAAGCCCAGTAAACAGCAAGGATTAAAGTGTCAGTTTCCTCACTGCAGCTGTTTGTTCACAAGAAAATGACTAATAGATCTCTTCCAGGGAATCAGATTACCTCTAGCTGCAAGACTATCAGAAATCAATTCTCTACCAATCTTTTATATGGATAACCATTAGCAAATTACAACATTTAACACATTCCTTGGCATATACTATTGAATAGACTTACTTAGTCATCCAATGCTCAGTACTTCACAGAGGCTACTATAACTGTGTCAAATGTATTAGAAATCCAGATTTACCTGGACAAAATTAAGACATTCCAAACTGGAACACTCGTTCAGTTATCATGCATTAGGAACAAAAAAGCATGTCAAACACTGGAATGTACTGGAGAAGGTCATTTAGTCTCCTAGGGAAAAACTAAAAACCCAAACCAAAGACTAAATTAAATACAACCCAGAATACTGTCTAATCATATTAATAAGTATAGTGAGAGAGCCTGAAGGCATCACATATATTGTCCATGAAGATAATGGTGGTGCCTTCTTTTAGTATTAAAGAAGTCATAGCTATAAAAAGAGTAAGTCCCATCTCAGTTTTCCAGCACAGCTTATTTATGTTCCTTTGTTGGTGCATAGTACAGTTCCATGGGTTTGTTCACTTTCCAGTACTTCTCACTGACCAGTTCCAAGGAAAATGACCCATTTAATACCTAAAAGAGAACACCAAAACAGAAATGAAACAAATCTGATTGCTTGCACAGGTAGTGCTGTAGAAACAGACTACTTAAATCAGAGGAATGCACTGACTTTAAAGAAGTCACCGATAATGTGGCACAAGTTACTAGCTAACCACTCAGCATCAAAAAGCAACAATGCAAGCTATTCCAAACTCCCACTGATCTCACTAAAACAGCACTGAAAACCACTCTTGCAAAGTGAATATAGTTCTAAACAAAGTAAACTTCAGTTTTCCTCCTTCCTCTCTGCAAACAGCGGCAGTAGTAGATGTCTTTTTACACTAGAAGCATCTCTGCTTTTGTCTAAGACACAATCTGTAGTCACATTTGAAATAGACTCTCACTGCAATGCATCTGCCTATCATTTTATTCAGATAAACGCCCAAGTGTAATACCAGGCTCAGAATTCATTTTGATTGCAATACTGCCTTGTTGTATCTGTATATTCTGAAGTCAGCAACTGAGAGGAGGGATTCTTCCCTAAGTGTACTCACAGCTGTTTCACAGTGGAATATTGGAAGCCTACATGGAAGTGGAGAGATGCCACCTTAAAATAGATGCTTCCTGGTGCTAGAGCTATCTGCTCTTGAAACAAGATTCTCAGATGAAGTAACATTTTTCCTCTTCAATATTAACTGTAAAATAATGGCATAAGTCATCTAGTAGTTGCTGGCATCACTGGATTTTTCCCATGCCTCCTTTTCTACTAACCAAGCTTTTGCAGTATACATTTTCCTAAAAAGCAATTAATGGGCTTCTAAATAAACAACCTGGTGCTATGAATTTTACCCCTACACCAACTCAGGAAAAGTCCAGCTGAGTGAATTTTAATCAAATCTGCATCAAAGATGTACTGATGCTCAGTGTTACTCTTAGAAGTTGTACTTACAGTGAACTGCCCATTGGCGGTAGCAATGTAAATGGTATACTGCTTCTCACTGGCCGTGTCAAGGTTCATCTGGTTTGATTCTCCTTTGCTACGAAGTTCCTCCAAAGCCAATCTCACAGCTAGGTACTTGGACAAGTGATCAACAGTGGCATTGCCTGAGGTCTTGATGTATCTGTGACAACAACCACAAAGATAATCAAAGACATTTGAGTTGCAGTATAGGGAAAAGACATCTGCAACGCCCCCAAATATTAAGCATCAAGTGTGAAAAGGCCTTTAAAGACAGTTCACAAACAAGAACATTAATTGCTTTCACCCAAGACATACAAGCAGCTTACCAAATTACATTGTTCCAAAGTGCCCTTACATCTTTTTGACACTTCTCCCACAGGCTCTCTTGCTCTTTGTAGAGAAGACAGCACTGCCCTGTCACCTGCTAGAAATGAAAAACCTAATAACAGGTTGTCAAGGGGTTTTGAGAACTATTCACAACTGCTGAAATCTTCAGAGCACAGATACAGTCTGAAGAGCCTGGACAGAAAGGTGTAAGGTGCAAGAGCTATACACATGACACTGCATATCCTTAAAGTTACTCTTCCTTATTCTGTCACTATCTGTTCTCACTTCAATTCTTCATGCAAGAATTAAAGGCTGACACAAATGCTGCAGAGGCCTTTCCCAGAAGCTTAGCTTTCTCTTTGCCTTTCAGAACAACCCACAGAACTTCCTTGCAATTCCAAACCAAAAAGAAAAGCCGGCTGAAGCTTATTTTATAGACACTACAGAGAGATGTCTTATCAGGAGAAAAAGCCAGGAAGAGATCTGAGGAAACTCCATGAGACTGCTCATTGCTGTGATACAAAATTTGCAGTCTGTGCTTGGACTGATCATGAAAGAAAATGCCAGGAAAATCTTCCAGCCTACAAATCCCAGACACAAAGCTGCTCTGAAAACTGCTGACATTTAAGCAACGTTTGTTTATTCCCAAAGAATCTTAGAATAACTAGAAAGGGGCTGATGTTATACCATCATTGTAGTACCTACTGTGAACTGCAATGCTAGAAACCCTTAAAAACAACTTTGTGATCAAAGGCTTAAAACAGATTGTTAACTGCATTTTTGGTAGTAGTTGAGCAGTACCATCTACCAGACTTGCAATGGAAAGAAGGAAAGAGTTCACATGGGTTAAACAGGATGTGGTATGACCAAAGTAAATTGATTTTTAAAAGCCCCAAGGAGTGATAGAGAAAAAAAGCACTGGAAAATAACAGCAGAATACACAAAGAGGAATAGAAGACATTTACCTCGTCTGTGCACTGTCATCATTCTCCATGAGGGTCGGATGAGGCCTGAAGACTAATTCAATTTCACTAGCACCATCCATTACAGGGTCTATTGCCACAGCTGTGTTGTTATTGTCCAGTTCTAGCCCAGAATCATCTGATGTTTTGGTCCTCTTATTACTAGGCCCCGCTTCCTGATTGCTGTGTGTTGAGGCATTGCTACAGTGTGAACTGTCACCATTATCTTCTGCTCCACTACCATTCTCAATCTGTTGTTTTTTGCCCCTCTGTAACCTGATTAGAAACAGGTAGAAATAAATGCTAATCCACATTCAGAATTCACCCAATGTACAGGCCCACAATGCTTGTACAACTCCTCCCTCTCCCGGTCTCTGTCATGCCAGAAGTTAGTCATATGTACACACAAGCCCTAAATATTTCAGGGATATTTAAAGTTTAAAAAAAAAAATTATTCTTTTTAATAAAAAGATACTCATAGACAAGACTATGGATTTTTTCCTATCCCTCAAACACCTTTTAGACATGTTTTAAGATCATTTTTAACTTCATACAGTTATTTTTATTTTTCAGGCAATTTCAGACCATTATTTTCATCTAAATATGAATCCACATGTGATTAAAAATATAAATCACACCATGCTTCTCCACAACACAATTTCAAGCCTCCTTCCCAGTTGGCTCTCTTAGTTTAAATGCACACCCAGAATTTCACTACTGTATAAACACCATATATTCCAGCCTTGTGAACAAACTTGCAACTAAAACCTACGTTCTGGTATTATGTACATTTATTCACATGTCATGGTACAGGATTCATTGTATTACAGTTTATTATGTAAGACATGATAGCCATAATTTAGTAAAACTAAGTTGATATCTGCCATCTACATCAGGCTGCCAGAGAAGTTGCAGGGAGTGATACAGGGGTTTCTATTAGTAGACAAAAGGTTAAAAATTATTTTGGCAGACTTCACATGAGAAAAGAGGAATCTCAAGCTATACGGGGAGTGAGGACAGACAATGTATTTTTAGTGTTAAGGCAAACAAGGTTACACGTGGACAAATTATGTGGATTACGTACCTGTTCATAGCCTGAATCTTTAATCCTTCCTCAATACTGTGACTTAAAGCTTGCTGGTTATTGTGCTTGCTGATTCTTGCTAGCACTCTCTCCTGATGAGCTTCATATTCATCTCGGCTTGGATAAATTTTACTGATGAGAGCATCAAAATTGGGATCTGGTCTCAGTGATCTTTTTGAAACTAGCTTTTTACGACACGTGGGACATTCTTTATTGCTGGACATAAACAAGAAGGGAGAAAACAATACTCTCTGGCAATAACAAAAGTCTGCCCTAATGCTACAAAGTGCTCACCATGATTCAATATTTATAGTAAATCTGGAATGGGGCTTCTATCTTTTGACAAATCAGGTAGTTCCAGATATTTAAAAAAACCCCAAAACATACATCTCCCTGCTTAATTATTATTTTTTTTAAAGTATGTTTCAGCAAACTGTATTTACACTCAAGAGTTCAAATGTTCCACTCTGCAAAACAGTTCTTCCTTTAACCCTCTGGATGGATTTTCACCTAGAAAATAATGCATGTCTAGTGGAAATTATATTAAGGCATAGTTTTCCTAGCACTCGTAAGACAAAAAAAAGATTAAGGAACCTTTTCCATAGTTCAAGCACTAATTACTGGGAAAACGAAAACAGTCTTGTTCTTCTTACCATTTTGTTCTCATTTAACAAAAATGTCAGGATCACGCTTTTTTTTTTTCTGTAAGAGAAAGAGGCCTCAATAGCTGAAACACTGGTGTCTACTCCTGATGGTTTTCTTTTTTCACTCTAATGTACTTTTGCTAATTACTCATCAGAATTTACACAGGCACAGAAGATTAACCATGACCTCTGAACACAGGTAATTGCCATTAGCAGAAATAGATACATCTTTGACTTAATTGCTGTTGGTTACCTCAGAAGCATATAGCTTTTAGGAAAATATGAACTTGTAACTGAAGAATGCAAGAAAAATTATTTGTACTTTAATGTAGGTTGTTCCAGTAGTGAAGCTTGGATGCAGGGCTACTGCTGAAAGGCCACATGATTTGCAATTTATCATTAGGAAAAGTAAGAATAAGGGAAATGAGACTCATTTTTGTAAGTGATGTACTTTATTTTTGTTTTGCTGTTACTGGATTGGAAAGAAAAAAAAAAGAAAAATAAAAGAGGTTTTCAAGTCCTTGCAAGAAACAAAGTTATGGGACGATCTTTCATATGAGGAAAAAAACAGATCTGGTCTGCCACAGATGGCTGGCCACACAGGAATGAAATATGAAAGATGTGCTACACATTCAGAAACTTGCAGTGCACAGTCACGTAACTGTTCCACATCAACACCCTGGACTTAAAGGATTTCCTTGATCACATTTTCATCTTAAGTGAAATCCGTTTTCCCTGTAGTAATATTTACATACCCACTCCTGAGGGCTGTAATGATACAATCAGCGCAGAAGCGATGCAAACATTCTTTTGTTGTCATGGTGTTTTTTAACATATCCAAACAGATGGGACACATTAGTTCACTGTGCAGGCTCCTGGGTGACACCACTATTTCCAAGCCATCAGTGATTGCTTCCTAGCATAAAGAAAAGTAAAAGTTCTTTAATGGAATTTAGTAACTTCCTCACAGGGACTGCATGTGTTACTGTTCTTTTAAAGAGAAACACAGTAAAAAGTCAAAACCACATCAAGCACACACACCCATGCTGCTAAAGAAAGGAAAAAAGAAAGAACAAACATACTTTTTTATATATATATATATATATTGTGAGAGAGGTTTTGTTTTGGAAGGCTTTTTTTTAAAAGTACTCTATCATTTAGAATAGGCAGTTAATACTCCTAAAGGAAAATCTTAAATGTCAAGCTTTTTAATACTAAAAAATATTTTTAAAAGCCTTGCCACAAAGGCCAGCTCTTTAACATATATTACCTGAGGCGTTCTTTGCAATTCATACAAACTGAGCTCCCATGTTTTGCTTAAAGGTTGCGTCCCATTCGTCTGCACGGCTTGAGACATGGCTGGGAAGAAGAAGAGAAACATGTTGCACACTCACGTACACTTCGCTACAGGAGCCAGCTCCCTCTCCTGAGCAGGTTCCTCTGGCGAGTGTGGAGTCCCCGGGGCCACGCAGACACAGCAGTCTCTGTGACAACACAGCAGAAGTACAGGGTGAACACTTGTTCATCCAAGTACCACGCTCCACTGTGTTACACATGGATAAGCCCGTGCTCTGTAGCACTCCAGAAAAAATTGGAGGAGTCAGCCATGAATGCTTTCCAAAAATCAATTAACGTTGTTAAACAAAAGTGACATAGAACTGAAGGCCATAAAACTTCAGCTGTGTGGTGCAAAGCTGCAAATGCCACCTGATGTGGAAAACATTCATAAAACATCCACTTACAAATGTGCATAGGGGTCAAGTAGGGCTTACTTCCTAACCAAGTGGAAGGTCATAATTATACATGCACACAGAAAACTAGCTAAACACATTCACTGGAAGCATGCTATAATGCCTTTTTTTCCTCCTGAAAATACATTACTAGAGGTGTCCAATCAGAAGTTTAGAGAATACTGCAAGATCAAGTAAAACCTAGTCACTGGGAGGTCCAGTTTTCCTGTGCAACCTAGGATGTGCACCTGTTTTGCAACAACATGGGGAGAGGGAGTCAGAAGTTTTTAAGTTTCAGAAACCCAAATCATACACACATTATCAGGGTGTCGTGGTTTAACCCCAGACAGCAACTAAGCACCACGCAGCTGCTCACTCACTTTCCCCCCACCCAGTGGGATGGGGGAGAGAATCGGAAAAAAAGTAAAACTTGTGGGTTGACATAAGAACAGTTTAATAGAACAGAAAAGAAGAAACTAATAATGATAATAATAACAATAATAAAATGACAATACTAATAAAAGGATTGGAATATACAAAACCAGTGATGCACAATGCAATTAATTGCTCACCACTCACTGACCGATGCCCAGTCAGTTCCCGAGAAGTGATCTGCCCCCCCCCGGCCAACTCCCCCCAGTTTATATACTGGGCATGATGTCCCATGGTATGGAATATCCCTTTGGCCAGTTTGGGTCAGCTGCCCTGGCTGTGTCCTGTGCCAACTTCTTGTGCCCCTCCAGCCTTCTTGCTGGCTGGGCATGACAAGCTGAAAAATCCTTGACTTACTCTAAACACTACTTGGCAACAACTGAAAACATCAGTGTGTTACCAACATTATTTTCATCCTAAATCCAAGACATAACACTATACCAGCTACTAGAAAGAAAATTAACTCTAGCCCAGCTGAAACCAGGATATGGGATTTCAGTAGAGGTAGACAGGCATTCTTGGCAATAGACAGGGCTAGAAGTAACTGCACTCCCACAACCACCGCTGCAGAATTTGCCTACAGGCAAAGGCACACATCACCTTTTCATTAAGAAAAACCCCATAAGTAAAACAAACGCAAAAAAAAAAAAAAAAAAGACAACACAAAGAAACTCCAATGCTTTCCCGTCAAAATTTTGGGATTATTGTATGAGATGAGGCAAAACAACCACACATGGTCACTGCAGACACGTGAAAGAAAGTCAGGTCAAAATGACAGAAGAAAATTATGTTTGTGAACAGAAAATATTTTCACACTGGTGGAGAGGAGGCAATCCTCCCGATCTCTCCAAACGTGCCTCCCTTAATGCAGGAAAACTTATCCCAGACTGTGTGGTATGTTTAAAAAAAATAAATGTTACCATGTAAGAGGCAAGTTTGCAGTTGCAGACATTTCTACTAGGTGGAAAAACCAGAAGTGCTTTCTTCCTTTCTTTTGCCACGTTTTTTAAGTCTAGGTTTGTATTTCCAGACCCTTCAAATCAGCAGCCAAATGCAGATTCTATTGGCATTTACCAGGTACATTATAAACCAGTTTGCAATTCATCAAGTTCTATATGAAAAGGGTCAACCTTTCTGGAGAACAAGGTTACTTTGTAAGCTTTAATTAATTATTGAGGGAAAAGCAAGAGAAGCAGTGCAGCAAATATTATTCTATCTACTTTTATCCAGACACAGAAATAAGAGTTTTCTCACTTTATGAAAAAAGGAGGGGTGGGGGAAAAGGCCTGACATATAGTAGCCATGTCCACTATTATGTCTAATAAGTAATAAGGGTCTGAAGAGGCGTCAAAAGAAATAATTAAGAGATGACAGACCATCAACTCTAATTTTTACTATATAATTATTGTGCCCTAAAAATACAGTTTACTTGTCACAAGAGACATGTTCCTCTGTGTGGATCAGAACAGCAAGATGTCCAGTTAGGACCTTACCTCCCCATTAAAAGTGACAAGCCACCACAACCCAGGTGCAGACTGTCAGCTCCCAGTCTGGCCAAGCATTGGACTGTCCTGTCAGGATTCTGGGCATTTTACATTAAATTCATAGCTCTAAATAATTTATGATGGTATTAAGTGACATACCTCAGCAAAGAAGCAATGTTGAAAAGTGTACTAGTGGCAAAGAAAGGAACTAGTATTTCTCAGTGTTCTAATATCCACTATTATTTAAGGTAATTCCGGCCATACAGGAAGTCAAGTCCTTCAGGGTAAGGATTTTTGTTACGTCTTGTTGCCAGTCGGTTGTTCTAACAGAGGCTCAACATTATTATTCTGTGTGTGCACTGGATACTCCTCTGAGTGCCTTTAAAGCTGACACATTTAATTAACTATCTTTTTAGCTACTGAGAAAAATTCACAAAGCTTCTAATCATTCACACCCTTCCCAAAATCTGCTGAAGCATACAGTCAAATTGCCGCAGATTAAGACAACTAAATTCCAGTAATCCAGCCTCTCAAGAGAAAAACGGGCTCCCAACATTATGCAGCTCCATCACAGTAAAGAGCTCATCTAAGCAGCCCCATAGTAAAGAGATCATCACATGCACACATAGTATCTTGCCTAAACTTGCATGCTTACACTTGCTGACACAGAACGGCAGCTCTCCACGTGCCAGACTGTCAGCAAACCTATCAATCCAGAGAACAAGTGTATTAACACCATAATTTATATTGCAACCTTGCCTACAATCCCAAGGCTACACTGCTGAAGACACGCTACAAGTGTTGTAATAAATAATTGACCAGCTTTATTCTAAAGGCTTCTAATCTGAGATGCTGAGTGCTTCATTCTCACTCCAAGATCTGCAGTGATAGCACTTTCAAATTCTAAGAGGAAAAACAGTGGCCTTAAAGCTAGCCAAAAGCTGGAGAGATCCACATAGTCTACTTTATCACTAGCAAACACCCTCTGCCCCTGGTACGTATGAAGTCAAAATCTCAGGAACAGTGGAAACACAGTAAATTCAAACGTGCTGAAAAGCCACCCCCACAACCAACAACAAAAAACCTCACATTACACTGCTTGATGATCAATAAACAAGCCTCCTTAGCTTTTTCCCCTGTTCCCCTACAACTTCCAGATCTATATTGGGCCTGAAAAATGCATGTGAATGAGGCTTGACTTCTCTTCCTTATGACATTGTTGGACATCAGACTAGATTATGTTTCTTCACACTGCTGAAATCTAATACAGCAACATCAACAGCTGGCACCAATATCAAAGATCAAACTCCACAATCAAGAGAGGTATTTTGACCTAAAATTGGACTGACCATGTAATTGCCACCAATTATCAACTACCAGTCTCAAAATCATAACCAGTAAACCAGCTCTTTAGATGTTCTCATCAATGACTGATCTTCTCCACTTGCTTGGGGAACAGTGGTAGGAAAATCCTCTGCAGTTAGCTGACTCTCAAGTCAAGCTTTACAACCAAGCAGGAGGAGACTGCACTGGCCCCTTGCTCTCAGGTTTAACAGCAAATAGTTAGGCAGCTATACCGACATCTGTTTTAAGTAAGCAAGCACTCTTTATAGGCAGTCATTTTCAAAGCACATCCCAAACAGCACTGCTGAGTTCATTTTCAGATATCATTTAATCTGTTGGTCTCCAGCAGAAAAAAAACTAATGAGGAAGATTTGACTGGGCTCAACCCCATTGTTCTGTTCTCTCTGTTCTTGTGCTAGCTGTGGAGCTGAGCTGCTGTGGACAGACCATCTCCAGCTCTCCTTGCCTGGCATGAAGGTGAATCTGACAGACGGCTTTTTCTATAGGTTCTGACAGTGCCGATATTTACAGCCTGCAACAATAATACAGAGATTACTCCTTAGTTATTTTCTTTTAGGACAGTCTACTGCTACTAGATTTGAAGCAGGCATCTGCTAAAAGAAATCCTGGATAGTTCAGGCCATACTAGCTGATCTTTTCTAAAGCTGCAAAATTAGGAAAAGGCTTTCATGAGCCAAAGAAAGTTTTTTTTCTGTTCTTGACACTTTGTTCAGAGTGAGAAATATAAAATGGAAAGTTTCTAGACAGAAGGTACAACAGACTTTATTAACTACTACTGGCAAGAGGAGAGAAGATACAGAATAAATACAAAGCCTCACATTTATTCTTTAGTCTGGAAATTTATTCCACTGAAATCTCACATGCTTAAGATCAGTTGGATCTTCACTGACATGGTTCACTAGTCCTCTGCATCCCTTTCAGCATTTTTTTAAGAAGTCTTACATAACAGTTTTCTCATTTTTCCAACTCAAAATATGAAGCAGATTTCATCACAACAATATCTACTTAAGTTTTCAGCTATTCAACTTTTCAGATCTTTTCTACTTTGTAAATGAAGAAGAAGGGATCTCTTCTTCACAAGTCACTTGTGCTAGCACTAGGAACAATGTGAAGTCAGATATGCCCCATGAGCCTTTTTTCACCATTAAGTTTTTGAAAAAATTTCTAATGCACCATGACTTCACACCTTTTAACAGTTTTTACCTTTATGACTTGTCTATACCCTCTGGATACAAGAGGAAAGCAACCAATCACATGACAACAGGGCAATATGAAGGGGAGAAGCCACATTCCTGTAGGCAGATCAAACATCTTTCTCTTGGCGCCACTAACAAGTACTAGTTGTTGTGAAGTATGCTATAGCCAGAGGGCCACTCTTGTCAGTCATGAAAAAAAGACCCAAACCACAACCCATAACCAGTATTATAAGAACACCTGCAATCCTTCAGGCTGACTCAGTCTTCAAGCACAGTAAAACTCTTTAAGCACAAACTTTGTAATTACGGAGTACGCACATCCGTCACTATCAAGAGCTGACTGATACAACCAACAGAATGTATTATAAATCTGAGAACCAGAAATGTTATGAATCTCTTCAGGTTTGATTCCTTGTCACTCCCCAGTTCCAAACAGCATCTGAAAAAAGGAAAACAAGCTACAATTCAGTACGTAGTCATAAAAATTGCCTAGTTGCTTCATGTCTTTTGTAGAAGAAAACTGGAAGATGAAACAGGAAGATTGCTAAAGATTATCAGAATGTGTAAATTTTGATTTCTTTGTACCCAGGAAGTTTCTCAGTTCCCCACATTGCCAGAGCATTAAAAACAAAAGAAAACAAAACCCACCTGTGCTGTTCTTAAGGAGCTTTGGAAACTTTTCATTGACTTTATATAACCAAGCTTTATCCACAAGTTGAATAGCTCCCTAACTAGAGCTAGGAGATGAGCCTGCTGGTTTCAGTAACAAGTACCGCATCACTTCATTTGAAAGACTTGCTATTTAAGCCTGATTTCCTTGGAAAACAGGGCTTATGCAATCTCTCTCTTTGTAGTCACCCATCTGTAGACTATTTTCCAAAACAAATTCAAAGACAAATGCTTGGGGTTTAAAAACATAACAACAAAAATAAGTCTTGTTCCTAAGCACTGGAAAACAGGCAGGCAGTTATAGGAAAAAATAATAGTGTAAAAGACCTCATCAGAAAAGCCCTCTGATTTCCTGCCTGCTTACTGACCAGGGAATTTATGCAGGAGAGTCCCTCCAATGTGCTTAGAAAAAACCTCCAGCAGAGCAATATCCTCACTTGTCACACACCACATCCACATTACAAGCTCTTATACTGAAAGACACTTAATTATTTGCTCAAAGGTAGTCTTGAGCCACAGTACGTTGGGCATTTGGGTATCCCATTCCTGAACCTGTTCAATAAAAATAAAATCCACTGGCAACAAGTACACTTCAGACCACTCAGAACTGCAGGCAGGCAGGCTGTTCTGGCTGCAAGGCAGCCAAAGAAGGAGCTCAGCAGCAGCATGTCACTGCTCCTGCTCGTCCCTATTTTACATTTTCAGAGGTTTACCACCCCTAGACTCACCAACTTATAATCACTCCTTAGTCTTTTTTCTCAAAATTTTTCATTTGTGAAAATTTAAGATTTCATAAGCTTGAGCTAACCCTGATGATGGTCCTGCTTTAGCTGGGGAAGCTGGGGACTTTCTACTGGGTGTCACCAGAGAACACTCACAGCCTGAATTATTCTCCGAAATGCTCGGCAGTGCTTATTTTAGCCCAGGCAAAGACTAAAGAGCAACTGCACCCATGGTTGCGTCAGCACACCTTGAGATCAGAGAAAGGGTTGGAATGGTTACCAAGCAGCTGGAAGAAATAACTCACAAACCCAGCTCAGGTGTGGCCACAACTGTACCAGCTGCTATTTAACTCAAAATCGTGTTCTGATCTCTGAAACTTTCATGAAAAAACACTTTTGAGGAAAAAAAATTGCATCAAGCTCTTTAAAAAAAATAATACACACATTTTTACACAATATTAAATCCTTAGAAATGAACTGATTTTTGTTCCAAGTTTTAAAGGGTAAATATTTAGACTTAAAACAGTAAGAGAGTTAGACCTCTATTCAGTATGCCAAGTTCAACAGCACCTTCAACCATTCCAATTTTGTTTTCCAAAGGATTAGTTCTTTTAAAAACAGGTATCATAGTTCAGTTACTTGGAAGCTTAACAGGATTAGACTTTTACATTTCACTCTCTCTGGTACTGTGACTAGCATTACGGACAAATTGCATGTTTTGACAAAGTGTTCAATTAAATCATTCATTTCAATTTATTCAATTAAAGCATTCTGAAATTTAAGGTTTTTTCCAAATCAAGCTCTTAGCCAGAAGGTAAAAGCAGAAAGAAAAAAGCCCCAAACCTTTCTGGATACACACTATATTTGAAGGACTTAATCTTCACTGCAGTTCACTGGCAGCTCAGATTATAAGTGGATGTAAAGCAATCTAGGACAACTAGTACTAGATTACAATCCAGTACTTTTAGTATTCACTCTTTTCTGAAGTTTTTTTCATCTCTGGATCCCCAAATCCCTGGGAGACAGCTGAATCAGGTTCTGACCTGGAGCTCTTTTATTCCCAGCTCTGAAATTAACTGCTCAATGATCTTGATCAAGTATGTCACTGCATTTGTCTGTGCCTACCCTTCTGCTTCTGCTTGTTTACTCATTGTCACCACTCCTCAAGCTGTCCCTCGGTAAGTTTATACTGCGCTCACTATAATTATATACTGATCTCAAAAGGGGATAAGCTCAAGAGAGGAATGCCTTACTAAAGTGGTTTTAGTTCATTCAGCTATCAGTCCTTGTCCTCCCATTAGCAAGTTCAATGTCACAACGTCCCTTACTGGGAAGGTTTTCACTTGTTTCTATTTGCAAGTTAAATTCAGTACTATATTAGCCATGTGTACAGTCATCTTCTCTTGACACAATCAGTCCTGATCTATGCTAACAACAAATTCAAGCTCATCGATTCATGTTCAGAGTTGTAATCAAAACACAGCACCTCTGTAGCGTAGCTCACCTCCAACGTGCAAGGTTCAAGTTGTCAGTCTTGCAGACATCTAAGAGATAAGATATGATTTGGTATCCATTATAATCTCTTACTGTCATTAAAAGCCCATTTAAAATATTTAGGACAATTACATAAACTACCAAAACCAAAATGAGAAGGTATTGCCATGACAAAAGGCATATGGACAGACAGAACAAACTGTTAAGTGTCAAGCAGTAAAATTCATAAGGAAAGCTAATTCTATACTGACAGCATAAAGCCACAGCAAAAGGATTGCTAATAAATGGTCACTTCAGAGTGGTTGTAGGTTGTCTATTCTTGGAGTCAGTCACACTTGGCTGGATGTGGTCATGAACAACCTGATCTAATTGTCCCTGCTATTACCAGGAGGTTGTATTGGATGACCTCTGGAAGTCTCTTCCAACCCAAATTATTATAATTCTGGGGTTATCGTGCTGTCAGAGACATTTATACTTAGTTTTGCTGTGTGGAAAGTGACACAGCTGAGAAAAGCCAACAGCAACTAACACTAACCAGTCACTAAAGCATTGCCATAATAAAAAGCTGAAGAAACCTGAATAGGACTGTCTCCTACTCTACATACCTTTTACAACCTATGTGGCCAAATATCGTTATATGAACATCCTGCTTACCCACAAAAGAAACAGCAAAAGGCTTTTTGGGGACTACAGTGACCACTAGCTTTATACAAAGTAGAGTCCATTTGTTTGAACTGTGTGAAAACAGCACCAAGGGCATTGGGCCTTTGGATACCTAGTACATTATAAAAAACATCCAGCAAGTGTGCTTAAGATGGGAGTCTCCTCCATAAACACATGATATAACCACACATTTAAGAAACAGAACACTTTCCTTAAATATATTCTGAGAACTTGTGGAATCGGCAGGAACATTCACAAAGCCCCAAAATACCACACAAATGTTTTCTGAGAATAGTTTCTCTATCTCCTGTATGTACATTTGAATTGACCAAGAGCAAGCAAAAATGCCTCAGGTTTTGACCACCTACTTAAAAGCAGGCCTCTTGAGAGCTGAAGGTATCTGCCCAAATTCAACTTTTGTAGCTGTTAGAATAGAGCTGTAAGTAGCAATGGATTAGTAGTCAATCTGCAAATTCACAAGGATCAGCTATTGATTACAAAATGAATGTTACCAAGTGAATAGTTTCAGCTACTATCACAGAACACCTAAAAGAACATTGACAGGATAATGTCAAAATTATTACCAAACACTTTATCAGTTAATACTCTATAGTACTGTGAGTTCCTTTGTAAATGCCTACTACATTTAAAAATGAGTGGTTAGCAACGCTTACACAAAGCCAGTGTTTAAAATACTTTTGTACACGTTTACTAGAAGTCTGTCATCTGCAAAGCACAATCAAAGCAAATTAAAAGACTATTAAAGATGCCAAATGAATACAAACTATGAAGCTGAAACTTCAAATAGCAATTACATGCTCCAGAAGTCAAATCTGGTAACAAATAATTTACACTGTGCTTGCCACCCTTACAATGTATCAGCTTGCAAACAAACACATCCTAGGACTATATTTGTCGGAGAGAAACACCGAATTAGAAAAAAAAAAAAAGATAGAAGAGATGTAGCTACAGCTTGTTGTTATATGCTCCAGGAAAGAGATGAAACCAGCACACCAGCAACTGCAAGGGCAACAGTGTTGCTGGGTAATAAGGAATCAGATTCTTGTCAGGGCACCATCCTTGGATCCTGAACTAGGCTTTGGTAGTGTGTGTTTAAAACCATCTGCATCATTACAACGCTAACCACCACCTTCACCCCCCACAAAAATCCTCACAAATGCCAGCACAGTCCTCCCCCAATTCCTTCCCAAAGACCACAAGGAAAGGCACTGTTACCCCTACATCCCCCTGCAATCACCCAAAGCCTCCAGAGCACTGCAGGAATTCTCTGCTCTTCCACCTCTCTCCAAACCTACTACAAGAGCAAAGATCATGTCAACGCAGAGAGAAACCCCCAGCTACCTCCACCACAGATTCCACTGCTGCCCTTACACTCTTCCCTGGACAACTGATTAATGGTACAAAGACCACAGTTCTGATTGCTCGAAGGCTGACAGTATAACCCGTACCTTAGGAAAGCTCTTAGGCACAAGGCACTCACATAGTTAAGCATCCTCTCTCCTTTTTTCCAAGGTCCGTTTTTAAGGGGTTCTGTATTTCATTCTTAAAGAATAAACCTGGAAACCTGTTTTTGAGCTAAACAAAATAAATAGAAACTAAGTGAATAAAAATGTATTAAAATAAAGAACAGCTGGGACTATCCTGAGGCCACATATTACCATAAATAATAATGTATATTAATGCCAGCAATCTGACTGTGGTGCACATTATGGTTGACATTTAATGTGATGAAACAACTTAAAGCAGGTCTACCCTTTCACTACTTTTAAGTCATTCCAATTTCAGTTACACTTGAAGGATAGCTGATGCACAATGAGAAATAAACACAATGGGATAATCATCCCGACAATCCCGTTTTAACAGTGTTTCCATCTGGTTCCTTGCCATCCTATTTTCCTACTTTATTTACGGAAGTAAATGAAGAAATGAATATTCAAATGTTTTGATGAATTATATCAACATAGCCCCACTATGGCCAAGAAAACAATTTAGCTATAATAAGACCAGAAAACTAGTATTAAAATGAAACACAAATTTTACTTTCAGATGGGTACATCCAACTCCCACTGTAAGTTAGGTAACTGATTGACTGGCACAATGAAGAAGTTACTAATACAATAAAATTATTTGTACATACGAGTGCCAGATATTCCCCACACTCAAGGCTGTGCCAAGTTCTGCATTTAAAATACAAATCCAGTCTGTTCTGTATGAAAAAATAACATACTCTCCTTTTCTTTACAGTATTGTGTCACCAGAATGCGTATTAGGAGACACTGTATGTATAGATTTCTACAGGCTGCTTGAAAGGACGTAATCTGACAAACTGTCTTAAAGATTCTCTCATTTGCCACTTAAAATTGTGTCTAGATTTCTCAAAATGTGAAGCTCATTGAAATCCTTTGTAAAAGTGGATTTCACCCTAGAAAGATTCATACTTTTTTCCTCTTATTCCATTACTTTCAATAACAAAGCTTTTCACCCAGAAGACACTCGAGTACATGAGAAGTTAGTTTATGGCACTCAACACTGGGAGTACATAAAAATGAGGGAAGCTGCATTTTTTCCCAAACCAAGTATTATAAAGCTCTGCATTTCCAGGTGGTCAAACTGAGAAATCCAAAGTTTGTTACTCTACGAAGAGCAGTCAGCAAAGAGCAGACAACCTCATTTCTGCCCTAGAGCCCTACCAGCCAAGAGAGGAGGGAAAGAAACAAGAAAAAAAAAAAAAAAAGCTGTATAATTAATTCAAGACCACAGACTCAAATATGTCCCAAGGCAGCCAGTAAAACTGAGGAATGCAGAGAAATCCGAGGCACCAGTGCAGTTTAACAGCCTCGACAGTCAGTAACACTATAGATATTTTCCCAACATGATTGTCCTTTTCAATCACAGTAGTTCCAAGTTTTTAGTTTTCCTGATAGCTAGTCCCAAACTCCCATTTTCCCACAACCTGACCCATAAACTTAACAGGCATTTCTCTTCAACATTAAAAAAAAAATCCTTCCCTGAAAACCAAGCCACAACACCAAATGCTGTGATTATGAAATATCCAGTAGGCTACCAGACAGATGATATCTGACAGAGGAGAAAAAAAAAAATACTACTGGCATTTCTGAAACACACTAGCTTGCTAGCACATGGTCTTTTATAGTTTCTTCACTGTATTTATTCTCCTAAGGAAGAAAGTGTTTTGCCTGGTGCCTTAAGATGTGGGATCTTCCAGTTAATTGCCATTCACAATTTACTGGACCTGAAATGAATTGATCCATGGAGTATGGCAGCATTTCCAATCTGGCCATCAAGCTGCTCATCCTGGCCTTTAGAAACATTTGTGCTATGACCTCATACAAACCATCTGCTATCCATATGTACACCTATGAAAGAATTCAACTAATCTAATGCTAACAGAAATGACCAAAGAGAGATAATCCTCCCATTTTACATGTCAAGAGCATTAAGAAAAAAAAAAAAAGTACCAAATTTAACTTTTGATCATACTCAAGGCTGTTTTATCACAGTGTTAAGAACAGTCACATACTTTTGGACATGACAGAGGTATGTGATTTTAAGTTGGCGCTTCTCTCTATATTTATAGCAGTATAGTGTATAATAGCATATAATATCATATAAGCACTATATGTCCAAGTACATTGCTCTTATGTAGCTGATGCTCAATTCTGAGTTTATTCTAAGGAGTTCTATATTCCCTGCTAGGGGCATCAGTGGCCTCTTCACACTGACTCCTAGATTACTCCATTACTGTCAATAGTCTCAGTCCTTAGTGTTTAACTTCTTATTTACAGTTCCATATCATACCCTCCTGGACATCTCCTGAGCTACAAAAACTGGAATACACAAACTTACCACAACATTTGCAGAAAGCTATTTCTGTATCATGTTAGTTGCCTCCAGGTAGTCCAGAATTCACCCATCTCCCTCTAGCTGCCATACCTATAAATGCTCAAACTCATCACATTCCAAAACCAGGCAATTCCTAAAATAAAAAGCTTAGATTTTTTTTTTTTTTAATCTCAGAGGGATTAAGTAGAAAACTTTGCAGGTTTTGGTACAAAAAAAAAAAAAAAAAAAAAATCAAACATTGTCCACTGTTCTAATGCAACAGTAGTAAGATTATTTCAAACATTAAAGCTAAAAAATCCTGGTACTTACCCTTTCGCACCATCTATACCTTCTCCAAAGTGAGTACTAAAATATGATACAACAGTAACACTTTCTGCCAGGAGTGAAAACAAAACCATTACAGGAACAGTACCTTTTTACTCCTCATGTGGGCCAATAAGTCAGGCAAGCACTTGACCTAAAATTTGCCAAAGACCTTCGCCTACAATTCGTACAAAAAAGGAAAACAGGCATTATCAAGCAATAATTTATCCCTGTGAAGTAACAGTATTAAGCAGAACTCTTCAGGGGAGTGAGTAGAATTCCCATTTTCTCTGTTATTTGTTAAATTTTATGCAATGTTTCTCATATTATGAAGCATGCTACTGTAGTTCTTAATGAAGTTCTTAAGCTCTTAAGAGTTAAATTGACTTTAGAGTTCAGAATTAATAACCAACTATGAAGGCGAAAAGCAAAAATGCCTTTCTAAAATCCTGCCTAAAATTCATTTCAGTGCCATATCAGATCAGAGTAGGAGGGACAAAGGACTGAAAACTTTTGGGAGCAAACAAAAGTAAACCTTCAAACTCCAGAAAAGTTGAATCTGTCACAGCAACTAAATACATACAAACAGGCCAGAAATTATACATGTTGCCTTAGGGTGTTTTTAATCAGACTTTTTTTTTTTTTCTTTAATTCATTGTCTAGTAGCATGTTTATAGTGCACTGGAACTAACAGTCTGCAGTAAAAGACCACATTTACATGGATGTGACTGTAACAAAACACCACGTACCCTGCTATTGTGGAGCGTACCCCCTTACCACAGAATTATGCTTCAGAACCACTGCTTTTGTTTTTACAGTACTTTCTTACCTTCACAGCACTTCTGGCTTGTTTTTTGAGGCTAACCAACTTCTTGCTGTCTCCCTGAAATAACATCTGCCAAAAGCGAGAACTGACCGTTTCAATCAATAAAGGTTAAGTTTGATGATTTCACTACCCTTGTTGTTAGCCTTTTAGTTTGCTGTACATTTTAATAGGAATCCCATGAATATACTTGCACTACAATTCAAATGATCTTTCCCATCTCCACAAGTGCTGTTAGTAGCTCAGCAGCAAAGGCTACGACTCTAGAAAACTAGTCTTCTACTTTCAGTTTTTATATTGGGAACATGGAGAAACACAGTCCTTGGCTGATGACTGTGCAGGTAGAAATCACTTCTATAGCTACAGTTACACTAGGATTAAAAAAAAATAATAAAAGGCCGCTGTTTTTTACCCAAAAACTCAACCCACTTTTGGTGGTGATAATGAAACACACTGATTCAATTTCACCTTCAGGGCTTTGCAGTTTTAATATAACACTGTGCTCACCCAGATAAAAAACTCCTGCCAGAGGTGGTCAAAGCTTTCATGTTCCTTCCTGACAGCTGTGGTGGTGTCAAGCACTGCCAAATTCAAAACCTGCACCCTGTTCCATTGCAAACATGAAGATAACTTTAGATAACTTTAATACAATGTTAATAATCAGGAGCTACAGAACTGATACATTACATCCATATTTCATTTGTTAGAATACCCTCCAGGGCTTTACCTCCTGCTCTGCAGTGGCTGTTCCAGCCCTCAGAACAGCTCGCTCACCATCCAGGTGAGAAACAGTCTAAAACTGAAGGCACGTTGAAATGACCAATGACCTGAACTGCAATGCTTTAGGAGCCAGCACGGATCTGCTTCCATATCCATTGGGAAACCGATGTGGGTTTGTTATTCTTCATTCCACCAGCAGAAAACATGAAAGCCTGTTCGTCAGCTTCTTGGACTACTGCTTTGACTGCTTTGTTGCAGTGCTACAGGATCCAAGATACTTCTAAGCAAATCTTAAGAAATGTCATAGAAGCTCAAGCCAAATATACTGTAAATCGGGTGTACTGCTCTCCCCGGGCTACTGGGATCACATCAGGGATCCACATCATCAACCTCTTCAGCATTCAACATACCTACTATCCATCACATTTATTACTATCAATGGCACTAAGCAGTAGTATTCTAATGAGTTTATATTGTGGGAGAAATTCTGAGAATATCAGATCAAGAAATATGCTTGGTTTTCAGTTTTTCCAGAGCCATGTTAGGTAGCCACAAAAATTTCTCACCCACTTACCAGTTATCATAGTGAAGCTAGCCACAACCAATAGTAATAGAATTTTCCTAATGAGAACAAAAGACAGCTTGGTTATTGATAAGCAGAAAATAAACACCCCACAACACTTGAGAGATAAAAAGAAAGACTCAAGTCTTCTTATGTATGATTGACTTAATAGCTACAATAAATATACAGAAACAAAACTGTTAATTTGGCAACCAGACAACTTTCATCTAAAGCTGGGTGACAGCTAAGAACAATTTGTGTCTTAAGGACTCTCTCTCAAATAAAACTGTACATTTTGTAAACAGTACTACAGGAGCAATACTTAGTTTTAATACTTAAGTTTAAACCCAGTAATCATCCAAAATAGTTTAATGTTATCCTTGAGTGAAGAATAAAGAATGGATTAGGGTTTTAATTAATTAGAAGAATACTACTGCTAACTCCCAGCTGTTTGCAAGAGAGCTCCACAATCCAGAAGTGGGGGAAGGCAGACGGGGATAATTCCTAAAATATTTCTCCCCTGCAACAAGTCTAAAGAGCTCTATAATACTGAATGCTGCTCATTCCTCAGAAAATTAAGAATTTAAGGTCAGCTTCAAAGTTATTTTCATCAACAAGCAGAACCAAGTTTAGGCTTGACAACATCCCTTCTCCAATCTCTTTCCTCTCTGTTTACATCATCATTAAACTGTTCATCTATTCAGTAAAAAACTGGTAATGGGTGTTTAGGAGGAAAAAAAACAAAAAGTGGAAGGAATCCCTTTACTCTGATACTTCTTTCATGCATGTTCTTTGAACCGGTGCTTCAGTAATAACAGATCCAGTGCTCCTTTTCACAAAAATACAACTGAGCAGTTGCAGACTTGGGTCTCATTTTTTTGACTCCTCTTTCCAATTGCTTTTCCCCCCCATTGCATTCTTTTTAATAGGCAAGGGAAGGAGAAACATTTAAAGAAAGCTGAAGAAATTCACATATCCCCACATCTATTTCACATATAAGACTGATGGCTTTCCTTAGGTGCCAATCATATTTCTATTTAATAAGATAGCCCTGAAAATGCCAGAATTCTGCTCTAATGACCCAAGATGCCCCACCAAGTCTTTGTACTCAACACATTACCATGCATCACTCTTAAAACAAAAAGTATCATTGACAAAGGGAGACTCATGCAATTTATTTCACTGGCGCTTGCATATTATTTCAACTCTAAGACATGACAGGCAGTGCTTTTCTTGGCAGCTGCAGTAGGGCTGGTGTTTCAAAGCTTTGAAGCCAAAGGTCAAAATTTTAGCCACTGAGGAAGTTAAAAAACTCCTCCAATGCAAAATGCAAAATCTGTGTCCCACTATTATTATGAAGCTGAATGCAGAAAATAATAAGTTTATAAAACATTGTAAATGACAATTCACAGGGTCAATAAGGTCTAAAGATGTTCTAAACTTATTTAAGTATCATCACTGGAGTATCATGAGTATCATTGAGTAACATGCCACTGTGGCTCACAGTAACATCTGTCCAGTGAAAATTCCTCCCATCTCCAAACAACTGGCAATGCTAATCCTTCACACAATTGTATCTTTTAGTGCAAAACACACTGCTTATCGATATCTGCTACTTTCAAAGTAGAGCACCTCTGTCTTAGCTGACAATTTGAATGCCAGCTCTGAGCTTGACATGATGTATAAAAATGTCAAATTAACTCATTACAAAAGTTTTTAATGAAAATATAGATGAATACAAATGAGAGTACCTCTGCAGGGAATTCCTATGACAAATCAAGTCTTTGTCACTGACTGAATCACATATTTGATTAAAGAATTTTCCCCCAAGCAAAAATAATTTCACCCGCACACCAGTCACATTTTTTCAAATGCAAGTGATTTCCTTTAATCCTTAAAACCCTGCGTGCAATGCATAGTTATTACACAGAGCTATAAACAGCTATAAACACTTCCAAACAGGACTGGATTATGATTTATCATACTGGAAATCATCTTTCTCTGCTAGCTGTCCTCTGGATTTCTATGGAATTAGGCACTTGATCCAATTATTTTTCCACAGAAGAGAGCCTGAAAAACAAATACCTTAACAAAAATGCCAGGAAGAAGAATATTGCTCAGAGTGTTTGTTTCATATATACACTATGCCATGGGGTGGGTCCAAGGAAGGCAAATGATTTCAAAGAGCCAGCTACTACAGAGTATAAAAGTTGGCAAGAAAGAGGTGCTAAATTTGTATCAGAAGCAGTGAGAGTGAGTGTGAAGAGGGGAGACACATCTACAGCTCCACACAGTGTCTTTCTCCACCCGATGCCCTGCTGGAAACGATGACATTTTCACAACAGCAGTCAGGTCGTTCCCAGTACCAGTTTATCAGCATCACACCTCACAAATACGGTTCAGCATGGTGATGCTCAGGGGCTTTAAAAGAAACAAAAGACTGGAAATGCAGAGCAATAAATCATACTGAATATTGTATTTTAAGAAGGGGCAATTTATAAAAACAACAATAACGGCTCATGACTCTGTTAATTAGCTCTCCCTTCCCAAGTAAGGGCATTTGACAATGAATGCCTCGCTCTCCGGGTTGGTGTTAACGGTTGCGGTTGTGGAACGGAGCTGTGTACAGTACCTCTCCCTGCAGCTTCCAGGATATGTGTGTACACATACGTACACACACACACACGCATATATATATTATACATATATATACCCACACCTCCGGGCTTCGCGGCCAAACGCCGCCCCCCCGGGGACGGCTCAGGGCTTGCGGAGCTCCCCGCGCCCCTGCAGCAACGCCGAAGGCGCCAGGCTTGGGGGGGTGGGGTGGGGAAGAAGGGGTCCGGGCACGTCCCACGTCCCACCGCCGGCCCCGGCAGCCCCCCCCCAGCGTCCAGGGCCGGCAGGCGGGCGGCGAGCAGCCCCAGCCCGGCGGGGCCAGCCTGTCGGGGGGGCTCAGGGTGAGCGGAGCCGCCAGATGCCGGGGCGGGCAGCGCACCCACCTGCGCGGCGACCGCCCAACCGGGACCGGGGCAGCCCGGCTCGACCACGGCTCCTCCCCGGACAGCACCCCCCAACCCCCGTCCGCCTGGGGGGAGCCCACTGCGGGACACCCCCACCCCGCCATAACAGCCACCTCGGGGAGGCGCAGCCCCTCCGCCGCCGCCGCCTCCCCCGCACCAGCGTCGGGCACTGCTGCCGGCACCAGACATCCCTCCGGGATACCCCGCCGCAGCCGGCGGCTCCGCGCCCGCCCCTACCCCACTAGCAGGGGAGAGACACCCGGCGGTAGCGACCGCGACCGCCCCGGCCGCCGCCCTGCTCTCACCGCCCGCCGGGCTCCCGCCTCAGGCCGCCGTGCCTCACTACGCCGCTCGCTCCCGTCGCCCTCTCTCACCAGCAGTGAAGCCGCAGCCCCAGCAGCACAATATGGCGAGCGGCAGCCTCCGCAATGGAGCTCGGGAAATAGAGGGGAGTTACATATTCATGGCCGGGGCTGGGCAGGGGGAGCGCGGATGGGGCTGCCGAGACCGGGCCGCCCAGCGCCCTTCCCCCC
>JANZLQ010000095.1:30476696-30498110 GCA_026212715.1 Elanus axillaris
CAGCGGTGTCGCCCGGCGGGAGGGGAGGGGGGCGGGGCGGGGGCCGGGCCGAGCTCCCTGAGGTAAAACCGCGGTGGGCGACCGGTGCGATTTCGTACTTTCCCCTCAGCGGCGCTGAGGAGGGGATGCGGGCCGTGGGGCTGAGCTTCCCGCAGCCCCGGTGCCTGCCCGGGGGCTGGCGGGCCGGTGCAGGTACCTCCGTGACGAGCGAGGCGGGCGGGATGGCGGCTATGTCCCGACTGTCTGGACTGACCCCGAACAGCCGCTTGCGTCTCATCGCCAAGTGAAGCGATGGAGTGGGGTTATTAAATTGTCTTGGGCAAGACTGGGTCTGCCAGCCTCAGGACCCAGTGGGCCAAACGCATGGCCTCTGGCTGGCCTTTGCTGGGCTTTTCTGGCTGGATGTGCCCTCTAAATTCCATGGCTCTTGACCAGTCTTGCTCTCGGCCACCTTTCCGAATAGAGGAATGTGCCTGCCGTTTGTGGGCTGTGAGACAAAGCTGGAACCCCGGGCAGGACTGAACCGTGAGGCTGGGGCAGTGGCACTGAGCCCGACAAAGGCATGCTGCCATTATCGTGCTCCTCAAATAAGGCTCAGAATCTGAGGCAAGACTTGGTTGTGTTCGTATTTTCAGATGCAAAAGTGAACATTACATGTTTTCAAGCGTCTCTAGTCTGCTCTGCAGTCATAAAAGTGAAATAAGCATTTATCTTCTGGTGTCTTTATTTTAATGTTTGTTAAATTAAGATAGTTTTTATGAGCTTTAAGTCTTCAGTGGTGCCTTTATTGGTCTTGTCATTAACTGTTTTATAGCAAAAACAAAGCAGTACGCTTAGTGTAATTAAATCAAGTAAAAAAGTGAACAGAGATCACCTTGTGAGACGTAAATTTGAATTAATACTTCAGTCTTTAATGATGCAGCAACATCATTTAAGATTATTGAATATGGAGTTTTTAAAACAATTAAATCTGGAGTATTTTAAGTTTTCCTAGAGTTTTGCAGTTAGTAGTCTCATAATTGGAATATTAACAAAGTCCTTGTTCAGACTTTTTCCCTCTTTGCAAAACTTCACATATTTTTAAGAAATTCCAGCCTATGTCAGGTTATTCCTGGTTGTTCTAAGTAACTATTTTTATGTAGTAGCCTTCACTCCCCCCCACTGCTTGTGACCTACACCTCAGCCTATATAATTAAATGCCCACAAGAGCTTGATAAGGTAGTCAGCAATAACATCTCTGTTTTCTAAGAGTGATCAAATGTCTCAGCTAAATCTCAGAGAGACTCAACTGGAGACAGGATTTAACAGTCCTTTTTTGTTCTTGATTAGGTTTTTTTAAAGAATTTTTTTTTAAATGGGCTGTGTTGAGTTCTTTAAGTGTTAAAGTTCAAAGCTGGTACGGAACAGAAAAAGAGATACTGATAAGTTCCTCCCTTTAGAATGAAACTAGTCAGAATTAATGACTGAAATTTTCCTGTTCATCAGTGCCGAGGAAAGGAAGACGTCGTCTGTCAAGCTATTGCTGTACCAGACAGTGTTCTTTGGTGAAAATTGTCCGCAGTACTGCGGTGAGTGAAGAAGTTCTATGTTAATGTACCACTGTTAGGAAAATTTTTTGAGATGAAAAAACCTAAATGAATATTAGGTCGTTGAATGTTGCAAAAATAAGATCTGCAAAATGAAAGCATATCGTTGTAAGGAAGGCTGATCTCTAAAGGTAGATGGAGTGCGAGGTGGGTTGGAAGTATCTAGTAAAATGCAAAACTATACAGTGGCACGTAAATTAAACTATAAACATTTTTAAGAACATTTTGCTGAAAGGGAGATAAAAAGAAATTCAACACAGTTAAGTTGTGCTAGTGGTGTCCAACCTGCCATACTTATGAGAATATTTATTTGACTTTGTTTTACGTTTATAAGAATTTACCATTTAATAATAGCACCATGGATCTTCTCTGCAATGTAGTGTTCTTGCTACTTTTAAGGATGTAAAAAAAAAAAAGGCCACCAAATAATTTCCACATGCAGGCTGGCTGTCAGTCTGCCGAGACATCAACATGAAGAAGGTTTCCTGTTCAGGGGAAAAATGTGGTGCAGATGCAGAGTTCTGCTCCATACCAGGTACCCTGCTCGGTACAGGAGCCAGGACACTACTGCCTCTGCAACGAAGGCCCTGGGGCCAGCATCCTGGGTGACACAAACAGGGGCATGGCCTGGAGATCAAGGGGGAGATTAATCTCTTATGCTCAGCACTCATTGGATCACATCCAGATACCATGTCCAGTTTTGGGGTCATAGTCAAATGCCTAGGAAGGGATTTGACAAAAATGGAGCAAGGTCAGGGAGGCCCCCAGGGTGGTTGGGGCTCAAGCACTTGACCTGAGAGGAGAGGCCACAGGAGTGGGGCTTGGTCAGCCTGCGGATGTGGGGACCCTACACTATCCAACCCATGAGGTTATTGAGAATATGGAGCCAGGGTTTTCTGAGTGTTGTAAGGGAACATGGTGAGAGGTGACAAACTGAAAATGAAAGGTTTGGACTGAACACAGGGAAAACCTATTCCCCATGAGGACACTCAAGCAGCAACACAGTTTGCCCAGAGAGGTTGTGCCATCTCCATTCTTGGAGGTTTTCAAGACTCGACTCGTTCAAGCCCTGAGCAACCTGGTTTGACCACAGAGATGACCTGCTTTGAGCAGGAGGTTGAACAGGCACTTCCTGAGGTCACCTCCAGCCCAAGTTATCCTATCATTCTGATTCTGCATTCACAGTGCAGACAAGGAAACCTGGGATATGGATAATGCTGTATTTCAAACCTTTGCATATGTGAGCATTTTTGTTCTTTACAGCTTTCTCTGCAGCAGGTAGAAAAACCATGCAGCATGATAGCTGAAAAAGCTTTCATCAGCTCGTGGTTTCCACTGTTTGTGGTGTAATGGAAACATTTCTTCTGCTCCTTGCAGCAGTAAAATAATAGTAAAGAAAATTTCTCCAGTCAACTGAGACATGCTGTTTCCATGTCCTCCTTCCAGGTAAAATATTTATTACCTGTTAAAGTGATTGAAGGTCACCCATTCACTGCCTTTTAGAAATGAGTATAGAGAGAGAAGAAAAAGGAAAGTAAAGCACTCCCATTTTAAAAGGCTAGAGGCAGGGAACTGTAAATGATAAACGAAAGGTGGGAGAAGGTAGGAGGAAATGTCCATGTTGGTGCATTACTTTGCTGTGGTACATTACAGTAAAGACAGACAAATGTATAAATAATTGATAGCAAGGGAAAAATAAATAGGTGAGATGAGGTAAGGTAATTGGTGGTATTCCAAGTAGGCTAAGAGAGTTGTCTGCCTTAGCATTAGTAAAATACTCAATCCTTTTTCCCATGCTGGCTGCACCGTCAAATAGAGCAAGAGAGATTTCTGAGGCATTTACCCTTTGTGCAGGTTACAAAGTGTTGTACAAAGCAGCCTTCCTTAGGATCAAATCAGATGGAAGCAAGGCAGGGAGAAAGAGCACTGAGGTTGTTCTTCTGAACCAACACTGGCTCAGAATTGATGGGTTTGCTAAAATTTAAGATTAGATTCTTTAAAAAGAAAGCAGACGCAAGCGAGCTGTGTGATCTTTAATGAAAAATATTCAATATTATGAATGGGAAATTAAACAAGATTGCTCAGCACAGACTGTATTGTGGCAGGTCACATTCTAGCAGAAGTTCAGAATACAAGAAAACCCTCTGTATACTTGCGTGTTTACTCTAGCTTCAAAACTAAACTAAGATACCTTAACAAGAAACTTTTGGGTGACAGTGGTATCTTGAAGTCACAGGCACCATTGGCACAGGTAGATGGACTGATGTGACATTGCCACAGTGTGGCTGTAACTGCAATGTACCTCTTCTTCTTGCTAGAGCTGTAACAATCTGGTGGAAATCCCAGTGGCAATCTAGAGGAAAAGCCTTTCTCTGGTTCATAAGAGAGCTGCAAAAAGGTATTGAGGAATTAGGCCCTTCCATCAAGTCATAGTTCACTTTCCTGAAGGTATTGTGTTTGAAGTAGGGTTCTCTGGCTGTAGCTAGGTTTACTAGACCCAAAGTAATCAGTGATGGAATGTACCTTTCATGCCAAGGCAGAAGTTAGGTCACTTTATGCAATATTCAAATGGGCATCTTGAAGATAAGAGAAAGGAATTACTTTGGATATACTTGCTAACAGTGTAGTAGATGATGCTCAGCAGTAATAAACATCTGGAGAGATAGGCTTATCATCTGTTTTGGTAGTGGGTCACACATTCTACATGCTTGTTTGTGTATGTGGTGAAAGCAATTCAATGTGTGTCAGTCAGCTCTGCTATAATCTGTGTTAATTTCCTGGACAGGTAGTTAAGATAATACTCTGGTAATATATTTGCAGAACTTTGAAAAGGCTGTGCCTCTATTCTGAGACTCATAGACAAAAATAAGTGGGAAGGAGAAAGCCATGGTATATTTACTGCTCACAGAGGTAACGTGAATAAATGGGAATTGTAGCAGAATCCATGTTATTCAAGGAACAAAATGCACAAATTAGGGATTCTATCAGCTTTATTAATTTGGAAAAGAAGTTTTGCATGAGACACTACAGGTTCTTCATTATTCAGGCCCCACCATTATTAAGTTCCTGTTTTCAAAAAAGTCACTGAAAACCAGTATGTAGCCAGCATTTGGACAATCAATGCTGACCCAAGAGGGAAAGATATTGCTAAAGATAGCAGGTTTTAAGTCCTGAATAAACTAGGAGTAGCAGAGATGGGAACCGATAGTAACATAGCAGATCTTGTTTAGGAAGAGTCAAAGACTTGTTTTCCCCTCCAGTGGATCCTAAAAATGTTGATGTATCTGACCCTAATATAGCCTTAATAAACTCATGACTGCAATGCACTTCTTAAGCAGTGTACAGAATTGCAACAGATTTTGAGCAAGCAGGGGCATAAAGTCTTTCACCGGCTTTGCTGGAAACAGTATCAGGCCAAGTTCTCTAATGCAGATTGCTTATAAGAAGGCAAAGATGAGAGAGAGTGTAGGGAAAAAATCTAAACTTTTAACTGGCAATATAGTCTAATAGCTTTGGGAGTTGTATGGGCATGAAGCATTCCAGTGTAGATAGAAGCCAAACAATCATACAACCACAACTGGTGAAAAACAGTAGTACAGTGGTAGTAATTCAGAAATATTTAGTATTTTCCAGACAGTGTTTTCATAACACAATTAAACTGCATGGTTCTGAAAGTAATCACATCAGCAAAGTAAAAACAGGTCAAAACTAGCCAAGAACTTCAGAAATAGCTGCAAGATAGTATTTTCTACTTCATAAATGAAGTTTCAGACAGTGATCAAAGGATTTTGCCAATTTAAAAAATGAAATAGTTCAAAATAGCATACCCCTGAATTACAGAAATGGCTGTACAAATGAAAAAGTTAGTATATGAAGTTCAGATTTCTTAAACATTTCAAAAGGCAAAACCCCAAACTCACTTTGTCTGGAAAAAAAACATATTTGCAAAATCTATAGCCTTAGGGCTTGTGCTCAGAAATACACAGTGTTTTCAGAATATTCATACTTTGAGTAGACATTTTATGTCTCCTTAGTTTGTGAAAAGTCTTCATGGCACATTAAGACTGCAAATTAATTTGACTGAAATAACAAAGCTGGATAATTAGAGGTATCATTTTGTAAAGGCATGCTTAATTCTGGAGTGGGGTAGCATGCACTTGATGGCTGGTATTAATTCTGATTTTGATATTAAGACAGTATATTAACAGATGTAGAAATGCACAGAGATAAAAATGTAATATTTAATCAGGTAATTAGACAGCTTATTAAAAATATTTTCATTTGGTGGGGACTTTATTTTAGGCATTTCCTTTATCCCTTTAATATGTTAAGAGAATTGATTCCATTTATCTAAAATATATTGTTTAGCCACAACAAAAACAAAGGTAATAATTGTTTCTTCTTGCACTTGATGCCAAAGAAAATCAGAAGTGAATAGATAGAAGCTGTTTTATCTGCCTGAAGTAGCAACTTTCTGACAGTGTTTACAGCCATTCAGGTACCCTAACATAGGCATGACTCTACTGCTGCTAGTTTACATTCTAGTGTAGATTCTTGCAGGTGAAACCAGCTGTCTGGTCCTACTTTCTTGTCCTCTAAGCTATATTTTCAGAGTACACTGATCTTTTTTGGCTTGAATTGACTAATGATTTATCTCTGATAACAGAATGTTATTCTTGTCCAGCTTATTTCAAGGGATAAGAGCAACACAGTAAACACGTGTGGTTTCCTTCTACTTGTGGGATGTTGTGCATTATGACCTGTTCTATGTAACTAATGGATATTCAAAATTCAAGCTACTAAAGATAAGCTAATGGATACCCTTCCATTCCCAGAAATCCGGGGCCAGGAGATAAAGACAAAAGAGTAGTAACTCATAAGCAACAGGAAAGCAATAAAATCTTGCTCCTCTTGAATGCTAAGTCAAATGAGTCTTCTAACTAAGAGTATGTCTAGAAACAAAACCAGAAAAGGAACTCCACTCTCTGTAGTAACTGCTCTAAGGCTTACTACTCCTAGCCTGGGAGTATTCTTCATTTTCTCACTGAGCATTTTTGTTCCCTTTTGAAGGAGATTAGAGTATGTGTGTGACTTGCAAACTGTCACTGACCTTCTGTTCTCTCGTAGCCATGTGCAATAAAGATTCTTAAACCTTTCTTCTCTTCTTGAGGGACAAAGTCCTGCCATCCCGTAACATGCTTCCCACTAGTGTCATGGCTAGGGGCAAAGGCTAGTTTCACATGCTATGCAGGGGCTTCTGCAATTAAGCAGTTGTTTCAACATGTGAATCATTGTCAGTCTGCTTTAAAGACTTTTAACATTTCTCTGTTAGATTTGCTAAAGGATGACTTTTTGAAATGCTTTAGTGAAACAGAAGTGATTCCTGTGGTCACCTTCCTCTGCAAAAGGGGCGATAAATAAGACAGAATCCAGACTAGGTGTAAAGCTGCATGTGTTTTTCCTGTAACTCCTTTTTTACTACTTCATTTACATTTTGAATTATAAGAAGTGGATTGAGCGGAAAGATGATTTTTTAATTTGTTTTTTACCACCTTGTTTCCTCAAAATAGTTGAGGAGATTTTGCACATACTTTCAAAAGGATCTAAGTAGTCTCAGGGCAAAGAAGAATGCATAATGCTTCAGCTCTGGTGTGTAACGGAGGTAATTTGAACAGAAATAGGGACATGATAACACAATTTTTACAACTTTTTAATTTGTGATTTGGGAAACATTTGCAACATCCCATCCTCTGCAGTAAGGAAACAAATGTGATTAACACTTATTGAATGTGGTTTCCTGTAGGGGAAATTCTGTACACAATGTTTTAAAGTAGGCATTCTTTTAATAATAACTATATATATGCATTGGAAAGACAAGGTTAAAGGCCTCTGAAGCATTGGAGGTGGTGGCATTTGAAGGAATAGCTCTACAGACTGAGACTAACCCATAATAAAGCTATCTCTTGCACTGACTGACTTTTCATTTGTGGTGAAAAAATTGCGCTGTGTCCTGGAAAACAAATTTAACAATCGCTGCTCTCACCCTAGAGCTCTAGGCAATATGTTAAGTATGCAATATTTTAGGTATGTGACACAAGACATCATGGCAGTAAGATGAGAAATGGGGCAATGTTTGTAGGTAGAAGCAATACCTGCATACAAGTTGTCCTTGGGATCCAAAACAGAAGTAGCAAACTTCAAGCTGAGAGTTTAGATGGAAACACTGAACTTGCCACTGAATGTTTCTGTATTGAAGGCCTAACTTGTAGCTGGTTAATACAGCTATTGATCTCAAATGAGGTGCAAGTAACAGGTTTTTATCAATAGCTGCCTGGATGATATTTAAGATAACTATCTGGTGCCCTCTTGCGGAGTTTTTTTAAATCAGACAGTAGTAGAATGAAATGCCTTACTCAATCTTCACAGTATCTGCAAGGATCTCCCTAAAGGAGGGCACAAATAAGTTTAGTCACATTTGTAATTGTAGCTATATCAAACAGATGCAATCAGATATAATTTTTTTCCCTGCAATTATTAGCTCTGCAAATATAGAGGGTTTTTCTGCCAGTGAATGGCCCAACCAAGAGCACTTTTGCTGAAGTTATTGAAGGTTTATGCTTGCACTTAAAAGCATGCCAGAGGTAAATAAGTATAAGGATGTCTTGGCCTGTTGTGTTTATCTCTACAAGGCCATTTAGAAAGTGATAAACAAAAGTATATTTTTAAATAGACAGTCAAGGATAAGGACAGAAGCAGGCAAAGAAGAGGAAAGGGGGAAAAAATCCTGGGAATAAAAAAATTAGTATAGAATTTCGTCATCCCTCGCTTAAGCATCAGTTGTAGCAAAAGCCTGGCTACTCCTTCCCTCTTTTTATACCTTATTTTAAAGGATTTTGCATAGCACAGACTTACCTTGCTTTGTAGCTGGTCAAAGCATGTGATCCCCACATGACTGTATCATCAAGTGTGGCCTAATTTCCGTAAGTGGAGAAGCTCAACAGATGATTGTGCCATACTTTTCAGAGGCTGGTTAAATTTTGCAAGACTATCCCTGAGCTATGTTTTCAAATATAATTCAAAAAGGTTTTCTTTTAACTCATCTGTTTTTTCCATTATTTGAACTTAAGCAGTGACCTCAAGAAATAGTGAAAAATAGGTGTATGCCAGCTCTGTTCTTGTTCCCAGTCAGCATGTGACTCACCAAAGCAGTTCTGCCCACTTCTTCGTAACACAGCTCTTTTCTTGTAAATATTAAGAGTTGTTTAACTCAAAGACAGTCCTCTGGCTATAGTCTGGACAGCCCTTGAATTTGGGGCACATAGATCTGAACTCTAAATTATTTGGGGGTGGTAATGCATATTGCACATACTCACATTTCAGTCCATCGTATTAAGTAGGATTTTGCAGCCCAATTTCAACTTGTACTACAGACTGCCTGTGTGAACCTAAGCAAGTCACTTAAGGTTTGTGAATCAGCTCCCCCACCTGAAGACAAAGATAACAATTGTCAGATAATCTTCTAAACAGCCTTATGAATTACAGATCTGTAGTGGACTTTGATAGGTGCTGGGGGCAGGCATTATGTTAGGGTAGATGTCTAAAGAAGAAATAATTTTCCTTTCTGGGTTCCACCTCCACTCTTCTTTCATTGATTTCAGGCTAAGGGATAGAAAAGTGAGATCTTGGCATTACTTGTATTTAAAGTTTGTTGTTCTACTATTGGGAAAATTTTTGCCTTCCAAATGACCAGCAAGAACACAGTTTAGAGAAAAATAGCCTACACCTATTGTCTACAGCCTCACACATCTGGTTCAAATTTGCTATAAGAGGAGAAATGAGATGTGTAATACAGGTTTGTGAACACAGCAGATACATATGCCCGTACATGCACAGACACACACACGCACGCTGGATGCAGAAGACAACCTTGTGGATTCAGTTAAATCAGGCAAAAACTAGTGAGAAGTACATCACTATTTGTTATAATGGTTTGCACATCTCTTGTAAAGAACCTGCATTTATGAAGTCTACCCTACTTCTCAATATGGTCTGCTAATGAGGACTGCCGTGTTGCTGAACATCTTCATAAAGTAGGACACAAAAGGCAGTTCAGCACTTACTCTTGCATTGTTCTTTTTTCCTCAGATGAAGTCTGTCAGAATATGGGTTTAGAAGTTAGCTGCCTGGAAGTGAAATCCCATAGAACTGAGGGTCTTTTTTAAAAGTTGTCAGAATTTGTTATTATCTTCAGAACAAGCAGTGGAAAGGCTACAACCTATTTAAGGCAAAGAGGGAAAATTGGAACAAGCCAATCTTTCCAGACAAAGAAAATGACAGGTATTAATATACAGTCATTTTAAACTTCTGACAGGAGATAATTCCCCACAATATTTGCATTGTATAGTTAAAAAATGGCAGTATTAGTACATGTTTTAAATTATTCTGTTTCCATTACCCTCTTCATGGTTAGTTGATTGGAAAGATTGATAATGTGCCTCAGGTTCCTAGTCATTATGAGTTTATTTTTCTGTATTGATTATTGCAAAGTATGTGAGCAAGTGTGATCAAAATAGATTATTTACATTATACAACGGTGTGGTCTGTTGGGGCAGCACATTTACAAAGCCATCGAAAGTGGTTTCAGAGAGAGATGACAGATTACTACAATGTTTATCGTTGTTACAGTCTCAGTGGGAGTCTGGTTTAATCTAATTAACGTAACAGTGGGAACACAATGACAATAAAAATTAGAAGCACTAAAGAACTCTTCTATTATGTAGCCAGTATGACTGACTGGAAAAGAGAAGCATTGCAGTGAATGCAGAACAGAAGAATGCTCAAGGGTGACTAATAGGTCAAAGAAGCTTTTTTTGTAACATTAAGCTGGGAGTTTTTTCCACACAATGTGCTCTAAGCACCTACTTTAGGTATTCTGAATTGCCCTCTGTGTACTTACATGCCTCTGAATTGACTAAGCTAGCAAGATAGCTTGGGTCCTCTAAATCATACCAAAATTAGATGTATAAGTGAGCTAAAGCTGAACTTCTAGCTTTCTGCCCAGGTCCAAAATTGTAAAAGTAAGCTACAATACAATTTGATGTCAAGCTTAGAAAGCTAAGGATGAGAAATTGTTGAAGATATGATTTGACAGATTTAATTAGGAAGACAAAAACCTGATTGTAAGTTCTTAAAAACAGATCTTCATTAGTTTGGGGTTTGTTGCTATTTTTTATTTTTAAACTCTTTAAGTTACAACTTTTGAATAAAAAAATTGAGGGGGAAGGAGGTAAGGAAGGAAGGAAGAAAACAGAATGTAATGACTCTCATCAGGTAGTGATTCTGTACTATCTCCATGATTAAGATGCATAAATCATACCTACTTTCAAAAAGCACATGAGTTGCTTTGAAAATGACATTTTCTCAAAGGTCAAAGCTTGAGATTTTGAAACACCTCGAAGTTAGTGGAAGCAGGTAGGAGAAAGCTGATGTCTTTTCTTTTTCCATAAGCCACAAAAATCAGAGGTTTTGGTAATAATTTAGCAACAATAGAGAACACCTCCTTAAGAAAAGTTAAAATAAGCCAACTTCAAACTCTGGAAGCAATTTAAAGAATACCATTTGAAAGGAGTTCCATCACTAATCATAAGCTAAGTGGTAATGTGAGGAAACTGTCAATAGATACCAACTGTCAATAGATACCAAAACATTTACTACCATAAAAGAGTAGGCATTGTTGGAAGCTTTGTTATGTACTTTTGTATTCTTTACAGAACTGCCTACTATGTTTCGGGAACAGGTATGCTGAAGTAAATCACACAGTAGGCTGTTTCCGTTCATGAAACTTTGTGGGTTCCTTTTCCCGCTACTTTCAGTGGTTTATTTTGCAGAAGTCTAGTGGGTTGGTGTGCATCAGGAGATTTTGGGGGGAGGGACAACCTAAATCCACATCACAAATATAGAAATGGCTTTCACAAAGTTCCAGGCTTAGCACACGTCCTGATCCTAAACACTTACCTCCAGCAGGAACAGTTGGAGCCCCACTATGTTATTCACATAGTACAAATAACGTAACATCGCATCATACGTTAGTCAGAGAAACAAAAATTACTAGTGCATTTTTAGGAGGCTTCATCCTGTCACTCAGCACTAGTCCAGGAAGTCTATAGAAAAAACATCTGTGTCTAAAGAAGTCAGCAATTGTCGTGGTTTAACCCCAGCCAGCAACTAAGCACCACACAGCCATTCACTCACTTCCCCCCCACCCAGTGGGAGCGGGGAGAGAAGTGGGGGCAAAAAAATAAAGTAAAACTCATGGTTTCAGATAAGAACAGTTTAATAGAAAAGAAAAGAAGGAACTAATAATGATAATAATAACAATAATAAAATGTCAATAATAATACAAGGATTGGAATATACATTCTCCTACTGAATCCAAAACATAACACTAAACCAGCTACTAGAAAGAAAATTAACTCTATCCCACCAAAATCAGGACAGTGATACAGAGGTCTTGGACAATGAAACTATAGAGTACACACATGTTTCCACAAAGCAGCTGTATTTAAGTTTCCACAAAGCAGCTGAAAGTAAGTTTTTAGTGTACTTCCATGTGAAAGAATTTACAGTAGTATTGTATAGCCATTGATCGGAGAATAATCAAACAGGCCGCCCTGCAGAAGGATTTTTTCAAGGACACCTACAGAAATGGCCAGTATCTATGAATTTTTACTGAAAACAGGCATCTACTTCTCATCTTCAACCTACAAGTAAAAAGCCTTCCAAAATAGATGAAATACAGTAAACATGGCAGCAGAGCATTAGCCAAAATTCAGAGCATTCTCTGTGTTCTGCAAGACATAATTTCTCTTCTTAGATTCTTGTAGCTTTTTGATGATAAACTAGAAAAATATGATTAAGAGAAGTCTTGGAACACTGAGCGGAGATGAGGAAGCAGTGTGAATGAATTGACAGAGTGTAAAAACGACAGCAAGGAGGAAGGAAACAGAAGAGAAAGTGGTTTGGCAATCAGTCCATGAGAGGAGAATGTAGCAATGTGGTGATTAAGTGCTCAGCCCATATTGTTTCCTCTTAGGTGAATTCTGAAATTTCCTCAGGGTTTGTGCCCCATTCCTTGCCTTTTGTGGGAGTTGTGACCACTGATTTTCATCTCCAGATAAAGAAGTGGATTCATTCTGTCTCACACTAGGGGAAGAGGACCCATACGTGGAGCAAATTTTCTGTCTTGGAGCTGCTGTTTCAGATTGTTAAAATCTCAGCTGGATGACCAGAGAACCTGCCGTCGGGAGGCAGAGGTCAAGTCTCTGAACTTCCTCTGCTGCAGATACAATGGTCCTTTTGTGCAAAACACTTCGATTTGGAACAGAGACACAAATTCTGTCTGCTTTTTCTTGCCTCTACTGAGTGCAGGGACAATCACTGCTACATAGCTATTGCTACCTTACTACAGAGATGGACTAGCAAGAAGGCTGAAGGTGGTATGATGGTGGTGAGGAGGCAGTGAGGCTCAGATCAATTTGCTTTAACTTCATCTGAACTCTATAAAGGGAAAAGTAGAAGAGATAGAGAGATAACCTTGAGGAGGTAAAGACACTAATACTGGCTCAGTGAATTTTGTGTGAAGGGTAATTGTTGTCAATAAACCAGAGACAACCAGCTGGACCGTGATAAGTTGAGGATGCTAGGAATAATTTTGCTGACAACTCTTTATTAACAAAGCCTGTTGGAGTGTAATGAGTGGCCACAACCTAGGTATCTGAAAAATAGGGAGGTAACATTTGTGGGGTCAGGAGGGACTTTAGTACTGAAAGACTTTACTAGAGAAAGATGTGGGAGATTCTCTCTAACCAGAACAGCCTACATAAGTAAACGTGCGGGAGAGGGCGCCAGATAGCAAGGAGTAGCTTTGGGTGGGATAACATCTCAGTAGAATAGGAAGAGAACTGCTAGTTTATAAAGTTTTGGTTGAGATTATATTTTGCATAACCTCAGAGTTAGAGTGGACAACTGAGCATCCATGATTTTGGTAGCTAGTGCATTCAGCATTCATTGCAACAGTCAGGATATATGAATATTGACTGAAAATCTGATTCCTGACATTCATGTCAGCAACTCCAGCCTTTGATCAGTTAGAAGTATAATCTTTATCACTCCTCTATAATTAGATGTGTACAGCAAACTCAGCACGAACTGCATAGCTTCCTTTATTTTTATTGTGTCACACTAGTACTTCAATTACAGCCATGTGATACCACTCTCTCCAGTGAACCTGTTCCTTGTTAAACTAGAAAATTCACTTGTAAGTGCTCAAGTTACCCATCCTATCCTCAAATGTAGCGTGCTTCTTAGAATTATCTTCATGCTTGGTGGACTTTTGCAGTCCTTCACCTATTTATATAGGTTGCCACTTGATGCACAACTTTCACTGGGCTATCTTTAAATTCACATCTTCAAACTTCTCCCTATTTCACTGCTATGACAACCTATTGGTAGGAAGACTTTGTGCCCCACTAGTGAAAATCTTCATAACTCGTCTTTGTGTCTTCCCTCCACCGCTGCCCCCTGAATAGCTGCAGTTACAGTCCTGCCAAGCTAATGTAGCACTTTTCCTCACCATCCCTTGCAGATACATCTAAACACAGCAGACATAGCTGTCATTTGTGCAACTCATTCTAGTGATAACTACTATCGAGGGATGGTGACCAGAGTTAAGGCTGGTACTTCATGAGCTTCAGTATATTTTTCCTTGTTTTCAGAGGATTTTCATTTTGCACAAGGCAAAACTCTGGAACGACTCAAGATATCACTGGGCACCCACAAAATCTTTTTTTTGTCATTTATTGTTTTTGTCCATGGACTAACAGTGCAACCAGTCCCTTCAGCTGAGAGCCAGCAGCCAAGTGGATAGCAGCGATAAAGAGAAGGAAGGAGGAGCAAGTGAGAGTTTGACCTCACTACCTTTGTTTAGATTGCTGGTTCTTTTTAGTATTTCCTCTTCTTATTCTTTCAAGTATTTGGGAAAAGAGAAGGGAACCATAGCCAAACCATTATGCATGCTTATTCCATAATCTAAACATTTTTATCGTCTCTCTTTTTTTTTTTTTTTGTTTTGGCAATTGTTTAAATAGCTATAGAAATGTACCAGAGAAATGGAAACTAGTGTTTAAAATTTTGTAAGATTTTATTTTGGGCAGTGTGCCAAGTAACAGGTAATTGTTGGCAGGACTACAATGAGTTTTGCATACTGCTTTCAGTCTGCAGCGGTGATGTATGTGCACAAAATGAAGGTCAAATACAGGCCTTCAGGCAGTGGCTGGGACATTTACAGCTCAATTATACTATATAGGCAAAGTCCTTGAAAAGCTTAATTTTAAAATGGGCTGGGTGGCTGTTGTAGAATATTAATGCCCTCGATTTCAACCTCCTGCCCACTTCCGTGTTCCTTGGTTCTCTGGCACTTGACAGAGTACTTAAAGACCACCCAATTCTGTCCAGTACTTATACAGGCTGTGCAAAGGGGAATAAAAGACTTGGACAAAAGCTAGCCTTCAGGTAGTTCAATCACTAAATATCCAGCATGACATCAGAAATAAAACAAGGCCACTGCTGTTTCTTCTGTTGGTTATTTAGACAGGCAAGCACTAATTTGCATATCTGAACACATCAAGGGAAAACACATTAAGGCTAATACAAAGAAGTTGCTTCAAGGAGAAATTCTGTCTGGATGAAAGTAAAAAAAAAATCACTGTGAGAACAATTAAAAATTGGAATAGGTTGCCAGGGAAGTGGTATAATTTCCCTCACTGGAAATATTCAAGACTTGGCTTGACAGAGCCCTGGACAACCAACTCGATGGCCTTGCTTCCAGCAGAAGTTTGGACCAGATGGCCTCCAGAAGTCACTTCCAACCTAGACTTTTCTGTGATCTATGATAATACTTCTAATCATCATGTTTCAAAGTCGGGATAACAGAAGAATGTTGTTATTTTCTCTCATGTCAGGCAAATGAGGATTCCAGTGTCTATGGAAATACTAACTTTGTTATGAAATAGAAAAGGAAGAAAAAGCAATAGTTGCATTTCACTTACAAAAATTGCAGCCAACTGCGGTCAAAATCAATCTGGTAAAGTTAAACTGCATAGATAACCAGGAGAATATAGGTTTCTGCTAAACATTGTCAAAAAAAGTAATAATTTTTTTTTCTGCAGAGCACTGCTTTAATGCAGTAAATATGCTAGTATGTTCAATACAGTACAGCAAAACAGCTGGACTTACAATGATGGATGTATATATGAAAGCAAGCAATTTTTTAAATGAGTATTATGCTTTCCTATAAAAGCCAAATAAATACTGACATTTAAATTGCTTTGAAACAAAACCAGACTTACTAGTGATTTGATAGTTTATCAATTCTAAGTGGATAGCTATTATATAAAAATGCTCAATTTAGAGCAAAAGGAGATATTGGATACTTTCTCATTTCTACAGATTGAGACTGTATTTTGCACTGCTTCTACAGCAAGCCAGTGTGTTTGGTGTTATACAAATTAGCGTTAACCATTTTAAGAGATGTAACAGACACTGCTAGCTTCGCCAGGCACTTGACGTGTATATGAGTTGCATGACAATAATGCAGGAGTTTACTTTTCTCTTTTTTAAAATTCTTTTCTTAGCAGTACTTTATGTACAAGAACGTATAATAAAGCTAATGCAACCCATTTTATTACAGACGGACTTATAAAAGTTTCACAAGATACAGCAACTGCTGTAAAGATGCTAGCGAGAGAGAACCCATGCCAGGTAACAAGCTAAAAAAGCAGATTACTTGTTACCCACATTACCAACTACGAGAACCACACACTAAGCGTAAGAAAATCACTGCAGAGGTTAAGTAATATACCATTTAATTACATCTGCTCTCCTAAAGGACAATGAAAAACTCTGTGTCCAGATATTACTACCCAAGTCTTGGTAATAATTAATTGCTAAGATTCTTGCTTTCTGATTCACCATAAGATGCTTGTTGCAATTTATATAGCAATGAGTGTTACTGTGGCAGATCCTGCACCATTAGCAAATATAACATGACACAGCATGTACTGGAATGGGGGAACTGCCCCCTGCATGTGCTAGTGCCATCGAGTAGGTGATGTCTTTCTCTTGTCTGAGCAAACTCTGGTGTGACTGCAGATGAGCTGGAGAGGATCATGAGGCTAACAGGATTACAAGGATCAGTGGGTACCTCACCCACTGACATGATTAGTACATTGTGTTCTTTGTTATGAAGGCTTATCACTGTGTGGCTTTCCCATGTCAGAAGCTAGGCTTGGATGGGTGGACTTATGTTTTAAGCATCTGAACTTAATGAACAGAAAAACTTGTGAACATTCTGGGATCCATTTACTGTAAGTTAAAAACCTAGGAGTGCTAAGGTTTTTATAAAATTCTCTAGAAAGAAATGAAGCAGATGAGACAGTCACTTCTGAGGGGGGGGGAAATATAAAAAATCCAAACTATTCAGCTTCCCTTTGTTTATCTCCTTTTGAACTCTTGCAGCCCATTCAGTGTGCAAGATGGTTTAGCAAATCTCATTTCAATCACTACATATGCCTTCTTGGTTAGGCTCCCGATGAGAAGCTTCTCCACGGAAAATGGAGACTTGGAACAGGAAGGCTGTGTTTAAACCCCGTGCTTAGTCTTAATGAATATACTCAGAATAAAAAGCAACCAAAACCATCTGTGCCCAGAAGAAGCAAATCCAGATGTCATGGGGATTTTGTCCTCTCCTTCATTAATCATGTCTGCAGGATCATTCAGCTTCTGCAGCATATGCCTGCTATACTTTGGAAGGGTAGTTAATAATACATGAACATCAGATCACTTAGGAAGAAAGTTTTGATCACATCTTTGTTAATCAAATGGAAACAGAATTTCTTACTCATCTAAGTAGAGTCACACTACAATGTACTTAATTAAGAAGAAAAAATGACAGGTCTAATTTCTAGGTTTTGATGTCTTGCCTCACTAAAGTCTGTTCAAAGACAGTGGGATGCCTTGAGCCTTCCTGTTACCTGAGCTGAAAGCCTTTAACACTACCTCCTGCAAACTGCACCCTATAAACTCATTTCCATCACTTAGGAAGGTTTGGGTTTTTTGTTGTTGTGGTTTTTGGGGTTTGTTTTTTTTTTGTTGTTGGTTTTTTTTGGTCTTCCCAAGCAGGTGTGGCTGCCTATTTGAGGCTGCAAAGAATCCATTGCATCTCTGACAGATGGATTTTTATCCTGGATTTTATGCTGAGATCGACAGATTGAGCTGTGCCTTTTTGTTTGCTCTTCTGTAGCTGTGTGAGCACTATGGAGTGGAAAGTGCAGTCAGCTGTGGTTTTATTTACTGGTTTCTATACGCCATCTCTTATTTCAAGGTGAGGGAACAAATCAATGTGTCTTGTTTGACAATGAGGAAGTTGGCTTCAACAATTAATTTGCAAGGGCCTGTATGTTAGCTGCTTTGATATGAATGTCCTAACTACTTAAATACAGCCTCTAATGGCAGCTGAGCAGGGATGATCACCTCCAGCTGGGTCGTTTAACAGATTTCATAATGTAGTGACTAAGCAGAGGTGAAAATGGTGTTTGAATTTACCAAATATGATTTGTGTATTTAGTAAACAAGAAAAGTTCAACACATATAATTTATTTTAATTTACATATATACAAAACCCTGTAATTACTTGGCCACTGGGACAGGCAAGTGGAGTGAGTATGCAACAGCTGGAGGTGATTCTCAGCTCTGGGGTGCTTTAATTTATAGGAAATAAAATCAAGAATCACATCTTAAAGATTCTGAATTTCACATCTCTATTGAGAGTCTTCATTCCTTCCCAAAATGCCCTTAGTCCTGTGTTATATCCTAACAACCAGAGTTTCCTGCTTACTGATTCCCATTTGCTGCACCTCTTTACTTTCTTGTTCCTCTAGACCTAGCATTGCCCCTCCAACCTTCCAAAAGCAGACTCCAGCTTCAAAGAATCACAAGGCTGACATCAAAAGAACAAGCTTAAAACAGTTAGATTCCTGATATGGCAGGTGACAGGGCCAACAGCACTCCTGCAGTAAAAACAGAGAGGGAAGGAGAGAAGACCAGGGGAACTTTTCACCACAGGGCTTGAAGACAAATTATTTCAAAGTTAAGGTAAGGCAAAATCTCTTGTTCTTGTGAGGTTACTGATTGCAGAGGCTTTTTCTACTGAAGTACTCATGGTGTGTAGAGTGCTTTTCCTTCTCCACAGCCACTGTCTAGAGCTGTACTTGACAGAATCTGTTTATTTGTAATAAATCAATTTTAGAATCTGTTTTTAACAAGCAGCCTTGACATGCAAGTTGGTAATATGCCCTAAGTACTAAGAGCTTGTGTATTTTGTTATAAAGAGTATAACTTGCTTAGAATATATTTACAAGTTTTTATTTGTATTCCAAGTGAACTGGGAACCTAAGACACACTGAAGGGCCCTTATGGATAGGAAAGAAAAGAACACACATTCTCTCAAGTGTGTACCATTAGCAGTGTGCTATTCTCCTAATTTTAGAGAAGCAATTCTGTGTAAGCAGCGTTCTTATGATTTGCTTACCTAGTGTCTTTAAAGCCCAGCTGCTTAAATCCTCCCACTCAAGAATCTGAGGTGTCAAAAGAGAGAATAGTGTCTAGTCCTCATTTACAGTGTAGTTTTCGTGACCTCACTTCACTCTTTGACAACTGAGAAAAAAGAGTTTTTACCCCAAGTTTTCTACCTTTCCACTAAAAAGTATTTATTTTTGAGGAACAGGATGTGTGCTGTTTGGATACTGAGGATGGAAATTCTAGATTTGTAGCAATGCTAACCTGTAGCTGAGCCTTGTCATGGGCTAGGTACATATATATTTACTAAATGCGAATGGAGAACTACTGAGCTCTGATGTGTCACCATTAATGCATTGTGAGAATGTTTCATTGCTGAAAAGTTTCAAAAATCTCTCAAATTATGAATCAGATTAAATTCTGTGGACAAAATTGACATTTATGAATGATTGGCAACCAAGCAGGGTAAAAAGATTAATGTTATTCATAACTTGGTATTTTATGAGCACTGGTATTCAATGAGTATTCAAAAGAATGTTGTTTATATGTTCAATGGCAAGAAAACATAACTGGGAAGAAAATAAGGAGTGAGGAAGGCAGCCAGTAAAGCTGCCTCTTGCATTGGGCTGTGTACTCAGCGGCCTGACTACATTCTGACCTGCACCACCTTTTAAACCCTGTTCTTTCACAGAACTAGGGAAAGACAGAGAGATACAAAGTATATAATTTTACCACCAAGATACTGTCTGCTATTGAAATATACCTTTGCCTTGCTTTTCCTCCTTCATGAGTAGTTCAGACTGTCATCCATACTTTCTGAAGTTACAAAAATAAGGGGTTTTATCTGATTTCTTTCTTTGAAAAATGACTGTAAACACAATTTTTATCTCTTCCCTAGAACACAGTAGCATTTCATATACTGTGTCCACATCACATTTTTTCATTTCAGCTTGATATAAGAAAGAAATTTTTTATAGTAAGAACAATCATGCACTGGAACCACCTCCCCAGGGATGTGGTAGAGTCTCCATTGCTGGAAGTTCTCAAGATGCAATTGCACAGGGTGCTAGATAATCTCATCTAGCCTCCCTTTCCCATGAAAGGTTGGACCAGATGATCTTTTGAGGTCCCTTCCAGCCTGGCCTGTTCCATGATTCTGTGATTAAAAATCTATTAAAATCCTCACTTCTGTTTGTGGGTTTTCAGTGCTTCTTGCCAGTCTCTCAGAATTAGGGTAGTAGCTAAAGCACAACCAACTCATAACTTTTGTTTTCAAGGCTACTTTATCAAAATATTATTTTTGGCTCTCCAGCATGAACAGTTGTGATTCTCTTAGAGTATATTCTGCAGCTAGATTTTAAGACCTCCTTCTAACCTTTTGAAAATAATTCCTAAGAATAACATTCTTCTGTGTTACTAAAATGGAAGGGATTTGGAATATATTACAACCAACAGCCTGTCCTGAGAAAAGGGCTGCTTTTATCTTCTGACTCATCTTCTCTGTACTACTTTTCTGCAACCTGGTTTTGGCTTGCAGACAATAATGATTAACAGTTTCCTCTAGCAACAGATAATTATTATTTATCTGTGATAGTTTTATTATATTTGCAGCTGTCTGTCAACAGCACCTTGTTATCCTGCTTACAGAAGTCAGTGGTCTTAAAATGGCTACTTTCCCTTGGAGAAATCTTATAAGGTAGTTTTGGATAACTGCTTTTCTCTCCCAATGGACTGCATATGCATTTAACTTAAATGCTTCTGGTTGATAACAAACTGTATTTCTGAGGCAATCAAGAAGGTTGTGGGAGTGTACACAGAGGATGAACCCTGTGGTTCCCTCTAAAGCAACGGGCACAGTCAAGTGCTATTATGCAGTGTGTCAAATCAACTGGTTCCTTGGCATGTCTCATTTATAAGTGGACAAGTGTTGGTACATAGGAGAGGTCGCCAACAAGGTGACAAAGATTTTATCAGTCTCTCTGATGATACATCTGCTGTTTGTCAGCTCTGTGGTTGTGTTAAGGACAGTGTGTTTGACTAACAACCACTGAAAGTTTATTACGATGGTATGCCCATTTGCATTGAGAATGGACCTTGTTGTCATGTCTATGTCTGTGGCACATCAGGGTTATATTACAGTTCCCTCTGCAGGGAGATAATAAAGAAGTGTTGTGGAGAAAACTTCCTTCTCCCTCCC
>JANZLQ010000095.1:30498210-30570852 GCA_026212715.1 Elanus axillaris
TCCCTCCCAAAATGGAGTTGGAGGCTGATACAAAATAAGGCAGTGTAGTGACTGTGCACTGCATTTTTTGGGTACGAGCTCCCAGTACTTTCACTGGCTGCTTTATGGGTACAGACCATGAGTGAAGCTTGGGCTCTGGTGACGTAAGGAACCACCTTTTTGCTGATGTCAAGCTGCCACAAGTGAAGTCACAGAGGCAGCGGAGACAGGTCTTCATTCTGTGTTGGGGAGGACGTGCTTGTCCTGGTTCTGTTCACTCATGAGTTCACTTTCTCTGTCAGATAGAAGAGCTCCATCATGTTGCCCTGTAGGACATAATATAAAAGAGCTGTTTAGAGAAGGAACTCTTTGGGAGAGTAAAAGAAAAAAAACCTCTTGAAGATCAGGATTTCATAAGAGAAAAAGTGGGGAAATATTTGTTTTGCCTCCAGTGCTATTTTTGTTTTGATAGTATTACTTTATCATTGATACCTGCAGTGCAGATATGTTACGTCAGACTAAAATCTAACATGGCCAATTTCTTATCTTGGAGAAGGATGGTTTTGTTATTAAGCAGTATAGAAATGGAATCATTTACATCTGTTCCTGACATTGCTCACATTTCTCATGGTATCTTTTAAAGCTGCTTAAGATACAAACTTTGCCATTAAAACATAGCATTTCCTTATCTTAAAAGGAAGATTATGGTCTTTAATTAGCTAGCATTTGTGAAATGTTTGGGGATCTTGGGGATCAGGTATTATTGAAGCATAAAATGTTATAATTAAAAAACTATTCAGTTCTCATTTTGTTTTTACCCTAGCTGTAATTAGACAGGGAGGCTTCCAATTCAGTATGCACACTGACATCTGTTCTTGGGTATAAAGCTTCTGGGATTTGGCATAATTTCATCTACTAAATGACGAGACAGAATAGCAATCCAGTTTACAGCTCATGAATTTTCCATAGTTTATCTCTCCAGACTCTCAGAGCTGACTTGCATATTAGATGTGACTGTACATTATGAAAGGCTTCTCAGATACATTTGATAAAAGGTAAACTACACTCAGTGGAGGCCAAATTCTTCTCTGAGTTATCACCTTTAAAATGCATGACAGTAAACAGTATTCCCTCACCATTGTCTGCTCACACAGCTCAAAGATGTGCAGCAAGCAAACCACAACATCCACCTTTCTGTGAGCAACTGCAAAGCTCTTGGGCAGAGCTTAACAACGAAATATATTGGTAACAGAGTCTGATTCACATTTGACCTCTAGAAGTGCTGTTGATTTAGTATTATATTCTCAGCCGGGATATCTGTAGACTTGTGAAACTCTGTTTTAGTGATGGTCTGGATGAACCTGGTCTCCTCAGTTAAACAATTGCTCCATTACACTTTGGTAAAACTAGCATGTGCCCCGAGAGCGTGAATTGATACTGAAGTTGCCTTCAGTCAGCTTTCTTGAAGGAAGAGGCTGTTTAGCAGAATACTGAACTTGATGTTACATATCATCTTCAATATTTCAAATCTGATCAAGTTTAGTGTTGTTTTAAAACTTTTAAGATTCAACCCAAAAATTTTTAACCAACCTGTGATCAGCTGAGTGGCAAAGTATTAAATGTACCTACTGCACAATCTGCTTAACCATGTTAAAGTGATTTCACAGCAAGTGACAGAGGTGTACAAGCTCAATGAAAAGTATTTAAGTCTAAAATATATAACTTCCAGTCACTGTGAATCTCCAGCATGTCAGCACAATCCATATTCATTGCAATTCATCGACTCCATAGTAAACACATGAGGCACAATAATGTATGGCAAACTGCCCATTCCTGGTCAGCTAAATTAGCGTTACAAAAACAGTGAAACAGATGAGAATACCTTAGCAAGTCACGTGTGGTATAAAGCCTCACTGAAATTATTGTTCAGAGGCAAGGAAATTCAGACAGCTGTTCCATACTATCTTACACTGCTGTGCCGAGGATCTGCAAAGTGGCGCTCTTGCATGTTTTAGGAAGTTGGTTTGATCACTGGAGTATTTTTACTGAAGTGGCATGCAAGTGGGCACTAAAATGCGTAGGTCTATCACTCATCCTGGAATCATATAGTCAACAGTATCCTATATAGGCCACCAGTATTCCCAGTGAGAGGCTGACTGGAGTGGGAAGGTACGGTCCAGAAGACTGAACCACACGAAACCCACGGTGTCTCAACACGCCCTGCAGAAGAAGGTGTCCTGTTTGAAGGACCTTTCAGGTGGTTCTTCCTTCTTCTTGAAAAGTGTTGGAGAATGTTTCTAATGGACTTCAATCCCATCATACCTACCACGTGGTCTTTAAAGTAGCCTCCGTGGAAACTTCAAAGGGTTTCCAAGGGGATGCAGATTTTGAGATGAGGGTGGCATGTGACAGACAGGCATGAGCAGATGGCAGCGCCGCGCATTTTGATATGCCAAAGAAAACAGAGGGGGGCACGTGTGCACAGAGGCACACCCCACTCACCTAGCAGATGGACGCCTTCTCCACCTCCTCGGTGCCTTCTGCTCCCGCCTTCTGGGAGTGGCGGGGGGCGACCGCGGGGTCCCCTCCCGGGCAGGGCAGGGCAGGGCGGGAGGTCGGCTGGCGGAGGGGTGTGGAAGGCGGGGAGCAGGGGCCCGACCTCCTCCGGGCGGCGGCGGGCGAGAGGCGGCGCCAGGGGGAGGAAGCGGCCGCGGAGCGCGGGGCCGGGCTGGGCGGCGGCGGCAGCGCTCCCCGGCAGCGCTCCGCGGCAGCATGGGCGGCTCTGCCTCCAGCCTGCTGGACGAGAGCAAGTGCACCTACATCCGAGGTAGGGCTGTGCGAGGCAGGGGCGGAGCGGCCGGCTGCTTCCCGGGCCTTTTTTTCTGAGAGCACTGCATCTTCCGATCCTGCTTTCTGGTGGGGAAAGCGCGCAAAAAAGCCCCCCCCCCGGTGGGGGGCGGCGAGGAGAGGAAATCCCGAGCCCCCGCGGCGCGGCGGGGTCCGGAGCGGGGCCGGGGCCGGGCGCGGTGCAGCGGCCAGCCGGGAACCCCGGGCAGCGGGCAGGGCTCGGGAGCCAGTGGGGTCAGCGGCGTTTGGACACGCAGCTGGGCTGGTTCGGAGGGAGACAGAGTGCGATGGGGTTTCTTAAACAGCAATGCTTTAAAAAGTCCCGATGAGTGAGTTACGACATGCTGAAGAGCAGACAGTAAAAACTTTCAAGAGCGTGGAGATATGCAGCCTGAAACTGCCCGTGGGACAGTAAGGTCCCAATTCCTCAGCACCGGCAGCTGGAACTTTTCAGGCACCGGCTTTTGCCGAGGTAGATTGGACCAAGACCGTATGGCCTGATGTTTTGCAAAGTCCTTTGAAGGCAGTGGGAAAACTGCCAGGTGGGTATTTAGGGAAACTATTCAGACCTGTGCAAGAACAATTTTTTTAATCCATTAAAATGTTGAGAGAGAAAATGAAAAAAAATTTGCTTTAAACTTATGCATATTACTATTAAACTACAAAGGAAAAGAGCATAATTCTGTATTTTGGGGGGTATTTTTGTTATTTGAGTAGTTAAAGGTGACATATGTCTTGCTCTTGCTTGTCTGCCTGCTCTCCTTGTCGGTAGAGTAGCAGGTAAAGTATTTACAAAGCAAATTTTAAGGCTGGAGATTCACAAGTGAAGTAAAAGTTTGCATGTGAAAAGGAAGCCCTATTGCAGTATATTACGTATTATGCATCTGAAGCCTGTGAGAGTCCTCGCTGCTGTGGACTGGGAGATCAAACTCGGTGCTGATGATTCAGACCATAGGGTGACTCCTGGGTGGTGCCCACAGCCGAGCTTGTCCTTTTATTCTGTTGCTTTGGGATTTTTTTGTGGTGTAGGGGGAGTGCAAATGTTGAACTGCTCCTCTCTTAGGACTCCTTTGAAATCATAGTGGATCTTTCAGGAGATTCCCATAGTGGGAAGGACATCCAAATATTAAATGGCTTTCACCCAAAAAGCAATCAGCAAAGCTGCCAGCCTCACATGCGGAGATTTTTCTACAGTGTTGCCTCAGTATTGTCATCTTTTCCTGCCCCATTGAGGGTGGTTTGAGGTCCCATCAGAGCCACGAGGGTGCAATGCCCATGGACTTCTTTTTTTCTTTACACTCATCCCCATGCTGCAGCCAAAATCGCATTTCCACAGTTCAGCATTTTAAGTTGTCTGGTCCCTGACTGAGTGAGGGCAGTTGTGAGCACTTGAAAAGCCTGATGTCTAATTACTGCAAAAAGCCCTCCCAAAACCAAAGTAGGATATTCAAGGAGCTTATTATCTTTTTCACAGCTGTGCAGGAGGAAATTGTACAGGTCTTTGCCCTGGACACCATCTAGAATGAGAACAGGGAGCTCATGATGAGGGTTGGGAAATCCATGTCTGTTTGGATGCGTGTGAAACTGGACTGGATGTATGTATCTGAGACTTGCCTGTAGCTCAAAGGAAGCATGCCTTTGCCTTGCTGAGAGCTGTGTGCTCTTCAGGCACATCCCTAGTTTGCCTATCACATCTTTGCACAGGCAAGTAATAAAACGAAACCATTGTGAAAAAAGGAAGCATTGTGCTTATCCCCCAGTTCAAGCCTGCCATTCTTGCTGTAAGTGAGGATCCCCCACTCTAAAGTCTTGCTTTGAAAAATAATTAACGAGGCACTTTGTATAGAGGCTGCCTGTAAATTAGTATTTCCAAGAAGAAAAAGGAGTCAGGGAGAGCGTCTTAAATAAAAACAGAGTGAAGTCCAACCAACTCACCAAACCTACTGCTCATCTTGAGGCTGGAGTCTGCAAGATTCAGATCTTGCTTGTCTTACACATCTCAGTCTGATGTATTTCCAGAGCAAGTGCTGTGGTGAGCTCTCCTCATTTGAAGAGGAAGCGAGCTGAATTGCTGATTCTGTAGATTAAATAAGCAGTGCATTTTTTAGCTGGCTTTGTAAAGGTTTGGTGAGTTCTACTGGGGGCCTAGCAGCTTTGGGTTTTTTTTTTTTCCTCCGAAGATGATGCAGGGGGGTCCTCAGTAAAAAGGGAAAGGAGCTACCTGTTTTTTGCCAGTAGAACTGTCAATCCATAGTGCTTGAGTGGGGTGGCACTGGTGAGGGAGGTCATGAGATAACAAGCTCAAGGATGCTGCCTCGCACATCTTATTCAGAGACTGCAGCCAGTGACATTCTCCAAACTATGTGCATTTTGGGATGCTCACTCATATTGGCCCAAATATCAGTAGACTCAAGACAGGAAATCCTGAGTATAACTTCAAGTGATAGTTTGGTCTAGATCATCTCTAGTGCTCCCTCCCATCCAGCACTCCAGTAAATAAATTTATATTTGCAATCTGTACGTCCTGGTTTCAGCACTAGATTTTTGCATTTCCCTTCACATAGCTTGGTGGAGGGCTTGTGCCCCCATCTCCTTGCCTTTGCAGCAGAAGCTTGCTGTGGTTGAACACTGGCATCCTTCAAGTTAGTTCCTGCCACACTAACCTTAGCCTGCAGCAGAGAATATTATTTGGGTGGCATGTCAGCTCTGCAGCATGCTGGGCTGCTGCCTGCAAGGTGGGGGGGTTAGCCAAAATTGTGTGGGGCAGAGTTAAAGATGACTGCTTGAATGTGTAGCAGGATTGCTGCGTGGTTGCTGTCATGATGGTGTAATTTAATTTCTTGTTGCCGTAATGATAATTTAATTTGTCTGAAGCCATGTCCTTGTATTGTAAAGCCTTGTGGTTTATTTAGACAGCATTTAAGCTAAAACACAATGTAACAAACGGAAATGAGCGACTGAGGGCTAAAGGGGTGGATGGAGTTTTCAGCAACAAACTGGTAGGGTTTCTTCATCAACATGCGTACAAATCTACAGGTTTTCTAATTTCAAAAGTCTGTTTGCTCACATTGTCTGAGGGATGATAGGAGAACAAAACAAGGACAAAAATTATGTGCTATGTAAAATTATGTAAAAAATATGTACAAACATACGTGTAGGTGTCTATACAAATCAGTGAGAACATGGCTCTCAGCACGAGCACCCCCAGGGAGAGCCTGGGAGAGACTTTGCTCTGTGCAGTTCCCTGCAGGTGAATAGGCGCCAGCCTTGTCAGACCAGTCAAAGAAATGAATCCCGGGGAAAATCATGAAGACATCCTACATGGAGTCTTGGTTACTGAATGCAAAGACTGTGATTTCCACCTAAACCAACTTCTGTGCTCTTAAGGAAGAAGTGATAGTATTGAATGAGCCAAATTGCACATCATTGAGATCTGTGTATACTTGTACATGGGGCACTATCTTGAGATAAGACATACCTGAAAGTCAGCTAATATAATTATTGACCTAGTAGTGTGCATTTCCTGCAGCAAATAATGCCTAAGAAGAGAACATACAATGCCAATGTGTAATTTTTCAAGTGGTCTTCACAGCGTGGTACATGTGAGGCTGTGTTTGAAACTGCAAGAGCAGGGCTCATCCTTATGAAGTTTGAATCGGGGACAGGTACTTCACAAGCTGCCTAAAGACTTATTTGCAGATGGCAGCATTTTGCAAAACAATTTTTATACTCAGAAAATCTCTGCATTAAGAAACTATATATATATAGGTGAAGTTACATTTTGCAAGCCATCACAAAATCTTTTGTCTTTTTCAAGCAGAAATTACTGAAAATTGGTCATTATTGTGGGATGGAATTGTGACTAAAATGTCAATACATGATATTTCTTAATCCTACCTGAAGGAAATTAATGTCATAGTAAAATAATGGAAAAATGAGTCATCAGGGACTACTGTGAGCGCTCAGGACAGCTTGTGTCCACTGGGAGAAGGTGGGGGGGGGGTATTTAGGGGAGAGTAGGAGTCCATGTAGTGCCAACAAGGAGGACTGGGGCAGAAAGCCAGACCACATGCACTGCAGCATTACTAGTCTCAAAACCACAGCAGTTTCAAAGGTGTCTTCTGTACTGTGTAGCGCAACCCTGTTTTTCTAACCATACCTATGGAAAAATATTTTTTCCATTTACTTAAGATCCTTAAGATATTTTAAATATACATACATTATCAGCAGTAAAATGATTTAAAGCTCCCTGAAATTAAAATAAATTTTAATAGTAATTCCTCTAGATTTTGAACTGAGCTCTTAAAAAAAGAAGGAAAGACTTGTGGCAGAGATAATCCTTCTTTGTAGGGTGTTGCTGGGGCTACATGGGAATTATTCAGGATGCAAGTGAAATAGACGGAGTTTAAAAAATGGCAGTAATAATTAGGAGACTGGGAGTTGGTCATGTGAAAAGAGTTTATTAAAAAAATTAATGCTTTCAGTTTGATGAGGCATGGGCTAAACTTGGGATGGGAGGTGTTCATTGCATGATTTGTCTAATGATATTTAATGAGTGTTACACCCAACAGGGAGCGGTATAGGGCAGTAGTGGGGAGTTATGGACTCAGGGTGCAATCATGAAACTGGGGAAAAAGGTGAAAGTGGCTATTAAAACAACTTAGTAGTATGCCCTGAGAGATTGTGCCAGAGGTTTCAAGGTTGCTGATAGAAAATTTTTGCTTTGGGTCTCTAAATACTAGACAAGAAACAATCAAGGAAGCAGGTCTCACAGCAGAGGGAAGGTGGAAATGGCCCCTAGAGTCTTAATGATTTTCTATTTCTGCAATCTCAGCAGCAGCAGCAGTAGTAGAGAACCAAGCTCTGCTCTGTCATGTGTGGTCTGTTGGGACCAAATTTTTCTAAATTTGGAGAGGTGGAGAGATTTAAAGCACCCAACGCCAGTAATTTCAACAGGTGCATCTTGAAAAGAGTTTAGCATGCAGAAAAATGAACTTCTCTGAAGGTTGTTTTTTTATTAAAGGTGCTCAGTGTGCTTCACCATATCCAATCTACCCATTTCTATAGATGTAAAGCTGTCCAGAGGACAAAGCTTTGTAGTCATTTGATTTTCATTTGTTTGTTTAAATGCAGTTTTTCTTTCTTCCTTCCTTCCCTTCTTTTCCATCTCTTTCCTCACCCAGGCAGAGGGGACAGCCCGGCGGAGGGATGTAGCAATAGTGCTGTGACCCTGTAGCACCCAGGGATGCACCCTGTGGGTTTCCTCATTGTTCAGGACTTTTTTCTGAGCAGAGCTTCCAGCTGTTCTTCTTTTCAGTTGACAGTGAAAGCTGTTACTTAATGTCTGTAAGAAATTTCTTTCTAGTCATTTGTTTTGCCTATGAATTTCAGTATGGTACTAATTAAGATGGTGGGGTTTTTTTTTTGCACAAGGATAGAACGCTTTAGATGTGTTCCTGCAAGATGCAGCATACTTAGAAAAAGTAGATAGACTCCTCCTATTCTGTCAAGTTTTAGAGACTGAAAAGGAGCCTGGTTTACCCTTTACTTAAAAGACAAGATAAGGAAACCTGTCGCTGGCTTTACAGGAAACTGTCTGAACAAGTACCGTCGGTTGTATGGAGATAAACCCCTCTGATTTGGAGGGAGATAACCCGAGTACCTGATACAGCTCTGGAGTGAAATTCTCGCCAGCACCCAGCCGGCATGCACGTAGCCATAAGCAAGGATGCTGGAGGATGGAAGAATAACTTGGAATTAATTGTGGAAAAGTTGGCCTTTTTTTGGACAGGCACTCAGACTGCATGTTGGATTTTCTGCTTTAAACTGTCGCATAGTCCTTCTGGTTTTAATTTGGTGTACAACTGCAAGTATAACAAAGTTTTGTAAAAATCTGGCTGCACTTACTGCCTTTTCTGTCAGCCTGTTACAAGCTATGTTTTGCTGTGTTTTGGAAATCCTCTCTTTCGTTTTCCACAGGTGAGCATGGCTGTAGCATCATATAGAGCAGGAGTGTGGTGACTCTCTAGACTTACCAATATCTACTTTGTAGCACTTACAGGGTGCTTTTCGTTTTCACTTTCTGAGGTTTATGGTAAAAGCTGATACAATTTTTCTGCGATTCCCAAAATCTAAGGAAGAGGCAGAGTAATATTCTCTTTTACAAACATGTATTGAATCCAGAATTCTTGATTGTGGGTTAGCACCTAGGAAGTACTATCTAGTCCAATCCAAATAGGCATAAATACCCATGGATTGAAAGAGTGAAGTAAAATGCATAGGAAATTCAAATTTTGATATCGATATGAGATTCTGTTCTTCATTAAATGCACCTTGCTAAGTTTCCAAGTTCTTGAAGACCTTAAGAAATGAGATTTTGAAGAAAAATCCTTTTGGCTTTAATTGCTTTCTTGGAAGTTTTAGTCCTCAGAGAGGTTGTTGCTATTGGAGCCAGTTTTAATAAATCCCATAGTTTTAATAAATGGTGCCTGCCTGTGTTGGAAAGGAAAGGCAGACAGCCTTTGGTTCTTATATTCTTTAATTCTGGGGGCCAGGCACTTTATCTTAGACTGAATGCAAGCAAAAGGTGTCCAGGGACATGATTGATGGGAAAGGTATTTGTCAGCCACCTTGAACAGAACTTACTGTACTTGGTAACTTCCAGATTTCAGCTTTGGGAGATTAAGCCAGGAGGTACTTTCTCTATTCCGTTTCCATTGCTCATATATTCCCATTTATTAACTTCTTTCAAAAGTACCATGAGCAATTTTGGAAGTTTACAGTCAGGTTGGCTTGCAATGGGCATGGGCAAGAATTTCCCTAATCTAAGCAGGAGGTAAGATTTTGTTCTTCAGTTTGTCAATAAAAGGATTGTCCGTGATCACATTCCATTTACCTTCTGTAAATGACTTGAGGTTTTCATAAACCCAGAAATCTCAGTTATTCATTTTGTGGCACAGCTCCTCCTTCTGCCAAAGCATCTGGGAAGCTGGGTTAGGCTCCTTGCCAGTTCAGCAGGATCATCTCAAGCTCCCTTACACCAAAGGAAACCATGTCGCTTGCACAGGAGCTAACCTTAAAGATGATGTGCTATGTAACGCTTGCTACAGAGCCTGCATTTGAAAACTGATAGGTGGTTTCTTTCTGGGAAAGAAGGTCTTTTTCGGGTAGTATTGAGCGAAGGGAAACCGCCACCAGGTGGTAGGGTAAGGCATGTGGCATTTTTCATGCTTTTCTGCTGTCTGTGTAGAAGAAACTACATACAGTGTTGAATTAAGCACGGGTATCAATGGAAAGAGCTTCTTCTCAATAGAAAAAGTGAGACATATGCTCACCTTTGCCCAAAAATCCTGTAATTGAGAGGCACACTGTTAGTGTGGAGTCTTCTAACTCTTTTGTACTTGATGTTTTCTGAAATCTTGAAGACTGGAGGTTCTTTAATTAGTGCAGCTTGGCCACAAATTATAAGACAGTCTTTGCATCTGATAGAAATTTTATTGATATTAAAGGGAGAAAAAGCAAGCTCTGAGATGATTAAAGCAGCTTTGTTGTTGATGCCTTTGGGCAGTAGCAGCTGAAAAGCCAGTGTCTAGATCAGGAGGGATGATATTCACAAGCAATATGGTCATGGCTGCTTTTAAAGTACAGCAGCATTTCTTTCTACAGCTTTTCCCATTGCTTTTAATAAACATGCTGTTCTCTTTGCACTTAAAGAACAATTAAAAGTGGCTTCAAGTTTTTGAACATGCATGCAAGTGTTTTAGCTGCTTTTGCAGTTAAAGGACAGTGATGAAACGAGGCCAACTCTTACATAAAAGCAAGATTAAAGCTTGTGGAAATGGCTCAAACTTGTGTGAAGAGAGGGTTTGCCTGTTTGGCTTTTCTACAGACTTGATTCTGTATATTTTTATTAGTCTTACATATAAAAAAAGTTTGGTTCTGATTCTATACTAATGCTTAACTTGGTATGCATAACGTAAGGTTTTGGTGAATTAGTTTCTTTAGGTATTTAATTAAGTGTTAATTTTTGAAACCATAAGCCTTTAATCATCACGCTTCTGTGATATTAGTAATGCAGACACAAAGAGTTGCTCTTACACTTTGGACAGTACTAAAGCTTTAAGTCTACATATTAGGCCATTGTAGTGCTACCAAAGTTATTATTCAGTTATTGTGTCTTTTTTTTTTAAACTAGGTAGTTGTCTTAGCTAGTGATATCAGGAAGTAGAAAACAAAAGTGAGGCTGACTCTTGGGGTCTTCTGGTTAGATGACTAAACAGTTAAAAGCAATATAGTTTTCAAAAATATATAGATTATTTTTGTATGGTTGAAATTCTTCTAGGAAATAAGTAAAATAAGGAATACAGTAGTTAGTTTATTTTCTAAAAGAAATTTCTAATAAAAATAGTTATTAAAAATATTTTTTTGATGTTGTTTGTGATGATCTTGATTCTAAGCCTGTTGTTCTGCCTTGCCCTGGGCAGCGTGGTTCCTAAGGAGTGTGCAGATGCTACAGAGACTTTCGTTGTGGATGAGATGTTCACTGTTTTCGTGCAATCCCTGTTCAGTGCCAGACCAGCCAAGTGTCTCTCAAGTAGTTTTCTGCTGAATGTGTGGCAGGTCTGATGTGAATGGGGGAGGTGCCACGTCAGCCATCAGAGTGAGACTCTGGTGGTTGATAGATGTTTGCCGCTGGCTGTTGCAGGTGCATGGTCACGCTCCAGGATCTCAGAGGGTGCTGGGCCAACCCTTTAGGTTGGAGCAGCGTGCACTTCTTCGGGACCGCCTCAAACCATGCCTATCACTGCACTGCTCGACAGGCTGGGATGGCTGCAGTGATGGGGTGCAGCAATGCAGTAACTCCAGGGCGGAGAATAGCAGCAGAGGTTTCTGGCTTGTGACCTGCTTTAGGTATCTTCCCAGGAGCAAGCCATGATCTGTCCTTCAGAATAAATTCTGCTTCTGAGATTTATGCAAAGTGAGCACGTCAGCTGATCTTCAGGTTGTTTTTTCAACATGGCATTGCTTAAAGAGTGAACGTGGTGCATCCTCCCTGTTATGGTTTCTGGCCAGGTGGCATGCTGAGAAAAGCCACCCACATCAGTGCCTGGCCTGTTTTTGGACTCTCCACTGACAACACCAACAGTGGTGACACCTTTTCAAACGATAGTGGACTTACAAGGAGATCATTGGTAACAGTGTAAGACAATCAGTTCATAGCTCCCCCAAAATGCTGCTGTTTTTTCCAGGTTCATTCTGTATTGTGCTTCTAAGGTCAATGCACGTTTTGACCGTGGTGCTCATGCATTGCAACAGGCAACTTGCAGAAAAGGTCATCTGTGCTTGAATTGCGCATTAGTTGTGTGGGGGACATGTTGGTCCTCACAAAGCGTGTCTCACAAAGGCAATCCTTGTTCCTGGTTGTTTACTGTTTAAGCAGGCAAAACACACAAAGCTAAAGCAAAGGTACAGAGAAATGAAGGCATGGGACCAGGGAGTGCCAGGAGTAGGAGAAGCAGCATGTGCCAGTCCCCAGTGCAGGGTCAGGCCTCTGCAACAGTTCCAGCTGCACCGTGCTGATGTGTCCCAGCCAGGCTATGATACGTGCTAGGGACAAGCTGGACCTTTAAGCACCCGTGATCACTAAATACTTTCACAGCCAACCTTAGGAAAAAAGGCGTACAGCTTCTTTAAATTATTAAAACATCTGGGATTTCCCAAGAAGGTTTATATTCCCTAGGTCAAGGTAGCTGCAGGTTTTGTGGAGCTCAAAAGCCACCTCTGTGCATACCATTTCTAAAGATCCCCTGCTCACTGCCTGGGGTGGCTTATTCACTGGAGTAATGCCTTCCTAGATTTGCTACCAGTTTTCAGTTCTGTGTGCTTGGGATCCCAGCTAAAAAAAATTGCCCTCATGTGCCTTATCTGGAAACTTGCTGCCTGCCAAGGACCTTTTCCTTACTCTTTTCAGAGATACACGGGCATCATTGCTTCAAATTTACAAAAGATGCCACCACCATCCTGCCACTCAGCATCCAGCTCACTCATCCCTGTCCTTTTAGCTAGCAGTCTTCTTCAGCCCCCCTCATCTGTTATGTTAGGAAGCAATTTTTAAAGCTTTATGTGATATTTTCCTTCCTCTGTATGAAACCACAGTTGCTATTTGTGCTGTGATTCTCTGCAGAACTTTGTTGTGATGTTGATAACTGAAGACCTGATTCTTAAAGCAGCATTGGGGACATTAAATATCTTAGGTTAATATTGTCGAAAGACTGACTTGCTTTTATTAAACGTGATATGGAGGATCCTTGCATATTTTCCTGATATTCCGCATACTGTAGTGGTTACACTAGAGGAAAGGCAAGCTTTCATCATCCCCAAGAAAAGATTTAATGGCAGGATCTGTGCAAAGGGGAAAAAAAAAGGCTTTTTTGGTCTTAGAGGTATTCTGTAAAGTAATATTGTTGTCTCTAGTTTAGTCTTCCAGATACTTTCCACTGTTTTCAGTTGCAGATGAGGCTTTGCCAGTCTTCAGCTGTTCAGACTGAAGTTTCCATGCTGAGCATCTGCCTCAAATTGCATTTTTGAGAAAACTGCAGCTAAAATGGATGAGCTTTTTTTTTTTTTTTTTTTTTTTAGAATTAAGCTAAAGAAAACGTGTTTTTCCTCTCTTTGGATGTTCTATTGAGCAGCTCAGGTGTATGCTGTAAGAGGAGGGAAAGGTTTGAGAGGCATGGAGCTGGAATAAGGGAAATCAGAGGTGAGTGTGAAGCGTTTCTAAGCACTGCCAGTGTTTACCTGCTGACCTAAACCCTGTTGTTTCTATGTTTGCCCTCTGTGCGGTCTAGCAAGTACCTGCAAACCCCACAGCTACCAGCAGCTGTTCAGCCCTGTAGACAAAGGCAATGCCACAAAGGAAACACAACTTTCTACCATATCAGCTTACTGTGTTAGCTGAACAAGTCCATGGATCTGAAGCCCTGAACTCACTGCTGATGCTCGAGGGACAACAGGGTGCAAAGGCAGCTTTTTGGTATATTTTTCTATTAGCTTCATTCAGTAGGAAGCCCCAGATTTGTTGTTTGGGTGGTTTTTTTCCCCCTTCTGAGATTTCCTGTACACCTGCCAAGCTACAAAGTGCTGTGCAGGCATCAATCAACTGATCTTCCTGCTGAGATACTGTGATAGGTGGTGGTATTTTAGTTCATGTGTGAGGAGTTACGGCTAGTAATTTGGGTCTTAACAAATGTAGTGCTTAATTTTTCAGGGAACTGGCCATTTTAATGCTCTTCTCAGATTTCCAGCCAGCCTCTGGCTGTGGGCACTCAGCACTTTTGTAAATCAGAAAAAGAAGGCAGCAGGAGCCATCTGGGAGCTTCTCCCGTAAGTGACATACATTTTGTCCAGCTTTACATTTTGTAACAGATAGAGATAGGATCTGGTTCTTTGGGGTGGCATTTACCTGCCCTAAATATAAATCAAGTCCCTGCTATTTCCAGCTAACCATGCCACAAACTTTCAGAGCTCCACAATGAATGGGGCACGTACCATATTAAGTTGATTAGACGATGGTATTTTTTGATGTGACTGTAAAGTAAAGTAGCTTTAACCACTGCTGCTTGTGCTCCATCAGACTTTGCTCTGAGCCCAGGAAGCAGCAGCAAAACTACTGACACAAGGAGTGTTTGAGGTTAGCGACAGTTTGTGAGCATGACTGGAGGGAGGTATCCAGATGTCACGGTCGCATTTGATGTGTCTGCAAGGAGAAGCCCCAAAATGATCCAGATTGTCAGCTGATTTAAGTTGATGGTGGTTTTATGGTGCTTTTGGAGGAGAAAAGATTAGAGTCATAAAATGGTTTGGGTTGGAAGGGGCCTTCAAAGATCATCTAGTTCCAACACCCATGTTATGGGCAGGGACACCTTCTACTAGGCCAGGTTGCTCAAAGCCCCATACAGTCTGATCTTGAACACTTCCAGGGGTGGGGCATCCACAACCTCTCTGGGCAACCTGTTCTAGTGTCTTGCCACCCTTTAGAAGTGTCTCAAATGCACACAGAAAAGGATACTGTCTGAATTACAGACATAGGGAAGACGTGTTCTTGATTTTCATGTGCTTTTAAAATGTAATCACGGTTGTTTAGTTATTTATTAGTGTTTTTACCAAGCTTGATAATTTGCAATGTGCTTTCCAGCTATGTCCAGGAAATGGAATGAGCTGGAGTTTCCTTTACCCCTTTTGTGGCCCACGCTGAAGACCCTTATTTGCAGAATGCAAAATGATCATGTAATGAAATTGTGCTAAGAGCACAGATCTGTTATACTGCAGTATTTTTAAAGAAGGAAGGGCCTAGACTAAGACTATGCTATTTCCTACAAAGTAATGTTGAAAAAATTATTCCCAAAACAAAACATTGCCTGAAAAACAAAAGGAAAGTAGCAAATGTCAGTAGGTATGGTGAAGGCAAGTCCACGTCCTGTGCAGGCTGGAATTAGCAGATCAGTTGTGTGTGGAGGAAAGGGTGATGCACTAAAGCAAAGCTATAAACTCTTGGAAAAACCTATGTGTAAAAGTAACACAGCTGTTGGATTGTTCATGGAGGGTTGTGTTTTACAGAAACTGAAGCAGTCTCTGGCATTTCATGGATCAGACCTTGGAGGTATTGCTCAGTATTATAATGTACCAAAATGAGGGGTAAGTGGGTGCACACCTACCTGGTATAGCTTCTTATACCTTGCACAGGAGGCTTGATAGGTTGGAGCCAATGGTTGTTCCAGCATCTTTTGGTTTAAAAAAAGATAAATGATCAGAAATCCTGTGAAGCTAACCTATATGTGCTGCACAGGAGGATTTAATCCAGGGAAATCAGCCCGATTAATCCACCACTCTCTGAAGGAGGGACATATATCCATTTGAATATGAAGCTAGTAAATCATTGATTTGCCTTAAAAATCTGAAATTTTCTATCCAAAGCAGGATGGCAAGCTATGTTAGCCTCCTTGTCCATGTATTCAGCTTGTGGTACAAATCAAACATTAAGATTTGGAGAGAGGTCTCGAGCAGAGTGGTGAAAGGCCACAGGACAGGCTTCGCTCCCAGTTTCCATGGGCTTTATTTGAGTCTGACCTATATGTGAAAGGTATTTGTAGCCCATGCCAAAGTTGATTCAGCCATCACAATGTATTTAATAGAAGAAATTGATCTCTAGGAAGTTCAAAAAGCTTTTTGAGCTACAGAAGCAGATCATGTGCTGAGTAGAAGATGATGTTAATAGCTGATTCCAGCAGCCTGTTGATCAAGAACAGACTGGAGGGATGGGGAAAGATGTCAGTGTCTGTGTGGACTGATGTGGGATTTGAGCACCTCTGTCTCTGGATGCCAAAATCAAGGCATCTTGAAAACTCGAATCCTAACTTAACCTTACTTCTAGATGTGTGATAGTTCACCAGTCTCCTATATTGGCTGCACTGCATTTTTAGGCCTAGTTTTGGGATTCAGGTCTCGTTTCTCTCATTCCTTTAGAGATAAGTATTTTAATTACGTGACGCATGCTTTCCTTAGGGAATGGCTGCAGTGTACATGCTTGGTTTCATGGTACATAGTTACTGTCCTGCTGGAGGGACCATGGGTATTTCATTAGCACAGCAGTTCCTTTGCCAGTCCAATTGTCCTCATTATAGGGTTTCCTCAGCAGCTCTAGAAGAAAGGTCCCCACGTTGTTGTATGTATGTCACCATTTTCTACCACAGCTTCAATTCTTTCCTCCTGTTCTTGAGTTTTATATGCTTTTTAGCTGAGAGCAGAAGGGCCCAGCAGCAAGCTGCTTTCAAATGATGTCCTACCAAACCCAAGGGAAGCAGTGGGTAGAAAGAGTGCCTGGAACAAAATTGAGGCCATATTTGCTGTGAAACACACCCAAGGTCTGTGACAAAAGAAGCTTCTGTAGAAGACTTTGGAGATTGGGCATTAAGAGCTTGATGTGTTTGTTCATGATAATCCCTTGGGAGCAGTGGCCAAGTAGTGGTGACAAATCATAAACTGAAGCAGCACTGGGATTTGTTGGAGGAAGAAGTTGGGTTCAAAGTGAATGAAGAAGGAAGGCCCCTATCTGAATTTATCACCAACTTCTCTTATGCATGGAAAAAACATGAAGCTGCTCAGCACATCTCATACCAGAATGAGGATGTCTAAAGCTGATACCACACTGAGATACGAGGGAGTTGCCAGCGTAAACAAACATACAAAAACAATGTGTTGGTAAGAGTATAAAATACTATGTGGTAGTTTTGAGCAAGATCTTGTGGTTTGTTAGTTATTAGTCTTGCTACATGGTTTTTCCTTAGTGTGCGTTAAATATTTAAGCAGCAGGAAGTGTGGTCAACTGAAAAGTTGCTGTGCTCTTTCTGTAACACTAGGCAGTGGCAGATGTTACTTTCGTGAATATAAACCAAAATCAGGGTTGCCTTGGAGGGTGCTCTTACAGCCAGGTCTCGCAGGGTGCTGGAGCTGAATGGTGTAGGTGAACGCTGGCTGTTTTTTTATTGTTACTGTCTGCAAAAGAGTAATTTTGAAAATAAAACCCAGCCTCTCTGATAGCTGAAGTGTCTGGAGTTCTGCTGTTGGAAAGGACACTCAATTTTCTGAGAGACTGAACCAAAAATAAATTTAAAGCTGAATTTGAGGATGCTATACAAAATGTCAGGTTGAGTTTCTGTGACCATTACATATAGTAGTGTAGGCTGAATCGGTGCCAGAGATGTGAGCATGTGCAGCCTTGGGAGAATGTGAAAGCCATATTTCAGATGGGGCCCATCTCTTTATTCATAGTTTTAACTTCTTTTGGATGATGGGAATGGAGACATCTGTAAAAAGTAATAAGTCCCCTTTCCTTCCAGAATAAGGCTATGAGTTTTCCAGCTGTTAGCTAAGACAGGTTTTCCTGTTGAAATAGCTTTTGTCTGATATAAGTCTAAAACAATATGGTTATAGTAACTGAAAATATTTCTTTGTCAGTTCTGTCCCCTGTTAGTTTTAGTTGTAAATCCAAGTATTTCTATTCATTGTTGCTTCTCGTAGCAGCTGTTTGATTTTTAAAACCTTATGCAGTCTTCCAGTGAAGTACACCATGCTGATAAAATGCAGTGTTGCTTATATTCTGTATTTTCTTTACCATATTGTATGGCTAATTTTCTTTTCTCTTCAGAGTGGATTCTCACGATTATAGAACACACTCCTGCTTTCTTTCAGAAGTCCTGTCATCTTGAATAATGCCAAAACAAGCCCATAACGTTGATTCATGTGGTTCTTGGTTGCAACCACAATAATATGGATTGTACCATATATTTGTCAGCTGACACCATTTTATATTCACAAAACATGCCTTGGGATCTTTTTTTAGATCTGTGGAGTTTAAAGATTAGGTTATTAGGCATCTCTCTGATATGTAATTATTCCAGACTGAATAATATGTTAACCAGAAGATTTGCAATTTATATACAGTAGACAAGCAAAGAAGAGTGTATGTTTAAAAAATCAGTTTTGCAGAGCAGTTTTGCAAAAAAGGTAGTTCTAATGCATTTAAAAGACTTGGGTTTTTTTAATAATTTTTTTTTAAAAAAAGCTTGTGCTGGCTAGTGAAACAGTTTTACTTTCGTATCTTCTGTTTCTTTACTATAATTCTATGTTTTCTTTCAATGTCAAGATACAGTATTTTACAAATTAGAGGAACCCTAGGAAATTAAGAGTTTGAAAAGCATGTTAGGGTATCTGCGCAATCTTGAAGCCAGGGCTGCATTATCTCTTCCAGCTTTCTTCACATTGCTCTGTACTAGTCTTTCTTGAATGAGATAAGATCTGATGCTTTCATTTTTTTCTCACAGAACGTTCTTCTGAAGCACACGAAGCAGATACTTTTACTACATCCAAGCAAAAATTGTAATTTTTAGAACTTCCTTTGGCATTTAGACTTTTAGCTTGGCTTCAGAGGTGCTGAGCAGCCGCCTGGCACTGGTGGTTGGTATCAAGCAGTTCTGGAAACGTGAGAAGTTGCCTCACACTAGTGGCATCAAAAGTAATTTTCAAAAATGCCTTTGAATCTTCAACCATGTATATTATCCTCTTAGTGATGGAGGTACTTCTAAAAGTGAAATAATTATGGTACAAGGAACTGACCTTGATAGTTATTCAAAAGCTGTTGTAAGACGACTATCATCTCCTAGACTGTGGTTTTTGTGGCTGTTAGCTAAGGTACATGTCCCTCAGAGGGACATGCCTGCAAGCAGAATTGGAAACCAGTATATTAAATCTGAGGCCTGTGTTTTGTTGTCCTGACCTCTGAATTTCTGACACATGCAAAGAAAAAATTGTGACTCCATTTAAACCCAAACTTTTGGAGCCAGAAGTTTCAACCTGACTGGCTCATTTTCAAAGGTTTGGTGCATCTTTGCTAGTCAAGTTTAGTGTAAAGCAAGAGACCATAAGATGCACTTTTTCAACACTGTCTCTGTGGCTGTGATTTTGCATCAGAACTGATAAAGCATACATGAATCATACTGCTGTTTTTTTGTAAATACAGTTTTCCAGAATTCTTAGCCTGTTCTTATTCTATCATCGTTTTCACTTATCTGCTTTTTAGTTAACCAAGAGCCTGCCTGTTTGTATGAAGCTACTGGTTTTATGCAAAACCTATGGTGAAACTGTTGGGGAAATAATTGCTTAGTGTTGCTTGAAAGGGTAAATAGTGAAGAATTAGTGTCCCAGGGTACATAGAAGTTTTGCTACTGTGTGAATAGCATGCAGCCTGAGTAGCATTTTATTGGACAAGGTGATTGCACTGTATAGTAGAGGTCTTTAGGAGTAATGGTAAGGGCTAGAAAAGTCTCTGAAAGGTTGTTGTGGATCCAAGAGCTCTTGAGGGTGTTTTGAAGCCACATGAGATGCTGTTAAGTTGGAAAATATTTCATAGAAATTCAGTGTTCGTCCTGCACTTCATCAGGCTCATGAATCACATCAGCCCAAATGAAGACAGAACATGGATTTATGTGGGTTTTGCTGCATTTGTTTCTCAGAAAGCTACAGGCTGACTTTAAGCTGCCATTGAAAGATGCAAACATGATTTGAAACTTAGTTGTAGTCCGTAAATGCAGGCAGCCTTTGGAGGAATTCAGATTTGGATGAGTTTCAAAATGAGCATTAGTCTGTTAGAGGCAGTTTGTGGATATTGGACGCTTACGTGCGCTCATGGCAAATTTTTGCAGAGCAGCCCTGCAGAGGCTGGAGCAAAAACTATACCATTTCATAGGCTCTGCTTTATCTTCTACAGTCACTTAACTGAGATGTTGGGGGAAAGACACAAAGAAAATTGTATAATTTTGAAATTTCAAAGCAACACCGCATAATCATAGTTTTTTATTATTATCCAAAATCTGCTCTTTCTTATGAAGACCTGCACTAACATAAACACTTTGTGACCCCTTTTGCTGCAGAGGGGTGCCTTTAGCATCCTTCCCCCGAGTTGCGAGTCTGTAAATGAGACTGCTGCCTGGCTGCCTCCCCAGTGAAATGAACTGTGATAGTGTGCTTAAAGTGCAGTTGAGTAGATAGGAGCTAAATATGTTTAAAGTAGCATTACTAATGATTACTTTTGCATTCAGAAAATTAAAATGTAATCTGATATGCATAAATTTGCCAGATAAAATTCTTATCACACAGAAGCTATTTTCTTTTCTTCTTATAAGCTCTTGCACGTTGCATTCTTAGGGATGTTTTTTTCTTAGTCTCCTAAATAAAACATTTTACCAAACACAGAAAGATGAAGGATTTAAGTTTTGATATGGACAAACAAAACAGAGGACTGTATTCTTCTCCAAAAAGAGAGGAAGTATCAGCATCCACGTTGATAAGGGCTCAGATTGGATTGATGGGGAGAACTTTATGGAGATCCATGGTGGAAGAACTGAGACTTACAAAACTGGAGCTCCATAATTGATCATACAAAGGCAAGAGCAATGAAAGCAAACTGTTAAATGTACTAATTGAGGTATTGCCACCATTGGTATAAAACCAGGCCTTGAATATGTTCTGGTTATGTGTTGCCACAAGTTGTGGACATATGGGCGAGTACTTCTGGCCTGTCTTTTGAGGGTCATAGGGTTACTGCAAACCAGCAGGAGAGCTCTCACCGAACCATTTCCAAATAAATTATCGAGAACAAATTTCCTCTTCTTAATAATAACCTGCCTGGCTGTTTTTCTGAGCCCAGAAGCTCATGTTGTCCTACTGTACAAACATACTGCTGGAAGAAGGTGGTTTTGATTTGTTTTTTTTCCTTTCAAGTTGTGTCGTGTTGTCTCAAGCCCTTCTGAATATGAAAGATAAATGGAGAGGAAATGAGGCAACTTATCCATTTTTTTTTTCCCAAACATTGAGGCAGAAGAGCTGAGCAGCCGAGGAGACTTAAAAACAGGTTTAGTGAGAGGGACAGTAGCTGACTGGTGCTTCTTCCCAGGAAGTCCTCCTAGAAATGGAAAAAACAAACACTAGCGCTAACCCTATTGTCTTCTTAGTGATGCTTTCATGAGTGCTTGAGGAACTGAAACTTGTCAAGGCGGAAGAAGAATAATGTACAACACTTGGCAAACTGTCATGTGGCTGGACTGTAACCTCTCTGAGCTTGATTCCACTGTATGTAAGTGGACTTTAGTGAAACCAGCTCCACAGAGGAAACAAGATGACTTTGAGACTCCATGTGGGAAGTTGTGTGCCACCACCTTCCCATCACAGCAAGCGAAACCGTAGCTACGCCTGTCTGGGAGTTGAAGTCAAACACCCAGTGGGGCTCTGATGTTTCTCTGATTTACAGCTAAAAATAAAAGACTGAAAAAGAAAATAAATACTTTTCAATAGTTTGCTGAGACAAAGAGTAATTAAACATTAAACCCCAGCATTTGCACAGGTGCAAATATAAGAAAAAGGTCTTGCTTTGTATGTGTCCTCTGTTATATTTACATCGAATTCTTTCTGAACAGTTCTTCTTTAAGCTTTTTTTCCTTAAATTCCCCTAACCTATGACCTTGTGACCTAGGAGTATTTCTTCTACCTCTGGTGATTGGCTTGCTGTCACTAGCTGATTGTAGGAAGAGCAGACCTGGTGAATGCAAAGGCAGTCCTTCACCTTTGATACTGCTGCAGTTGCAGAAAGTTAGGGGTTGTCTTGGTTTTTACTTGACCTCTTTTCAGGATTAAATTTCTGGAATGAATTCTGAGTTTGCTAGTAGAAGGTATACTTTTATTAGTCTGGTCCCAATTTTAATCCAGAAGAATCAAAGGCATAAACTCTGCCAAGTAAGGAATGATTAATTAAGTTTAATGGGTCCTTTTAGCTTTGCAGAAAAATCCCAAAATGTTTGGATCACTTTGTTTCCTTCTTTTACAGTACTTTGGAAATACTGGGATTTTTATTATGGCCTTGCTCAACTTTGGATAGGAGAAAAGAGGGAAAAGGAGGCCACTGGTAGGTCTCCCATGTTGCGAAGCCCCAGGCAGCCAGAGGGCCATCTCCTGTCTTCTGTTTGCTTGTTCCCCTTTATTTTCATGCCCTTTTGCCTCATTTTCTCTTCTTCTGCCCATGAATTTTCCCTGGACTAAATTTAGCAGGGGCTTTTGGAGCAGTCGCATTGGTTTCATGAGGCAAGGGAACACCTCCTTTGCTCTGTTGCAGCCAATTATGTTTCTTTTGCACCCATTTCACAGCTGGAAGAGAGCAAAAGGCTGCATCCTAACCCAAACCGGGACTTTTGGGCAGTAGCAGCTGCTATAGTAGAGTCTGAGTAAAGTGTGAGTGAGAAAACCAGATGTACTCATTCAGACCAAGATGGTTTTGAAGGGTGAGAGAAGACTCGGTTGAGATTTCTGTTTACAGCTGAGCATCAATGTGTCTTCCTCCCTGCATATCAAAGCAGACATTTCTGTAGCTTTGAAGAACCCCAGATCTAGGTGGCAAATGCTCTGATACCACTTCTTGGTGTTTCTCAACTGACTTGAATTATAAAGCTTATCTGTTGCATCACAGAGCTGTAGCTTCCCTTCCCTTTCTGTAATATTCACAGAAAAAGAGACTGTTCTACATGAGATTTGGTGAGCAGATTCACGTAATAATTATACACTTGTTTTCTAAACTCAATTGATGCTTTTTTGCAGCTGTGGGAAGAAACGTCCTTCCCCACAGGATGAGGTGCCAATGCTTCCTCCTGTCTCTTCTGCAGAATTAAAAAATCAGTGGACAGTGTGGTTTTGCTGGCTGGGAGACACTATCATCCACAGAGAAGTAGAGAAGGATTTGTTTGTAAAAGGAGAGACTTTTAGTTGCATGAATATAGACCCTTTAATGCTTGAAAGTATTTCTTGCAAAGTGTGAATGCAGTCACTTTCTAATCCATTTATTTCTAAAGATTTAGCAAATGTTTAAGGATATTATCTTATTTTTCTGAACCTGAGAACAGACTATCAGCAAGGATCATTTGTCTAGTTTGGCTTAGCTAAGGCATAGAAAGATTAACCATATATTAGGAAAAATAATTTAGAAATGCCAGAACTAAGAAACATTAATCTACTGATTCATTTTGCCAGCTTAAAACCACTAGTCCATCCTGGTTGCTATTCTGCAGCTGCTGGGTGTACATATGAATGGATGTTATGATGGAAATATTTTTTCAGTATGTTTAATACATATGCAAAACAGGTTACTCAAAGTCATAATGAATCATTCTGGCTTTACCAGGGCAAGCACACAGGCTATCTGCTGGGACCATGACATTGCACCTTATGGTGTAGTGCTGTGAAACAACATTTTTGTCTTGCAGGTTGTGTGACCCCTGAATAATTCCTACAGTAGCATCTTTATGGCCAGCATGGTCCATGTGGCATCAAGAAGTGATCCCATTATATCACCGTGCTTTAGAAGAACAAAATATGTGATATATTAAAGAGATTTTGAAATGATGCTTCATTCAAGCTTCTAGGTTTTTAAAGTGACTCCTCCCATCCTTTCTCCCATAATGTTTCACTGTGACAACAGTTAAATTTTCTTGCATTCATCTTGAAGTATTGTAGCACAAAATTAATGAGAACCTGAAGCAAATGACTAAAAATGCACTATACATGAAATATTTTCCCATTTTTGTTGTCCAAGCCTAATGTAAAGTGGGAGGTGGGGTAAAAAAAATTCCTTAGGGTGTGAACTGCACTTTACATATTCCTCTTCCTGTAATACAAAGTTTTATTAGAAGCTTAATTATAGATCTATTTTAATTTGTTTGTCCTTTTTAGAAAAGGGGGACGAGCAATAAAATTGATTCTTGGTTTTCACAGAGAGTTCTCTCTGTCCATCTAAAGACCTATGTTGTCAGCTACATCTAATAGGGATAAATACTTCTGTCTCCTTTGCTATGTGAAATACGCATCTGTGTTATTTTCCCCCCTCTGCATAATGAAGATTGCAGCACAAGTATCACTGTGGTGCTGACTTAAAAGAACTTCCTGGGTGCTGTAGCAGAGATGCAATTTTAAAAATACATACTTACCAAGAAAGCAACATGTCAGAAGAGCACAAGAGGAGGTTACATGAGAGATTACAACAGAAAAAGGCTTTTGCCATCTCATAATATGGAAATGGGAAGGACACCATGCCCAAGATGCTCCCCTAATGTACACCTCCCAGGGAGAATATGTGTGTGTTCCTTGCAGTACCCCTCCAAACGTCCTTCCATGGCTGCTGCCCCGCACAGGACCAAGGCAAGATGGTGTTGGCACAAGCTAATAAAAATAGGTGAAATTGGAAAATGGTCCCAGGTGGCATATCGGTGACATGTGTATGGCCTTGGGCTATAGATGAGTGCTTCAAAAATCTGTATGGTGCTAGTTGTTTGCATTAAAATCTGTGTATATACCCAGTTGGTCTTTTGGAGTTCAAAATGGCAAGGAGGAGCTCTGAGGCTGAAACTATTTCCTGCAATAAAATTAAAAGACATTGCTGTGGTCTTGGGAAGCCCTTAAAATAAATGCCCATACTTTAAGACCTCTGTTTAATTTAGTTCAGGGATGAATCTTGTTTTTAACCTTTTTTTGCATGTCGGCTAGCTGAAATACTGTCCTTTGTAAATCACAACACTTATTGATTTTCAGTGTATATGGGAGCCAAAAGAGAATCAAACCCCTTATGATTCAGTAAGAAAAATTGCAAAGAAAGTAGACCCGACAGTACCCTTATTCTCATCTTGTTGCCCACACGTAGCCCTTTCCCATTTTGTGGGGTTTGTGTGTTTGTTGAAGAGAAATGGAATAAAATATTAGCACAAGATAACGGCCTTCTGCTACAGTGCTTAAAAAGTGATGCCTTCAGGGGAAACCTGCTACTCTGAGAAGTCCATCTGGGTTGACTTACAGTAGACTCATGGTGAAAGGAGTTATAATGTAAAGGGAATAAAGGGAACTTTAGGACTAAGACAAGGTAACCTCAGCATAAATGAGGCCCTGCATGGAAAGACATGTGTATGTGTACTCATAACTATGTCCAATGTCATATATGCCTTTGAGTAATTTTATAATAGGTCTGTCTAGTGTGGCGTAATTTGGGAAAAATAATTAAGAAAAAAGAAATGAGTAAAAATATCTCATGGATATATATGAGCACACTCCAGGCATTGCACAGAATTAATCTTGTGCAGGTTTGTGTGTCTATATAAATATATATATTTGGAAAAACCTTCAACTAGTATCATGAAGACGGTTATTTCTGTTATCTCTGTCTCTCATGCGAGAATGGTTTTTGTTATTTTATCTTGTGGATGGTTGGGCATTGACTGGCTGCAAAGCCTGTCACCTGAAAGGGAGGGAAGAGGCAATACATCCTCTTAATTTAAAGGGTGATGTGGCACTGGCTTACATTTTTGGAAAGCTGTTTTAAATGTTCCCAAGAAACATTCTTGTACAACCTACCATGATATGTAATGTGATGCTGACATCTGGATTGGAGAAAGCTGCTCAAGACATGCTTGGTGTCAGTTTCACCATTAGTGGCTCAGCTTGTGGATCAGGGAGTTGAAAAAAACTCCAAAACTTGAAAACCATTGACCTTCACCAAATTAACTTAATACAGAGCATAGTTTAGCTTCTTGTGGCCCCCAGGAACTAGACTGTGTTCATTTGTTTTATTAAATTCCTAGTTCTTCTGGTGCTGTGAAATAAGCTTATAAATAAAGGATTGTCAGACCCAATTCTTGTTGAATTTGACCATGAGTAATTGTTTCTAGACAGAGCGTTGCTGCTTCTAACCCCATTACCAATAAAGGATAAATTTCAGCAGTCTTAGGGATAAGCTTGTCTGACACAGTGTTAATCAAACCCTTGGCTTGTGTTGAGCTTGTTTCTGCTTGATTAACCACAAGCTTTGGCCTTTATGTAATTTATGATTATGAGGATTTTTTTTAATCTGAAAAGTGCAAAGGCAACTCGTGAAATCTTATTTCTCCCCTAAATAATGATTCGGCAACAGGGGTGCTGCAGAGCTGGCAGCCGGTGGCACCTACTGTTTGACAGAGGAGTGCCTGATCTCACTGGTTGCAGTTCAGGTATTTTAAGGTTAAAATTCAAATCCTTCCCATTGCTTTCCCTATCCCCTGCTCCAGGCCTATATGTTTAGGAGGGTGATAACACTGCCAGTGGCTTCCTGATGTTTACTGCCTCTCCCCTCTGCGATGCTGGTGGAGCTGCTTGTGTAGGACCTGTCTCTGGCTGGAGAGGTTGTCCATCCTTTTCCCTCAGCATCAGAGATGACACTTTTATGGGAGAAGGTATGAGGAAGCTGGAGGCAGTGGTGTGCCTGGGCTGGCATGTGTTTGTGAAGTGCACATGGTGAAGGTGAAGACGTACCTGATGGAGGCTACTTCTCTGTTTCAAGTGGGCACGAGTGTGCCACCCCAGCCTGTTGCTTTGCAATTGTGGATTGATGCTAAGATATGTTTCCGTGAGCATTTCCATCTTAACAGCAGGTGGTCTCAAATAAAATACCCTGGGAACCTGCCGTGCAGTCAGAGGGAATTGTGTGCTTCTTGCAAAGGATGCAGCATGGAAATGACGTGATTGCAATTGAGATAACCCCAAACTCTCTGGAGGATATAGCAGATGCTTGTAAGGCATGGAAGATGTGCTGTTAGGATAATGATGGTTAACCATAGATCAAAGGTGTGATAGTCCTGTCTCTGCATTTATTGAGAAGAATTTTCTTGATCCCAGTCTGGGAGGGAAGGGGAAAGGGGAAAGGAAACTTGGCTGTGGGAATGAGCCTCTGAGTTTGACCCAAGAGACAGTCTCTGTTTAAGCAGGATTGGTGCTCTGTATTTTGCTCTGCATTTTTTAATAATGAGACAGTATTCAGAATTAATTCAAAATAGCAGGATCCATAGTTAAATCACAAGCTACTCTTAAGAAAACAAGCCTTTTTTTTAGAGCCTATGAGATCTGTCTCGTTCATGTCTGTCTACTCCCTCTGAAATATGAGATGCTTATGAAGTTGCCCAAGAAGAACATTATAGATATATAAACCTATTGAAATCTATGGGATAATTGTGCAGCTCAGTATAAAATTAGGCTCGTTTAGAGGAGCACTTGAGGAAGAGCTAAGTACTTAAGTAAAATTGTAGAAAGGGAGATCTACAAGGCTGGAATGGAGCCCGTTATTTTTGGCTCCTCCTTTGCCATGGATCGAGTTTACATGAACTTACAAACGTGTTTGTTTAGCTTGCCCTGAAGGAGCAGCTTTGCTTCTGGTGGAGCACAAATTTCACACCTACAGTCTCAGCTGACAAACTTGCTAAGAAATCTGATTTTTTCACAAGACAGCATTGATTTTCCCACTTGTCCTATGAAGAAAATGGGCTAAGCACCCAAGGAGTGCTTATGTGATGAGACTTGGGAAGAGGATGATCCGAGGTGTGAGGGTATTATTGTCTCCTGTGCATTGAATTTTGGGTGACTAACTGGAATTTTACCAGTGTAATTCAGTGTCTGCATTGCAGATGGATAATTTGGGGGGTGTGCATGCAAGTGTAGTTACAGCATTATAATTTTTTTATGAGAGTAGTCTCCATTAATACAAAACAAGGCTGAGAGCAAATAATTGGTTTCAGTATTTTATCAGGTGCAAACCATGCTTTTCAGCATGTCTGCATGGGGAAGAGGGGTGGCTCTACCAGAGAGCTTCTTGGTTTGGCTGAGCAAGTGCAAACAAACTTGCTGAGAGGTGATTCAGCCAAACCAGAACTTGGGATTTGTGTCTGTCATCCTTTTTTGTCATAACAGGTATTAAGTCATGACTCACAAATAATCAAGATACTGTTTCTATAAATAAAGATCAAACTGAGCTAAGCTTTCAACCACAAAGAGACTATTTTATATTGGCTCCCTGTACGTGTAGGATAAACCCTGGGAGCACTTGGATTTAAACAGTTTCTGTGTGGTACCTTAAGTACTGCACAAGAAAGAAGACTGTAGGAAAGAGGGAATTGCTGGTAATTCCTGCTGCACTATCATGGGTTCCAGAACGCTGGAAGGTGGTGGGCGCTGTTAGAGAGGATGTGCTAAAGAGAATTGCTTTTACAGGTTTTCTGGTTACCAGATGCATTTAATTAGTGATAATCATGTTTGAAACAAACAGGTGAATTCAGGAAAAGCAGCTTTTATGCACAATATCACAGCAGAAGCAGCAGAGGCTGCTTCTTTCTTCATGGCGAGCATCCAGCCAGTTTCAGAGCTGCCAATACTGACATCTAGCTTTGCCAATTCACAGGGCTCAAGTAGAGCCTCTACAATTTTAGATGTTTATCTCAATCAAAGGTTGCATTTATCTTGGAATATGGGATGAAGTCAACCCATGAGACGAACACTGATATTATTTTGTGAACTCATTTTGCTGCTACCCTGATGGGCTATGAGAATAAGAATATATATCTGGATGGATGGATGGACGGACGGATGGGTGGATGGATGGGTGGATGGATGGACAGTAGTAATTTTAAAGCTCGGTACTGAATTTGCTGAATAACATTAAGGCATGCAGTATAGTTTATAGTTTACCATTTAAAAGCATGTCTTCAGTAGTGGGTCGCACTCGTGGCTGGTGAAGCACATGTGGGTATGATCAGCTGATCTTTTTATATTTACTTCTGACAGCTTTGCTTGTGGCCTTGTGGAAGAAATACAAGGACAAAGTCATTCATTCCTGTTCTGTCTCAGTACTTCACACTTGTTTGAAGTGCTGGGTGTACTGGCATTCGGCATGCACAATGCTTATTGTTTCTTCTAGGTCTTACTTTGTCTAGGGTTTGCTTTGATACAGTTAATCATCTCCTTTTTTACAGTTCATGTCCCTTAGACTGCGAAGTGTATTTTCCAATGGGCTTAAATGGTTTAAGAAGATAAATCCCACAGACCTCCAAAGAGATTTGTATCACTGATCTCGGTATTTCTTGAAAAGCCTATTCAAAAGGTGCTGAGTACAAGCAATTGTGCTATGAAGAAGGTTCATGGTCATCTTGTGACCCTTGGAAGGGTCACCTTACTACCAAACGCCAATATTTAAGTGGAATAACAACTTTTATGGCAAGTGTTTACCTCTTGCTTTTCCTAACTTCCAAATGGCTGAAGTCCAGTGCGTGTGAGCAACCCCTTTCTTGTCTGCCAGCCAAGAAGTTACTGTTTTCTGACCTTTTTTTCTGAATTTTCCCGACCTGCATCCATACCAGCCACTTAGCAACATGTCCTTGAGAGCAGAGAAGCATGGCAGGGCAAGCTAGCTGGGCTGCGCACAGCCATGCCACCAGGCTGAAAGCCAGTGGCTAGACCAGCAGAAATTTGTGGGAGAACTTGCCAAAGAGTGCCCTTATTTTTTAAAGTTATATGTCAGTTTATTTCAATAAAAGCAGTGAAACCCAAAATAAAAAGTTGGGTATTTGAGGACATGCTCTGAGTCTGATGACGTGGAGCTACATACAAGTGTCCAGCATGGGTGGCACACGGTTAAGAAGATCAAAGGCAGTGGAGAAGCAACAATAATCAAGTTTAGGGGAGGATTCTCAATTTCCAGTGGGACAACTGGCAGATGTTTCTTGTTTCCCAGTGCAATGACGTTTGGTTTTAATCTTAAAAGACATATCATAACTTGTGCTAAACTTTTGTGATTGAGTGCAAGCTTGGTTCCGCGGAACAGGAGATGCATCATGAAGCATTAGCAAAGTTTATTCTGGAGCAGGATCTAAACCCTCAGCAAAGGGGGAATGGACCCTTGCTAAGTTAATATGACAGTTCCTTCCACCTCCATCACTGTCGTCTTTTCCTGTTGGTAATTTCAGTTGCATGGAGCCTTCTACTGGAGATGATCAAACTATGTATTCTGTTAGGATAAACAACCTAGCTGTTGGGTTTTAGGTCACATTTATAGGGGCTGGAGCTGCGCTGTTGCCAGACCAACCGAGTGGGAAAGTTGGCCTTACTCCATATAAACAGCTCTGACTAAGCAAGCCACACTAAATTTGGAAAAGAATTAGGGGAACTCATTTTTCAACTGCCTTGGAGTATTTTATCTCCAGTTGTCCCATGTTATCTTTTCATGGGAAGAGTTTCTATTACTTATGACTGTTTCCATCATGTTTGTTTTCAGATAGTGTATTTTTATCTTTTGTAAACCAGAAGAGTGTAAATATCCATCGGCAAACAATGGATCAAGGGTCTGTCCACTTCTCTTCCCACCTGCAGGTAGTGGTGCAATTCCTGTTGAGCTGAGCAATGAAAGGCCAGGTTCTTGAGTGGTGCCACTAACAGTCTTGTCAAATACCTTTTCTTCTAATTTTATATCGAGATCCTTTACAACAAGTAGTGCAAAGACTGGAATAAACGGCCTGAAACATTTGCTCCTCAGTTCATGTTTTGGCTGATTATAAATATAGTCTGCATATAAAAATTACATTGATGTCATATTTCTCACTTGCATATATTATGAATTGCATAGTTCCTTTCTCTTTGGTCATTGTACTTTAAGCTTATCTAAGAAATGTTGACAGTGAAGAATCATACTTCTGAGCCTATTTAGCCATAATTGAAAGACTTTGCCAAAATTACAGGTATTTCCTGCAATTGTTGGGTTTTTTTTTCCTCATGCCAGAATTTTATTCTTTGTCCCACTTCCTCTACAAATTTTTACTGCAGGATGCAGGCAGCAGTCAAGTGAGGTCCAGTGTCCCAGATCCCTCTGTAACAGATTAAGAGGCCACTTGCAAGCTGGAAAAGAAAAAGCTGTGGTGGAAAATAGGGGCAAACCCTGAGCAGGAAACTCTACTGGGTCTAGGGCCAACAACATCCTACTGCTGGCAGGGATCAAAAGAAAAAAAAATGCTATAAAGAAGGTTTGGGGAAGGTTTGTCCTTATTTGGAGAATAAGTTTATGCCTATGCCCAGAGCAGGCTAATTTTTAAAAGGCTGTGAGATGGGCAGGGCTTTTCTACTTCAGCAGCACCGGTATCCTGCTATTACATGCAGGCACATCCTATAATTGGCAGGTCTCAAAAAATCTGGTCTCTTAAAACTGGAGGGTGAGAGTCCAGGCTGTTATCTGGTGCTGTCCCACAAGTAAATCTGTGAAAAGTTTTCATACCTGAAAACTTAACACGGCCTCCTGACATCCCTCCAGCTTTGTGTAATGACTCTGCGAACACGGCAATTGGCCGAGCTGCCTCCTCCGTGCACCTTGGCAGGGCTCGAAGGAGCGACAGGTTTGTAACCTGGTGGTGGTGTGTGGTTGGGAAGGGGCTAGAGTGGGGTAAAAGGGCCTTTCAGTGTAGTTGAAGCAGCAATCCCGTTCGTGCTCAAGAAGGAGAAGGCTCCAGTTTACCTCTCTGAGCTGGTTACACAGGAATAGCTGGAATGAAAGGTCATGTCAATATTGTCCCTAAACTTGAGAGATGGGTCAAATTCTGTGCATCAAACTGAATATAAAATTGCAGAAGCAGAGGAGCTGATGTATAGCTTTTTCTTTTGCATGCATGTCCATGTAAATACAGTGATGTAAATGTAATTATCAGAAAGTTATGGAGTAATTAAATACTGTGGCTATCTGAATTGATGAAATTACCTGTAACAGCCTAGTAATGTCCCACATTCAGAGCACATTGGAGCTCTACCTGAAATAAGCACCTTACAAAATCTTTTGCCATTGACCATCTCTGCAAGCTCCTTAGCAAACTAGCTAATTTTCCACAGCACTCTAAGCCACACATACTTGGGTTTTTTAAATCGAAATAAGGTAGCCAGAAGGGGTGATAGCATCTTGTACACCAGTGCATCCCATGCATTTTCTCCCATAAAATCCCATGCACTTACTCTCATAATCATCCATGGCTTTTCTCTTTTCTCTTTCTTTAACCATATTTAAAATTATTTAAGGTGGAAGAAGGCATGAACATTCTGGGAACTGCACTGACATTTAAACCTCATTTTTTTGGTAAGAAACGGCAATAAAATCAGTTGTAATCCAAGAAGTTTTGCATGGTAGCTTCAGAAGGACTATGCTTTTATGATTGAAACAGCAAATCTGTCAAGACCTCTGTCTGATTTCATCATAGCTGCTGCAGACTCACAGCCTGTTGTATAAAATACAGAAGCATCATGAAAACTCCCAGTGAATCCCTTTTGCTGGTAGTGCTGGTGAGTTGGTGGGAGGAGTTTGTTAATCTGGGAACATCCTTATAGGATGCAGGTGGTTCAGCTTTTCCAGGACCCTGGAGGTCACGGTGCTTCTTGCTGGTTCCCCTGTTTGGCCATTCAAACAGGGGAGTGCCAGTCCTGCTTTAGGAGTCCGTGTGTATTAAGGCTTCAAGAATCTGTTTGGGTGCTACCATTTTTTTGTCTTATACAGAAAATTTGGTATTTTTTTCCTCAAGCAGAACAAAATAAAATTTTGAAAGCATCAAAATTGCTTGAGGTGTGAAATTACATTTCCTGTTGTACGCTCAGAAAAAAACCTTTGTCATGGGGCTCCTTAATACAAAGTACAGAGGGATCTCTCCAGTATCCAGGAGGGTTGGGATGCTATCTAGACCATAGTCCAGGTTTTGGTTTTTGCATTGCCACAGACTCTTTGAGTCACATATATGCACATGGCTTTAACTTTTAGCTTCGCTTCCCTGTTGTCTGTAAAGCATTATTATTTCTTTGATAAGGTTAATGAGTTAATTACTTGTAAATTGCTTTGACATTCTCAGAAATGAGACTGTCAGTGTGTTTATTGCTGTTATTGCTACTGATGAGATCTTGATCATAGCAAGACAATACAAGATTAGTGTTTATTGCAGCATGACTGAGTATCTGTTTACATTAAAACAAAGAGACTGCAGTGCCCAAGTCTAGAAAATAACCTTTGTAGGAGCTTTGAGTCAGCTTTTAAAATCTCACTGTGATAAAATTGGCTAATACAGCTAAACATCAGCCAGTAACACTTTTTGTTTCTTTGAAAACCTTATCAGCTCTTGAACATCCACTGCTCTGTGGTAGTATGTCCCAGGGAGAGGCAGATAGTATCTTTTCCTAGAGAAATGGATTTGGGATATGTTTTGCCCACTCTTATAAGGAAAAACAACATCCAAACCCCAATGTTTTCCTGGACAAATTCCATCTGCACTTGGTTATCACAACAGCTGAATGCATCTCCAAGGGTTTCCTGATCTGCTGTGCAGCAAGTGGCCATTGGTACGGTTAGACAATATTTTGGGTCGCTGGTGATAACTGCCTCGGTTCTGCATTACAGTTTCTGAAGCCATGTACATTAAATACAATTAAATCTCTATTTCTGCTTCAGGAAAAACAGAGGCCATCATCAAAAACTTCAGCCCACACTACAGACGCCAGTATGCGGTGGCTTTCTGCAAGCACATTCAGGATGAGCTGGAGCAGCACCGGGATTCCCAGTCTCGGTTCCTGAAAACCAAGGTAGGAGGCCATATAAGCCCTTCCCCATCCTCAAGCTGCCATACAGCTCTGCTCTTCTGCATGAAGTAATTAATGCATTAACTATTTAAATCACACATTTAGTAGTCATAATGTATGAAAAACATGAGCTGGAAGTGTATCAGCTACTGACTGTGCTCGGTTTTCTTGTTTTTCTCAGCGTTGAACACCCTCAAGTAATGTTAACAGGCAGTACAGATACTCAGAGCTTCTACAAATCAAACCCAAAGTATTTTCAAAGTTATTTAAATGTTTCTGTGTATACCAGCACAGTACAGAAGTGTTCTTTCAGCTTGTTATATTGGATAGTTGAATACATAATAAATGTGTATCTAGGATATTTTACATCGGTACTTTTTATATATAACCCAAGTGTACACAATAGATTTGCAAGTGCAGATGTTGGATTTGATTCAGCTAGGTTTTAGGTGGAAAAGTTGCATTTGGATGCAGGTTTAAAGTGTATTTTTGAAAATTCATGTTTGTTTTGGTCTTGTTTGGTTGTCTCGTAGCACGAGAAGAACCTTGCCACAAGTTTCTGGTACAAAGCATGCATTTCACCAAGGTAGAGGTGGACACTTGGGCAAAACTAGTTGCTTCCTGCTGATTGCAAGGTTTTGCAAGAATCTTGGGACAGAGATCATACATTCAGGGCAGAAATTTATGTAGGAAACTTAATTAACACTTTCAGTCATGGCTACAGGGTTCCATAAAGAAGATGGCAATAATCCCCTCCGTGAAGCGAGCTATGGAGAGCTGGTTTATGTTAGAGAAGGAGAGACAAAAAGAGAGACAAAAATCTCTTTATTAGAGGTAAATGCAGAGAACCAGCCTTCAATATTAAGAAGACAGAACTCTAAATTTTTTGGCCATATTGGAAATCACAGGTTTCCAATGCTTTTGAAATGAGTAGGGTAAGGCAATGAGGTGGGATGTAAAAGGTGGCATAATAGAACAGTCATGTCTTTCAGACAGATGTGTATCCATTGCAAGAGCACAGGTGCAAAAGTGTTACAAAGAAATGAGAAATAATTTACTATTTTATAATAAAAGTCTTTGCTGCATCAATGAATATTTTTAGTACGTAGTGGAAAGTGGGAGATGATGAACTACAAGTCATCTTGCATTCAGCATCCCAACCAAAAGGATTGTCTCAGAAATCTGGAAGTATTTGTGGAAGGCAGAGTTATTCTGCTGCCTCCTCACCTCAGGCTACAAGAATTTGATTGTTTATGTAGTATCTGCCTGAATCAGAGAGATGTTTATGACTCCAAATTGCATTTGAAGATACAAAAGCCCTAGTAGCAGCCTTATAGAAATGTAGAAATAAAAGATTCAAAATGGTCAGTAATCTAGAGTCATTTCAAATCTCAGTAATTGTCTTTGTAGCCTCCAGTGGAAGCTGGGACGGTCTTATATGAAGCAGAACTGCTTCATTTTGCTGAGGATCTGAAGAAGTGGAAGGACAGATATGTCGTTATAAAAAATGACTACACTGTGGATTGCTTTGAGACAAAAGAGGTAAATGCTTCTTCCTCTTATGTTCTTCTACACTCCCAAACAAACTGATATCAAGTGAATTTCCCGCTGCTGCTGGCTTTCTTTTAGCAATACTAGATGAAACCTTGTCCTCAGCGAGGCAGCTCTAACCTTGCAGAGCTGGCTGGAAGCTCCATGGGGATGGCTGAGGGTAGAACCAAGTGTTGGCCATATATGTTTGCAAGAACCAACAAACCATTTTAACAGTGCTTTGAACCTTCCTTTGCCTATCACAGAATGCTTCTTATCTGTGTCATTGTAATACATCCCCATGCTTCTGCAGTTGGATTTTAAGTAGCAGTTTTTGGGTGGCTCCAAGCTGACTACAGTCAACCTTTTAGTTTGGCAGCTGCCATAGTCAAACTAGTCCTGTCTGACAAATCAAACAAACAGAGCTTAGAAGAAAATCCCATCCTTTTCCCCTCCCTTCCTCCCTTCTGTCCCTGACTCTTCATTGTGGCTGATAAGCACTGAGAGAATATTTTAAAATATGTTTTTTTTACATTTAACTATGTTTTAGATTTGACGTACCTAGAGAATATATCCAAAATTCAGCCTGACAAAATTCCCTTTGGGGAATATCCCTGTGCATTAGCTTTGTCAATGAGTTGTGTATTTTATGTTTTCCCTCTCCCTAAATCTCTATTTAACTCCTTTTCTCTTGATTTTCCAGGCCTACCAGAAAGGAGCCAGCCCTAAATATCATGTTCTTCCTGCAGGAGGCAAAGTACTGACTTCAGAAGAAGATTACAATTTGCTGTCTGATAAACATTTTCCAGATCCTGTTGGTAAGCCCTGCTCAAAGCTGAACTGCCAAACCTCAGGCTCTGTTCCTTACACAGACCTCTTCTAGGCAGGCTTTCAGGCTAGACTTTAAAACAGGGAAACAGAAGATGCATGCAGCCCTTTTCCTAAGTCAAAGCACAGCTCCAGAGTGGATATACACAGAAGATGCTATAAGCTAACTTTCAGAGAAATGCTGGCTCCCTTTTTTTTCCCAGCATCCCGCCACTGGATGCTGTGCAGAAGCAGGGCAGGAACCACCCACCATTGTTCCCGGGCTTTGTTAATATTCCTGGTTTATTTGTTTCCATTTTTAGATGCCAGCTGCCTGTGTTGACTCACAGTTGATAAGTCCCACAGTGAGGGCAGGAAGGTTGCTGCTGCTGAATTTGTTATTTCTGGAATGGGAACCACTGTGGTCCTGCCTGCCCCCACTCCGCAAAGACCAAGAAAATTCACGCTTTAAGGGAGCAGATCTCATGTTGCAGAGTCAGATTTGGAAAATGGGATTCCACATAAGGAAAGGGATAAGGGCAACATGTAGACTAGGATTTGTTTTTAAAATCCTGTCTCATACCACTTAAAGTTATGACTGTTGGGAGGTGTTCCCCTTGCATCCCTTTACCAAGGTGTAGTGTGGTCAGAGGGTAGCATGGGGCAGTGGTGCCTGGGGGTGTCCTCTGTGCGTCACCACAGCTCTGTGGGAGTTGGGCTTGAGCAACGTGGAGCAGCCCAAGGCCGCTTGCGGGCTTCCCATGGCTCTCCCTTCACAAAGAGTGGCTGACTTAGTCTTTTATGGCCCTTCTCCCCTTATGTGCGATGCTGAAGACCCTCCGAGGTGAACCTCTTGCGGCTGGGCTCTCGATGCATGGCACTGAGACAGCATCCCCTGTGCACAGTGACTCAAGGCAGGTGGAAACTGGAGATCCTCAATGCTTTCTTTGCTTCACCTTCAAGGGCTTGAAGTGACAGTTCATCAGACCATCTTGCAGTTGTGTTTGAAAATGCTGGAGACAGGGAAACTGCTGCTGTTCCTACATGGTATAATGCAGGTTGTTACTGTGTGGAAGACCATATATTCCTATATGGTCTCTATGTGGAAGAGACCAGAGCTGCCCACTAACTTACTTATTTGCCATGAAAACCTTTCCCCTAGCAGCTACAATCCAATGAAATAGTTTCTTTGAAATTTTACCAAAAATGAGTAGTTTATGGCCAGCTTGAATACAAAACGACATCAAGTTGCTGTGGTATAATGTAGAGAGGTGGTTGGTGCATGCTGCGTTTGCCCATCCCAGCTGTGTCCCCCTGCCCTCTGTGCCCAAGTGCTTGGATCAAGAAGGAGACCTGACGTTTTCATGTCTCATGCTTCCCTGCTAGAAGAGGTCTGTTCTTGCTGTTGTAGCAGAGGGAAAGAGCCAACGCCCCCAAAGAAATCTGCAGATTTCAAATGGAGATGTGTTTTTTTGTGTAGGGTCGAGTGAGAAGGAGGTCGCTCAAGCCTTCGTTCAGCTGCCAAGGGAGTTCCCAGTTTACCTGTGGCAGCCCTTCACCCGACACAGCTACTATTGTTTCCCAGAGCCAGAAGCTCAGAGGCAGTTCAGTGCCATGCTGGGGGACTGCGTGAGGCACTCAAACCATGGTGAGTTCAGAAAGGGCCTCTTCCTGTACGTCGTTCACCCTGGTGAAGATTTAAATAACTATTATAGTAAAAAAGCTGTAGAAAAATGCAAGTCACTTATGAAAGATGCTTGGCTTGCAGTGCTTTGAGGAATGCGTTAACATAAGCCTTCTTACTTTGATGGGAGCGAAGTTAGGTGGGATTTGAGCTGCAGTGTAGTAAACTTGGGTAGAAAACACAGGAATTGCTTTGACAGTGGCATTCCCCTCTCTGTCAGCTCATCTAAATCCAGTATCATCATAAAAAATCATAAGAAATTTTTACTAAATATGTCATGGCAAACTCACCTGTGTTTGCAAGCTTGACAAATGCATCATAGTTACAGTAGACTAGGTTTGTACACCGTGGAGGGAATGTAGTCTCCCAGTACGTTTCTGTAATTTTATACATATGTCATCAATGGTCAAACATTTGATGTTTTCTGCAGGTGTTTAGATGGCAGCTCAAGCCCCAGCCATGGTTAAGCCTTGTAGATGGGACATGAATGGTGTGTAAGACAGGGTATTGTTTATTTGCACAAGGTTAAATTTTAAATCTCACTTTCTGAGTATGTTAGACTAGAAAACTTAAAAAAGAAACCAAAAACGTCTGACTTGCTAGGATTATAAAAACAACCTTGCTCCCATGAAATTGGAAGACCATTTATGAGTTGGATGCTTCAGAAAAAGAGATGCTTTCCTGTTTTTCAGATGACATTTCTCTTTTTCCATGAAGATGACCTGCTTCCCCCGCTGGTGTCCAGGCTTTTCCATGCCTTTAGTGTCACTTTCAAGTCCCATCTGCTCCCGCTGCCCTTGGTGGGAGATGGAAACACTCGGGAACTTCTCCAGCAATCTCAGCTACTTGGGACTGAAGTCCGTGCTTGTAGATAAATGAATTGAGAGTGCAGTATGTGAACAGTCCCTTTTACATACAGAAGTGGCTCCCAGTGTGTCTCTTTTAGCTGTCATTTTGGCTTCTCGTCATCAGCTTCACCCCATTACCTTCAGACAGCTGTCTCACACTGTCCTCCCCGGATCCTTCTAAACTGCCATCTCTTTTCCCTTGCCTCCACTGCCAAAGGCATTCCTGGCCTCCCTTAGAACTCCATTCCTATGATGAAAACACATTACTGTATTTCTAGGCAGTTTCCTAAGATGTGTGTGGTGCTCAGTGATGGTTGGTGGCAGGCGCCTTCTTTGCAGGACACGCAGGATTCTCAGTCCTGATGCTAGCCATGTGGCATACACTCCCCTGGCACTTGGTGGTCCTCCTCTCCAGCTCGTTTCCAAGCCATGCTGAAGGTGGTGAGACACAGCATGCCCTTCTAGCTCTGATAGCCTTGTACAAACCAGAGCAAGTAGCTCCAATGCAAGTCAGTGTAGGTGTGGAGAGGCTGAGGGCTAAAACACCCTCATAGGCAAATACCCAGTCGCGGGGACTGTAAAGCCTATTTCATGGCTAGATTAACATAAGTTGGAGACATCAATCTAGAATGAACATGCCTTCACTTGGCACTTCCAAATAGCCTGAGTCTCAATAAATATTCTCTACATAGCAGCCAGAGGAACCTAAATTCCCATAGCATGCCCAAGGGCAAAACCTGCCTCTGTGAGTTTTGGTTCCAATTAGCCTGGTTTTAGTTGCAGCAGTCATACAGTATGAAAGCACTCCAGACTTTGGACAGCCATCCCTTTGCTCCTCACTGGGATTTGGTAAGGAGATGAGGATACAGTCAAGTTTTCCTGGCACTGTCAGTCCCTCATGACTTGAAGCCTGTTCATTAGGTTTGGGGTTCTTCATTTCTCTCTTCTGGAGCAAGTGTAACAGGCTTGACAAATCTTTTGGCAACCTTTTTTTTTCTTAAAGTTCAGCACAGCATTCTAGGGGCCAATTCTGAATTGGCAGAAGCTGGGACTAGATGACCTAATAGGTCTTTTCCATCTCCAATGCCTGCGAGTCTGTGTTTTATTATATTTCATATGGTTCAGCAATTGCTCATTTATGCAACTATTCCAGGATTTATCCCACTCAGCTTTTTCTGTGGTGAAGTTTTTATCTGACAAAAGATGCTTAGTGACACCAGAGTGCCTTCATCAAGGCTCATCTTTTCTGTCACATTATTTCTCCTCGACAGACTGATTGGTAGGTAAAGACAGTCTGGATTAAGACCTCTGTTGCACTGGTAAAAATGAACTGGTTTTTACAGCTAGGGAAACGGGAGCCCATATTTTCTGGATTTCTTGGAGTTACACCATCTCCTAGAAACCTAGGTGCTGCAAGCAGAAAAATGATCCCTGACAAGCACCACAGTAACTTTAACTCTGCCCTTGGAGCGAACTTCTTCAGGGTTTTTTTTCAAGGACTTCATACTAATGTATATTCATTCTCACATGACTGAAAGATATTACTTTATTAATACTTTTTAAAGCCTTATTTGCAAACAATTTTGCCTACAAAAGACAGGTGTCTGAATAATCCGACAAAGTTACAGGCATGTGCAGTAATACTATGGGTAACAAGGCTTGTGATATTAAAATTGGCTGTGTGTTCTTTTATTTTAAAAAAATTAAAAAGAGAGAAGAAATGCAAAAAATCCTTCGAGTTCAGCTGTGGAATATAATTTAGTGGGATAAGTAGCACCGGCCAAGGCAGCACTTGCCCCACCTCTCTAAAAAGTGCCAGGTTAGCTTTAGCCAGGGCAGAGTTGGCAAGGGCAGGAGAAAGACAGATGTAATGTCTGATCAGAAGTTGCCTTTCTGTCTTTTCTATAATCTACCACTTCTGCAAAGGAATGTGTCACACTAGGCTTTAGGCAAAAACTAGTAGGAGTCTTCGGTTAAAGTCTGTTTTCTCCCAGGAAGCAGAATAAAATACGGTCTCTTGCTGAACAGAAAACTGGAGTGAATCAGCGTGTGGTCTTTCAATGGGAGCCGCCCTGGCATTCAGCTATTTCCTCTCTTAGAGTCCCTCTGCTATAAATAACTGGCCCAGCCTGTGTTTCTGGGTTTTCTGGTCAGAATTCATCGTCAGGAGGATAACTACAAAAGTGTTTGGATGTAGTGATCACCGCTTGTAAATATGATTCAGATGTACAGATTGCAGGTTCTTCTCCCCCAGACCCCAAATTTTCCTGTTGTTTTTGTCCTTTATACTAATTGATAAGGGGTTGCAGTTTGAGGGGACAATGATTTCCTTCATTATCAATGGAATATGTAGATCTTTTGCATCCTTCTTGAGTACAGTTCAAATAAAGCATATTTAAAACCTTTAAAATGAACCTTAGCCAATCAGGACCTGACTGATCATGGCTTTAAAAATGTTCTAGCACAATTGGCTGCGTACACTGAGATTCTCTGAATTACCCTCCCTCTGAAAGTTGATTGACTGATTAATATACATACAGAAATCATCCCAGTTCAGTGACTCATGTGGGCAGCTCTCACTTTGCGCTTTGCAAGTTGGCTTTCGTGATGCCTCAGGATTTGGGGAGGGGATCAAATGCTTTTAGAGGTTTTAAGCTGTGAGGTCATGTGATTAAGGGCTAATGAATAAAACTACAAGTGCCCAGAGAGCAGCAGAGGAACCCCAACAAACCGATGGGTGCCGAGGGTATCCCGATGTGGCTGCCCCAGCAGTCAGGGGAGGAGGCTCAGCTCACAGTCCCGCCGTGCAACCCACCCAGGTGGGCCACCAGCAGCTCTCCCTGACCGCCTCGCCGTCGGGAGGGCTGTCGTTGCCTAAGCGGGTAGGGGACTTATTATGGGATGGAGCGGAAGAGCATTTGGAGATTGTGTAAAGCGTATTATGGGATGTTTTCCAGGAGACTGTTGGAATATGCAAGATTTATTATGTGATGTTTAGGGGAAGGAGCAAAGGTGGGAAAAGGGAAGAATCAAAGTGGATTGGAGAGGAACATGTGTGGGATAACAGAGGGAAAAAGGACATAAATACAATCAGTTGGGTGTAAAAAGGAAGCTGGTCAGTACACTTGTCCCATGCTTCATCACCATGGTCTGTCCTGTCTTCTTACTAAACTCCACTTCTAACTATTTTCCAGGGTGAGGGTGCTCTCCAGTGTGTGTTGGGGTCCTAAGTGCCAGCAAGTAGAGAAGGAGCCCTGGGCTCATGGAGACTCCACAGGTTTGAGGTGCCAGCACCTGGAGAGATGCATGTGGGAGGTCCTAGTGCCAGCAATGGGAGAAGGGACCAGACAGCACAGGGGCTCAGAGGTGCAGGGCCATTATCTGGTGAGAGCAGAGTGCTTTCCTAATTAGCTTCCACCAGCCATGTGTGTACATGGGCTTCACTCACTAGCAAACTTCAATCTGTACTATCTGGAAAGTAGGAGAGGAGGTGTGGGAGCCAGTGACCAGAGATGCCATAGGACTGGGACCAGTACTGGAGGGACCATAGGTCTGAGCCAGCTACCGAAGAGACACGAGGGCCTGAGAGTTACTGCTGGGAGGAACATAGGTCTGAACCTGCTGTCAGCGGGGGCTGGTGCAGAAGGATGTAAGGAGAGCTGCAGCTATTGGCCTACCAGATTTGGCAACTCTAACTTAAGCTGTACTTGCATTTGAGTCCCTTTTCTGGCTGAGTTTGAGTTAAATGTATTTCAAAATTGCTTTTCACCAGTCAGTGTATGACCCTTTTCCTGGGAAAATTAACAACTGTGTAACTCTGCTCCCAGGAAAAAAAGGTGACCCTAAATTTGCATACCCAATACAGAGGTGCTACTATCTAATCTTGGCCATTATCTCAAAAGCTCCATCAAAAACCTTCCTGCCCTCCAAATTGTCCATTCTTTACCAACAGCTTTGTAATTAAGGGCTTCAGTGGGCTGCATTAAAGAACATTGTGTGCAGCTCTGAAATACCACGATTCATTTCTCATTGAATTTATTACCTAGGCATAGGATATAAAACATTATAATGGGCATATTTGCTGATTTCAAAGCTTTTTGTCTTTGATCAATGAACATGATAAGTGAAATGGTGACTTAAATTAGTTAAATGGCATAAATGTGCATATAGAAAGATAAAGTTGAGGAGAGGTCTCTAGAGATGGGTCAGGCCAAAAAATGTTCTTTGCAGAAGAACAAGCCAACAAGTACAGAGGAGTCAGTAGTAAAATATGGTAGAGTAATATGACCTAGTGATGGCTTTTGATGAAAGTAATTCCACATACAGAGAAGAATGCACAGTTCACTGGGTACAGGGTTACAGAATTAAATTTTCAATGTTTGCTTTGCCAGTCTGTTCCTTATGCTGTAGGACATTTGCTATATTTTCCCAGGGAGATTATGTAGCCTTCACTGTTCTAGTAAAACTGAAAAATAAATGTTTCAAATGGTAAATGTGTCAAGACAAAAGATAGCTGTTGTAAAAAATGCAGTTTCAAGGGTTACTGGAGAATTCCTGCTTTCTGATCTGATCTTAGCTGGGATGCATTTACAGTGTACTAAATGTGGCCTTACTGTCTTTAGGAAATAATAAGTATTGCTGACCACATTAGAATTGTTTATAGCTAAAGATCCTACATTACATCAGTGTATAAAATGTATTACTATATTTGTTTTAGTTTTGGTGATTCATAATTAATTCAGGAGTATAACAGCATGTGACAAAAAATACGTATCCTAATACCACTTTTGTATCAACGTCCCAACAGAAAGGGCAGCAAGAAGAAGAATTTTCTGCTGGTAATATAATTTTTTAGCTTTCCTTGCCTAAGTTTTGCCTTGGTTGAGTTTTTCTTAGGTTGATAGGGAGGACCTGCTGACTGTTCACTGTTACTTCCAGAGAGCCTGTTCTTCTCAAGCATCTGTGGAGGTCATATCTTCATCACTGGTGGATTTTATGTAGTACTTAGTTTTAAAAACTTCTTAGGATTTTAAAGAAGCTGTGCTTGAGTTGAAGTGGACTGTGCAAGGAAATGGCTTTATTTTTTCCTCCAGTTTCCTAATCTGCTGCTCCCAGTTCAGATGTGGGCTTTAGCATGCAATTAATTGGTTTGCCTTTATTTGCATGATCCCCCCACTTCCATCCACAGCTTGGACTTACTCTGGTTCCCTCCCCACCCCCATTTTCTTAGTGAAATGGTGAGAACTGCACACCTCAAATTTTAGGGGAAATTTGCTGCTGAAATGGCCACCTAACCCCCAATGGGGAAGCACTGTCAGACCCAAATTGGTGATAATGAGGGAAATGCTCAAAACTTTCAGCATGCTCTAATATTTCCAATTCTCCAGTTTTTAATCCTTTACATTTGTATGTCCTGAAAATCAGACTAGAAGTTTCTTCCAAATGTTTATTTAATTTTTTTGTTGTTTTAGGAGGTCTTCTTGTTTCCTATATAAGGTTACCAGCTATTGTGTTTCACTTACTATTTGTTGTTAAAAGTGAACAAGTCCAACCACTTGGTGCTGGGATAGAGGGAAGTCTGTGTGATGAGAAGGAACATACAGCTAGCTAATTCTGGGAGATGTGGAGTTTCACTTCATGATTTTATTTTCTTTCATCTGGTTTGATTTCACATCCTTATCTTGTTAATCACCCTCCTGACGCAGGAAGCTAAGGGACTTTCAAAACCATATCCTGTCATCTCCAATTTTGCCATAAATAAAAAAAAAATAATTAGAGAAATATATACATTAAAGAAGTACAATAAAGAAATACACTAGGCAAGAGAGAAATACAAAATGTACTTTTAAGTTCATGCAGGGCATTCTGTCACAGCTTGGCTACATCTGGACAACTGGGACAGCTTTGGATTTTTTTTTTTTCCATCTCTGGCTTTTAGGGTTGCCATTAGCTGTGTCCGCATTTCCTTTTTCAACTCTAAGTTTAGCTGGCAGGTGTTTTTCTCATAATTAGTTCTAGCTTTCCTATATTACATGTATATAGTACACGTAGGGCTTACCAACTCTTGGACTATAATTCAAAATAATTACTGAAGCATTGATAAAGGCTGACAAGATGACATTAAATACTTAAGCTGAAGGATATATATCTCCATTGTACAGAGCAAAGCAGCTATCATAAGTCCAAATAAGACTTTGGAAAGATTTATGAATCTCTGTGTTGCAAACAGGGTGGCTTTTCTTCTCCAGAGGGGGCAGCTGAAGAGAAGTGTTTTCTTGTTGCCTTTTTCAGATGACATCCAGAAGGACCAACTAAAGTAGAACTGAGGAGGAAACTGCTTTTTTTGACGTTAAGGAAAAATGTCCTTCTGCACTGGGATAAAAGCAAGACCTTTCTGAAGGTTTGCGTGATAATTTGGGGTGGGAAAAGGTATGAATGGAGACAGAGTATTCAGCCCTTCGCCTGCCTGACTCAAACCTGGGAATTATGTCTTGACTCCTCTTACTACAGCTGCTGCACTTTGATTCATTAAATCACTTTATGGTTAATAAGATCAGATCTCCTGTGATCCACATGGGTGGCTGAGACCATGGCTGGTCTTTTACCAGAGAGATATCTGAGGTCCAAATGGATTTTTCAAAACTGATGTGTAAACTTCCATAGAAATATTAATGCTATCGTAACATTCAAAACCATTTTGTTATAAATATATTTGATGAGGCTTGTGGGGTGCTATGAAACCAATGAAATGTTTTAGGACACAATTTAGAATTTCTTTGTATAATTTAGAGTATTTTGCTTAAAACAAGACTATTTTTCCCCTTTCTGGAATGTTTTTGCTCTGCAACATCAGTTCTTTCAGTCAGAGTGGCTTTTGCTTTTCTGGTACACCTGCTTGCCTATACTGTAGTTAGGATTTTCAGTCTGTGGGAGTTACATTCATTCTGAAACACCAAGATGATTAATGTGCTAACATTCTAATTGCGAGTACAGTCTTCCTACTCTCTCACCTCCATGCCTTGAGCTGAGTCTCTTTTTCTTATATATTACCAAGCATGGGGTGGTGCAGAAGAGCCACTGCATTGCGCCCGCCACCCAAGCCTATTTTAGGAACTGGGAAGATACTCAGTTGTGTGAGAGTAAGGCTGTATTCAGGCTCCAGCTTCAAAGTTCAGCAGCAGAAAAATTCTCACCTGCACCAGGAATACAGTAGCTGGTTTGCAAAGCACTTGGAAATTGTCAGAGATAAATGATATTGTGATTCTTTCTGTGTGTTTATATGGTGCACTCATGTTTTAGACTATGAAACATAAAGCTGCTGGTCCCAGCAGAGGGAGGGTCCTTGTAATCTGTCTCGTGCTGCTCTGAACAGCTTTAATACAGGCATTGTGTGCTGCAAAGCAAATAGTTAAACCTGCTGAATGTTGGTTTGATGGTCTCGGAGGAAATTTGCTCTGCAAAACTTTATTTGCTATAAATACAGCGTATTATTGCAGGGTTGTATCCTGTTTGGAAATGACCTCATCTAGCTTCTGTTAGTGGTTAGCAGCTTCATACCACATGATCTATGAATAATGTGATAGTACAGTGCTCTCAGGAAAACATCAGAGCTGTGAGGCTGATGCTTCTCAGACCCAGGGCATTATACTTTACTTCATTCTTGATTTGGATAATAATATGACAGGACTCCATTTTGTAAAAGTAAACGGTGTGTCCTTTTATTCAGAGGATCATTTCCAGAGGTGCTGTAGCTGTGTTACAAGCCCTGGGCAAACTGTCTTTCCCTGAGGTCCAGTTCCCGAGCTCTCCTCATCTCCCAGGTTCAAGCAGATGGATTCACTCTCATTTTCTTACCTGCCATCCCCTTTGGGTTGGGACCACTTGCTTTTTTTTTGCAGACAGAAATTTTCAAAACCTTATTTTCTGGAGTTGATGTCCATGGCCTTTCTTACCAACTTTCTGTAATATCTTACAAGCAACAGCTCTTAAAATGCTCTGGGACCTCAGCTGGTCACTCTTTGCCGTATAACAACATGAAGATCAGATGGTCTTGCCCTCTCTTAGCCATTCTCTGTGCCCTGTTGATAATCCTCTGTGTGGTATTACTCATACACCCCACAGTAGAAAGTTGCTCATCATTAAACGGAAACTATATGAGCAACAGACAGTGAGATGCTCCCACAGCAAATAAATCCCAGGCAGGTGTTCCCAGAAATACTAGAAAAAATGCTATTGCAAGAAACCTGTGCTACAAAGATCACTCTTAGAAAGGGAAATCTTTCTTTGTCCTGCTCATTTTTTTTTTAATAGGTGTCCCCTAAATGTGGTGTTGGGAGGTTGGTGGAATGGTTCCTTAACTGCAGGAGCATCTCTTAATCCCTGATGTTCTCCTTCAGCCCAAACCCTTTAGTGGCTGGCAGCATGCAATAGCTTTCCTTGAAGTACCAGTACAGGAGATGGAAATGTCCTGTGTATTTAGATGGTTAAGACACCACAGTTTTTAAAAATGGCAGCATTTTCTTTCAGCAGCTTCCCTCTGGTTTGGGTTTGTGTATTTTCTTCTTTGCCAGCTTTTGTTTTAAATGAACTAAATTAAAAAAAAAATTCAATTAGAACTTTTTTTTTTAAATTTAAGAGCATGTGTAATGGAAAGCAGAGGAAAACAACATTCTAAGTATATTTGAAAGAAACAGATGCCAAGGTGAGAGGAGGATGACTTGGAAGGATAAGAAAACTGGGAAAAATGTAATTTGCATTGCTTAGTGTGAAATCTATTCTGTTGAGGGTAGCGGTGTCTGGTGGAAATAGTAATTGGTGGAAGCACCATCTTTTAAGACTGCTAAAACCAAAGATAAGACACTTAAAATTCCAAATATTTTTCAGCTTTACCCACCTCCTACTATCTATTTGTAGCATCACGAGAAGGAAGGCCCTTCGCTGATATCTGTACAGAGATTTTTCTTGTCCTAGGAAAATGCCATCTAAGGAAAATGCTATACAAGAAAGAGCTACAAAAAAAACCCGTTTTGGCACTGTGTTCACCTGAGCCAGCTTTCCACTAAATAGATGATGAAGCAAGGAGATATTGTGAGATCACATAAAATTAAATGCAGTTTCTACTAATTCGTCATATTCCAATAATTATAGTAAGTGACAAACGTTCTCCCCATCAGTGAAAGATCACCAAACTAGACTCCTCGGTCATCTTCATTTCCTTCCAGTGACTGTCCTCCTGCCTTCCTCACTCTTTAACCAAAGTCAGCCTATGGTTTTTGAAGATTTGAGGAGGTATTCGATGGGCCCTGCTGTCTTGTAGGAGGGAACTAAAAAGTATGTCAGGTTGCTAGTGACTTGTGTTGGGATGAGACATTTCACCAAAGCTGCAGTTATAGAGGTAGGCAAGAGCAAGGCAAGGCTACCTTCCTAGTTAAGGGCCTCTACATGATCATCTCTTATAAATACAGCCATCGCTGGATGTCAGATTGCTTTAATATCAATTATAGTTACCTGCAGGAAGAATTCAGGGACCATATAGAAAATAATATTCACTGAATGCAGGATCTTTTACCAAACTATAGGCAGCTCTCCAGCTCAGGAACATATATGCAGATGTGAGTGCTGCAGGAAACAGATGAAACTGGGGTGGATTACTTCCGACTTTTGGTAGTCAGATGATGGGCGTTATGTCAGAATCAGCATTTCTTTAATTAAAACACGTGCTGTGTGAGCTCAGAATTCTGGATTCTGTTTTAACACTTGTTCATCTGTGGTTTTGGGCCTCAACCTTTTGTGAAATGTTAGCCAACAAGCTTTGATTACTCTCAGTGGTTTACCTTGCTTTGGTAAAGCACTTTGTCCACAGTCAATACATCCCTTCAATATTATTAAAAATAAAAGTAATAAATTTATTGTAAGAAAAGCCCATATGGGAGAAAGACATTTACTGGATTGCAATAGGGGCACTCAGTTTGTTTTGAGGAATGACATACTCAGTTTTTACACATCATAAAACATCCTGACTGCAGTTCCTTGGCTCTCTGAAGAGTTTAATGTGGTAATGCTGCTGTTGCATCCAAAAATCAGTGAGTCCCAGTTTGCAGAATTAGCCAAGATGCAGAAGGGAACTATGAACCAGTGGTGTCTCAGTAGAGCAAACTACCTCATCAGTTCTGGGAGGTGGAAAATTCTCACTGTCTGGTTATCACATCTGACTGAAGTCCCACCAGGAGCTGGAGAAACATTTCCCTGCTCTTCCGAAACACAGACTTTTCCATGTGGTTACACAAGCGGTACAGAAATGAGCTGTGCTGCTACTTACACGAACACTGGACTTGTCAACATTGCATTTTTTAAGGAGGTAAACAATATGCCATCTGTCTTGGCATTCCTGTTGTTTGATGACCATTTTAGCCTCCTTCATGCTGCAATAATGAGTTTGAATAGCTTCATTAAATGACAGTTATTGTTCAGAGGGGCACACAGTTTAAAGTGGATATTGAAATACTCACTTTTTATCAGCTAGCTTGACAGGTTAGAATAGGTGATACGAAAGAGGCATCTTCTTTTGATCGTAATTAAGAAACATCATCCTCTAAGCAATTAAACATCAGCTGGTTTTGAGCTTTCTGCTGCAAAGCACAGCAAGAGACCCAATGCAGCAGTCTGCAGTACATACAGTTAGAAAATCTGAACTGGAATGTTCAAATACAGATTTCCTATTATCTGGATTTGCTGAAAATCCACAATTTTAGCTAGAGGCAGTAAAGTCTGTGGCATTCATCCTCTCTGGTAACAAGGCCTATTTATAGAAGTTTTTGCACAGAGGTCTTCAGTGTTTTGACTGATGTAAGACTGGTCAATCTATGGCTACGGATGAGACCAAATTTACCAGGGCAATTAATTTCCGCAGCTGTCCTTAGACACACACAAGAAGTGTTACCGAGTCAGAAAAATGTTTCAGATAGCCGTTCCCAAGGGGTTTTAAACAATGTGCCAGCAACATGTCCATCTTCAAACAAAGGTGCAGCTGTCCTGCCATGGGTGGGAGAGCACGTAGGAACTTGGGGCTGAAGATTTCCTCATTACTTGCCTGTATGGTGAAATAATCATCTGCCAAGTGACAGAGAAGAAGCCACAGCTCATAGCCTGGAGCACCTCGTTAGGTGACTGCAAGTCCCACAGCAGCTGAAACATCAGATATCACTGAAATGAGGAACGGGACTGTCTAAGTTAACACTTCTGAGCCAGGTGCAAGTGCACTCAGTGGGTGTCGAGTAGCCTGGTCCTCTGTGTATTATTTTGGTGAGTTAAGGTTTGAGATTTTTTTTTATTTTTAAAGAGGGATTTAAACTGTTTATATGCTCCAAGGAAGCTCATTCCTCCAGACAGCTTTCTGCAGTACTAAACAAACTCAGCCATGCCTTTGAGAGATGTGCAAATTTGGGAAGATTTATAAAGTCATGGTATTTCCAGGTGTCCTTCCATCTTTTAAAAAGGAGCTTTATAGCAGTTATTCTGTTATGTTTATAAAAGGAATCTATGGTTAGCATATCTCATCTGTTATTAAAATTAGGCTCCACACTTGGATATGTAAAGATAGTCTCTAGGTGGATTTTCTTATTTTAAAATTAAACAAAACAAACAGAATTTTATTTTGCTGTCCACAAATAAACTGATATTATATTTATTAGCAGCTGGAGAAGCCACTTGGGTAATTTTCCAAGTGCAGACCAGCCTGGATTAAGCACATAGCATCAGTCTGCTTACGTGTAAAGCCTCACTGGCCTTTTGCTGGAGGACATTCAGTAAACTTTATGGCTTTGTATGGCAGTTGGATAAGGATGACCTGCAACCACCACTGCACCAAGCTCCCCTAACATGCTCCACTTTATACAAACAGGAGGGACAGATGCATCACTCATGATAGGTGCCAGCCAGATTTGTTGAAGGGGAAGCCCCTGTGAGAGTGTTCAGGAGAGTGAAGCACGTGTCCTTTCTGCTGATGAACAATCGTTCCTGATACCACTGGGATTTACCACCTGCCTTGTTTGCAGCTGCAGCATCTGCTTCCATCTCCCACGCACCATCCTCTCTCTTGCACGCAAGCAGGGCTACCCCAACAGCTTATTCATTGTTTTCCTTGCTTTGCCGTGGCATAATGGAGCTGGCTGCCAAGCCAGCCGCAGTCCTCTAGCTTTTTCATAAGCTGCTAGTTCTGATTTACAGAAGCCCTGGCTCTTCCCTGCTGAGATCCTGGAGGATGTGCAACACAGCTCCTTTCAGCTTGGGTACAATTCACTTTTCTTGAGCCATATCCCACGAATGTGCCTCTGTCTTGTGTGCCTCGCCAACAGCTTCTGCACAGCCCAACACTGGATGGATCTAGCTGTTCAGCACCTTATCCCTGCTGCAGTCTTTTCCTCCTGTGGAAAGTGAGAATGAAATTGCCTAAATTAAGCAATTGTAGTAGCCCTGAAGGATAACACTTCCTTTTTTACTTTGAGTTGTTTTTGTAGTAAGACTGCCATAATTGTGTTTTTCTCCTGTGTTTACTGGCGTAGGAAAGAACGTGTGATTGGGATTTTATGGTACTTATAGCTTGATATTTTTCCCATGAACTATTCAAATTAATTGCTTTTGGGTTTTTAGCATCTTCTTCCCGCTTCTTTATGGGGGTTGGGGACAGTCGGAACAGAGAGAAAATACTCCCTTGAGCATGAAGTTTAAAACTTGATGATCTTGGAGGGTAAACTCTTGTCAGCACTGGCACATGATCATCTCAGCAGGTCCAAGATCCAGCCCTTTAGATTGTCTGTTGTCCCTTTTGGTTAGGACGGAGCACAGCTGTGAAGAAGGAAAACATGTGAGTCACAATTGGATGGCTGCAGGACCTGCAGTTCTCCCTTCCTCCAGCCAAGCCTGGCCCTCTTCTCATCAAAGTATTCAGAGTTTAATTTTGGGAGAACAAAAGCTTTCAGATGCAATGCTTCACCAGTTTCTCAGGTGGAACACTCCAGTCTTTCATTGAAACTGCCATCAGGGGATGTTCTTTTGGCAGTGAACAGCCTGACTTACAACTCTTTTACTGATATTTTAGCATCCTGGTTTGTGACTTGCTATTAAAATGCTGTAAGTCATGGAGGTAGCAGTGAAGATATGGTTGGGATTTTACTTGGCTGTTTTTCTCTTGTTTGATCATTGTGTGAGCTTGAAGAAATTGTGTGATCATTCTACACCTCCAAATATCTGCCGAACAGGGATGGCATCTATAGAGTGGCACTGAGAGAGTGTTTACTGCACCTCAATATGTATAACATACCTTCATGAAGTAATAATCATGCCCAGGGGAAACTCCAAAAGGACAAATTGTGACATTTGGGCTCATAGCAGACCTGAAACCTCATTGCTCGCCATGTAGATAAAATCTATACAGTGCTGTTTTCAAGCAGTAGTTGGGGTAAAGCACTGATGAAATTAATTGTAGGTTTCTGTAGCTTTTGTTTTTGTGTAAAGCATATGGAAGAGGCATTTCAAGCATGACTGTAGTGTTAATCCTTTGTGTTTCCAATAATTTGTATAATCCCTGTATTGCCCTTGGCATGTATGCAAGACTCCTATAAAGCTTCTCTCTTTAGAAGTTTCATGAACAAGTCAAAAGACGTGTCTTGCTTGACAGGCGAGCCTTGACAACTTACTCTCTGGTTCTTCACATAACAATTGTTTATACATATCAGTGTCTTTTAAAGCAGCATACTTAGCTTTGAGAGAATTACATTCTTCTTCCCTCCTTTCTTCCTAACATATGCACAACAGGACTTCAGCTGATCAAGGCTGCAAGTAGATAACCTTGATGAGGGGACAATAAACCATTGTGTCTTTGTTTTTACCTTAAGATAATAATCCTCACAATAATCATGAAGCTCTGTTTCATAGCAAAGACACAGCACTTGAATTCCTAAAGTATTTCAGTGGTGGTTTTTCTTACTCAGGTTTGTCAAGCAGCCTGATGGCTCTAGGAAGCTTTTTCACATTTTGAGGCGGAGGGACTGTTTCTCCCCAAATCATGACAAACTAGTTCTGCTGTGTAACTGCTGTTGCAGTCTTAATTACCTGTAGTTTTGTGCACTGTCATGTGAAGGAGAGTGTTGGCTGCAACTCTCTTGAAAGCCTTTAGCATTTGGAAAGAACACATTGCATGAGATGTAATTTCTGTTGCACGACTGGTTATCTGGAGTTTCTAAGTGCAAACTAGCTCAGCTGCTTCTCAGGTTTTTCTGTGCTGTGGTCTCATTTGTACAATAGAGTGTTCCCAGGCTACCACGTTGTTCTTGGGAAGAGCTACCATCTAGCAGCAGTAGCCATGGACGATAACTAGATACTCTGGAGCTGTGGTTAAGCATTCCAAAAATATTTAGGGAAAGCAGCATGATTTTGTCAGAAGTTTTTGTGCTTAATTGGTATGAGCACAGTCCTTAGTTTGTACAGGTCTGTTTTATTGTATATCCATGAAAAATCATCTTGATCATCAATTGCTTAATAAAACAAAGGAAATAAAAGATTATTGGGGAGTGTTAACTCAAGGTTTAGCAATTTATCAAGGGTGTACAATGTGCTGCAATCAGCTGACTGTCATTATCTTAAATTCTTAATTCTTATCTTAAATTGAAGAAGCAGAAGCTCCCAACTCTTGGCCTTGGTATGTGCTGTCAAAGTCTTCCTATGTGTCATCTTACACTGCTCACAGGTATAAAGGCAAGGGATGAGCTTTCACATGTTAATGACTGCCTTATCAAAGTCTACTACAGACAAGGCTTGCGGCCGGAAAATTCTTACCTTATCATGTGCTCCATACTAACATCCACTGGTGTTGGTTTAACTTATTAACTTAGATGGGATGGCTTGTGATGGTTTGTATGTGCAATGTGATTGTTCAACATTATGCTTCTAAATCTTAATGAAAGCCCAAGGTCCTCAGATATTCAGGTTTAGTAAATTATTTTAAAATGTTACAGCTAGATGGACATAGAACAGGAAAATGGATCAAAAAAGGATGGTTATTTTTTAAAGGCTATTTATGGGTAAATCCTTTGTGTTACTTTTTGTTTTCTTTAGACTTTCTCAAGCAGACCACATATGAAGTTGAGGCATTCTTAGAAGCCATTCAGTTCTTCCGGCAGGAGAAAGGCCACTATGGGACATGGGAAATGATAACTGGCAATGAAAAAGAGGTAAAAGAATATCTTCCTGTTTTTTTTTTTTTTTTTTGCTTTGGGTATGACAGCTCTGAGGATAGTGAAAGTTGTAAAGCCTCTGTGGAAAAAATGGCATTTTTAAAAAGAAAATCTAGTGAGTAGAAATACCCAAGATTTCAAGATACTTCTTACTGATATGTAAGTGGTGATTCTTTTTTAATAAACCCCATTTTCAGTTTTTTGCTAGAAAGTGAAAGGAAGTGTGCTGTGAACTAAAGTTGTTGTGTTGTGCTGTTCTGGAATGTAGGGTTGGCCACATTTCCACAAAAAGCTTATACATATACTTTAATTTTATGCCATGGGGTCGGTTGGTAAATAACCTCTGTGTCTAAACCAAGGCACCTGCTAATGTCTCGCTACCACATTTGCTGCTGTTTATAGTTTTGGTAAATCAGTGAGACCAAAAGCAATAGACACCACACTCAGAACCTATGTCCTGTATGCAGCAGATACTCGCTGTCAGCTGTGTTGGGCTGTACTGTTTTTCTGTCTTTCCTGACAGCTATTTTGCAGGTAAGAGATATTTTTATCTTCTGTTGCTATTACCTTTGTTACTAAACACAACAGTTCCCTGTTGCTTGTTCTTTAATGCCTCCAGATGCCATCGAAGGACATCAGGCTTTACAAAGAACAGAATAGCAGCTAAACATAAGTTTTGAAGAATCTCTTCATTTTGCTTTTTCCCATTCTTTGGGAATGAAGCTTTTAGTCCTGAGTGGATAAACTAGTAGACCTACTTATTGTGCCAGACTTCTGAAACAGTCTGGCATAGTAACAGTCACACTTAAACACCAAAAATTTGTGTACTTCAATTCTTCAGAAATGAGAGGCTAAGCTCAGGTTCTGGGTCCATATTTGGGCACCCGAGTGAGCAGCTTTGGAGCACTGATGGTAGCTGAAGTAACTCCATCAATCCCCCTGACATCACTCCATATGTCTTTTAGTGCTATTGAGACATTATGTGGGCTCTGATTTATAATTTTTTTCCAAAGCACTGAGCACTCAGCAGCAAATATTTACTTTAGTACCAGCTGCTGGGTGTTTTCTGTGATGAAATCTGGCTTCCCTTTGGGAAAATGGAAGAAAGCCTGATGGAGAGTTGACAATCCATGGTTTTGTTGTAAGAAACCAGATTATTATTTTAGCAGAAGTCTACCTTTGAAATGGTGAAAAATGTGGAGACTGTAGAAGAATCTATAAATATTGTTTTTGCTGTGCCATCATGTCAGGGATCGAAGTTTCCTGCTAACATCGGATTATAAATTCCTTAGCATAAGGTGTTCCATCCTCCCAGTGGAGGGAGTGAGGTTTTTTCTCTTCTCCCCTCCTCCCTCCAGTTATGGAACTATTATAGTGCTAGTTTCATTTTATGTTTTATTTTTCCTTTGCTTGCCAACTACTTACTCATAACCCATATACCTCAAGAGAACTGTAATCAGAAGACATCCAGACTAGCTACACTATTATCTTCTTGGTAATAACTCATTCTGTAAGTATAGTGTGTTCTCATGCCTGCTTTGACCAAATATAATAATTATTTTAGGCAAATACCCAAGCTAAGTGAATGGTTTGGAACAAGCAAGCTACAATTTGTTGCTGTAAAAATCTCTGCAGAATGCCAATAAATATATTCCCTGACATTTATTTATAATGACAGAATCTCTGCAGCATTAGCTCATGCAGTTCTGCCTAGGTACTGCAACACAGATGTAATATTAGCAAGTACCCAGTCACTTGGCTGAAGACCTACTAAAGTTTTTTGTGTTCTAAAAGCTCCTTTTCCTGGTTTTATTTTTGTTCTTTTTCATTTTTAAGGTTTCATTACTAATAAAGGATGAATTCAATTGTAGATGGTATTTCGGTAAGTTAAAGTGCTGAAATATAGGGTTAAAACCAGGAGATTTTTGACACTTGTTATAAGCGACAGTACAGCCACATAGTGAGAGCACTACAACACACCAATGTTATACTAGCATAACTCCATTGATCAGTACTACATGAATGTAGAAATAACATATTAGTAATCAAGGATAGCTGAATAAGGGATTAAAATCCCCCAAACCCCTACAGTGTACCTTTCAGTACAGAAATATAAAGCCAATCCAGCATTCCTAAAGATGTTTCCAGAGAGCTCAGATTCTTCAGAATATGTTTGATCCATGGTCACATTATTTAGTCTGTTTGGGTTATTCATGAGATTTTTTTTAAGTGACCCATCAGTTTAGGACTTGACTTAGTTCATTGGTTTTGACAGGTATTTGAGTCAGCATAGCTGAATCTGAAGTGGTGCGGTAGCATAATCCATGAGTACTTAAGTTACACAAAACAACTATAATAGGGTATTGCATATTAGAGGTATATTAGTAAGTAGGGTATTGTGTGTTATATTTCTGTAGGGGCTGTCTTATGCTTGGGAGGTCTTTTTTTTTTCCACTAAATGGCATGCAGTCAGAACCCTTTCTAATTTACTTTTGCTGTCTAAATTCCTGCCATTTCCCTATCATGTTGTTGGTGCATGCCTAAAGCCCACTCGGGCAGCTGTAATACATGAGGTTGAATATCAGAAAGCACTGGCACAAATGAAATGGCATGAATGAAAAAGCGCTGGCATGATGAAAATGTAAAGTTGAGTGGTGTTTTTACACTCTATATTGGCTCAGCCAGCAGCTGGGTGCATGAGGGCAGTGATCCTTCAATGAGGACTATGCTGGGCTGTTGTTGAAGCAAGAAAAAGAACTGGGTTCAAATACACATTGCTTAGCATAAACTCTGTTCAAGCCCCACTGGAGAGGAAGGAGGACTGTGTACTTTGTTTGTGAGGCTTTACTGAAACTGTTGAGCAAGGTAGTAATCCTTTATCCAGAGTAAATGAGAAATGTAGAGAACCTTAAGATGCATTTTGTCTGCTTTTTTTATAGAGTTAGTATATCTCTCTGTGATTTGCAGGCTATCCACTGCACTTCAAAGCTTTCAAGAGGCTGTGGACAACCTCATATGAGCTGTACAGTCAGGGCAGATAAAAAGCCTTGATGAAAGGTTTATGTGCCATTCTGTGTAGCACATGCACGATAGTATTGCCTCTGTCATAAAATGGCAGCTGTGCATCTGTAACTGTGGGCCAGTACAAACATACCTGGGCAAGATCTATGAACAGAAAATGAACACGTCCACAAATAAAAGCTGTCCCTCCCTCCTCTGAATCATGAGGATGAGTAATGACTGAACCAAATAAGGGAGTGAATTCTTTAGTTCAAAACTGAGACGCTTTTAAGTAGAGAAATTCAAGAACCCAGCATGTATCACCAGCACTGATAGATGCTTCCATAGGAAAAATGTTCAGAGACCCCAGATCACAAAGAAATAGAAATAGGGCAGGTCCCATGATGAACTGCTTCTCTCTGCTTGCATAGTTTGCCTCATTGGCCAACAGCAAGCGGAAAGTGCAGGAGAAAGAGAGGTTTTGCAGCTTTCTCAGGCCAGAGATACAGTGTCCATAAATAAAAAAAATGGAAAGGAAAGCTTAGACTTTCAAAACCAGATGTGTGCCTGTAACTCTGTGCATTTATTGCCAGCTTGGTGCATCTGAATGGGATGGGCAAGAAAGAACTTCTGGTTCAAATCTAGGCAGGGAAGGTGCAAAGCCTGACAGAGTGGGTGATTCTGAAGAAACTTCTGAAACGGGTGCCAGTGAATGAAACTGGGAATCCATCTCACACTGTTTCATTCTCTCTGTATTGAAGAAGCCAGACTTTGATGCTTCTTCTGTACAAAGTTGGGTTACGCTACCAAGAGAACCACAGAATAATGTAGTTAAAAGGGGATCTCTGGAGGTTATCTTGCCCAATCCCACACTCAAAAGAAGAGCCAACTTTAGGGGCTTTGTGCAGTTGAGTTCTGAAGATATCCAAGGTTGGAGATTGCATGACTTGTTCCCATGACTGCCCGCGTGGTGAAAAATATTTCTTAATACCTGATTACTATTTCCCTTGTTGCTACTTGTAGCCATCACCTTGTTCCTTTCTCTGTGCATTTCCAAGAAAAGTTTGGCTCTGTGTGCCCGACATTCTCCATTAAGTAGTTGTAGACAGCAATAAGATCTCCCCTGAGCCTTACCATCTTAAGGCTGAGCAAACCCAGTTCCCTCTGCTTCTCCTCACATTATGTGTTCTGTCTCCTGACCATCTTGGTGGCCTCTGCTGGACTGACTCCAGCAAGATCTATCTTGTACTGAGAAGCCCCAAACTAGACACCATGCCAGTTGCGGTCTGACAAGTGCTGAATAGAAGGGAACATTCTCCTCCTTAGACCTGCTGTTGCCCTTTGCTGCGAGAGCACCCTGCAGACTGATGCTGAATTTCTTGTCCACCAGGATGCCCAAGTCATTTTCTGCAAAACTGCTTTCCAGCCAGTTGTTGCCAGCCTATAATGGTGCATGGGATTGTTCTATCCCAGATCCTGGACTATGCATTTGCTTTTGCTGAACTTCATGAGGTTTTTGTCCACCCATTTCTTCAGCCCATCTGGGTCCCTCTGAATAGCAGCCTTGCTTGCCAGTGGATTGACCACTCCCCCAAATTTGTATCATCTGTATTCCCAGTCTGATGTCTTTTCTTTCTAATTGGAACCATCTGCAAGACTGAATTGCCAGTTAGATGCTGGAATCAGAGAGGGTGATGCATCTCTTCTACAACCACCGAACCCTGTTTCAGAGTGAAAATGTTCTAGAGGGAGAAAAGTACTCAGTATCGATTTAGAAAAATACAGCAGTGATAGACAGATAATATACTTACAGAAATAATAAAAAAATGGGGCAATGATACCTTTCCCTCAGTTTTCCTACATTACATGACAAATGCTTGATGTGTAGAAGTTCCTTTGACACTTTTCTTCCCCCTGTCTTTCTGCTGTGGTGCACCTTTGTCACAGAATATCTTCTTAGGTTATATATTTCGTATGTTTTTTGTTCAAGAATCTGGAGGTGTTGGGAGGAGAATTTAATGTATAAGAATTCTACAATGTGAAGGTTTTACTGCTTTTAGAACAGTATAGTTCTCTCTTAGTGACAAAAGAAATTGCTTGGAAAGTTTTTCACAAACTCCAACAGCTATTTATTTTATCCCTTTTGCTTCAGGATTAGGCTGGAGCTAATGAATCTTTTAGATCATGTTACTCATTTTTGGAAAAAAAAAATCAGACAGAGTAGAATTATTTGATTCACAGATTACCCACTGTTGTTTTCTGGGTTCCATTTCTGTCCTATATCCTGTTTTCCTGGGATCTCCTTTTCTTGTTTGAGTTGTGAAATTGGTGCTCACCTAAAAAAGTGCTAGAGATTCTCATTTGTACAATCATATCTTTCTTTTCTTGGCCAGTTATCTTCCTGTCAGAAGCATCCTTTGTCTGATGACTCTTTAGAACAATTTATTTTCAATGATACCTCCTCTGGGTGGGGTGTGAATGTGTCCCAGAACAAGGTCAGTTGGGGGAAGCAGTAATCAGCAAACCAACTTTTCAAATGTTTTTGATCTGGTTGCTCAGCTGATATCAATCATTGATTTGCACATGGCAATTTCATAATGCCATGCAGTAAATTAAATGAACAGCATCTTAGTTCATCTGTTGTCAGTTGTTGCATGGTCTCTCAAAGTCTTTCAGTGAAAAATGCTTCAGATGAAATGCATGTAGCTTCCCTCAGGCTTACCTAATATTTTAAATCCAGTCCTCCTGGCAACCTGGGGTAGCTTAGCCATTTATATTTGAGGTTGCCTGTGTCTACACATCACTATGTGATGCAAGTGCTCAGTTTTCAGATGAGGAGCAGTGTGTGAACATGTAATTTTAATTTTCTGACCATATAGATCCTGAGCAACCTTGTGATGGAGGAACTCCTGCCTAACCTTCAGACAATGATCCTGCCTAAAATGAAAGGAAAAAGGAATGATAGGAAGCGTGCCTGGTTTGGTGTAAGTACTGGTGTTTGCAGAGTGGTTGTTTCTCATAGCTGTTGTCTGCATGTGCTGATTCCAATCTATGCTTCTTAATTTAATTTGGGTTTAGATCGTAGAAGAAACTTACGGCTTAGTCCAGCAGCAGGTATCAGAAGGCTTAAGTACCTTGAAAGAAGAATGCAGAGATTTTGCAAAAACTCTGGAAGGAACCATTCGTTCAGACATGGATCAGATTCTGAACTCCAAGAACTTCTTAGCTGGAAAAATCAAAGGTTAGTGGAGGAACAGCTGTGTTTTGGAGCAATTTTTTAATGTTTCCTGTTGTGTTGCTCATATTACCATATGTCATTGTTTTGAAATCCCCATGTCTTTTGAAAAACCCAAACGGAGGCACTAATTTTCAGAGAAGAAATGCTTTGAGCCTCTGCTGCCTTTGATGGGAACTGATACCTGTGGCCTCTGTGTCTGTGCAGGTACCAGTTCTTCTCAAGTTGGAGCTAGAGCTGACAGGTTTTGCATATCCTGATTAGAGTTGCTCATTCTGCTTTCATTTTCACTTGGACAGCCTTATGTAATGAAGACATGGGTCACATGAGCATAATTAAAAGTGTAGTGGTTTTGATGTCTAGGAATGCACCACAAAACCAGGTTCTGGTTATGTGGCAAATTCACAGGCTACCAAAAAATACTTAAACCAAAGGGCTTCTTAAGTGGTTTTAAACTAATATGAAGTAATTATAATTTTGCTATGAATAGAAATATGAGTGTAAAAAGCAGGCAAAGCATTAGTTTGTTGCTTAAGCTAGCCAATAAATAAATAGCTGATAATTTAGGAGCTGTTTTGATAAAACTCAGGATGTTCTGTTGACTTACAGAGTCACCATGGCCACACTCTGTGCAAACCTCCCAGTATGTATTAATACTTAGAGCTGCCCTTTGCTCTCACAGTGCCCCCAAGCTGCTAGCATTTGGTTAGGTGCAGCATGGGAAAAGATGTTTTGTTGTCACTCATGAAACTATAAACTCTCCACCACCCTTATCATCTGCGTGGAGGTGTGACTCCATGGAAAAATACGGAGTCATTTAATTAATTCTAAGTAAATCAGTTCAGATTACTTTTTACACTGTATCTATTAGTAGCCTAAATGCAACCGTTGTATTGTCTACCACTCCAGCCACAGTTTCTGAGCCTGCCCAGAAGTGCTGCACAGAAAATATCCAGCCATTTCTCACATCCATATTAGAGGAGCTCATGGGTCCGGTGAGTTCTGGATTCACTGAAGTCCGCTCCCTTTTTGATAAAGAAGTTAATGAAATCATCCAGGACTTCCAGAAGACAAATGATATCATGAAGCTAAAGGAGGTAAGACAAAAATATATTTGGAGCCTTTTACGTGAGCACAAGGACCTTCTAGCTAGAACTTGACTGACACGCTATTTGCTTTCCCAGGTGGTAGTATGCTAGCATTTGCTTTTGTCATTTAGAAAGTCTTGTATTTGTGCAACTAGAGTATGGATATCAGAATTTGGTTTAGGGCCACTGTTACATTCTCTATTAAAAATTTACCTCTGATTGCTTTCTCTCGAAACCTGTTGTTCCTCCACTGGAATGCAGAACATAGATCAGCTTATGAACCTACCATTCAACGCTGTGAAAATGGAGCCCTGCTATCTGAAAGTGAACCTCCTCCAGGAGCTCCTTCAAGACCTCAAGAGTCGCTTCAAGGTGTATCATATTGATTTTGTGATTCAGAGGACACAGAACTTCATGCAAGAGGTACTGTAAGATCCAGTTTTTCCTCCTGGGAGAACAGGTTAGGTTTGTCCTTCTAATCGGCTTCAAAGTAATCTTGATAAAAAGCTGTGCAAGAGTCCCACAGCATCTCTCAATCAGAACACAGATAACAAAACCTAAGAAAATCACAGCTAGAAGCTGTTTGACATTTATATTTGTGAGGTTGCATGTGTGTGAGTCTTTCAGCAAAGCACAAAAATTTTGGATGGATCATCTCTTCCCCTGAACTTTCACATTCTGAATTCTTTGTGTCTCAGCACCGGAGAAAGTTGTGCTTGTAACCAGTGGGGTGGCTAAAATCTACCTGATTTCCATTCTCAAGGGTTGATTTTTCAGGAAGGGTCTTAGATATATTTTACCAAAATAGAATGTATTCTCCTTCATAGTTTATTTTTCTATCAAAATAAAATAAAGCAATTAACATTAGGAACTGGCAGTTACTTGGACACAGATGACATCTTGGGATGTAGCTGCATGTAGGTGCTTTAATCAACTTCCCTTCTCATGGGAATGGTTGAAGTGACTACATCATTTCAGATGAAAAATGAATTCCACCTCTTTTTACCCTCTAGTGTATATTGGTATAGGCTATAATTTTGCTTTGCTTTTATTTCTTCTGGATGCCTGGCCAGAAGCCTATTAGGAGCTGGCCAGCAGACTTCTTTCAATTGCCAGATCACAAGGCAGATTTGGCCTTGTGGCTCTATGTTGAATCCTGTGGTTTTAATCTGTAGTTGAGAAACTAAATAATCTAGTCGGTAATCTTGTGAAATGGAGCTGATCCAGCTCTGTGAAGTGGGAGCTATGAATATGGAAAGTGAGTCTCTAGCACAGTGCTGGGACAGGGTTTTCCTAAAGGCAGGTCTTCTAAGTACAGCCATGATCAGCAGCCAAAGAATTATGCAGAAATAAAATTATGATTTCATGTCTGGGTGTTTCAGGGGGGACTATTCCAAAATGCTGCCAAATAAAATGCCTTTCAGTAAGTGAAGACCATTAGTCAAGACAAAGAAGTAGACAGAAAATAGATCCCATACAAACCAAGGGGTGTTTTTTTCTGAACAGAACATGAGTCAAAATTCACAATAAATAAGTTAAATTAAAGCACAGGTCATTCTAAAAATGCTGTTAATTGCTTCTCTCTCTTTAAAAGGCTGGTATTTTTCTCATAAAATTAGTAAGAAGTTTCACTTTGCATCCGTGGACATTAATTTTATTAACAAGTAAGGTCAGACATGTCTAGTTTATGTAGTCTTAACGTGAAAGAAGCGTTTGGCTTAACTCTAGCTCCGGTGGAGGCTGGAGCAGGATTCTTTGGCTTGGGAGCTTGGCATCCTCTAGTGGCCGATTTTAGGAAATTTGGGAGCACAATGCTCAACTGGCATAAATAAGGCAGCTTTACTGACTTCACCGGAACTACGCCAATTTGTGATTTGCTTCAAATAAAAAGTCAGCAGTTCATCTTTTAATTAGCCTCAGACTTAACTCTGCACTGATCCTGTCTTTTTCTTGTATCCACGGTCTTGCAGTGCGTGAGCATTTATTGTACAGCCTTCTGATGCACACACAAATTAAGTAAACCTCCATCTTCTCCATTTCCATTTATAAATAGATTGTATAGTCCAATCCAATCCAGTATCTGCAAAGTCAGTTATAAAAATCGGCCTTCAACATTTGTCACTGCATATTTTCATTCATGAAAATATTTCTAGCCAAGGAGGAATTAAAAGCATGTCTTCTCCATAAGCAGGTACATATTCATTTACAAACTAGAAGTCCTCTGTAGTATATGGCTTGCTATGTATATTGACTGGGATGGTCCCATGTGATGCAAAGGAAGACCTGGCCATATGGACAGCCTCCCTGTGGATATCCCTGTACTTCTCCAATAAGAATATATTAAAATTTGAATGGAAACACTTAGGTAAAAAAGGCAAAACTTCATTAAATAGACCTGATTACCACTTGCAGAACTGTTTTTCTGAAATATCTTTTCAGAATAGGGGTTTTAATATTTTTAATGAATCTCTGGATAACCTGAAAATATGGCAAATGTGAGTCTAAAATAATTCTGTGAGAAATTATTGAACTCTGTGTGATTTTTGCTGATAATTATTTCTATTATAAGGAAAGCTACTGATTAATTACTTTTAAAAAAAATTATCTTCAGTATTAATGATTGAGACCATTAGAATCTGTCAAGCGTCAATGGGAGTCTTCTTATTAGGGATAATGAGTTTTGTCTATGGCCTTTATATATAGATGATTGATTCTACTTTTTGTCTTTGTCACCATCAGTTTGGATGGAGATTAAACCTATATAAGAAGATATAATAGCATAATAATGATACCAAGGCTTAATTTTCTTAGTTTATTGCAACATTTCTGCACATGGTAGCCTTCAGAGAACTGAAATACAGCAGAAATTTTTTGGACAATATAAATTAATCTACTCTGAGTAAGTTTGCTGATAAAACTGTTTGTTTAGTTACATTAGCAAACTTCCTAGTAGTATTGACCTGCCTGTAGTTTCATTTTCTTATTCTCTTGCATTAGATAATCTAATTTTTGGGTTTCCCATTCCAAAACTGAGTGTTGCAACCTAAACTAAACAAGGCTTTTCTTCCCCTTCCATAATCATTTAAAGTACTTGAAATATTTACTGATTTTAGGCCCGTTATTCTTTCTCTGCTTCACCTTCTCAAAAATACAATTTGAGTTAACAGTTACATTGATCATGCTTCTTTACATATGTAGGAATTTTATGTTACTGGTCTTTAACAGATTTTTTAATTATTATTTTTAGCTGATGGAAAATGCAGTTTATTCTTTTGAGCAGTTGTTCTCTCCAAGTCACCAGGCAGACCCAGCGAAAGTTGCAACAACCATTGAAAAAGTCAAGCTGAGAGTACTGAAGGTAAATGTAATGTAGTGGCATTTGCACAGGAAGACCTTGGGTTCTGCCTTTTTTGGAAACAGGATATATTTTATATGAATTTATCACAGTATTTGAAAGAAGATATCTCTTACCATCCAGCTGGAAATACTGATTTGGTGGCACTTAGCAAAGCCGCTCATTTCTGGGGTAAAACATTTCTGGGCAGACACTTGTAAAATATTTATGTGTGCAGTCCCTTTAATTGCAATTAAATCAGCTGGATATGATGCTGTGGATATGGGTAAATAATTTTTTACTAGCTTTATAATTACTCTGCCCCTAGAATTCATTAGTCTTGGAAGAGGCAGCTCTGAAATACCTGGAGAGAGCAATCAGGGGGCTGTTTCTAGCCTAGGTATAATTCCCTGCATGAGAATTCAAACCCGTGATTGCACCAGTGATGTGGTATCCTTTGGGATTCACCTGTCACCAGTTACATGATATCAAGAACTAGTTCCTTCTATGAGTGATTAATAACCCCAAACACATTTGGGCTTGGGTTTTTTTTTTTTTTTGGTCTGTTTTGACAGCAATATGATTATGACAGCAGCACTATCCGGAAGAAGATATTTCAAGAAGCACTCATACAGATTACTTTGCCTACAATGCAAAAGACACTAGCTTCAACATGCAAACCGGTAGGTTTCTGTGATTAAACAAAAGAAACAATAATAAAAGGCAGGGAAGTATTAACATCTTGTCAGTAAATCCTCAACTCTGTATAGTTGGTCCCTCTCAGAGAGTTGTGCAGATTGGCTGCCTGCTCGGCCAAATGACACTTAGATTTGCCAGTTTGTGGATCAGGAGATGTGAAGCATAAGGAAGATTTCAGGAAACAGGGAAACTGTATATACAGCTTGCTTTCTCAAAGATAAGACCTTTCCCCATCCCTGTTTCATTTCTTCCCTAGAGATCTGAATTCCCCTCAAACTGGACTCCTCTTGACAGTTATGATTGTAGGTGATGAGTTTGTCCTTGTGTTCAGCAGCCCTGCTGCAGGCTGAAATTCAGTCTGTGGGAGAGGGCACTTTCCTCTTCAGCAGCACCCCTAGGCATGGCTGTGACCATACACAGCCTCTGCTGACGACCTCCTTCAAAGACAAGCACCTGCTTGGGCAGCAGGACCAGCAAGCAGACAAGCTGTACACTTGCTTTCAGTGATTTTAAATGGAAGTAATGCCATCAACAATCAGGAAACAAACATATAGAGATGATCTCTGTTGCCCTTAATCATACAGGTAGGTTAGTACTCAGCAAATGGAGATACCAGAGTTTCATGGAGATGTTATCAGTGTGATTACATCAGGGGCCAGCTGGAACACTATTCACCTGGGCTCAAAATAAAGTCTGTACCCTTCTTGAATCCCATGCATATCCTCTTGCATTTTCACTGTACCTGCTGAAAGATGACTGCCCTAAGCCATCCTGGCCCCTCTGCCCTTTTGTTCCCCTTGATGTTTTGAAGAATCAGTGCCCAGAGGCTGTAAGCTCTCACCCATGGTGTGCTGCTCTTGCTGATGCTCTCCAGCTTGTTTCAGTTTCAAAAACAAGTTTAAGACCAAGTGTTTTGCCAAGTTATGCTTGCAAGTCTTTGAGCATGAATTATTAAAACTTACAACTTACAAAAATACAGAAAAGAGTGATTTTAAATACATGTCACACTACTCCCCCAAATAATAGTCTCTTGTACGGTGTCAGTAGTGCCTTCAAAACATGGTGTCTATGCACAGGGGCAAGCATTTCATCTCCTTGAATATCTGTAGAGGGGGTGGAGTCCCACATGGTGTCTCTGTCATGCCAGACGGGGGAAGCAGTGCTAATTTCCCACAGGACCTTTCTGTTTAACTTCCTACGAGCCTTTTGCATTTGTGCCTCTGCAGAAATGAGCAGCCAGCTCCAGAAACAAACATGTGGCACAGTTGACAAACCCAGTCGAGTCTTGACCTTTTACTTGAAAACCACCAGATGTTTGTATGTAGGTACCTCTTCTAGAAGTGGGCAGTCACTTAATTTACTTTTTATAGACCACCAAGTAGCTGCTTAGTGATAATGACTCAATTATTGTCTAGACAGCTATTGCATATAAATCAGTAAGCTAGAAAAGTTACACACCTATTACAAAAACAAAACCAAACCCTGTATCTCCCATGCTCACTGTGGATTTGCCTCCTTGGATAAACAGTGAGACATTTCCTCACCAGCTATTTATTTCAGAATTGTTTATTATAGTGTAGATGGCAATTATATGTAGTGCTTTTAAATGTAATTGTAGTGCAAGAATACTGTTTGATAAGTGCATAATAAATTGTTTGTTTAGTTCATTTACTCATGGTTCAAATAGTTCACCACAAGAGCCAGCAAGGAGCATTGCAAGACCTGCTAGATGGCATGTCCAAGGTGTGCTGTTGAACTAGGACTCTTAGAATCTTTCATTTTTATATATCTGTTCTTTTCTTCTCTATCTGCACAGGAGCTGCAGAAATATGAGCAGTTCATTTTTGCTGATTACACTAGCGTGATCCAAGTAGAGAATGTGTATGAAGAGATTTTATATCAGACACTGCTTGAAGAAACCCTGAAAGGTGAGAACATTCTTGAGGTGACAGTAATAAAACATTTTGGCCGTTGGCTCATGAGCTCTTGCTTCAGAGTCCTAACCTGGCAGTTTCAGACCTAAGTCCCACTTTCCCAAAGACTGGTGGTTACGATGCTGCAGTGTTCTCATTTGGCTCACTAAAGATGTGTGGTAAGCTCTAAAATCTGGATTATGGGGCAACTTTACTGAACCTGGGAAACTCAAAGTGATAGATTGGCACAAGCCTATTTCTAACAAAATGTAATTATGACAACTTCATTCTATCTTGATTCCCTGGGCCAATGAGAGAAATTATGCTCTTACTTGCAAGGACCTGGTGATATCTACTGGCAGCAAATATTAATTTCCCCAAATAAAGTGTACTGCTGGATGCAGTTTGCAGTACATCACTGATGCCAGAACAGTACGCTCTGCAGATCTCTCTGCTTTTGTGTCAGAAAACTAAACTATTCTTGATGGCATATATAGGTATGTAAAATACTTGTATCTCTCTGGATCTGTCTGTCTGTCTAGAACCTAGATAAAAGACAAGCATGTGTATTGCACAGTAAGTTTTAATAGACCCTCTTTGGCACTCCTCAAAAATATCAGTATAATAATTAATGTAACAAGCACACTTTTATTCATATATTCAGTGTAAATACTTCTGCATTGAAACATTACCTTTGTGCATTGCAGGTCCTCTGGTAGTTTTCTGTTACAGCAATGCTTAGGTCAATATTGAAGTTCCATTTTTTTGAACAGATAAACAACCCCACCACCACCCCCAAGAAATGTAAACTAAAAAAGCAAGTTGAAAATGAAAATTACTATTGCCTGTAATATCAAAATGTATGTAATTAGAAACTCAGGAAAAGAGTGTACCTTCTTCAATGAACCTCTGTCAGTCTTTCCAAAAGTTTGATCTTTCTGTTTTATCTAGTGATAAAAGAAGCTGCGATTATGAAGAAGCACAACCTCTTTGAAGATAACTTGAATATGCCCTGTGAAAGCGTGTCCAGCTTAACAGACCTGAAGACCCCTTCAGGATCAGCACAAACAACTCCCGCAAAGAAACCTTCCACCGCCCGAGCCGAGATGTCAGACACTGAAACTCAAAGTGACGAAACGCTCATTGTGACAGAAAAAATTTCTTGGGAGAAGGATAGTGATGATAGAAAGTCATCAGACAAAGAGGCAGTCACTTCTATTAATATGGCTGGTGATCAGGCAAGCAAAAGTAAAGAAGTGTTTGTTACAGATATTGGTGAAAAACGAGAGTCCCTTTCAGCTACCCTTAGAAAACAAGAAGTTGCAAAGGAAAAAAGTGCTTTGGAGAACAAAGACACGGTGAAGGCAGAGTTTGTAGTGGACACTGAGAAAGAGCTTAAGACACAGCAAGAAGCTGTGGAGGAAAAAGTAGCTCCAGGGACTGAAACTGCAGTGAAATATTTTGGAGCCAGCCCTAAAAAAGAACTTAAGGTGCATAAAGGAGCAGTGGAGGAAAAGGTAATTTCTGAGAGTCAAACGGCGATGGGTGCTGCATTTGGCAGTAACACTGAAAAAGAAAGCAAAGCACAGGAAGAAGTTTCTGAGATAAAGCTGACTTCCCCGCGTGATAACATAGCAGAAGCAGAGATTTTAGGGAATGTAAAAAAGAAAATCAAAGTAGAAAAAGAAATTATGGAAGAAGTATTTCAGAGTGAAAATGTGGTAGGAACAGGGCTTGAAGAGGATAGTAGAAAAGAAAGCAATGACCAAGGAGCGAGTACTGAGACAAGGGTTATTTCCCAGGATGAAAACACAGGGAAAGGCAGGTATGGGGATAATCCTGAAAAAGAAAGCAAGTCAGAAGGAAAGAGTTGTAAATCCCCTGATGATGTGAATGAGATAAGGAGTTTGCTGATGGTAACAGTTGAGATACCAGCAGATACTCCAGCTGAGAACATAGAGATTTGTGAAGGTGAGATATTAAAGTTGCAGGAGCACAATAAAGAGGATGATGAGTTAAGCAAAATGGCTGTGGCAGAAATTCAGGTGAGCCAGATGATAATGAATAAAGATGCAGCAGAATGCGCGGAGTTCAAGGAGGACCGACCATCTTCATGTAGTTTGGGGACAGATGGTGCAAATTTAGTGAATGTGTCCAAGGGGGCCTGCAGTATGGCACAAGCAGAATGGCTGGTGGAAAGCTCAGATATGCCTCAGGAGGCAAGGGCAGAGGTGGAGATCAAGCAAAGTGTTTGGTACACAGGTGTGGGAAGCTGCGAAAGTGATAGATTGCAGTCAGAGGAACACACTGAAAATGGGCCTGAAGGCAAAAAATTAGATGGGGAGGAAGGAGGAGCAGGGAATAGCCGTGCCATCCTGGTGGAGGTAGGGACTCAGAGTTTTTTTCACAATCCTGCTGAAAATGCAGAGACAACACAAGTGCCCATTTTGGATACAGAAAACCCAAGAACAGGACTGCTAGATGTGCCAGTTTCTTTGGTGTTGGAGCAGGGTGAGGTAAGCACCATAGAGGTCACAGGAGATACAGAGGCTGGTGAGGGTGAAGGGAAGCTAGAAGATGAATCATCTTCACAAATGGAAATAAAAAGCACAGAAGGAGAAGATATTTTCACAGAAGAAAACAGAGAAGATAGTTATGCACAACAAAACTCTGAAGAATAAAAAGCATTTTTCAGCCCAGCCCTGCAGGATTTATTTAGTCCAGTAATCCCTGTTTTATTGTGAATACTTTCTTGAGTTGGGGCTGGAGGAAATGGGCGTTGTTGTGGTATTACCAGCTCTTGCAGTTTTAGCACAGATCCCTTCCTGAGTGATGGGTGATAGATTTCTTTTTGGTTAAAGCCCTCACTGTTTAAAACCAGGTTACTGTTGGGGAACCTCATCTTTCACTTAAAACTTGCTACCTTTTATGGTTATAGAAAAAGTCTGAAAATGTGACCACTGAATGCTTCAAAAGCAACTCACCCCCAACTATAAAGTTGTTAAAATAACTTAACTGTTCTTAGGTGTTTTAGCAGGGGAGTAGCTCATGATTTTTAAATGCATGGATTTGACAAGTACTGCTATGATTCTTAGGTGGTTGGTACATGCGTTGCTATTCGACAATGCTTTTAGTATTTGCATGAAGTATATGGGAAATATACGAAACTTTTAGTAGTTAAACAGAACCAAATAGTTAATTTAGTAGGTTGCTCAAAAGCCACACTCTATGCAAACTCCGCAAACTGGTTACTTAATTATTTTAAAGTTTTGATGGATAATAAAGACAAGCAAGTGTTCTGATTTTTTTTTTCTCTTATTGCTATATTTAAAATGGGGAAAATATGGGAGCAGGTTTCTCAGTCCCACTCTGCACTTCTGGGTTATTTAGCCTTCCAGAGCACTTTACAGCTATTTTATTTTGTTTTATTTTATGGAAGGGAAAGAAGAGAATGTTTACAGTAACTATAACCATTAGGCAGCATCTTTCAGTTTTACTTCCCACCATAAATATTTCACTTATGGCTATCTAATACAGAGTATTAAGAGTCCTGCCATTCCCAACCTTACTGAGTAACCCAGTTCCGTAAGCCTTTTTAGGTGCAGAAATAAATTGTAATAAATTGCAATAATTGTGAAATATCATAATCATTGCATGTAATTTCTGACACAAATGTTAACTGAAGCAAAAAGCAGCCAAAGGTTATTCACATGTGCTTAGATTTTGGAGGGCAGAATCACATTTCAAAAGTGGTTATTAAAATGAGACTTATTGCTTTCATAGCTAGCGTATTATCAACTGTAACAAATAATGATCTATGCATAAAGTAGCTTATATGCATTATTTGCATGCACAATTTCCAGACTGTGCACAGAAAAGCTTGGAAATGAAAAGCAGTATTTTAATAATTGGACTTTAGAGTTCAAGACCTCACTTTAAAGGTCAGTTTAAGGCACCTTAAAAATTTGGCTTGGTGTTTCAGACTGTTTCTGAATAAATATAGTACAGTACAGTGCAGCAAAGATTAGTGATAAATACAGTAGGGACTGCAGGATTTATGCCCATAGAGGAAATAACAAAGTGCTAAGAGCATACTGCTTGTTGGCATTTAGCTTCAACAAACTGTGCAAAGTCTGTTATTTAATGCTATCAAAATATGCTATAATACTAACAGAGAATTGACACTAGAGGAACAGGCAAATACTACTGCATAAGTAAGGAACACTGTTGGGTAACTGGACTAACTACAACGTCACTATTGTAAAATAAATGCAATTCCTATTTATCCCAGAAGCCATTCTGTGGTATGGAAACATTAAGATCACAAATGTTTTCCTTGTAAAAGTACTTTGACTCGTTTCCTCCTTATATTTCATGCCAAAATACTAATTTGTGAATGCACAAACCACTGTCAGTCAAGTTTTTTACAAATCATTAGTTATTTCACTCTCAGCTACTTTGTTTTTACGAAACATCAGCTATTTCTAGTTGGTACTGAATGTTAAGTGATTTCAAATGTATAACATGTGCTTTACAGTTAAGCAGCAGCAATCTCTTTTAGCCATGCTAAAATTAGGGGACATGATGTTTTTTTAATAGAGTGGTTTGTACAAAAGAGGACGAGCAAGACAGCGACTCTGCAAAAAAGGCTGCTGTTTCCTACAAAAGCTGTTTACAGCTAATACGAATTAGATACATCCATACAGAAAGTATTTAGCATAGACATTCCCATCATAGTAATTTTTTGAGTTATTTCTATGGCAGGCTTAGGTCTGCATATTATTTTCCTGTAATATTAAAGAATTGAGTTGTTGAATACAGATGCTCAGCATGTTTGTTTTTCACAAGTAGGATGGAAAGAACAGGGAAGATTTAGCCTGTACATTACCTTGCTCCGCAATTTAAATTGAAGTTCCTCCTGGCTAGGGGACTGATTTTTTGCCTTTGTAGATGTTTTCTGTACATTCAGATGTTTGCAAATGGATAGAAAGTAGCATTTTTCTCTGGTTTAACCAGACTTGGGTAGAGATGACAGCAAGTTAGAGGTCAGCAATTTGCAAGGTTACATTGGACCGCTGATGAAAAATTATAATAATCACCTATTCGGTAATTTTTGTCACTTTCTTGGAATTTCCTCCACTTACCTGGAATTAATTATTTTGCTTGTAAACTAGGAACAGTAATAAATCACCTTTCACCGCCTGGAGGGCTGGGGGTTAGGAGCACGGAGGGGAGTGGGATGGGGGATGTTACCGCCGTGTTATTTCATGGGGTTGCAGGTTTTAAAGGACAGGATATGAAACACATTGTATCTTGCTTATAACTTTGTAAAAGCGCTTGTTACGAAAATAAAAGCAGCTCTTCCCTTCCATCACCGGGAGGTCGGTGTGTGTCTATATGTGAGGTAGCTTAATTTGGGGGG
>JANZLQ010000095.1:30570952-30613024 GCA_026212715.1 Elanus axillaris
GGGGCTGGGAGGTGTATGAGAAACAAATGCACTTCCAGCGGCTGCCGGGGGGAAGGGGGGCCAAGGAGACGCTTGCCTGGCGCTCTCCGCGGCCGAGGGCTGCCGTTTGGCCCTGCCCAGACGACGGCGGTAGCCGGCTGCCGGCTCCTAGCCCGCCGCTGCCCTTCGCCTCAGGGAGAGCGAACTACAGATCCCGACTGGCGCGCCAGTGCATGCCGGTAGTTGTAGTCCGGCGCTACCACGCCCGCGCGCCGCCCTCCCCCCGCCCTTCCCGCCTCTTCTTTTGTCCACGTCGCCCTCTCCGCTCGGCGTCCTGCTGCCGTCACGTGGCGCCGCGCGCCCTCCAGCCTCACGGCGCTCTTGTCCTGTTCCTATTGGTCCGGCGGGGCGGCGCGTGCGGGAGGACCCGGAAGCGGCGGCGCGAGGCGGTTTCCTTGGCTACGCCACAGGAAAGCGGAGGGCCGGTCCCTTCCGCCTGCGCGTCGGCGCTGGGCCGCCGCGCCGGGAGGGGCGGGCAGCGGGCGAGATGGGCCGGAGCCGGGCCTAGCGGCAGCGGGCAGGCGGCCGCGGCCATGAGCGGAGCTGCGGGCTGCCACGGGGGCGGCGGCGGCGAGCGGGGCCACCGCTGGAGGAGGCCGTGGAAGCTCCTGGCCCTTGGCCTGCTCTCCGCCTCCTCCGTGCTGGCGGCCGCCCCGGGCGCCGGGGCCATGAGCAAGGAGGAGAAGCGCCGGTTGGGGTGAGTGCCGCCGCGGCGGGCCGGGCCGGGAGTGCGGCGGCGGGCAGGAACGGCGGCGGCTCCGGGTCGCCCTCGGGGCCGCAGGAACCCTGTGCGGCCGGGGCGGAGGCCGGCGGGGCCCAGGCCCAGCCCATTGCCCGCTGTGGCTTTGCGGTGCACCGGCGTTCCCTCGCCCGTCAGCGGGCCCTCGTCGTGCTGGGGCAGGGGGATCCGCGCTACTCCTGGGGTTGGGTTGGGCTTGACGAGTGCGGGTGTGCCCCTCGCCCGGCAGAGCTCCGGGAACGTCTCTCCTGTCCCTCCCTTTCCTCCCCACCGAAGACTGTTGAAATGCGTGGCACCGGTCTCCTGTCAGTGTTTGAGGTGTGTATGCCAGAGCCGGGCTGGTATCTTGGGTCAAGCCACCACAGCTGTTTGGGGCAGGTAGCCCCTCATCACCTCTGCTGCCTGTGGGGTCAAACCATTTTGCCATATGCTTGGGAGCTCCAGACTTGACGGTTGCAGCCATTGGTTGCGTGTAATTATGGTTAAAAGTGATCAAAGGTAAATCTAAACCCATAGTCAGTTGGTCTAATTATGGCTATGCTTCTGGAGCATGTGAGTGTTTGGGACTCATAAAAAAGGTGAATGTTTGCATGTTTTCTTGCCTGCTGCCAGTATATAAGGTAAGCTACTTTGGTCCCCCACGCATGTACCTGTAAGAAGCTGATTCTTTTTTACTACAGTTTTTAGTCAAAGGATGAAGTTTACAGTGTAGGTGGCAATGTATTGCACTGCATGGAGCAGGATTTTTTTTTTGGACAAATATGTAATCAAGCATATCATGATCTTAGTACACTATTGGGGCAGTTTTGTCATCATCCTCTTCCCATCTACTGGTCAGTTGCACAGAATAACAATGCAGAAAGTCTGCTGGAAAAACACTTTGGATACTCTTACAGTTATTAATCATTAGATATAAGTTGATATTAACTCTGATTATGTTTACAGTTACTAGGGTTTTCCATCTGGGGTTCTTGGGGTACTTTGTGTGTATAATATTTTGTATGTTTTCTTCATGTCACTACATATGGAGTTTAAATTTCATTCACCAATTGGTTTTAAAACTTTTGCATTTGTAACTTGTATTCACTGTATCATCTGATGCCCCAGGCATATGCAATTAATATCTTGCCATGGTTTTTATTTGGGGGCACCAAGATGTGTCATTCCTGAATAACGGCAAGTAATCTGTGTATTTATTTAATGACAAGATCATGTCAGTTACAGAAATTATTTCAGAAAATGCCCTGTAAATGTAAGTTGCACATAGATAAATAGAAATTTTAAGAAGCTTTCTGTATGCTGCATCACTGAACAGCATTGTAAGCTTAGTTCATCTGGAGACAGCACTTGAGTGCCAAACCCTGGGGTTTTGTCCACTGCAACGAATCACAGAACTAGAGGCTGGATGTAGTTTGTGAAGTGCCTGAAAGAAGCATCATACTCTGCTCCTTTGATGACTTAATGCATTTGATGAGTTAAAACTACTTCTTAAATTTCCAAGTCATTGAACTAAATCAGATATTTAGAATATAATTGTGGTGTCCTTGTTTCTTTTATGTTCAGTCTTATCAGCAAAGACTGAATTATGTTGATGGTAGTTTAGAAATTAGCATGCTCTTTTGCCTTGCAAGGCTCCTCAGTAAAAGAGTTAGGAACAATTGGAAGTAGTGCTGTCTCAAAAAAAAGTGCTTTTTTATATAGTAGCATTTCTCACCTTGACTGCTTTTCAAACATGTAAAATAAATGTATCTACAAGGTTTTCTTTAGTATTTGCTTGCCAAGACTTCTAATGCTAGGAAGAAGTGTACCTCATAACTTACGGTCCTTTTCTGAAACACAGACAGATTTTGTGCTGTGTCAGTTGGTTTTAGTATTGGTGATAACAAGGAGAACATAATTCAATTTGCTGGTTTTTGCTGAGCATGGAATGCATCCCATCTCTAGCTTTAATGTGTTGGTGACATCTACAGCTATTTAAGGGGAAGCACAGGAGGTTGAAAGAGATCCCCAAATAGTTCATTTCATGTTAGGTGAAGAAATAGTCTTTCCTTTCTACAGTGAACGAAAGTAGCTGAATTAGGAAAAATTATTATGCTATATTTCATTTACTTGAGTAGAGTACATTAATAGAGGACCTGTTACTGATATTCAGATATTAAAGTGTAATACGTCTTGCTGTTCTAAGATAGTGTGTTAAAGGCCATTGTGAAGCAGACCACTAATGCTTTTTCTTTTTCCTTTTTAGAAACCAAGTACTCGAAATGTTTGATCATGCATATAGCAATTATATGGTAAGCAAAATACTTGTTTGCTTAATTTTTTTGGAGTTGTTATTGCTGACCTGGGAGAGAAAGCAATCTATAGTCTATGACATTCTAGAGAAATAGTAGAGAAGTAGGGGTGAAAACAAAGCTAAAATAAATAAAAGCACCTGTATAGCCTTTAAAAAGAAACGAACAAGTGTTACTTTCAGAAAGAGCAGTGTCAGGAGGTTTATGATGGCTTTCAGACTGGTAGCTGGGAATTGCTAGCGGTCACTCTGTTAATCTGTGCCTGATCTTTCTCAAACCAGTTTATCTCACATCAGGCTATGAATAGTTTTCATCTTTGGTAAAGTACTTGGCTTGAAATTCCAGATGCCTAAAAATACTAGGTAAAGGAAGTTCAAGAAGAGCTGTCTGTAGTCATTGGATTCTGGAGAACACAAATTGTTCTTACTTATTTTGTAGGTAAAATTTATGTGCAATATTTCTTCTGTGGTAAGATATGTTAGATGCAGTTTGGTAGCTCTTTTCCAAACAAGCACTGTTTGTAGAACAAAGTAGAACAAAAAGGGGATCTTGCGCCATACCTACACATTATAGCCTCTTCTGAGTATGTGACTGTCCCGTGACAGTGAGCCAAACTCACTATAGTTTCTTTTAATATGACTTGTGATTTTCTGTGCAGGTGTCTTCATGTTCTGAATATGTAAGCCATTCTGCACTCTAATTGATCTTGAAATAAGTTAGCTTAGTTTAGATATGATTAAGAATAAAGAATTACTTAGAGTGGGCTGACTTTCCTCAAGTAATAATTATTTTCAAATGTGCTATAAGTAATACACTTTTGAGGAGAAACTGTAAATGTGAATAAGATAAATATAAAAAGATGTATTCTTACTGAGTTTACATTAACAATCTTTTTATTCATTCTTTGTGGCTGTTGCAGAAACCCCTCTCTTTTAAGTTGCACCTGTTCCTGCAGGACAAACTCATGTCTCTTGACAGTGTCTTACCACATGTCCCAGTTTCCATATGATGGTTTAACGCTTTAATGTGTAATACAAACTTAAGAGCTTGTGAGTTACAAGTTTATGCAGTACCTGAGAGTTAGAGAACTCTAGAAAGGATAAAAAGCCAAGCAACAGTATTTTCAAAGTGGGTGTAGTTTTTAACATTAGCTCCTGCTTTTGACACCTTAGCAGTTTAACAAGCATCAGGGTTTTTTGTGATTATTTCTAACTAGCTCCTTGGGACCTGGTTCCCTGAAAAACACTTGGCTTGAACTTCCCATGGCATTCTGAAGTAAAAGCTGTTAACATATTTGGCAAAATTAGATAAAATATTACATGCCCGTAGACAGGATCTGTGCTCGCTTGTACTGTTCATTGTGTGATAAATTGGTAACTGGTAGGTGTCTTACTACATCTGAAGCAAGAAAATTCTGGATGAAAAAAAATGACTTCAGCTGTCCTGGAAACTTTGAAGCCAAAAGGATATTTACTTGCCACGTATGCTGGAGCACTGAACAAACAGAGAAATATGACTTGTTTGTTTAAAGTTGAAGAAAAGATTAAGGTATCAGACTTGATTCTGACAGCAAGAGAATTAAGTATTTTTGCAGCTGCTTTTGAAACAGCCAGCTGAAAAGTTTTGATTTTCTGTTTCTATTAATACGTGTTTTAGACTTGCATATTTAGAAGACTGAAAATTCATGTTTGCACGCAAGGGGGGAACTCCCTTGTCTTTTTTTCGGTTGCTACCAGGAGCTTTGAGTAAAAAGCTTTTTTTTTTTTTCAGTCCTTCAGGATTTTTTTTTTCTTGATTGTCAGAAAGAATAGGTGAAAATGTCAGTCGCTTGAGGCCAGCAGGTTTTCTTGGTTTACAGCACTAGTAGCAATGCGTCTTTTTTCATTATTCAAGTACTGTGCTGCCCTAAAAGTACAGTCCTGACATTAGGCAATATGATCATCTGTTCGGTCAGAATGTGTAGAAATTCCAAAGTATCTGTTGAGCTCCATTTGTATGGTATGTTCCAGAAGTATGTTTGTTGTAACATTTGTGCCATGTTTTATATTTAATGGGTCTTGCTACCTTTCTTTAAGGTTATTTGAAAGGGGAGAAGTTACAAGTTGGGAAATCACTTGACCCAGTAGCCTTTCCTGCTCCTAGACAGAGAATAAGCAAACTTTTATTTTTAAAAATGCTTCTAGTTCCTTGTGATTTTGTAAGACTAGAAGTCCATTTTATCCAGAAATTTTATCACCTTTTTTCTCCATAATTTAAGCCAGAGATCTTAGTTTTGACATTGCTTTTGTCGTGTACTTATTTAATCTGTTGTTCTGAATACTTTGCAAGGATATTCAGAAACATCTGAGCCGTATTAAAATGATCTAGATTCTGGCTTTTGTAGTTGAACTTGAGGAGAACAAAGAGTCATGCAAAGACCAAAACACTTGGGAAGGTGGTAGACAGGGAAACAAACTATCACTTTAAAAAGAAGTTGCTGTAAGAGCTGTTTATTTGTGGAAGAATGTTCCTTCTTTTCCTCTTTATTCCATGTTTGAATATAGATTATTTTTGTACCATATATTTGGAAAGACTTTGAATGTGTTTACTTGCAGTTTCAGTGCAGTAATTGAACTTTTTTTATCCTGCCACATGTTAGTTCTCCACTAAAAGTAAAACTGGAGGGCACAGTACAGTAGCCAGTTTCCTGATGAAATCAAAAGAGAGACGCTCCATCCCAGATCACTTGTTTTGGGCTTCTAATGGAGAGGCAATTTCATGCATGTTTGTTGAAATTAGATATATTTAAGATTAATCTTTATTAATGTCAGTGGCCACCGTGAAAACTTTTCAGTAAACCTCTCCTATTGCACAATGATGTATTTCAAATTTGTGTCTATTTCATTTGATATCCCATTTTGGTGGTAGTTTAAACCTATGAAACTTTCATCGACTTGGGAGGGAATAGGAACAGGCCTTTTATTCAGTGTGCTTGATGTAGGCAATGGTGCCACTCCTGTTATTTCTGACTGACTGACAAGAAATAATATTACAATACAGCTTGCTTTGCATAGTGCTTTTTCTAGAAAAATGGAAAGTAACTGTTGCTTTTCAAAAAACCCTAGCAATGTCTCTCTATCTCTGTAAAAAAAATATTTGTAAAAGGCTCAGTCTTGGTAAGCTTTTTTGTGAGTGTTATCTTTTCTCATTCCTTGTGTAGTGATTTACCAGTTCATTATTTTACCTTCTGAGTTGTCTTATCTGTCATTGAGTGTGACCCCGAGTCGCTTGTGTTCATTTGGAAGTGTTTCCAAAGTGACTTCAAAGTCTAATTCACACTAATTTCTCCATGAAATACCAGCCACTTGATTATGCCTGTATTAGTTTTAGGTTTTAAACTCATCTTTGAGATGTTGACTCCTGCCTAAAAAACATTATAGGAAATGTGATATGCATCTTGTTGCAGAAAGCACAGAATTACCTATTCAAGTTAATTGGTGGGGTTTTTTTGGATGTGCTGTTAGTTATTCCAGACTTTTCTGGGAGGTTAGAGAGAAAGAGATCCTGTTGTGCTGTTCACAGTTTAATCATTTCCAGCCACCCAGCTGGAGAGCAGCTCCGCAGAAAAAGACTTGGGGGTCCTGGTGGGCACCAAGTTGACCATGAGCCAGCAACATGCCCTTGCGGCAAAGGCAGCTGATTGTATCCTGGGCTGCATTAGGCAAAACATTGCCAGCAGGTTGAGCGAGGTGATGCTTCCCCTTTACTTGGCACTGGTAAGGCCACACCTGGAGTACTGTGTTCATTTCTGGCCTCCCCAGTACAAGAGAGTGTCATGGTTTAACCTCAGTCAGCAACTAAGCAACACGCAGCCACTCACTCACTTCCTCCCCCTCAGTGGGATGGGGGAGAAAATTGGGAAAAGAAGTCAAACTTGTGGGTTGAGATAAGAGTGGTTTAATAGAACAGAAAAGAAGAAACTACTAACAATAATGATAACACTAATAAAATTACAGCAGTAATAATAAAAGGACTGGAATGTATGAATGATGCACAGTGCAATTGCTCACCACCCGCTGATTGACACCCAGTTAGTCCCTGAGTGGCGATCCCCACTCCCCCTAGTTTATATACTAGATGTGACATCCCATGGTATGGAATACCCTGTTGGCCAGTTTGGGTCAGCTGCTCTGGCTGTGTCCTGTGCCAACTTCTTGTGCCCCTCCAGCCTTCTCACTGGCTGGGCATGAGAAGCTGAAAAATCCTTGACGCTAGTCTAAACACTACTTAGCAACAACTGAAAACATCAGTGTTATCAACATTCTTCTCATACAGAACTCAAAACATAGCACTGTACCAGCTACCAGGAAGACAACTCTATCGCAGCTGAAACCAGGACAGAGAGATACAGACATACTGGACAGAGTCCAATGAAAGGCCATAAAGATGATGAAGAGACTGGAGCATCTTTCCTATGGGGAAAGGCTGAGAGAGCTGGGGCTGTTCAGCCTGGAGAAGAGAAGGCTCAGGGGCATCTTATTACTGTATATAAATACCTGAAGGGAGGCTGTAAAGATGATGGAGGTGGGCTCTTCTCAGTGGTGCCCAGTGACAGGACCAGAAGCAATGGGCACAAACTGAAACACAGGAAACACTTTTTTACTGTAAGGGTGACTGAGTACTGGCACAGGTTACCCAAAGAGGTTGTGGAGTCTCTGTCCAAGCTTGGAGATACTCAAAACTTGTCTGGACACAGTACTGGGCAACTGGCTCTACATGGCCCTGCTTGAGTAGAGGGGTTGGACAAGAGGACCTCTAGAGGTCCTTTCCCACCTCAGTGATTGTCATGCAGTTTTTTGGAAGTACAGTAATTGGGCTTCCTTTTAACCAGCTCTGAAGACTTGCTGAAATGCCTGTAACAATTGTAATGTATTCCCTTGTTTTGTGTCCCTACAGGAGCATGCGTATCCAGCTGATGAACTCATGCCTTTAACTTGTCGTGGACGAGTACGGGGTCAGGAACCAAGTCGAGGGGATGTGGATGATGCCTTGGGAAAGTTAGTGTTTGAAATGAATACTGTCTCATGTAAACATCTAGGAATCTAAATACAATTTGCAGCCCATAAAACTTGTTTGTTCAGTTGACATGTCCAGAAACTTACATTAGTAAGAAATACTTACTTTTATTGTTTCCTCCCATGATGTTAACTGATGTGAAATTGTACTTTAGTCAGAAAATGAGAATTGACCAGTGAGTGAAATCCAAAGATATTTTTTTAAATCATTCTCCCAGTATTTTCCATAGGAAAACCTTCCAAATGAGCTGACATTTATGGTATTAGTAAATTTGACTGCTCAATAGAGGTTATAAGGGTTAATTATCAGCTGCACAGAACAGTAAACTGTTACCCATTATGCTGGCCTTATAAGTGATATTTAAAATGCCTTTTTTTTGTTGTTTTTTGTAGAAAGCTCTCTGAAAACATTAGTCAAATGATTATCATGTGTGTGGTAGCGTGAGGCCTTGGCCAAAGTATAAAACATTCTTTCAGACATGGAAATTCTTCATATTTTTTCTTTTAGGATACCTTATAGTACAAAGTGCTGATCCTTTGGCCAACAAAATATAGATTTAAGGACTCTTTCTCCATGTTAAATCAAACAATCAAAAGACAAAGTTTAATTACTCTAAATCTGTTTGCAATTGATTCCTTTGTTGTCTGTATGTATGCAGATGTTTATGTACGTTTATGTTTATAGGGCAAATAGTTAACAACAAATATCTGATGCTTTTCTTTATTAGTATCACTGCTTGGTGTCCCTAAGCAGAATAGTGTTAATCAGAGCTGAAGTCCTGGTCTTAAATACTACTTCTGTTCACACTGTGATATTGAGCATGTTATTTTTTGTTATTTACAAAAGTTCCTTAGTCTGGAGATTCCTATATAAGCCTGCTGCTTTGGAGGTATTGAGAGATACAGCTGATGAGAAAGAAGTGTCAAGAAAATGTATTTTTAATCCTGGTCATGCATTCTTTTTAATGACCTTTTTTCCCATAGTAACATACTATCATTTGAATAAAAATACCCTTCAGCCCCTTAGATGCATTGAATAGTGTAAGTATTTATTTGTTATTTTTCTGTATACATGCTGTTTTCTGTTCCTAATAATTAGCTATACTAGTATTTATCAGACTTCGTATATAATCCTTTTTCTTGCCAGCTGGCTCATCAGTCATGTTCTCTACAAGCCTTTGCAATCACAAAATGATAGGGTGAGACAGCTAGGCCGATTCTGTTTCCCTGGAGGGCTAGGGAGTATACTTGTACACCAGCCTTTTCTACAGCTGTGCAATGGATAATCTCCTCTGTTTTTGTATGGAAGAAGCTGTGTATTTGTTATGCAGTTGTGCATAGCCGCTAGTTCATCTCTTTCTCTTGTAGACACTTACAGAGTGCCATTATATCTTTACAAATTGAAGAAAATATTATAATATATGACCACTTAATTAGAATTTTAATTATGTTCCATGCATAGTCACGTGTTGCCTACAGGGTCTAAAACATTGGGTACTTGTTTAAATACTTGACACTTGTTCTTCAGTAGGCAGTTGTAACTGTTTCCAAAGTTTCCATTTTAATACCATCCTATTCTGTAAAATCTATTCTATGCATGGTGTGTGTTTCTTAACGTAAGAGCAATTTTATTGGGTTAGGCTAAAGGTCCACTTAGCTTGGTATGCACTAGAACAGGCCTAGAGAAGAATGTACAAACAGGACAAGCCTTCTTGTGATATTCCTGTTTCCAACAGTATGGATCTGACTTGATGTTCTCTTTTTATGGAATAAGTAGTTTTTTATTTTAAGCCTGCTGCTTGCTACTGCTGGATAGCACTAGGTGAAACTTAACTGTACGAAACAGTGAATAGCAGATTCTCGTTCACTTTCTTCATGCCATGTGCAATTTTAAAGTCTTTGTGTAGTGATGCTTAAGCTTTTGCTCTTGCAGGCTGAAGAGCATTAGTCTGTTCACTAGTTCCTAGTACAGGAGCTGCTACATTTCTTCAGCCCTCACTTACTGCCCTTTATTGTACCTTTTCCTGTTCCATTTTATCCCCCATAGAAGTTTCATAATAAAACGACAGCATTTTCTTTAGTCTTTCACCACTAATTTTAACATAGAGTTTGATTGCAACAAATTGCAGCTTTTTCTGAAGTAGGTAACTAGAACAGTTTCTGGTAGGAGAAATTTAGCATGGAACGATTTTTGATCTTTCTCAATCTTTTTATTATTATGGTTAATAAGTCAACTTTCTTTGTTTTTTGAAAAAGAAAAAAAGGTTGGAAAAAGACTTTGAACCATTCTGCTGGGGTTTTTTTAGTAGATTTGATTGGAGGCTAGAAATAAAAATTTAATTTGCTTACAAGAATTTTGAAAGCTTTGCAGTAAATAAAGGTATCTTTGTAATCATAGCTTGTTCCAGTCAGCTCCTGTTCTGGTAACTAACAAAGGGAAGAAACTTAGTAGGTTGTTTTGATATTAAATATATTCTGTACAACTAATTTTTTAGCAGCTAGTGGTCTGTGAGAATGTAGTTTCTGCCATGGTATTGGTTACTATTAAAATTATTTAATTTCTACACATACAAGTCTATAGCAAATCTGTTTTAAATTTTGTTTCATAGATTTTCATTGACCTTGATTGATACCTTGGACACTCTTGTGGTAAGTTTAATCTGTTGATGAACTTTGATAAAACAAAAAGATTGGCTTCTGATGCTCAGACTTATTTTTAGATTTCTATTGTTAAATTATGCATAAAAAATACGAATTTTTTTCACCTTTGATCTCTGGCTATCTGTTTGAAGTGGCTATTGCTTGTAAGAACTTTAAAGTGCTGCGATGGTGGTGTTCAGAGTTTGTTGCAAAAAGAAAACTAGAACACTTCCTTCACATTTCATTGGTGCTTTCTTATCTTGCTTTTCTTGGGCTCTAACTTAACAAAAAAGTATATGAGTTTGCTTCCCATTATACTTTAAAGCAACATGCTGACTTATAGGTGAATCCCTCTTAATACCTATTGAATTAATTTATGTTTTAAAACTGTACATACTTGTTTCATGGATGAATTTGTGTGCACCTAAATATTTGTTAAAAGAACACAGCCCTGGACATGTTTCCCAGCAAATGTTGCCGAACTTCTTAGGTTCCATCTCTTATTAAAAGACTCCAATAACTAATAAACTACTTTTCTTTAGGTTTCAATCCCTTTGATGTATTTTGTCATCATAAGATAGAGTTCAGGAATTTTTGGCCATTTGTATCTACAGGTAGATCTAAAAGTTTTGAAAGTCCTTACTGTCCTGATTTGGTATGTGAATCATGTAATGCTCTTTCTCTGACAGCTGTTGCCTTTTTATGATGTGCTGTGAGATGACCCTTGTCTCTTGAATCAGGACCACAAATGTTGAAAATGTGGAGCCTGAAACTTCCAGTCTCTGCCGGACACTCAAATGGATTATTGCGTTTTATTTATTGTTTTCTTGTCTTAGAGCAGGATTAACACTTGTGGAATTTAAAGGTACTTACGATAACAAATTTGATAAGTCACAAAGATTCTTAAAGTTCAATTGAACTAAAAGAAAGTCAGTGGGAAAGAAAATCTGTAGGAAGTGCCTGAGCTGTTCTTCAGGCACAAGGAGGAAACTATTGGGAGGAGGAAGGCTGCTAGGACTATTCATGGAACTTAGGATGTGGCTCCTTAGTCCGTGGGTAGGAGGGAGGCCTCTGAAATTGGAGGCACCAGAGCAGGACAGTCTTTTCCCACTCTGCCAGCACAGCCTGCAGCCCACTGAGTCCTGTCGCACTACAGTTACGGCGAGCGAGTAGGGGAAGAAACAAACAAATCCCTGTCTAACAGTTTAGGTACATTCTCAGTGACTTTATTCTTTGCGTACAGCTTTTATTCTCTTTCATGTATCTCATGAGAAAAACAACAACACTAATGTCTGTTTGCTCTGTATCAGATTTATGCCCCTGCAGGACCAGAATATCAATCTAAGGCATGTTAAATGCTTTCTTTTTTAATTCATTGCACTTGTTCTTCTACACCTGAGTGTGACTGTATTAGCTGTGTTGGAACCTAAACACCTGGTTACATTTGTATTCCAGGTGTTAAATAAGACCAAAGAGTTTGAAGAGGCTGTAAAAAAAGTAATAAAGGATGTTAATTTAGATAACGACATAGTTGTATCTGTCTTTGAAACCAACATAAGAGTCCTGGGGTGAGTAACTTTTATGTTTTCAGAACTCTTAAAAATGTGTGCTTTAGCTAAATGTCCTTAAGGCATACTTTTCTGTGCTATTTCACCTCATTTAAAACAGTTGTGCCTTTGTCAGCATAGCTCAACATGTGCCCTAAGAAAGGTTTTAAAATGATAGGCAGGAATTGATGCAGTGGTACTGAATCAAGTTGACCCCCATCTAACTGCTGCAGATGTAGCTTTTTTGATTAAAAAAAAATTGTCCATGCTGAGGTAGCAGTGTTTTTTCTTAATGGAAACAGTTTTTACACTGTTCAATACTTGATTTAATGGATAGAACACTTTGATACTTAGTGTAATAAGATTATTTCAGGGTGGAAGGGACCTCTGGAGGTCTCTAGTCCAACTTGCTGCTCAACACAGGGTCACAGCAGGCTAGTTTTAAGCTATTATATGCAATTTTAGAGGTGTTGGTTTGTTATTCTTGACTAACTATATTGATGAATCAATGATTCCTCTACAGTTTAGGACTGAATCCTAAACAAAATGAATTGCTCCCAAAACACTGGCAGCTAACCTTGATTATAACTGGGAGTTGTGTCTGCTCAGCATTTCTGAAAATTAGGGCCATGTGAATATAGGACAGTTATGTACATAGTCACCTAAATTGTAGAAATTTTTGCATTGCTGTTCAGATGAATATACCTTTTGAGATGTGGATAATTTTTCTTGTGTTTAGAGGTCTCCTAGGTGGGCATTCAGTGGCAATTATGCTGAAAGACAAAGGTGAATATATGCAGTGGTACAATGGTGAACTTCTGCACATGGCAAAGGAACTAGGCTACAAGCTTTTACCTGCTTTTAACACCACTAGTGGTCTCCCTTATCCAAGAGTAAGTTCTCTGGTTTCTGCAATTCAGGATTACTTCTGTAAGCAAAATTCTTGTTGTTTTGTTTTTATCTCTGTTTCTAAAATCACTTGTATATCTATTAAGTGTACAGAAAATCAAAAGCTGATAAATTGCTCATTTGTAATACATGATACCTGGTATTTTAAAATAAAGTCTTAAGCTGTCTGAATCCCTACATTTCCAGCTCTGAAAATTCGAATATATGTTGTTGTGGGTAAAGAGTAACAAGAGAAATCTTGTCTAACCACTGTCTACTGATTTCTTGCTTCCTGCTACTATAAGCACCACCAAGTAGCTGAGGAGAGTCATTTTTGGTTTGGTGCATATCTCTCACTAAGTGAAAGAGCAACTTGCAAGCACTTGCTTGTGAATTTAGCAGAAAACTGATTAATCCTCATGGTCTACATCCACATTTTTAAGAGAACAAAGGTAGCTGTAAACTAAAAATATTCACTTAACGTAAAAGCTTTCATTCTATTCAAACAAAGCATGATATGTGTTCTTTGTATGACAGAAAACTACTTCCAGTGCACATCATCCATTGAGTTTGTGACATGTGGCTTTGATTGGAAACTTTCCCATAAATTAAAAATCTAGGCTCAGTAAATCAGCACTTTTCTAGTGAAAATGTCTAACTCAAAATGTCCAGGGTTTGACAGTCTTCTGCTGAGAGGGCCCTCTCCAGAATGCAGAAAGCTACGTTGTGCCCACAACAAAAGCAGGTCCATCTAGTAAGAATTCTCTGGAGCCAGGAGTAGCAAGATACTTACAAAGCTGAATTTCTATGAGCAGTTGTGATGTTTCAAGTTCTTGGTTTGCTGGTAAATAAATTGCTAGAATTAGATTTACAGGGTGGTATTCTTTTATTCAAATGTCTAGTGAACCAGGCAACAGGTATTTGGGCCAGTCCTTGTTTTGGAGGGTTGACTATTTTCTGTACTACTGCTTAACTTTATGTGCACATTTGAGTTGACAGTATGTGGTGAAGCAGAGCAAAACTGAAGGGGGCTGTGTGGTCTTTTTTTCTTACCTTTAGAAAAAGCATAGATTATATAGTTGCTCTACTGATTATCAAGGGAGTGTAAATTCTTTCAGCTACTAAAAAAAAGATGATAATATCTACTTTTCTTTAGGTTAACTTAAAATTTGGTGTAAGACATCCAGAAGCACGAACAGGAACAGAAACAGATACCTGTACAGCTTGTGCAGGTACCTTGATCCTTGAGTTTGCAGCTTTAAGCCGATTCACAGGAACATCTATATTTGAGGTTTGCTTTCTATGATATCTTATTTTTTTGGATTAGGTACTCATTAGTGTTCTATTATATTTCTGTAATTTTGGAAAAACAATTTTGAGTTCATTAAATGGGTGCACGTCTTGGCTGTTCTGAGCAACAAGTTTGCGTGTGTTCAGATTTGTTGTGGCTTTTTGTTGGGTTTTTTTTTTTAAAAACAGGAAATAATTTTGTTTGAAAGTAGTCATACAGAAGTAAACAAGACAAAAATACTAAAGAGTAGCTAAAGGATAATGCTTGCATAGTTTTTGAGTAGAACGATCAGGATTAGTAAGAAGAAAAGCAAGACACTTGGTCCTTAAAATGCAGCTTAAAAAAAAATTACAAAAAAAAAATCCCCACACATCTATAGTCCCACTGAGCATGCGCAAGACCTGCCTAAGGCAATATTGTCAGCAGAAAGCTAAATGAAAATGCTTGCAGGTATGGTTTCTTTGATAAAAAAAAGGCAAGTTCTTTTTCAGATTAGAATTTTTTGAAACACCAGGCCCATACTGAAAGATTTTTATTTAATGTCATGGAACCCAGTGGAAGCATAGCTGGGCCTTTGTTCTGTGTTTAGATAAAACTTGCCCCCTAAAATCCCATGCATGTGTTTGGTGATTTAAAGCCATTTTTACTAGGTAAGTTGTTACTTGAAGTTAATTTTATGTATAAAAAGAACATATTTAACTTGTATACTAATGAACAAGGGTTGCTGCTCCAACTTGAGATGTCTGAAAAGACACAGTGATTTTGATTCTCAGGATGTTACATTTCTTGAAATATTTTAATTAGGTTATGCTATCCCATCTGTATGCACAATTTTAGAGTAGGAAACCCATGCAGAAGGATGTTTGACTTGCCTACAACCATACAGTGTATTGGCAAATAGTTGTGTAGTCAAGCACCATTCTTACTAATCAGCAACTGAATAACTATATAAAATGTGGACTGAACTTTGTACTATTTAGATGTGTGTAATACTGACTTTTAAAATCGTTAGACATGAAACATCTTATTACTTCCTAGGATCTTAATTTCAATAAAAATAATAATAACAGTCTTTAGTATCTGTTTTTCTCTGATTTCCTTTAATGAGCATTTTTTGTTTTTGCAGGAGTATGCGCGAAAAGCGCTTGATTTTATTTGGGAAAAGAGACAGCGCAGCAGCAATTTAGTGGGCGTTACTATTAATATTCATACTGGAGACTGGGTCCGCAAAGGTGCGTGGTATTCTGACTCAGAATCAGTGACCACAAGTGGGTTTGGGCAAGAAAAAAATCATGACGTGCACACCCACTTGCCCCCAAAACACTTATCTAGACTATTTATAAATATTAATGGCATAGGCAAGTGGAGTTACATAATGTCAGTGCTGGAGAAACCTGCTACAAGGAAGCCTGGCTTTGCTCTGAAAGAGTGCTTTGGTAGAGAAACTAGTTTTATTCATTGCAAAGAAAGTGTTCTCTCATTCACTTTAATACTGAGAGGGGAATGCCTTGGGATAAATTTTTGGAGATTCTACTATAAATACATATGAAAAATATAAATAAGACTGTGGTTGCTTATGGCAGCCAGTAGAAATATTTTCATATGAGAAAAGTGAAACAACTGGCTTCAATGCATGTCTGTTCATATTAATATGTACACTGATACTGCAAAGCTTTTAGTGTAGACATACAGCATTGTGTCTCTGCATCCATCTGTGCCTTAATTCTAGTGATAGAAGGCTTTTCCTCTTACAGAAAGAGCCTTTAAAATCAAAATGAAACTGAGGGAAAATATCCATGTAGCTACTTAAAGTAAAACTACCTTTTCATTTGCTGCTGTTTCTAGATAGTGGAGTCGGAGCAGGAATAGATTCATATTATGAATATTTATTAAAAGCCTATGTCTTGCTGGGAGATGACAGTTTCCTGGAAAGATTTAACACGGTAAGTTAACACCTTGCTCAGGTTTGTGCCTTCTGTAAGACAAATTTAAGACTAATTGTATTGTCAGTCAGCTGTTAGCCTGAGAAGCCTATGAAAGAGATCTTTATCAGAATTTCTGTGACTGCTGATGTGTCTAGTGCCAGCTCTTTTTACTAGGAGTTTTTTGCTAATCTTGGGTGAACTGTCACCCGAGCACCTATTTTAACCCCATCCAATGAAAACTGGAATTTTCTGGAACTTTTTCTGTTTCCAGTACAGGAGAAGCTGTATTTCAAGATCACTTTGGAGAGTGTAATACTGCAAATGTTTCTGTAGAACAACGTAAGGGCCTCTTGTTACAAGCCATGGTACAATTTCTTTCTGCCCTGGGGCAACAAAAAAGATCTGAAAATCAAAGTCTGGATTGCATTGCACTGCAGATCCTAAGGCCCAGTATACATTTAAGTATACTTACAAGCTGAAAAACACACTTATATTACTAAATTAATAAGATTACTAAGCAACTTTGTCAGCATTGTTATTTTTTCATAAAAGTATTCTTTTTGAAAATAACAATATCCTATAAAAACTTTTTAAAACATGATTTTATATAGCATGATTTTATATCATAAGCAGTATTAAATTTGGAATAATTCAGTAGCTAAAGGCCTGTTGCAACAGTGTAATGATTATTTCATATTCCTAGCCAGCAGCCACCATTATTATATTTTGCTTCAATTATGTCTGTTAACTGTTTCCTGTTGATTTGGCTCATGTGCTCATGATTGTACCTTCTGTGCTTCAGAAAACAAGAAGGGTGGTTATCTTGGAGAGTATAGAATTGGAAGTCAGCAAGTTGACAAGTGAGCTAGTGGGTTTTAAAGTTGTTCTGAGCCATCAGGTCCAGCTGCTTTCTTGGGTTTTTCATACCTCCTTTTCCCCTTCTCCTCCTAAGATGTGTTTGCTTTAGAATTCTCTTGTTCAGAGAAAGTAATTTCAGCTTTGTTTAGTGTGTGCTTAAAGATTCAGCCAAACCAAATGTGCCTTAACTGTGATAGCTACTTGTTTATCATGTGGCTGCTGAATTACACCTTTCTGTATGTGTATTACTTGGAAAATGTGATATGTATTGCATGTGTAATACTGTGGAGCTTCTCAGTATTTACTACACTTCTTTTTAGTCTGCAAAACTAGAAACTACTGTGCATTGCCAAATGTGATTGATGGGGAGTGTAGTACTGGTTCTCCCATTGAAATAAAATGCCATAGTCTGGTCATCTATGTCTGTCTGGTAAAATGTATTGATAATATAAACTCATGATTTTTCTGATGTTTGTCAGCACTACGATGCCATAATGAGATACATTAGCCAACCACCTCTTCTTCTTGATGTTCATATTCATAAACCAATGCTAAATGCTAGGACCTGGATGGATTCTTTGCTAGCTTTCTTCCCTGGATTGCAGGTAAGGTTTAAAACCCATGTGCAGATAACTTTAATAACAAGTAAACAATTAAATAGGCTGGATATATTGATAAGTCAAGCTTAGTAATCTGATTTTCAGAAATCCTGAATGAAGATTTCTGTACTCGCTCCTCTTGTCATTTCAGTGCTATGATGCAAGTTAACATGCATTTCTATGTTGAGTATCAAGAAAAGTATGTCCGTATGATTTCCTTCCTTCACTTGTAGTCATGAAAACACTAAAATTAAGCTGCCTTGTTAGTAGTCCAGTGACAAATTTTCTAGGTTGTGTGCCATTTACATCTTTAAGACAAACTAAATTACATTTCCACCAGAGTACTCTGTAAATGATAGAGATCCTTTTTCGATAGAGGCAGTAGTCTTAATGAGCTCACCGATTTTGCTTAAAAAGCTCTTATGGAATATCTATGGCTTACACTGAAAGGGGGTAATATTTACAGTATGTGTCTGCTGGAAATGTAGAAATTGGTCTGTAGCTTTACACAAACGCAGTGAGTGTGCCTAACTTTGAATATTATTCCTATGCATGGTGAATTAGTGTTAATTTTGTTATTTTATTTTAGGTGCTGAAGGGTGATATTAGACCTGCTATTGAAACTCATGAGATGCTGTATCAGGTTATAAAAAAGCATAACTTTCTTCCAGAGGTAAGGTAGTAATTTTTTGATCATGTAAACTGATTCTTACCTGAACTTGAGCAGTCTCTGATATCTATTTGAAAAAATAGGTATATGTGTTGTTAAAACCAACGGCTCATTTCCACAGCATTCTTATATGATTTACAGCTCTGCATGTATGACAACTATGTTTTGGATATGAAATATTTTTTCCTTCAGTTATGCTGTAATTAACACAATAATAGGAAGCGGCTGCTATTAATAATTGTTTAGCCTTTATATTTCAGCCTTTCAAATTTGACCTTGACTCATTTTAGTACGTAAAACTTGTATAAGCACATTTAGTAGTAGGTGCTTAGTAACCTAATAGCATTAATGCTAAAGATCAGTCATCTTTATTAACCCAAGGAGGGAAACTGAAGACTGAATTGTTCTGAGAGAATATTCTGACATTTTGCGTAGAATCATTTAGGTTGGAAAAGACCTTAAAGATCGAGTCCAACCATCATCCGTGCCCATTAAACCATGTCTTGGAGCACCTTGTCTATGTGCTTTTTGAATACCTCCAGGGATTGTGACTCAACCACTTCCCTGGGCAGCCTATTCCAATGTCTGATAACCCTCTCAGTAAAGAAATTTTTCCCAATATCCAACCTAAACCTCCCTTGCTGCAACTTGAGGCCATTTCCTCTCGTCCTATCACCAGCCAGCAGACAGAAGAGACCAGCCCCCACCTCACTACAATCCCATTTCAGGTAGTTGCAGAGTTAAAAGGTCCCCCCTCAGCCTCCTTTTTTCCAGACTAAACAGCCCTACTTCCCTCAGCCACTCCTCATAAGACTTGTGCTCCAGGCCCCTCACCAACTTGGTTGCCCTTTTCTGGACATGTTCCAGCACCTCAATGTCTTTCCTGTAGTGAGGGGCCCAAAACTGAACACAGTACTTGAGGTACGGCCTCACCAGTGCCAAATATAGGGAACAATCACCTCCCTGCTCCTGCTGGCCACACTATTTCTGATACAGGCCAGGATACCATTGGCCTTCTTGGATAGCTGGGCAGCGGTGGCTGGCTCATATCTAACTGGCTGTCAACCAGCACCCCCAGGTCTTTCTCTGCCAGGCAGCTTTCCAGCCACTCTTCCCCAAGCCTATAGCGGTGCATGGGGTTGCTGTGACCAAAGTGCAGGACCTGGCACTTGGCCTTGTTGAACTTCATACAATTGGCCTCAGCCCATCGAGCCAGCCTGTACAGATCTCTCTGCAGAGCCTTCCTACCCTCAAGCAGGTTGACCCTGCCTCCCAGCTTGGTGTCATCTGCAAACTTGCTGAGGGTGCATTCAATCCCCTTGTCTAGATCATCAATAAAGATATTAAACAAAACCAGCCCCAACACCGAGCCCTGGGGAACACCACTTGTGACCGGGTGCCAACTGGATTTAACTGAATTCACCACAACCATTTGGGCTCAGCCAGCCAGCCAGTTTTTCATTCAGCATAGAGTACATTTGTCTAAGCCATGAGATGCCAGCTTCTCAAGGAGTATGCCATGAGAGACAGTGTCAAAGGCTTTGCTGAAGTCAAGGTAGATAACATCCACAGCCTTTCCCTCATCCACAAGGTGGGTCACCTGGTCATAGATGTATAATGTCCTTGAAAGTAGGTACACAAACTTACCTGTAGATATTGCAAGTGCAGTCTTTGAGCAAGTTAATTATGCACAGAAAGGCTTGTTTACCTGCTGAAGTGTGTGTCTTTATTTTGTGATGACCCAGAATATATGAGAGAGTTTCTGACTCCAGTTTTAATTTCTACTTTCCTCTGGTGCAAGCTTATCTCTTTTAGAGAACATTTTAATTAACATCACATTCACCTAATGTGGATATTGAGGCCAAAGAATGCTCTCTATGCACTGGAATGATTTTTTTTTTGAGTGCTTTTAAAATAGTATGATTTGGCTTCTTAGGGTTTTTTGGGGGTTGTTTTTCCCATGCTTTGTACTTATGAAGGAAACTTTGAAAGATCAGTTAGTTGTATTTAAGCCAATATGCCATCCCCTTTAGCAAAGACATAGTTTAAACCCTAGTATGAACTAGTAGTGAATGTAAACCATCACAGAAGTGGCTTTTGCCAGTGCATGTTAAGAGTGAATACATGGACTAGGAAATTTTTAGATAACTGACTTCTAGTCTGTGGTATTTCTTATGTTAGAAATAGCTGCTTAGCATTTGTCAGTCTGAAATGACAGTTTAATGCACTGGAAGTGTCAGGTGGCAGGTTATGTTTGCAAAAATGGTATTTGTCAAAGCTCAGGTGGTCTCTATGTAGTGGCCCTTCAACAGGTTGCTTTGGTTGGATTGCAGTAGCAGTTGTGTGCTTGTGCTGGTGGGAGTGATGGGAGGCTGCATGCTGCCTCTTGGATTTGGAGCACAAGTTCTCATCTGGCACCTCTTGCCAGAACTCCACTTGCTGGACACTTGTCAAGAGGCTAGGTGGTGTCCGGACTCCTGCACTAACGCAAGCTTAAATCTCACTCATGCTAAGTGGGCTAGATACAACTGGTTTAGGTTTTGGCCTTAAATTGTACTAACTGGACAGATGTGGTTGTAGCATCCTAAGACTGATGTTGGGCTTTCAGTCCTCCACTGCTCTGTGTACTTTAGTGGTTGTAATACAGTTAATGTAGGATTCAAAATAAACCTGTGTTTGGTTTTCATTCTTGCATTTATTTTTTGTCCTTTTTCTCCCTCAGGCATTCACAACAGACTTTAGAGTTCACTGGGCTCAGCATCCTTTAAGGCCTGAATTTGCTGAAAGCACTTACTTCTTGTATAAGGTAAGATCACTTTCATTCCTCTGACTTTTGGTCACTTTGTCTAGCACCTAGAATTTTGTTGATGTTTTATTTCAATATAGAATGAGTAGTGTAACTCCAGCTTATTTTATCTGCTGGATCCAGTTCTGTATATAAACAAGATGAAAGTATTGGTTATGAAAAATTGTTCGAAAAATTTTTTTATATGCCTAGAATTAGAAAGAAAACTGTTAAGTGACAAGGGCCCATATTTTTAAAGATACTTAGGTATGGCTGATCTCTCTTTAAGAGATCTTAGAGACTAAGAGCAAAAGCCATCTGTACCTTGCAGAGAGGAGCCATGCCTAAATGTCTTGTGTTTCTGTAAGTATTTCCATGTGCTTATCTGCATATCTGGAAAAGGTAATGCAGCAGTATCTCAGAAGTCTGTCTTGTGACTCTTTAGCACTATTAATAAATTGGACTTTACTGGTGTCTGAGAAGGTATGGAATCAATAAATTACCATTAGGAAAATGAAACCTGCTAATTGTACAGTAAGTCTAAGTGCATCTATATGTTTGGGTTTGTTTTTTTGTTTGTATTTCTTTTATAGGCTACTGGTGACCCTTACTATCTAGAAGTAGGAAAAACACTCATTGAAAACTTGAACAAGTATGCAAGAGTACCTTGTGGGTTTGCTGCAATGAAGGATGTTCGTACAGGAAGTCATGAAGACAGGTAAAAGTTTTTTGCAATTATTTTTTTCACAAAAAAAGTCTAATTACACTGTTTATATAGTTGAATTAATTGACTTTTGAGTAGCTGTCTCTCTTCAGTTGATAACCAAGCCTTAAATTACCTGTTTGTTATAAACTATTTCAATAGTTTTATATTTTATTATGGAAGAATATTTTTAATTTGATAACGTTTCATTTGTCTCAGAGCATTAGATTAATTACTTTCAAACAAAATATACTTCAAATCTAAAAGTTTTTAAAGAGATTTATTTGATTTTTCTATAATGCTGTTCTGTACTGAACATGCTGAATCATTTCCCTCCAAACATAGTTTCTTCCAAGTGGAAGGAATGCTAATGGAATTAAGTTCAACAATAATAGCCATGAAGTCTTCAGAGATGGAGAAATATGAGTATTTGTTTTACTGATGTTTTAGAGAAAAGGGGATATTCCTAAAGGACATCCTTTTTTTTCCATAGAATGGACTCTTTCTTTCTGGCTGAGATGTTTAAATATCTTTATCTGCTGTTTGCTGATAAGGAAGACATGATTTTTGACATTGAAGATTATATCTTCACTACAGAAGCTCATCTATTACCACTTTGGCTTTCCACCACAAACCAAACTATCTCTAAAAGAAATACAGTAAGTAACAGCTCAAATTTAAATCAGTTATAGTGGTGCTTTGAAGCAGTTCCTTTTTTTATGAGAGGAAATGGAAATAAAATCAGGAAAATAATAGTTTGAGGAAGCATGCCAGTTTTAACACTTCATTTAATGTGAACTATTTCATCATATTAACAATGACAGTCACATTAATATGAATAATGTTTCCATTACTGGATTCTGCACCACTGAATCTTGGGGAAAAAAGATGTGGAATATTAGCAATATTTAAAAAGAAAATCATGCGCCATCTCTGTATAAATTTGAAAATGACATGCTATGATATTTTTGTCTTCATCTTTATTTTTCTATTATTTTTTCTAAAATATTTGCAACAACATGCCTAAGTTCTTGTTGCTTATTTTACTACACAAACCTGTGGCAAATTTTGAAAGGTTTTTTTGAAAGGTTGAAAGTTAGACAAGGTACAGCTCTAGCTTTTGGGATATTTAATTGTTTTAGTCCCTGCAATAGGCATCTATTGTGTAAATGTAAGAACATTTATGGGTTTATAAATTACTTAACCTTCCAAAATAACCTAGAGTAATACAACTGTGCTGTGAAGCATCATAAATACTCGTCTCTTTGTGCTCAGTAAGCTGACATAATTTATCTTTAAGGCAATAATACTACTGGCAAGTAAAAGAAATGCATAAGAAAGTGGAGAGAGAGGTGTCTAAGGCCTCAGGGATGTAAATTCCCCTTTGTTAGTGTGCCTCTATTTTTAGCCTTTAATATGTGTTTTACAATAATGCCTGGATCAGAGGAAAAATGCTCATGTTTGTCAAGCCATGTGTTCTGGAGAAATATTAAAACTGAGTAGAAAGCACACTGGTTTATGGACTTTAGCATTAGACAGTGAAAAATTTTTAATTACTTGCTCTTAATGTCTAACATGGGTAATACATTTAATGGGTCGTGGGGTTGGTTTTTCATGTTCCTTGATGGTGGAGATCCTGGACCCTCTCTGAAATGTTCTTTCTTTGAGCATTTATCATGTTTTGTCTTTGAGTTTTGGAAATGGAGACTATGTTTTTTAGACTATGCAAGAACTTCTCTGAAGCGTCTGAAGGAGCATTTTATATAACTTTTGTTCCCAACATGAGAAGTTGATACTTTTGAGACAGACAGGATTTCCATGGCTGATACTGTGTGAAGTGCTGGCCTAACATAGGTAGTTCTCTTGAGAACTGCAAATGTTAAAAAAGGCCAATAAAGAAGATAAATTGTTCAAATGCAGTTAATCTTTTTAAGTCAAAGCTGCTAAAGTGTGTAATACAAGGAAGAAAGATCCATTGAAAATAGTGTCAATGAAACACATTAAATGGCTAAAAGACTGTGAAGACAAGTGTTACTCTTTTATGGTATTTATCTGATGGGGGAAAAATTGATAATAAAAACTGGAACGTGTAAGTTTTTTAATATAAACACAGTGCTGTTAAGCTGAAATGTCTGCGAGATAGTTGGTAGTATCCACCCAACATCTTGTTTGTGTTTATTCTCATAAACAGGAAAGGTCATGTCTTACTATGCTGATGCTTGCAATAGTGCTTGCAAGATCTTCTTTAAGTGATGTGACTACTATTTGTCACACTAAGAGCATAAGGTACTTTGAAGTGTTTATTCTGGTAAACACCTACCTTCTTAGGCCTTGTTTTTTAGGGAGCCTTTAAGTACTTGATCTTTAATTAGCTAATATGTTGCAAACAGGTTTGTTTTTTTAATTATTTTTTTCTGCAAGTAGATAAATACTACATTAATTTTTTACAGGTGGGAAAATTAACCGGCCAGTTATCCAACCAGTTATTTGCAAAACTAAGAACAGGCTAAATAAGGTCCCAAATAACTGTACGTGTTCCACATGGTTTCACATGTTACAAAACAGTGATGTGTGCAACTTAACTCTGTCGTCTTTTCTGAAAATAGAGATTGTTTGATTTATATATAGATTCATCCTTGTTCATTCAGACTTCCAGGTCTGTGCGGCTCCTGTGGAGGAGAATCTTTTGTTCGTATGAAAAGATGTGATGTTCTTAGTAATACAAAGCAAGAATGACCTAAGGCCTATAGTTGGTCCACTCAACATAAAGGCAATATCAGACAAAATTGTAACTACTTCCTTTAGTTGTCCAGCACATAAAAGTACAGGGGCACTAGCTATGTCATGAACAGGCTTGAGAAGTTCTGCTTGCCAGCAGAGGTTAGCTGTTTCTGCAAAAAATTTCTGGAAACTGTGGATACCAGTTTGGTAAGTTACAAATTGGAACTGGTGCTGTATTTATTTATCCGTAGAAAGGGATTGTAGTGCACTGGTTACCCTTTATTATTACAAAGTGTTGCACAGAAGAGTCATGTATTCTTCATTCCTGAAATATGTGTGGTTGTAGGACATCTGTTGTATTAGCTGCTGTATGTCCCAAGTACACAGGTTACTTAAGGGTAGGTCTATCTGATTTTCTTTATCTAAAAATGTAACCTGCATTTTTAATAGGTGATCTGTATCTTTCATTTTAGACTACAGAATACACAGAGCTGGATGACAGCAACTTTGACTGGACATGTCCAAACACCCAGATTCTTTTCCCAAATGACCCTATGTTTGCTCAAAGTATTCGTGAACCTTTGAAAAATGTGGTGGATAAGAGCTGTCCTAGGGGTATTTCCAGAGCGTAAGATTAATATTTTCTGTCTTTTTTTAGAGTAGGATTGAATGGAATAAGGTCTGCTATGCATGAAAGGAGAAATATGAGGTGTACTGGAGCTTCCTCTGCTTGAGTTTAGTCCTTTTTGAATGGCTAGCCTAGCTACGGGAAAAATCAGTTATGTTTTCTCTGGCATCATCAGCAAGACTTAGTTCATTTCAGCAGGAATTGGCAAGTCTTTAAAAGGAGAAGTAGCTTAATGAGCCACATATTCCAAGTGGGAATTGTAGCCCAGGTATTACAGGAAGTATGTGTCTCAGATTTGTATAATTAATTTCTGTAGTCTCTTGAATGGTTCTGCAATTTTTCTTTGTAGTAAGCAAATCATGCTATGATACATAATTTCACCTACTTCGAAGAATTTAAGACAGTCTGTTGAAGCTGAGGAAGTTTACCCTTCTGACCACATCTTTACTATTTTTACTTCATGAGTAAAATTGAGTAGCAGCTGTATGAGGAAGATTGGTTTTAGTCAGTCTTACAATAATGCAGACTATTTAGAAATGGGAGATTAGCATATGGTAGTTAGCAACATTGCATAGGCTTTTTTGCACTATAAAATTATTGATAAAATTGACAACTTTTTAAAAAGATAGTTTGACTGAGAAGTTGCATTAGTGAAGCTTGCACTCCACATTATTCCAAATTATTTTTATTTCAGTTCCAAAGAGTTCTAATCTTGTGTTGGAAGGAATAATGTGAGAGTTATGTTTTAAGAATAATCTGGTTTTTAAAGCTCTGGTCTTTAATATCTTTTGGCAGAGAAGAGAGTTTGGGAAGTGGACCAAAACCACCACTGAGAGCCAGAGATTTCATGGCCAGTAATCCTGAACACTTGGAGATACTGAAGAAGATGGGAGTCAGTTTGATTCATCTGAAGGATGGAAGAGTACAATTAGTACAGCATGCAGTGCAAGTAAGACCTGACAGTACTTGATGATGTAGCCAATAGCATCTTATCTGAAAAAAATGACTTTCAGAGTGAGATACTTCCATTTGTTTAGGAGGTCTTATATGTTTGTATGCTTTTAGTCTTCTGGGTGATGGAGGCACAAAAATGTTAACTTCCTTATTTGAAATGATGAATGAGTGCCAGTGAGCATCCACTCTGTATTTTAAAATCCTTGTAGCAGTGGTCCAAGCAAACGTAACTTTGATCTTTAAATTAATTTTTCTTTCAAGTTTCTCAGACATTTAAGAAGAAACTGTTTATCATTTCTTTACTACTCAGGCAGCAAGTTCACTTGATGCTGAAGATGGCTTACGGTTCATGCAGGAAATGATTGAACTCTCCAGTCAGCAACAGAAAGAACAGCAGCTACCTCCTCGTGCTGTTCAAATTGTTTCCCATCCATTCTTTGGCAGGGTTGTCTTGACTGCTGGACCAGCACAATTTGGGATGGACTTATCCAAACACAAAGCAGGGGTATGTAAGATATGTATGTGATCTGTTACTTTCCTTATTGCATAAGCCTAAATTTTACAGTACTGGTACTATGTTTCAAGGTGGCCAACTAGAGGGTGACCCATTGATTACAGTGGTTAAAATTGACAGGGACAGTGAATGTGAGAATTAGGTTTTCACTCAGTCATACTTTGCTTCTTAGAACTCCAGCGTCAGGTTAAAGATTGCTTGTGCTGACAGAAGACAACACTAAATGCATTAGATTAACTAAAGAAATGAAAATGCTTAGGAATATTTTGCAAGCTTGAACCTAGTGCTCCAATTCTCTTTCTGTTTGTTTTTGTTTTTCCAAACAGACAAGAGGATTTGTTGCAACCATTAAGCCATATAATGGATGTTCAGAGATCACTAATCCCGAGGCAGTGAAAGAGAAAATTGCTCTGATGCAAAGAGGCCAATGTATGTTTGCTGAAAAGGCGCGAAACATTCAAAAAGCTGGAGCAATAGGAGGCATTGTTATTGGTAAATAAAACTTTAAGTTCTTAAAATCTTAAGTTTTTGTAGATGTAACCTGTATTTTACAGATTTGAAGATATCAGAGAGCTGACAAGAAGGTGTTAAACTCTCTGAGATGACAGTACTCCAACACAGAAATTGTGCTTTCAGAAGATGAAGAGATGTTTTGGTTTTGTCTGGTTCTGCACAGAAAGTGTAGCTAAACAAATTGGTATGAGTGATTGTCACTGTTTTTGCAGATTAAAAGTTATTTCCAGGATCACTGAGTGTTGCAATAGTGCTGTCTACTAACTGCTGAGGAAGACTTGAGATACAAATGAAAAATGTTAAGGAAAACAAGTACACAAGTTAGCTTTTTGCTTTTTACAACCAACCTACTGTTTTCTGCCCGGGATCCTCTTAACTGGGCAGTAGAAAGCTGCTCAAAAAGTCTGCTGAAGTTCAGACTTGTAGTCTGTTTATCTAACAGGAGGTTTGCTGCTTTTCCTCTTGTGTGCCTCCGGCTAGATGACAATGAGGGAAGCAGTAGTGACACAGCTCCTCTCTTCCAAATGGCTGGTGATGGAAAAAACACAGATGATATCACAATTCCCATGCTCTTCCTCTTCAACAAAGAAGGAAACATTATACTAGATGCAATCCGGGAGTATGAGGCTGTGGAGGTGCTCCTTTCTGATAAAGCAAAAGACAGAGGTAAGATCAGAGGCTATTTATACAAATTTAGCTTCCATCTGTGCCATGGCACAATGCGAAGTGTACAATAGTGATTTCTACTGCTACCCGAAGGTGCAATCGTGTTATTTGGTGGCTCTAGTTTTCTGTTCTTTGACATTGGTATTATTATTTTCATAAGAAAGCCATTATCTGAGATGTGTCATTATTCGCTCCCCCCCACAGTTAACATTAACATTAACATCTAGAAATGCTGTTCATAAGGTAAATGTCAGTTTGACTAATGAGAAAATACAGCCTTTTGGATTCCTTTTGAACCCTTTTTGTCATAATCTGCTTTGAAGTGGTGTCAGGAATAGCATAAGTGTTTTCAGTGTCCTACATTGTAAATGCCTCTCTCTTATCAATCTCCCCAGTGACATTCTGGAAAGAAACAACTGTTATAACTATTTTGCTTATCTAAGGAGAAGTGGTTTATTATGAGAAATAAGGCTGCTGATCTCAGATATTTTGCAGGTTTTATTGTATAATACAGGAAAACTGCAAGCTAATACATTCCCAATTAAAATGTTTGCACATGGCAGAAAATTTTAGGTTTTCCTTTTGTAAGCCTTCCTCATAGCACTGCTTTGTCCAAGCAGAGTATGTAAGAACAAGTATCTCTAGTAAACCAGTGACAGCATTTATTTTTCTGCACATTTGCAAAGGTGATAATGCCGAAAGCTACAATGTTGTTTCTTGATAGCTGCTTACAAATTCCTCCTGTTTATAACTATGGTTCAGCTGCTCTAACAAAATACTAAATACAAAACATAGCTTTGCATTTGAGAATTTGTAATCTGTATCTGCTTCTTCCCCCCTCCTCGTGCTTCCGTTTGGAATCCCAGCAACAATCTTTAAAGGTAAAATGATTCCAAACTACATTATTGATAGCAGTAAGTATCCAGTGTTAAACATGGCATATGCAGTTAAACTCCCTAGAAGTCCTGAAATACTAATGTCCTGTACACTAGCTATAAACATCCAACTCCAGAGAAATCTGCATGGTCAAATTGGACAGCTAAATCGGTACTTGAGATAAGTAGTTGCTTTGAGTAGGGATGTGACGAGGGAGGTTTTGGCTTTGGGTCTCTTTAATTCACAGTTCAGTAAACTTACGAAACTCTGTCTCCCGCTTGCTTAGATTTGGGATCCTAATGGATCTGGGAGTGCTTTAAAATCTGGTATTGAAGTTCAGTGCATGCAGTGGGTATTTGCTTAAGACTGAAGGATGGTAACTAGCACTGACCCAGAAGTCATTATTCAAGTGTGAGGAACCAAAATTAGTCTCACTATATTGTTTGCCCTTGTTTAAAACGTGTTTAAATGTCTTTCTGCTTCTTCCTCTGTAAAATATGTTCCTTTAACAATAAATATTCATATCAGTGGAAAGTCTACTTTCTTGAGGAAATAAGGCCAAGAGAAGTGACCTTGCTTTTGAAGTACATAATAAAATGCTGCCTTCCTATTTTTTTCAAAACATTTTTTTCTCTCCCCTCTCAAAGACTTAGAAATGGAGAATATGGACCAGAAATTATCTGAAAATGATTCACATAAACAGAATGCAGAAGAAGCTACATCAGCATCTCAGGATGTTGGTGCAGTCAGTGAGGAGCCTGAAGAAGGAGAAAGCTCTGATGTTACTGAACCTGATTCTTTATCTCCTGCTAATGCAGACAGTGACAGCATTTCCATTTCAAATCAGGATTCCTATGTCCCTGGAACCGATGAGGCTGGTGCTCCGGAGCCAGCATGTACGCAAGGGGATAACCAGCCTCAGGAACAAAAGACTGAGACAGAGTCAAATTCCAGAGTTAACTGGGATAATAAAGTCCAACCTATGGAATCCATATTAGCAGACTGGAATGAAGATATTGAAGCATTTGAAATGATGGAAAAGGATGAGCTATGACTTGTAATAGTAACTTATTTGTTAGTAAACAAATGGAGAACTCTTTGGGTAGAAGTGAGGCCCTGATATCTGAGAACTAGAAAACATAATCAGTATTGTGATGAGCAACCAGGTTTCACCTGGAAATTACCACAGAAATCCAGCACGCGCTCTTTGTGTTGTTTTAATTTTTCCTGTTTAAAATGGGAATGTGCAATTGAAGCATTTGTCTGGCTCCACTGTGTGGTGCTGTAACCCAGGAGGCTTCTTCAGGGAATAAGCCTGACTTCTGCGTTCCAGGGTCCGAGAGGTCACACTCCCTTGGTCTCTGGAAAGCAAAAGTTGAACGCAGTGGGGTTAACATACCATGTAACGGTTATCGATGAGAGCACTTGAAGGCAGTAGGTCAGCCACTGTTCTGGTTGGAGCAAAGGTGCTGTTACACTGCTTTCTACTTAGTTGAAAGCCTTCATTGATAGCAGCAGGTGAAACTGTTTCCAGTTGTCCTGTCTAAGAGACAGCTAGAAGTAGTTTGATTTTTGTCCTGACATATCATACTGAGACATAGCAGTGTTGCTCGTCACTCCTTCCATCTGTTACCATGAAGAATGACTGTGATGACATGCGAGTGTTCCCTTCTGCTCTGCTTTCAACTAGAAAAACTATGAACCAAAGGCAATGTGTACTTTGTAAGCAGGTTCCATCAGGGAAACTAGGACAGCTTTGGGGTCTGCCAGATAAAGGTTTGCAGTGTGTTGTGAAAGTTAATGCTCGAGGTTAAGGTAAAGTGGACAAGGCAGATGTTGAGTTACAGGTATTTCTTTTGGCCTTCCAGGTTGAAAAACTCAATCTACCCTGAGATACAGAATCTAAACTGGCAATATTCTCTGAAAGGACACTAAACAAAACTAGATCAGCTATAACAAAATCTTCCTTTTTCTACAAGTTTGACTTCTAACAGCTTGACTTTGTGGTCATTCTTTTTATATGCAACTTCTATATGTGTGATACTTAAGGCAATGAGGCCAGTACCAACAGTGAAGTGCAACAGTTTTGGCTGTTGGGTTCATAGTTCAAAGTAAAGTGGCGTGAACTGTGAGGATGACTGGTATATTACTCTGGGCTTCGGGAGTTTGTTACAGGTAAGTGTGAGTCCTAATTTGTTATCCCTATTATGAAAAACATTATTTAAATAAAAATGGGGATGTTCTAACAACTGAGAGACATTTTGACTGTGTCCAAAGAAACTGCCAAAAACTAATTAACTTGATTTATATAAACTGCTTTTAGTGAATTGTGGTTCAAAGAATTCTTTTATATTAAAGAGTAAATTAACACTGCCTATATGCTGCACCAGGCTAAAAATGAAGGTTTATAATCATCTTTACAATGGAAAGAGGAAAAAAAAAGCAAGCCCCAATCTGAATTGCACCTTTCATTTAGCTGGTGAAATTATGCGTGCTGAATATGCAACTGTTAATTAGTACAGCCATACTGTATTTATTTATGTATACTCCTGTACAGTTTGAATGGAGAAATCCCAGGCAAATGTTGTATACATGTATACTTAATGACACTTGCTTTCAAGAGTATCAAAATGCACAGGCACCTTTTGAGAGCATGACAGTCAATCAGAATATTATCTGTAAACTGAATAACTTTAAATCACTAGAGTAGGAGATAATTTTGAGGAGGAAATGAAGCGGTAGCAGAATAGTGAATAAGTGTCCTTTTAAATAAATTAGCTTTTAAATGTAGTTGTAATTCCTTTACACAAATAACTGTGTGGAGGTTTGGACTGAATGAGTAGGGCTTGAAGCAGCTGGGGTTTTTCAGTTGAGAATTCTTTTATTTATGTTTTTTATGAGAGTTTCTTCATGCAAGGCATATGACTTTTAAGTGTCCTTCGTTACTTGGAGCCCCAGGCTGCACCCGAGAAATGCTGCGCTCCCCTGGTAGCGCCCGGGCTTGAAGCGACGTGGCCAAGTACAGTCAGCTGCAGGATCAAAACCATCAGGTGCAGATCAAAAGTTTTCACTCTATTTCCTTTGATCTGTCAGTGCTTAGTGCCACAAAAGGAGCATTTTTGTTCCTGTGCTCTTCAACATGGACTACATCTTCATACTTGTTAGCTCTTTTGGTGGAAACAGAATTATATTTATAGCTATAGGGGCCCTCTGGTCAGTATGTTAAGACTGTCAGTATAGCAACTAAAGGTTTTCTTCTGTTAGTTGCAGCAAATTTAGGCGTAGATGTAAAATTTTATTAAAGGATTCACTTCCCTTGCCATCACCAGCTCATTTTAACTGTTTTTTCCACTTCTATTGCTAAAGCAGCAGACACTAGCTCTCCTAAGGGATTTTGAGTGATCCCAGAACTCCATATGGATTTGAAGCATCATTTTGGCAGTGGCCTACCTCAGATAACTGTTGCCTCCTTCCTTTTGGGTTGGTTTTTTTTTTTGTTTCAGTTTGTTTTACTTTACCTTTGAAACCATCATGAGAGCCATAGCTTTGTTTACAGAACTGAATCGGGTAAGGTTGACCTTTTGGGAAAGAGGACTAAATTGGGCAGGGGCAGTTTTTATTCAGGTTATTTTTGCTTTGTATTTCCTTATGAGGAAACAGGCTTTAGTTTAGCCTTTTCATATCATTCTGGAAATGATTCAGTTTTCCGTCACTGTCGTCATAAAAAGTGAAAAGAATGTATTCATCAAAAAACACAAAACCTTCTGGAGAGGGGAGTAAGTGTTCTTCCCAAATTTCTAGAAGTCTGCTCCTTCCATGTAGAATATTGCTCATATATCATTAATCAGTAATTGCCTCTTTCTTTGTATAGTATTGTACATTTATTTGTCTGGTATTGAACACTGAAGAATTCAGGAATCACAGCTGGAACTAGCACTTATTCCATGCCATGTAATTCAGATCAGCCAATTAATTTCTTATGTGATCTTAGAGGGTTCTTCTTAATTGTTTACATTTATTGTTTCTTAATGAAGTTTCAAAATGAGCCCAGCTTTGGTTGTCCTCCTCCTGCTAGCGTACCTGAAGGTGTAGCAGTGGGCATGAATAAATGTATGTTGAGAGTTTTAAAAACAGGACATCTTATGCAAAAGGCATCAGTCAGAACATAGGAAAAAAAAACATTCTGTGAATGAAATATTGTATGTTCAGATTTTATAAGATTATTTTTTTTTTAGCCAGCCCAATTTACAGCCGTATATTTTCTTACAAAAGATGTCTAATAACAGGTGCTGTAACACTGTTGTTGGGTTTTACTGTCTGGTGATAAGTGTATACAATATTTCTAAGGGCAACTATGTACTGTGATGTAAAAGTGTGGGCTAAAATGTATATAATCCCTGTACATAATTGTGTACTTGATTACAATTGCTGATTGTAAAGAATTTAATAAAATGTAAATATTCTGGTCAAGCTGTGCTAAATTGCCACTGATTTCTGAACTGACCAGATGTCTCTCTTTGCCTTGATTTTTAGCAAGGCCTTTGGTAGTCACACCAACACTGTCCCATGTCTTTATTAGCAACCTTAATGAGGGGATGGAGCAGACTCGGCAAGTTCCTGGCTACTACCCTGGAGAAGCGGTGGGTGCCCCAGCAGGCAGCGCTGCTACCCAGGGTCTTTGAAAGGCAAGAGAAAGCACTGCTGGGAACCTCACAGAGTTCTGCATCTGGGAGGACGTAGCCACGTCAGCTCTTGCGGGGCATGGAAGCAGCTTTGCAGAAGCCAGGAGCGGGTTAAAGGCAGGCCTGTGGTGTATGCTGGTGGCAAAGTGGGCTGCAGAGGTGCACAGCCATGGGTGAAAGCGACAGGCACATTGCAATGGAGGAAATTCTGAAATAAGGGGTAACTTCACTGCCAGGGTGGCTGAACACCAACATACTATATATAATCAGAGCAACACCTTCAGTATAAAATTGAAAGTGGACTAGAAAGGCTCTCAGCAACCTCATCTGATTGGATTATTTCCAACTATTATTCTATGACTTGGGCATTTATTTATTTATTTTAAATCCATTTCTGCAGTGAGAATACAGATCCTCAAATGTCCATTTTAAGTATGACTATTTCTGATCCTGTTTTTATTAGAATTGAAAAAAAAACCCTAACACATCTCTCTTGGGGCTGATTCGGTAAGTCTCAGAGGAAACATATTCCATCATCCCTGTTCTGTTACCAGCTTTTTTCTGACATTTCTACTCCTGTGGGCTTTTTCTCCATGGAAGTTAGGATTAAGAAAATAAAAGATGCAGGAGCCCTAAACTTAAGTCCTTATTCAAGCATTCAGCAGCGTTTATGACACCCATTAAGTAGAAACCATTAATAGTCTTGCCAATGAAGTGCTAAATTTCTTCAGCCTACTGTTAAGGGAGCATCAGGACTTCAGGGACTGGGGTATTTCGGAGCAATGGCACCTTCTGCCTTCCTCATCCATTGAAGGGTCTCGAAGCTGGGGTACTCAAAAAGCATTTTGGTCTGTGGGGCATATAACAACACACTTGAAGCCCTGTACATTTGCTTTGCATCTATTTCTTTTGTGAGTAGTAGGTGTTCCTCAGATAGCTGTCTGCTGTCTACTGACCCTGCAATTGCATTGGCAGCTGCTGCTGTAGGTGCGGGCTCTGTGTTTTACCAGGGCTAGGCAGACAAACAGGTCAGTGCAGGGCAACATGACTCGGAGCCAGGCAAACAGAAGTGTTCTCAGAAGTCCAGTGCAAACCTGGGTCTGTGCAGAAAAGATTAAAATAATGATAATAAAAAGACTACCACAGGGAAACATGCGAAGAGGCAGAGGCGGAAAGAGGAAAAGGGAGCAATTCTGCAAAACCCTGGTCCTCTCAGGCAGGCAACGTGCTCACCATGAGAAACCAGAGCCTGAGACTCCATGCAGGAGGGTTTAACCTGTTGCCTTCCATTGCTGCTGGGGCCTTGTGGGTGGTGGATGGGGATTGGGAGGTCAGAGCGGAGCCATGAACAGCAGCAAAGTCTCTCATAACTGGGATAACAGAAGACCTTGGAGCAAACCCTCAGCATACTGCATTACTTTTTATTGAAAAAAAAACAAAAAAGGGGGGAGGGGAACTGTCTCACAGGAATCGATGTTCTCTCTTAGCAATACCCTCCTGCAGTACTTGGAGGGCCTGGGTGTCTCTTTCCACGTTCATCTCCACCATCTTTCCAGCTGTAATGCTCAGATGCTCTTTGGTGTAACAAGGAGTTGCCCTCCCATTGCAGATGGTCTCTGAAAAGGCAAAAATATTATGCAAAATTAACAGCTAGGGTGCCTCCCAGACCTGCCTCTCTCTGTATTTCCTATATAACATGAAATCAGGAGTATTTGGGTAACTATTTCTGGCTCTGAACACATTCCTGATGTTCCTGTCTGCAGGGACTCTCACTGCATGGATGCACAAAGGGTAAGGGAAGCGCAGCAGCACTGGTACGTCACACCTCCTACTAAACATATCCTAAATAATCACTTTATGCCAATAGTTGTATCTGATGGGCTGTTACTCCATTTTCACATTCCCACTTTCCAGTTAGGTCACCCAAAGCTGGAGAATTTCAGTGGCTCTGACCAAAATTCAGCCTTGGCTATTGCTGCTCGTCCCAAGACTCATGATTCATGTCAGCCTGAAGCTGCTGGTGACAGGAGTCCCATTTTCTTCCTAAGTAAAAGTCCTACATGAAAAGGTAATGTTAATAAACATTTCTAGCTGGAATGGTCCTATAAGACACCATTTGCCTGGGAAGGTTCACCTGGGATGCTAAACCCCAGCGTGGGCAAATTCATCTTTATTAATCCTTTGGTGGAAGGCACAGTGTGATGGCATGATACTGGGGCTGCTCCGACCGCAGAGGCATTTAAGCCAAAATCGTGCAAAAAAGCATGGGCACTACTCGGTGGTACCCGCACTGCTTTCAGGGAGCACCGGACCGCTCAGCCGCCCCACCGGCTGCGACACCAGGACAGGCCTGATGGCAGCAGTGCAGGGCAGAGAATAAGAAGAAGTACAGAAAACCCATTTCACCAGTCCTTTAAAACACCCTTCCGGAGCATTTCTCTGCCTTCGTGCCCTTCACCGGGTGCTGCCATCACCTTTGCGGGCTGCGAGCACCGGGCTGGGAAGGAGGTGCTGGGTTTTGGGCATGAGCCCCGGCCAAAGGAGATGCTCAGAGGTTTGCCACCGAAGCGGTAGCATGGGCAAGAAGAAATGATAAACAATTCAGAGCTGGTTGTACTGAATTTGATACATATTGGGATTTCTCTACGGACCTCTTCTCCTCACGGGCGGCGGGGTGGTAACAGTAAATATTGATCGCTAGACACACGTGATCCCTCCACAGCAAAAGCTGTTTCCCTGTCCCTCCTCTGGCCCAACACTCCTCACACTCTGGTTTAAGAAAATCAGCAAAGGCGGCTTAGAAGGAAAAAAAGGCAAAAGATGTACAGTAAAGGGCAAAAAGGCATTTCTGACACAGGCTGGCTCTCACAGCTCTTTTATGTAACCAAGCACGTGGCTTTCCACGTTTATTTTAGGGTTTGACACAGGTTATCCGATTGCCAGGCAGAGAGCATCTCTCTTAAATGATGTCAATCTTCACCATACTGGCATTGCAGCATCATAAAAAATTACATAGCTGCTATTCTGGGTAGCAGCTCTCTCCGACTCAGTGAATAAATGCATCTCCATATGACTCACTCTGGGGGATTATTAATAGACACAAAAGCAGAATGCCAAAACCTCAAGAATATCACTCAGTTCCCACATGTAGCTTTCTAGTTTCTCACAGCAATTGCACTTGAGAACTTTTTGTCTCAAAAATTATATATATATATATATGGGGGGAACAAATTTTCTATTCAACTCACACCTTGAAGGCTTGGGTAGGGTTGCGGGGGGGAGAGAGTCTGCAGTGATGGAGGATGCTCGTTGCTCCAGCTCGGGGTGTGCAGGGTACCACATTCCAGCCCTGCATCACACGCTGGGCTAACGTCCGTCCAAGGCAACGCGTCCTGCTAACAGACCCGATAAGGCAAGTCTGCCATTATTAACAAAGCTTCAAATAAAAGCTCAGGTCTCCTGATTTAAACAGAAACCATCTGGGACGGCAAAGCAGCAGGGAGGAAGTGAATCGTTCCAAGAGGGAAGAAATCACAAGCTTCCCCTTTTGCTCTGCAACAGCCGACGGATAAATCAGCGATAGGCAGCAACCAGCAGATAAAAGATACGGACTCAAGCCTGGAGCTCACCCTGCCCCGAGGCTGGCTTCTTCATTCAACTGGCTTTTCAGTAATCAGGGTTAAAGTCATCAGTGAGGTTCCCACACCATCCTAGCCCTGCTGCCACACAAAACTGCTGTGATCAAATAGTCAGCTTTGATAACGCAGGCAAACTTTTGAAAAAAAAAAAAAAAAGACACTTTTCCCGTAAAATGTTCTGTTGGTGTTTGTGACACCACTGAAATGCTGCCATGGGCACAGGGACTAGGTGTTCATGAGGATGGCATTAATAGTTGGCTTTTACAAAGCAGGTTCACAGTCCCACACATTGGTGATGATGATGATGATTGATGATGATGATGATGATGATGATGATGATGATGATGATGATGAAAGGCAATGATGATGACTGTGCCATCTTCAAGCTCAAGGAGAGCATTCACCGGGATGTCAAAGACATGAACTTTTTTGAATTCTACCAACTTTCACATTTCACAGTTCCCCTGTGCTGGGATTAATTTCCCTTTGCCGAACACTATATCCACAACAGCACAATAACTTTAACATGAATTTTCACCCTTTCACCAACTTTTTGGATGTTTGATGTCAAAGTTTTCTCCCCAACAGTAAAGCAAATAACATGCCCCTCCAAAGGCATCTCTGCTTTCCTTGTCTCCTCTCCCCCAAACATCTCCAGAATGATACTACATAGGTAAACATTTCAACCAGAAAAAGGAGCTTTTCCCAGTGGTAGCAGGACCCAGAGCAGGGGCCAAAAGGCAGCAACTCTCCATCCTGCTTGCCATGGGTGGGGGGGGTGGCACGTGGACACATGCTTGCATTCACCCAGCTTATAGATGGTGATGGTTTTGCAAAATGTTCTTTGAAGTTTGTTGGGTTAGAAAATTTAAGCTTACAGAGCTGATTATGCCAGGTATCTGGCTCCATAAAGCCTGGAGCTCTTCATCGGTGGCAGGGAAGGGGTGATGAGCTCTACTGCTGGTCTTCGCAGGCTGACATGACGTGAAGGTGAGGGAGGTTACCCCCCCACACTGGGGAGGTGGAAGCACCTGATGGGCTACCAGAGCTCAAGTTTGCTCTCGGTTTATAAAAGAAAGGGGAAACAGCCAGCATGGCAAGATGCATTGTAAAATATAAGTATAAAGCATGCATGTTGGATATGAAGCCTACGTGGCATCATGGACTGTCACCTGTGAAGCAGCAACGCTAACCAAAGCTGTTGGTGGGACAGAAATACCAACAGCAACTGGAAATGACCCCCTTTTGTTTAAAGCTCATATTAAATTTGTTTCTTGGCAGATGTAGCCATTATCCAGCTGGAAGCCTCTCCTTAGTCTGAAGGTCTGGCGTGTCAGCCAAGCTGATCTGGAGTTGAGTCATTGCTAATTCCAAAATTGAAGTGACAGGTAATTATTGTTTTATAGACTTGATAAAACTGAAATAGCTGAGAACCAAGTATTTATCTTCAGTCTAATTTTTGGGTAATAACAGCAATATCTTCAGAGCTTAAACATGTCTCTTTGGTGCTTCATCTACCCATTCACTCTTAAAGTATGTGTTGTGCTTCATGGGCAGTGCCAGTAATCAGCTGGGCTCTCTTACAGCAATTAAAAGGCACGCTGCAAAAAAAATCATGCAGTATTGCTGATTGCTGCCTCCTTTCTCTTACAGCCATGGCTGCTGTGTCTTGTGGTAGCACCATGCACAACTCCACTGGCTGCAGAGAAGGTCAGAGCCTGCCCGAGTGTGCACAGGGACGATGGGATGAGGGCATTCATGAGCTTAAGATTTCACTTGTGCAGCCAAGATTTGGAAAGCTCTGCTATTCCTGCTGTGCACAAAGGGATGGAGAGGTGCAGTAAGTCAACCCAGGTTCTGCATGGTCCATCCATGGCTACAAAGGACTCGTGGCGGGGAGTATGCAAAGCTTGTCTTCTAGGTACCAGCACAGAGACTTAATTAAAAAAAACCCAACAACCACCACCTCTGACTGAAAGCAAAGGAAGAAATTAATGTTAACTTTCAGATGGTATAGTTCTGGGGCTGAAGTCCAGTATCAGAGAAAGGTTCGTGGGATCCAGGAAACAGCAGTATTAGTAGTCAGATAATTAACCGGCTGTTTTGATGATCCTTTTCAAGGGCATTCTGGCCAAGGTCGAGTAGATGGTTTCTCTGTTGTATTTATTTGCATGTCCGTCCTCTCCGTCTGCCTATAGGGTTTCCAGGCTGCTCATCACCCCCGATACCATAATGTCTATGTGCCTCTCAACAGCACCAGGCAACTAAAATACCTGCAGGCACGACTGCTTCATGAGGAGTCAAAGTGGATCCTCCTTCAGGCAGTCCAGGTATGTATTTAAAAAGACAAGTCTAAACAGAGATTTGGAGGAATAATCAGAGGAAAGGGCATCTCCAAGACAACATCCTAAAAATCACCAGTCACACCAGCAAAAGCCCCTAGAGATTCTAATACCCTGCCCAGTTCTTCATGACAAAATGGGAATCTGCAAAATTTTAGAGAAGCCCAGAGTTTGTCAAGCTACACTCTCTAGTGGTTCTACAGAGCTTAATTTACGTGGACAGCCTAGAAAATCCTGCAGAGGCTCAGGAAGTCCACCCACCCATGCAAGCCTTGTTCCTGCAAGGGGGTATTGCCCATTTCATCCCACATGGGACAGGCTGGGGGTTGCTCAAGTCCTTCAATAGTTTCCTCAAAGTCCTGGTGCTGGAGAGAAACCACTCTGGGTCCCTCATATTGCACACAGAGACTTGGCCCAGAACATCTCCTTCCAGGATTCTGGAGGGAAAAAAATACAAGTGTCAGCATCTAAATGATGTGGAATGATCCACAGCCTTCCAAGATGAAAAAAGCACTAATAGGAGTTTGGGTTTCTTTAATTTGGTTTAGGTGCAGACTCCTGTGACTCAAGATATGCTTTGGGTCAAATGCTGCTTTTGGTTATAGGGTGATGATGTTGAGGCAAAACAATGCCTTAGCATCAAGGGTTGGTGCTGTCGTCCAAGAGCAGGATTGCCCCTTGCCCCTGAAAAAGCCAGATATCGAATGCCAACCTTCAAAACAGGGTAAAACCAGAGCAGCATGCAGAATAGCCAGCCCCTCCTTGGACCAGAGTGGTCACAACTCAAGCGCATTAGAAAATCATCCTAACACACACAACCACACTTCAGGTAGGAGGCTAAAGCTTCCTCCTGCCCACCACAACCAGACCTGCCCCATTGGTGAGCTGGATGCTATATGGAAGGTGGAAGGGTTTGGGAGGGGGCACAGGTGAAGAGAAACTCACAGTAATTAAAAAAACATGCAGACATCATCTTTTTAGGCCAAAGCATGTGTTGGGTTAGATACAATACAGAAACAGTGAGTGAGGGAGACATTGCCAAAAACCTCACAAAACTAGACTGAACACAAGAGTGTGTCTCTATCCCTGGTTACTAGTGATGGAGACAAAAATAAGTGTCAGATAGCCAATAAAGAGATTTTCTTTTCCCCAGGTGTCCCTCTCCAGGTCAAACGCATCCTACAAGCACTGCACCAAACTGTGCCCAAATTGCCCCGAGTGCATCAACGTTCAATCTCAGCAAGCCCTGCTTGTTAGGTGAATGACAATGATGATTCAGCCCTGGCAGGCTGGCTTTGTGCCTGCCTGGGACCGAGCATCCATCCAGGCAGCCCTTGCAGGGCTATGAGCCCCTTGGGTTGGGCATTCGGGCATGTACCAGACATGGTGTAAGGCTGGATCTGGGGATGATCACCTGCCTCTTGGGCAACTCTTCCCACTCCCTGGTTCCTCTCCTTGCTCTTGCCCAGGGCTAATGCTTGAAGTAGGCTCCGAGGAGGAAAACCAGCCCAGCTTAAAGGGCTTTAGAGAAAGGAAAAAGCACATCAAGGGAAGAAGGTTGACTGCAAAACTCCTTCACCACAATTTTCTCCAAGATCTCTGAATATGAGTCAGAGCTTATTAAATAGTGTGTCAGCCTCCTAAAGAGAAGTTTGGCCCCAAATCATTTTCTTGGTATTTCTTTTAAAAGAAACCTTGAAAAGCCCATTTACAACTAAGCGCAGCATGTTCGATACAAGCAGTTTTCCTTTTCTTCCCACTCTCCTCTTTTCCACCCCACTGAATATATCCCACCAGAGTAAAGGAAGGTGGAGGTGTGCCTTCAAGGAGACATGCAATTTAAGCTACAGTAATCTGCTTCTACTATTATAGACCCTCAGCCACTGCATATATTTAGACTTATAACAAAATTTGCTAGGACTTTGCAAAGGTGAAAGAAATAAAGCAAGTTAAAAAGCAATGGTCATCCAAGCGACCTTGTGGGTCTGCTTGTGGCATGTGCAACTTCTTACAAGGACGTTTGGTTATTCTTGTCCATTTCCCAAATGCTACATGGCTCCTGTCAGATCCCTGCACTTGCTCTGGCTATGTTTTTGCAGCAAGTTTTTGCTCAAGGCGTGAGGATATAGTTATCCTGCTTTGACAAGCAAAGCAGTCCACTCTTAGGGGCTGAGGGGTGGAGAGGACATCAACCTGAAGCCTGAAGTGCTTAGAAACCATCTTTTACTTCATAGACTTCAGATGAATATTCAAGACTGGGAAAAGGTTTCTGCTCTAACTTTTTTTCCATAAGCATGGCTCCTTTTAATAAGTAATCAGCACTCATCTTTGATTTTCCATATCCCAAAGAGTTTGAAAGTCTCCTGCCTGACCAAGAAGCTAAGTCAGCTGATAACCATCAAGAAGCTCCTGGGTTCTGCTTGGCACACCATGATGGTTGCAAGATGCACCATGGCCAAGGATTTGCTGACTGGATGCAAACAGGCAAGACCTCCCCCCCCACCCCCCC
>JANZLQ010000095.1:30613047-30624460 GCA_026212715.1 Elanus axillaris
TGCAGAAGGGTAGAGCAAATCAATGTCTGTTGCCCTCACCCCAATCCCACCAGCGGCCTAGGGCAGTCCTGGAGCGTGTCAACTCCAAAGACAACTACTGACACCCTCCAAACCTCCTGCCAATTCTCATGCCTCCATAACCAGCAGCAGGAAAGTCTATCCAGGCATTCACAAATATTGTTATCTAAAGGTCCATCAGTGAGGTTAAAATCTACACAGAAGACTAAAGCATTTGCTGCTGGTCACATTAAGCACACAGGTAAGATGGAAATTAGTTCTTCTCTCACAAAGCTTCCACCAAAGCCCATGCTTTTGGTGCCATCATCATTGACAACGAAAACAGAAAAAAAATAAAAATGAAAACTAATAGGTGGCTGAAAGAAACACCATGTAAAAGGAGGCTGGTGTATTGAAAGATCATGATGTATCTATAACATGGGCTTTGTATGGGGAAATGTATACATGAGATGTTCAGCATCTAGAAAATGAACCATGTTTCAAAAGGACAGCCCCAATTCCATCACTGTTGTACTACTTGCAAAAGCTTTATAAAGCACTTTTGAGAGAAGGATTTGTGGGATCAAGCCCCATGACTTTTTATTAATTAAAGTGTTTAAATAATCAACATGTGCAGTCTCTTGACTCTCCTTAGCATGGCTACCTGCTTGAGAGCTGACATAAATTATGGAAAAAAAAAATCATATGCAAGAGGACAGAGTTATCATCCTGAAGAATTTGTGACAGATCAAATGGCTCCATAGCACTGAGAAATGCTAGCAGCCCTAAGCAGGACAATGTGACGGGAGGAAGGTGGTGAAATCTCATCTCTGGGGAAGTCGGGACGCTTGGGAACAGCTGTGTGGTCAAAGCAGCTGCCGAAATGCTGCAAGGATTTAGGAAAATCAGAATTTGCTGGGAATTTTTGACCATTAACAGGATAAAGATGCACATGGTGCAACCTGCCAGAGAGGACCCTGTCACTGATCTTTTATATGGGAAGCTATTAAAGCTAGGTAGCACTTGAGTTGTCCTAATCCTGCAATACAGCAATGACTGAACTCAACAGAAGACCAGAGTACCGAGCAGTTCACAGCGTTCGGAAATAGCTTCTACCTTAAGAAGAGAGCTTGATAGTGCAGCCTCACAAATGCTGCTTGGAAAGCTGCTCCTGCTGGAGGTGCTCACATCCAATCTTGCATGAATTAGAGTAACTCCTCTCTCCCTGGTGGGTCCTCCCTACCCCACTGCCCGAAAGGCAAAGGAAAATCCAGTGCATGGAAGGAAGCATAAGGAAATTGCTTTTTTTTTTGCAGTATTCTAGGGATGACACAGCACTTATAGGGACCGAAATCCCACATGGACTGCCCAACCCCACTTGGAGCAAACACTGAAGGAAATCTCTTTAGTCATGAAAATCCCTAATATTTTAGAGATTTTCAGAAGTCACAGTTGATTTTTGAGGGACTTGAAAACCCTTTAAAGGGCTCTGATTTTCAGAAGGTCCAGTGAAAAATGGCCAATGTTGAAGGGCTTTGGGCTGAGTGCCCCATTCAAGTATTGGCCATATCAGCAAAAGACGCTATTAATGCAGTCACATGGTCTGTTCCACATACATCACACACATCAGAGCAATGAAATCAATACAATACAGAAACCTATGTCCTGACAATGTGTCTCCATGGTATATAGTGCAAACCTGGCCCTCATATGGTGTCAAAGCAGGAAGAAATATCAGTACAGGTAACAATCTCTTTTGAAATAATAAATACAAAAGGTGTATTTTTTTTTGTTAAGGTTTTTTTTTTGTTGTTGTTTTTACTCATGACAGCATTTGTTAAAAATATTACATCTGCTTTTGAGAGGGTAATATCCTCTCCGTATAATATGGAAAAATAAATTCTACAGGACACGCAACAGATACCCCCAGTTGGCACAGAGCTGCTCCAAGAGATTAGATCCACAGACTCATTACCGCAGAGGGCTGGTTTTGCCTTCCTTGTCCCCCAACTCTTAAAACATTGCGTTGTAGGAATGGTAAAAGACAAGAATACATAAAAACAGTAAAATGTTTATTTTCTTAGAAAAAAAGAGATTCAAAATGATTGTGATCACACTCCCATTCGTGCTCAGCAAAGCCAATACTGCAAGCTTAGTCCTTGATTAAGATACCTATTAAATGAAACTCTTTTTCCTCTTAAAATACAAATTCCTGCTCCTGCATCACTTCCAGTATTTCAGTGATAACATGCTTTTAATGGATAATAGTTTCTCAGCTTCTTCTCAGCAGAGAAACAAGGCCTGCCATGGCAAAAACATCCCATCTCCAAAGCTTGAAATCACCAGCATTAATAAGCACTCCGGCCCAAACGCGGACTGACAGACAGCTTAAGGGTGTTTCTTAGATGCTTGAATGTTCACTTATGGAAGCTTTGTATAACACTACCTCATCTGATAGAAAACAGGCCAGAAGCCTCAATAAAATCAACAACGTCTTTTGGATTAACTTTAAGGATTTGCTGCATATCTGGACACAGAGAAAAGTGAGAAGTTGCAACAAGTTTTAACTAGCAGCAACAAAAACAGTTCCTTACGAGTTCTTAGCAATATTCCTCATCTGTTCATTAAGAAACACTGTAACTGAATGGAGCATATAATGTGGAAATGATCTTCTTCTGTTATGTAGTGCTGTTCGCTCTAGAAGACTTCCAAAAGGTCTCGACTGGGTTGTAATCTATTTACACAGTAGTATTCCTGGTGTGAGTGGCAGAATTGGCACTATGTGACATCCTCCTCTTCTGAACAATAATCACGACCCTATAAGGAGAAAAGCCAGACAGTTTGTAAATGACTTCTTGAAGACAGGAGTAACATAAATCAAGGGAGCACTTACTAATAATACATATCAGTTCTCTAAATTTAGGAGATTTATGTGGTAGAAACCTTAAAAATGGAGTTTACACAACTCCTCCAACCATTTCCTGAAGGTTTGCATGAAACCAGGACAGGAGACCCTTCCCTTTCTGTCACTATTAATCTCATAAATTTCATCCCCTATATTGAGTTCCAGGGGCAGTCCAATGAACTGATTTACAAAACTATTTTATGTAAAGATACGCCTTGATGGACATAACCCTATAATCTGTTGCAAAAACATAATCTCTGAGGCAAAAACAATGAAGCATGTAATCTATAAGCAAAAGTCAGCTGCTGTGAACAAGAGTACTTCATCTGATAACCTAGCAAGAGTTTAATGTAACAGCAAAAGATATTATTCATATCGAAATGACACTTGCACAGTGGGGGAAAACAGGCTTTCAGAAAACATGAACTTCTTACAGACCAGTCATGTTATGCCTTCCATCCCATCCCAAACACAAGAGTTGCAGCAGCATCTAAGAATTACCCTCGGGAAGGCCTGGAGAAGATATATCCCATCCCTCAGTAGCTGTTTCTTGCAAAGCAGCAAGAAGAGGACCTAATGGGACCCACTGTCCTTGTTTCTCTACACAGAAACAGATGGAGCTGAGCTTTTCAACACACAAGCCACCCGAGATATCGTGTGTGAAACAAGTGCCTCAAATGTCATACCAAAAATCTCAACCTCTGGACTATTTCGCGTTGTTCCCATGTGCTGGGTGTACCACCCGAGTGCTTGCATGGAAAATCCCAGCAGCCGAGCAAAGGGCTGGCAAAGAAGAAGAAGAAAAGGAGAAACATGAGAGTCTCAGACCTGCAATAAAATGTAAAATCTCAACAACACCCTGTAAGCAGAAGAGACCAACTCATCAGTAGTAAAATGGGTGAAGCTCTACTCACTCAAGGAGTGGTACCCAGTTGCCCCACAAATCAACTCCAGTCACTGTCCTGTCTGGAAAGAGATGGGGGAAAGAAAAAAAGTAGAAAAAGAAAAGCGAGAGATGTTTTTGATGCAGTGATTGGTTTATTTGGGATGCACAGCTGGGGTACACATCAGGAACAAAGGCTCCAAAATGTCTCTGCAATTAAAATCCCACTGGCGATGCTGGAATTGCAGAGTGTGCTTTGCTGGAGGGTCCACACCCAGGAATGTGTGGTGCTTTAACAGCTCTCTGTGGCCCAATACTATTAGTAAAAGGCCTTTCTTAGTATGTTAAAAAAAAAAACCCAAGAGACTAATCAGCCCGAATTTCAATTCAGCAATCACTGACCCAGAAAGAAAGAAAAAAAATACATTTTTTAAAGTAAAAGATTTGACTCAGAAAGAAGGAATGCCGAAATACTTTGCAGCGAAGCCCAAATCCATTGGTTTTCTCCATGCCAGGGACCACAATGCATTTGGACAAACCCACGAGACTAAGCTGGTAGTGATGAAGGGTTTGTGCAACATGTTTCAGAGCTGTGAAAGCCACCAGTAGCAAATGATGACTGAGGCTCAGGGCATTTCCAGGAGACTGATTTACCTGGTTCCCCAGCCTCCTGCTCAAGAGGGAGCCCTGTGGCCCATCATTCCCCACTATGCCGTGCCTCAGTGGCCATCAGTGCTATTAAAGGGTCAAATGGACACAAAACATAGAAGAAAGCTGCCTTGCATTTTTCACCTCCCATTCCTCCTGCCATTCTGCTTCGGAGTCTGCTCTGTGGCAACCAAACGCATCGCTCCTCAAAAGTATTCCAAGAGACCGCTTAAAAAGCAATGTGCTGAAGAAGTCCTTGCCACGGCGCAGAAATACCACCTCTCACCCACTGCCCGAAGGCTGCTGAGAGGCAGGCTGCTGCTGCCAGATGCTTTATTGCCATCTTCACACCAGTGGGGATGGAGACACCTCGCTGTCTCAGAGGTGGCCTTTGAGGCCGTGGCCCTCAGTCACCAGCGGGCAGGGAGCTGCCACCATCCCAAGCTTCCCACCAGCCTGCTCCTTCCCGTGAGTATGCGTGGGCAGTGATAGCACAGCTGAAGGGGGGGAGGAGGGTGAAAACTGCCTGAAATGCCAGGAACACCACCCACACCTTCCTGCAGCACAACACGTCGCTCTTTCACCTGCCGAGCCCCCCAGTGCAGACCCACAACCCTAACCCAACTGGCTTAATTCAATGGCCAAACTGCGCTAACACTTCGACAGCAAGATGAGGAGCCCCGCAGCAACCCAAGACTGCTGTGTTTTTTTGCAGCGAAACACTCCAGAGAGGGTTTGCCCTGCTGATGCACCAGCTGGTGGGAAGGGTGAGGTAGTGACGAGGGAGCTGGGGACACACACACTGAAAAAGGCCCCGTGGCTGCTTGGCGGCTGGCTGAAGTCTTCACATTCACTGCCCCACTCCGCCACAGAGACGCATGGAGGAGTGTGCTGCAATGCAGGGGAATGGACGCATTTGTTACACGTCAAGAATAACGCTGAAGCAAAGGCAGGATGGGCTAGCATCTTGCATGCAAAATTAGAGGGTTTGCTTTCACTTGGGGTTTATGATGAGTTAAGAGGATGTTGCTTTTCTTTCCTTGGGAGAAGGAAGGGCCACATCCACCTTCTTAGTGGTGGGATGTGATACAACCTGGGGGATCACCCCGCTCTGGCAGGTTTGGCTTGTTTTGTTAGGGGTGGGAATTGGCTGTGACAGCAAACACACTGTTTTACACATACTGCTGCACCCATCCTGCCTGTCCTACACCCACTGCCCCAGCTATATGCTGCAAAGACCCACCCCAACATGCGCCCGGTATTTAATTCCAGCACAAAAACGAAGCATGTGGGGCTCAGCCAAGCAAGGTCTGAAGCGTCCTGGCCCATTTCAGTGGGGTTAAGCACATACTAGTCTTTAAGCACAAGGGAAACAGCATTTAAGCCCTGGAACAGCTCATGAGCAGAAACTCAAGCAGGTGCTTTAGTACCTTCTTGAAGGAGGGCTTGTGGTAAGTGAGGAGGTCTCCTTGAGGAAATACATAGCAATGAGTATTTATCCTCCTAACAAGAGCAGGGGGATAACCATGCTACAAGGAACCCCAAAAAGTTACAATTCCCTGCCCCCTCCTTTTTTTTGGTCTAAAGCTTATTCCCTAATTGAATTTTTATCAGTAATAACGAGGTCAGTGTTCCTCAGGAAGATCAGAAAAAGAATAAAGCTGCCTTCCCTGCTGCATTGTAAATCCAACACACGGGTTTCTCTCATTGGTGCTCCTTGGGCAGAAAGGCAGGAGAGGTCTCCATCTCCCCACTGGCAGAGAACGAAGGCTGCTTTAGTCCTGCTAAGCACCATGGCCCCAATCCAGTAAAGTACTTAAAAATGTCAAATTTTGACCCCTTGGTTGTTTCAGAGGATGCTTGATAGATGCTGGAGAAGATGATACCTCAAGTGGCTGCATTGGTGATCAGTGAGAGGCCTGCTGAGCTTGAGATGAGGAAATATCCTGGTGGGGCTGGGCAAAACCTCACTTGAAATGGTGACCTAACAGCTTGCAAAGCTGATAAGGTCTTCTGAAGAAACCACACTGAAATACTGACCACATGAAGCAGCAGTCAGAAGATGAACTCTATGATATGAGTAGAGGAGCTCTGATAGCACCTGAGTACAGACTGACATGGCGGTGGGGTTTTTGGGAGGAGCAGATGTGTGTCAGGAAGGAAAAGAAGAAAGCAGAGATGACAACCCCCACAAACAGAGCAGCATCATGGCTGAAAAATGAGAGTGCAGGATTGCTGGCCAGACCCTGTGCCTGCTGCCCAGGGGAGCAGGCTCCTGCGTCCAGAGGAGCCACAGCCCAGAGCATGCAGCTGGTAACAGGAATGTATGGGCCATCCCTTCATAGCCCTTAATAGCATGGGCTATTAAATAAGTTTTAATGACTGAGAGTGTAAATGTACTACACCGAGGAAGATGAGAAGAGGAACATGCACATCCAAGTCCAGGTAATTTCCAAGAAATCCTGTCTTCCTCCCCTGCAGTTTCAAAATCCAACTTCCAACTTTTGTAGATGTCCACAGAAATGCCTTAACGTAAATATGTGAATATAAGGTAATTTAAAAAAAGCCTTATGTTCCTTTCCTGCTGCTCACACCCAAACCAGAAGGGCTCATTCCCCTGCTCTCTCCCTTCGCTGCTTCTAGAAAGCGCTGCCATCCTGATGCCCCTACCAGGGCATGCACCACAGCTGATGATATCCTTTTAGAGAAAAAAAAGAAAAAAAATATCACAGGAAAAGCCCTTTTCCCTATTGTTGCAGTGACAGGCCAATAAACAAAACCCCATGCTGCCCGAATGCAGAAGCCTTCCCAGTTCAATAGCCTTTTGTGCAGCTGGCGGCCTTGCTGAGGGAGAGAAGGCAGCTAAGGAGATGCCTCTTCCGCCACAGCTCTGCAGCTTGGCACCAGCATCCTCGTGCTGTGGCCCTGGCGAGGAGAGGAGGAAGAGGAGGCTGGCCGGCCCGGGAGAGGAAAATGAGCTGCACCAAGCAGCCCTTTCTTCTGCGACGGCTGAAAGAGCTTGTGGGACACAGTGGCCCCTTTCAGAGGAGATGGCCAGCGCTGGGAAATGTTAGCCTGGCTCTGCGGTGGGAACCCTTTTCATCAGTCTGGTTTTGTTCACAGCGCTTGCAGAAAGGATGGGAAGAAAATGCCGGGAGGTGGCACTAAATACTTGTATACTGTGCTCATTTTTGTCCATTTCTTATTTTGCTAGACAAAAATCAAGAGTCATTAAGAGCAATCCACTTTGCTAATGAGTTTTAGCCTAATAACTCTGCCCTTGCATACGTTTTCGTTAGCAACCCCCCCTATTTCTAACAGCACTCTTTAAATACGATACAAGGACCTGCATTGTGTCTTCCCCCTGTGTTTCATGCCCAGTTTTACTAATGAGGGGATGGAGTGAGTTGCCGCCAGGCATCCCTCCAATGGCCTCCAACAACAAACCAGTAGTCTCCAACCCAGCTCCTGGCAGCCAGGTGTGCGGATCGGCAGAGAAACGCCTGCAAACCTGCCCTGGCACTGGTGTTCAAGACTAAGTTATCTCTTGACCCAAAGCGACATCCCCTGTGGCAGCAGAAACACGTTGGCCTGGGCTTGGGGATATCCACTGGCCGCATGAGAGTTCGTAGCAAGACATCTTCACGTCCTATAACATTTTTTGAATCTCATTTTTTTCCATTAACATGTTTGCATTGTGACTATTTTTTTAATAAACCACTGTAGCCATACAGGAAACAGCTTATGATGATGGGACTGGTGATGATTTCCTCTGGTACAGCTTACCTGGACTGTTTTAGGGTTGTTTTTTTTAAACTACAGAGCCAGAGATGCTTCTTTTCTGAGGGTACAATCGCCAGATATAATCCTAGAACTTGCTTGTCAGCTGTTCAATTATACCTCAGCCTTGGTAATTTTACCTACGGTGAGACAGCAGCCTACAGTAATAAAATATCCTTAAAGGAGACAATTTCTGATGATCATTTTACTGCCCCGTATGTAGGATTCAGAGAAAGCAGTCATTTCTCAGACCATTTTCTGTGATAGCCATCATCAAGATGTTTTCACTAGCAAGTGGTAAATGGGGTAAATTTTCCGCATTCAACATTTTATACTTCACAGCTTTTAATTTTGCTTTTATTTCATGTTTTCATGGAAGCCTTGGTGGGGCAAGGCCCTGTTACAGAGGCACACACAATCAAATCCAACAGGTGTTAAAGTTTAGATTAATTCTTCAGCAGAAAGTTAGTTAGAACTCCTGTAACATTTGTAAACCACAGGCTCGAAGATGTAAGGGCAATTAGTACCACACAGCCAACTTAAGAATCCTTAAGGTTTAGAAATGATGACTCAAAATGCGCGTATCGGTCACCTAAAAGCTGAGGGCTCTCAACCTCCAGGAGTTACCTCTGGTGGTGCCCCGACCCAAGGGGAGAGTCCCCGACTGCAGACCCGCTGCTCCGAGGAGGACTGACTCCCAATGTCCTCCGGCAGGGCCCCATTTATACCCTCATTGAATCTGATCTGTGGTCATTTCAATCCCCATTGGCGAAAAGGTCAACACTTCCGTGTACCTGACACGCATTGGGTTGGTCAGTTCGGCTTTCAACCTGTGGCCTCTAGGGTTTGGTTTTTTTTCTTCTCCTTGCCCGAAGAAGTTTCATTTCTTGTTGGGGGGGTGTACTGCCACAGGGCCCTCAAATCTGTGGACTTGAGTTGCAAAGACTGTGCCCAGGATTAATTCTCCGCTCTGAGCCATCCTGTTCAATTAATGGGATTTCTTCTGAGAGGGTAAGGTGGAGTTTGTGTGTGGTCCTACACAAGCAGGGTCCAAATAAATATGAGATGTAGGTGGAAAAAAAGAGAAGACTGGAGAAATTTTAGGAGAGACATGGTAATTTGTCTGCTGTGTTTCACAGCAACTCTTTGTGAATCCACATACAATATCTAACTAAATTAGTCCTTGCACTATTAGATTAGAGAGAACATAGGTAACTAATTTATTTGCCTGAATACCAGTACAAATGGCCTAGTTTTGCTACAGTTTCTCACTGCAGCCAGCAGAAAACACCAGGTCATACAGAGAGGGACACTGTTAGTGGGCTGCAATTCTATCCTCCTAATCAGAGACAGTATTTAAAAACCAGATTTACCACATGATGATGAGTGCAGCGACCTTCCCTGTCCTGGCTCGGCTGGTGAGACCCATTTCTCCTCTTCTGGGCATTACACAGCAGATCTCAGATTTATCCAGTGGCTGCTGTGTTTGCTTTAGTGGGAATGTGTCAGTTGCTCTCTGCTTCCTTCTCAGGTTTCCAAGTCATATTTCTGCCTTCATGTCTCAGCTCAAGTTAATCACTTGTACCTCTGACCCACGTCTTTCTAATTTACTCTGGGGGGGGGGTTCTATCCTTAAGCTTAATTGCTGCTATTACCTGTTGCTCATCCTCTGCTGGAATGTATTTATGTGATTTCAGGCAAGGCCAAATCTCAAAAAATTATGATAACACTGTCACCAGGTGAGCACCCCCTTACCGCTGCCTGTCTCTGCTCCATTTTCCTCCTGAACTCTTTGTATGCATGTGCCTTTTTGTCTCCAAATGCAAAGCCCATGACTCTACTCATAGTAACTTCAGCAAGCGTGAAACCCCAAGAGGACTCACTGCAGCTGCTGGCTGACGTTGGGAGCATTGCTGAGCCAGCTTTCACCACAACTCTCAGGCCTTGTGCTGCTCACAGGTGACTTGGTCTTTCCTTTTCCTCTTCTCACCCTGCGCGGTGCACATCCACACAAAGCTGTGCTCACTCTCTGCCACTACACCAGCACCCCATAATCTGAAAACCATCCCACGGCTGTGCTGAGATTTGTTCAACCTTTTAATTGCCTGCTTCCTATCTGTCTGGATGCATGCTGCTATGTCAGGGAAACACCATCACAAGAAGCGCTCTGTGGTCCATCATATACATATGACTGACATACAACATATAACTACTGTTTCTTGTGCTGTCCACTGCTTAACTCTACCCAGCTATTCCAAACATCCCACATAACTTTATATCTCTGGCTTCTCATCAGGTTTTGAGGTGGTTTTTAGCTCAAATTCTGGTGCCTCTGAAATGACTGGGTTGACTCTAGCAGAACCAACATCTAAGCCTCCGTGCGAGGCCAGCTTTTACATTCTCAGTTAGTCCTACCTCAGCATTCAGTGCCAAGCCTTCATTTCAGTATTTCTTCCTTCCAACAAACCCTATGAATTGAATTACCATCATCACATGCAGTTCCATACATGTAAGTTCAGCTCTAGCTCTCCGAGCAGGGACAGACACTCATGCAGAGACAGGAACAGATGCCTCCCTCTGAATGCCTCACAGTGTTTTGACACTGAATTCTGGTAGCCAGAAGCTCCATGCGTTGAGGTTGACATTCTGGTTTTTACCTTTGGGTGGCATTTGCAGAAGGCAGTTCAGCTTCATACAGGCAGCCATGAATGCAGGTGCGTGCTGGGTACTGACAGGGGCTAGACTTTCAGAGAAATTCTCCAGACCATTTCATGAAGGCTTTTTTGATCTCCAGGATTCATAAATACTTCATATTATCAGTTGCTAAAACATCAGCCTGTGTTCTTTCCATTTCATGCTTTGATTACAGAAATTTTGTTTCAGCTGATCTTCTGTCTGTTTAATCCTTTTGCTGAGTCCAAAATGCCCATTTAATTTTCCTCTCTAATTCATAGCACACACACACTAGAGTTGTTGTTACTCATTTGTATTAGGTGACCTAACCCTCCTTGGGATTTCAATGCAAGCTGAGGGATGTTTTGCTTCTGACTGTAGAGTTTCTGTAGACATAGCCTACAGAGTCAGTGATGGACAGCATGTCTCCCTTACAAATCCAATGCTACTCATGGCCACGGTTACTACGTGAACACTATACAACAACATGTTTTGGGACCTCATCAACTATAGGCAATGCCCCCCCC
>JANZLQ010000095.1:30624560-30645114 GCA_026212715.1 Elanus axillaris
AAGCCCCCCCCCCCCCCCAGTTTTTGCAGACTATTTCAGCCGTAACTGGTCAGCTGCTCAGTGATACAATTCTTTCAATTGTTTGACTGCTGTCCCCCATTTCCCTGTAGAAAGGTCTCAAAATGTTATTTAGGGATCAAACAAAACCCCTCATATTTTCCAATCTTTTTGGCACTTGTGGCAGATACCTAGAAAAACAATGTATTGTGGGCAAAGATTAATTAAAAAAAAACCAAACTCCTCTTAGGAAGACTATTTCCTCAGGCACAGGAGGTCCCCAGAGAAAGCAAATCCCATGTTCAGCTGTGCATTAACTCCTGCCAATCCCATCAACTGTCAGCAGCTTGAAATGCACAGGAGCTATCTTTCTCTCTTTGGCAGATAAAACTGTGTATTTCCTCTAAATAGGCAATCTCCTGATCTAGAAGACAAATTAGTACAAGAGCCCTGGAGAACATCTGAGCCCCTGCAAGCATCTGAGAGCATAGCCCAAACACCGAGGAAACAAGGTCAGCTGCATCTCAATGTGGCAGCTGGTGAACGAATGGTATTACTATGCTGAAACAAATCTGAAAACCAAAAACTAACCTCAATTCATTAGATAGATACAGCTACCTGATGGTCTGGTATGTAGATAAGATAGATCTTCAGAAAATCCATTTTACTGGAGATCCTGTGTTTGACATTATGGAAGGTGATGATGTCCAGGAAAAGCTTCTAAATATTTATAGGGTGAATGCATTTATTCAAAGGAGACATAGCTATATTACGGATATGTAGAAATTCTATTTTTAAATGCATATAGGTTAAGTAAAATCTTACTCCTGTGAAATACTAGTATAGAAATATTCTTCTCGGGAATCTACAAACTCCTCTCCACTTCTACTCTTCCCCTTCATCTAACTTTTTTGCTTTCACGAGGTATTTTTTCTTTAGAGTAGTGTAACAAATCTGTTGCTTTGGACAGATAAGAGATTCACCCGCTGTAACATTCCAACTCCTAAGACCAGGAGTGTTGGGAAATATGGCAGAAATTCAGTCATCCAAGTAAAAGTTTCCCTCCTATTCTGCAACCCAACACTACAGTTTGGGAGTACAAATTACTTGATTCTAAATGGGGAAGCAAATATTTAATATCAAGTATTAAATAACATACACCACTCCAAAATATGAAGCATAAAGATTATATTGGTGAGCAAGTATCAGTTCAAGGTATAAGCAAGGGCTGAGATCTAGACTTGAACCAAATAGCTGATTTAATTCCTCAGGTCACACTTTCCCATCTATGTTGTGGTACAATTATTCACTACTGGCTCACAAAGCAGCTGGGATTCTCATTTAGAAGACTTGTGAAAGACATGAAAGCTGCTGTCAAGAAAATGAGATATGTAAAGAATTATTCAACCTCTTCTTCAAAACATCTCCAGCATCGTTATTTTACTCAGCTTAGGTCTTGAGGCAGGTTTATCCATACATACAGCTACACTATCCTTTGGAGCTGGGAGCTATTTTGAAGAGATTCAGCAAGAAATTAGCAGGGTATCCCAGATACTAATGGTATTAAGATTCCAGTTGTCTCCCACAGAGATTAAATGAAAGATCAAATCACTAAGGGCATAAAACACCACTTTGTTCTTCTCCTTTATCCAGTAGTCCACGTGTATCCTGAATGTTTGAGTTAATTTGCCATTCATCCTAGACTAGTGACATTTCCACAAAACAAAGGATTCTTTCCAGTGCCTCCTGCAACCTCTTTACCTTTTTGGTCTACTTTGCACTTGAACTATCTAACCAACGAGCAGTAAAGGGGATCTCAGACCAGAGTCCCTCCAAGTACTGCAGAACGTGGAGTGTGGCAACAGTGTCTGCAACAGTGTCTGGTTGCGCTCCCCACGGAGCCAGGAAACCTGTGTGTCCACCCCCTGAGTGAAAACGTACATTTCCTTTATTGTGTCTTACCTTTTCAATTTTTTCATCAAGCATTCTGAAGAATTCTTGTTGGCTTTCAGAGATGTGCATGCTGAAAGGCAAAGGAAGAGTATCAGTACCAACAGGATTTCTTCCATTTTAAAAGACTGATGCTGCAGTCCAGGGTTCTTGAGGAGCTCAACTGTGAGCTTGCACCACTGTGAAAAATAAATCTCTTTACACTTTTGTCTACAATGACAATTTTTTAATCTTTTTTTTTCCCTTTTTTTTGGTTTGCCCACAGAAAAATTATTGCATTTAGTTCTGTGTATGCGTGCTACACTTGGGATGGTAACCAGGACCTGTGTGCATCCAGAGGAGACTATTCCCTTTTCCAGGCAAGTTGCAGAATCTTAATAGCCTGCTACTTTTCTTTGAGACAGTGAGAGCCCCTTATGTGTTAAGACAGAAGGTCTTCCAAGACTGCCAACCTCACCACCACAAAATGAGATGCCTACAACGTGAGGTTAAAGCCTTGCACTGGAAGACCTGTGTGCCCTGCTACAGCTGGGCTCTGTGCTCAACACCCAGGAATGTCTACAAGCCCTGGCTGGTCCTTCCCCTCCCAGAGAGGTGGTCCTTACTGCTCCCTGAATGGACCCAGCAGGTTAGTCACTTCAATTAATTCTGCAGCACCAAGAGGCTCAGGGTTAGTGATATGATTTTGCATTACTGAAGAGGGCTGGAAAATGCTACTCTTTGTTATCTGTAAAACACTGGTGGTGGCACAAGACAACAGGCCCTTCCCCAAGGGGGACCAAATACAGGAAGGCTGGACGCAAAGGAAGGGATGAGGAGGCAAAGATGAGGATGTGTGGCAGACGGTATTTGGGGTGTGTCTGCTTTATTTATGTCAGGGGGTGGTGAGAGCCCTGCTTCCTGCAATAACAACATCCCTCCAGGAAGGTGAAGCTGGAGCATCCTCTGGACCTGCAGCAGGAAGGAGCGCCTGGGTCCATGGGGGGCTGGAGAAAAGCACCAGGGACTCAATGAAGGACAAAAAAAGATGTGAAAAAGGAAGAATAGGAGACTGGTGCCAGTGTCAACAGTAATGCTGCATGGTTAGGACAGGTCTCAGAGATTTTCTCTGACAGTAAAAGCTGGTTCGACCTGCTGAATTCCCACCCTAGTCCCCTCTTCCTCAGCATGATCCTTTCAGCTATAATGAGTTGATACTTTTCCCAAGTGCCCAACAACATGCTGCGCTTCCCTACAAAGCTCAGCATTCATACTTCACTTGCTATCAGGATGAACATATTCAATGATTTGCTTATGCTGGACATAAATGAAGGCTCAGTTCAGAAGAGGTCTCAGAAGTGGCATTAAAACGTAAAGCTGGTAATTTAGGAGAGGAAATAATTCACCTCTCAGTAGCTGTGGTAGTTTCTGTCCCCAGCTGTCTGCCTGTCCCTCAGGTTCCCACCTCTACCTGAGATGGGGAAAAATTGTTTGTGTGGGGCAGCCGACCCTGTCACCTGCATATTCAGGTGTCTTGGAGAGGGGCTTTAAGGGCAGTACAGCCCTTTCTGGGTAGGTAAGCACTAGAAAGACATTCTTGCCTTTGCAACATCATAGATCCAGTTTCTAATAAAATGAGATGATACTGTAATGACTCACCCCAACCATAATTTATAAAAAAACTAAATGAAGGGGGAAAAAAATAGAGTATTGTGTTGCTATATACATGAAAAGTCCCAGAGGAAGTCCTAGAGCCCTTGCAGGCCATTATCTTCAGAAAAGTTTGGCTGGGCAGTAAAATTACCCAGCGATTTAGAGATGCAACACACATACACACACACACACAAATGCTGACACTGTGTATTTTGGGCAACTGTGTAAAATTGTAAAATCCATGGCAGGGCAGGGTACTGACAGAGTTAATGAACTGGAAGAGTCAGAAAACCACCAAATCTAAGCAGAGTTTTTGGGTATCCCTCCAGAAAAAAAAAAGCTTTCCCCAAACAGAAACATGGATTTAATTTTCCTCGTAAGAAGCACATCAGAAGGCATGAGAATGCATTTTTAGATCTTCCATGGCAGGCCAATGAAACACATTTTGCCAAAAGATAGGATTTATGCCAAGTACCAGTGCAGACTGAGTGATGAACCTCCAGCTCTGCCGAGAAGGACTTGGGGACACTGGTGGGTGACAAGTTGGACATGAGGCGGCAATGTGTGCTCACAGCCCAGAAAGCCAATCGTGTCCTGGGTGCATCACCAGCAGCGTGGCCAGCAGGTCCAGGGAGGGGATGCTCCCCTCTACGCCACTCTTGTGATACCCCACCTGGAGTTCTGCATCCAGCTCTGGGGTCGCCAGCACAAGACAGACATGGGCCTGTTAGAACAGGTTCAGAAGAGGCCATGGACATGGTCAGAGGGCTGGAATACCTCTTCTGTGCAGAAAGGCTGAGAGTGTTGGGGTTGTTCAAAGTGGAGAAAAGGAGGCTCCAAGGAGACCTTACTGCACCATTTTAAAGGATTAAGAGGGCTTATAAGAAACATGGAGACTTTTTAGCAAGCCCTGTAGTGACAGGACAAGGGGCAACAGCTTTAACTGAAAGAAGGCAGGTTTAAAATGGACACAAGGAAGAAATTTTTTATGATGAGGATCATGAGACACTAGAATAGGTTGCCCAGAAAAGTTGTGGGTGCCCCATCATTGGAAATGTTGACGGTCAGGTTGGATGGGGCTTTGAGCAACCTGATCTAGTGGAAGATGTCCCAGCTCATGGGAGGGGGTTGGAACTACATGATCTTTAAAGGTCCCTCCCAACTCAAACCATTATGTAAGTCTGTAATTTAGCAGGGTAAAAATGGTATGAAATACCAGTTCTTTCATTTTATGCTTCAGGCTGCCATTACTCCATGAGTTATGAACATGTCTCAGTGTACTTGATGGGCATACTTGATCAGGTAGCTGGTTAAAGATGTCAGCGGAGTGAGTTCTGAGGATAAGCAACAGAGCAAGTGCCCAGGAGGTCTGGGCAGGGTACAGGGATGAAACCCCATGAAAGTAGGGCAGGTACCAGGACTCAGTGTGAAGAGGAAGGACCAACACCTTGGCCTCTGTCAAAGACCCCCATAAATCTACCGATGGCTCCCTGTGTACCCTGTTTTTAGAGTCCAGGGCTCTAGACATGCAAGTCTAAATCCTCCTACAAATGGGAAAAGCCCTCACAATCTTACTTTTACAGCTGATGTATTAAAACTCCCTCCATTGTAAATGAACTTAAAATTTGGTACATAGTCCATGCTTTGTTTTGAAATAACACCTGTTCTACAAGAACATTCCTACAAGATGCATCTAATGATTAACCTACTCATTTCTGCTCTTCTACCCGAGTAGCCCTTTTCTGCCCAATGCCACCCCTCCTTGCAGTCACAATTGTCATGGTTTTTAGATAATAAACCTTAAAAAGAAAATTGCACATGATAACAGATATTTGCTAACGTGGTAATTAGCAACTCAAATACATGTAGCCACTTTATAAACAGAAAACCATTGGTAGGTTGGGTAAACTGCAGAGGTGTGGCAAATAGTGGAGGTTTTACCCAATAACCTAATGTTACATTCTGTAACTGAGAAGTTTCTTTACTTTTGCAGGACTGTCACAGAAATGTTTACCTCTGCCAATGCAATGTCTTTAGGCTTTTTGGTGAATGAAGGTCAGCTCCAATTTCTGCAGGGAACTTTTAAAAATCAGAGTTTGATGAAAGGATGGACAGAGTTCCTCTGCCTTGGATACACCAGAAGAAATGACCCATCAAAAGAAACAGTCGTTTTTTAGCCCAGGTTGAGTAGGCTCCTGTTAGAGCATCTTAAATACATCTCTGACCCTGCTGGGAAGGACCAAGCCACAATAATGAAGCGCAGCTTTGCTGAAGAGTGATTCTACCTCTACCTCCCTACTGTGAATTTCTTTGCAATTACATCTGAAGCACTCAATTTTTCCTTTTGAAAGGAGGCCGAATTACACTGTCAGTTCATTAGGAAATAACTAAAGTTTCCAGACTTGAGACCATGTACAACGCACTTGGTATGCAGCAAGTTTAAGTTAATAAGTGCCCTGAAGGCATGGCATAAAGAACAGCATTTCCACTACTGTTCAAAATCCAGCAGCAGAGCTTTATCACCTCTTTGTTATAAACCCAATATACGGCTCCATGTAATCTGTTATTTTCAATCCAATTAGTGATTAAAATGTAACTGTGATTTAGATAAGAAAATAGTTACTAATATCAATGACCAGCTCTGTAACAGGAGTTAAATATTTCATGGCATATATCACATTGACTGATCTGAGGCAGGGTATGGGCACAGAACTGCAAGTGAAGGATGGAGAAACTCTCAGCTACAAAACAACCCTAATTTTAAGAAGCAACTTGACCATTTTAAATGGAAGAAGTTTATCATTCCTAACCTCAAGCAGTATAGCTGCTAACCTAAGTCAAGAGCTAGCACAAACTTCCCTGGGAACTTAATGAATAGTATTTAGGAACACTAGTGCATGTATAATTTTGTTTATGTGTAAGCTGTATTGAAAGCTGAGAAATAACACAGTATGGTACTCCTATAAGGCATGGCAAGATGCATCTCACACATTTCTAAGTCCTGCATCTTAGCTGTGCAAAGGAAAGGCTGCTTCAGGGATGCTGGCACAAGCGCTGCCCAGCTGTGTCATTCATCTCAGGACACAGGTGACCTTACCTATTTTATTTAAATTGAGCATCATTTTAGGGCTGCTGGAACAACCAATTGATTTTTGCTAGGCAATAACTGGGAATCTCATGGATACTGCTTAATCCTGGGTTTACTTGTATTATGATTTAAAAAAAAAAAAAAAAGAACTTACTTTGCTCTGGGTTGATGTACTAATCCTGGGATCTCTTTATTAGATTTAAGTCTTACATTTGAACTGGCACTTTTTTCCTGAAACACACAAAAAACACACAACAGAGATACCATCAGTATCTATGAAGCACACAAAGTGTGACAGGCATTTGTCATCATGGTGTTACACTGTGCTGGGTTCAGGCTCTTCTACCTGTACAACTGAATGAGAAAAGCTCATAAAAAACAAAATTAAAGGCAACACAAATGATACAATGACCCCAGGCAGGCAACTTTTAAATGTCATGGGCGCAGTGGCCTGGGGGATTGCCTCTGGGCCACCGGGCGAAATCTGGCTGGGATGTGTAGCAATCAAATGCCATGCTGGCTAATAACTCTCCAGCAGTCCATGGAAAATGAGGTGTGCAGCTGCAGCTTGGCTCCTCATAGAGTCGTATCGATAATAACACCGATTGGCACCTTTAATAGAACAAGGCAAAGCACTGAAAAGGCAGAGCCCCAGAGTCACCCCAGACCTGTAGGTTTGCTCAGAAGAGAGGTAAAAAACATTGGCATCATGTGGAAAACTGTATGTGAGAGAAAGCACAAATTAAATGTGCCAGTGAGAAGAGCAGCAACGGCAGACTTAACCTGCTCAGCCAGAAAATTGGACACAAGGGGCCCAAGGAAGCAAACCAGAATATGTTTATAGACAAGAACACAACCATGTCCTCCACAGAGGACCAGAGCCATTAACAACATCTTAAAAAAGGCACGGGGAGGGGAAAGAGTTTAGCTGAGAGCCAGCAATTCAAGGTAACATCTTGTCCTCATGCCAAAACCTTCTGTAAGCCAAAGCTTAGTGCACACACATACTTATTGCCTGCAAAAACCTGGAGAAGGATAAGGCCCCTTCCAGATCTTCCCAGTGCTGCGCCTTAGGGAAAGCTGCTGGTGCAGATGGGAGAGCTGAGTCAAATCTTACAGCTCACCCACTCCACAAATCCATCTGAATTTCTTAGGCACATCATGCCCATGACAATTTAAGAAATGTAAACCCAAGAATTAGTGCTTTTGTGGGTAATTTTGGTGGTTTTGTTTTGTCTTATTTAGTCTTTGAATGTCTGAATCACACAACATGATTTTTAAGAAGGCTACTAAATCACTGAATTTGAAAGAAAAAAGAGGCTGTCTAGCAGTTAATATTTTAATGAATAATTCTACAAGGGCTGTAAACATCAACTGCCTCAGCATATTTAACACTGTTTAATGCATATCTTCTAATCCTCCTAAACAGAAAACGGTGTCTTGCATGAAAATAACAGTGAAAAAGAAACAAGCATTTCTTCCAAGCCTTAACAAACATCCCTCTACGTTTGTTACACCCCACCAGCCACTGCCTTCTCATGATCCCATGATGTCAAGTCAAAGCAGCAGAACAGCAGACAAAACTACTTGCTCTCGAAGTATCTTCTAATTTTAAGTGTTAACTGGGGATGACTATGTACGTGCATGTTGTGTGTGTGGTGAACATGCATGTATATAGTCATACAGCTCATGTGAGTTGTCAAGCAAACTCATACATCCATCAAGCAAACTAAGAGAGGGACAGATGTCATAGAGAAGACACCAAACCCAGAAATGAGCTAAATCCCAACCTCATGCACCAGGGGAACCTTCATCCTCAAATCTGCTCCACTAGTTTCATTTGCCACAACGCAGATGCAGAAACCGGGCATGGTCCACACTGCACATCTGGATGGTCCAGGGGTAGGCATGTTCTGCAGCTGTAGCACTTTCTGCCCACCTACCACAACACAAGGTGAATCTGGGGCTATCTTCTGTCTCTGCATACTGTTACCCTGGAGGCACAGACCTTTCCCCACCAAAAAACTGCTGTGAATCCATTGCCTCAATTAAAAGGGAAGGGAAGCTCTGATTTACAGCTCCTGCATCAGGAGTTGTGATAAATCAAGACAGTGCAAAGCTGGCTTCCCACACCTCCACTTGTGGTTTGGCGTCAGTGCAGCTCTATCAGTAGCTGGAATCAGCACAAATCCCAGCCTAAAGAAACTTCAGTCACTGAGCAATATTCAGAATATTAACTGACTCTCACAGGAAGATGGAAATATAATTCAAGTTTACTTGACTTCAAGATCCCCAAATTTACTCTTTCCCTCCTATTGCTTCTGATAATTAACACACCTCAATTACCTATTACTTGCAATTCTTCTGTTTAATCAGAGTATGCCACCTTCTCCATCTGTTTCTCAGCAGGAACAAACAGAAAAAGAGGAGTTAAGAGAAAAATAAAAGCCGACCAGGCCTCAAATTGGCTTGTTGCTTTGTTCATAGCTATTATTTATGGCAGTGATATTTCATTACACTGACCAAAATATTGGTTTTAATAAATAGAGATATTAAAAAATAATTATTCTAAATACAAGCAAATACAATGTTTTTTCCCATCACTTTGAAGACAAACTGATTCATCAGAAATAAAGTTTGGATTCTAATATTGAGCTTACAAAAATAACCAAAATGCTTTAATGTAGTCAGATTGCTATTCCAGGCTGACTTGACTTTGGTTGAAGTGTCACTTCTGTCAGTCTAACCTCATTTTCTCCCTTATTTAACATTAAATAAGTTACCACGCATCAGCAGAATTGCAACTTATTTTAGAGTCCTAATCTGTTGCAAACAGAAATTAAATGCAAAAATTTGGTTTTAATCTAGCTCTTCTTATAAAGATTATTTAAAGTAAATGCAGTAAATGATGCCTCCTACCACAAGCTTAAAAGTAAACTTTCCAGGATGTTGTACTCAGCAGCATTAGTTACTCTATAGTAAAAAGGCAGATAGTGGACATTTTACTCCCCATTATTTTGCAATTAATCATTATCAAGGTAAAGCTGTCATCCAATCCAGGTGATTTCATTTGATAGATTCGTTAATTATTGTTAATTCCTCCATAAAGGATGCACGGTATTCAGAATTTCAGGGCATTAACAGATGGTGGTGACTCTGCTGCCAGATGCTATTAACACAGCAACAGCCACTACTGCCATTATAATTAAATATCTGTCAACATTTCCCTTGATGCTTCCCCTCTTACAAACCTATTTCTAGAGACATGTGAACTTCATTTCTGAAGTCTTTTGCTTCTTCTTAAGAGTGCCACAGATGGACTCAGGTAAGCTGCTAACAGTCCTTCCTCTCAACTCTCTTTACATTCACAGCTTACTAGAGAAGGGCTGATTTTTAAGAAATGCTTCCATAAGTGCTAACATACTTTATGGCAAGACTATACATTATTTTATAATTTTTTAACTGATTCAATTGGACAGGAAGAAATCAAGTAAAGAGGATAGCAGCAATTCTATTACCTAATCTAATGGCCAATTTTCATTAATTTACAGCCACATTTTGGTCTTTAACCTCTTTTCCTCTAACGTTACAATAATTAAGCAAACATACAACCAAATGGGGGGAAACTCCTATAAAACAGTAAAACTTGGTTTAAGTAAAATGGGGTTCTTAGTTTCAAGGCTGGTTTTTGTTTAATTTGGAAAAGACTGAAGTATCCAACTTGTAACTGTATCTTGGAGCCACCGATGTTTGAAGGTGGCACATTCCCCCAAATTAGTATCATATTTAAGATTAATTTGTCTGTAGATTTGCTACTAAAATATATTGAAGGTGACAGAAACACCAAAGGTCTCTCCAGACAGTGATCATGTTTTACCCAATATTGGTAGTTTACAGCTATTCAAATATTTATAAAATAATATTCCTGATTTATATCAAGATGACACTTTTCCCCAAAGGCGCCCACAGCGCCTTTCAAACTGCTTTCTGGAACCATGTAATTAATCACTGAAATAATTTAGGGGAAAAATGAAGTATTTATTTTCTCTTTATACCTTAAATTACTTTTTAAAATAATTGTATTTGAAAAGAAGGAAACCAAATGCATCGGTTAGAAATGGGATGAAAGATGAGATTTAAAATTTCAATATGCCAGCCCAGCACTTTTTACCTCCCTCAGTTACAAGGACCAGCACTCAGGTAATATTTTACATGGACTGTCTTGATGCATCAGGGTGAACAAGGGAGAAGTACTGACCTATGAGATTTATGGACTTTATACATACATGAGCATTTATTTTTTGTATTATCATTTGGCAGGAAGAGAGCATCTTTCTTCTTTCTCTAGCTACCTGGAAGCAAAACCACCTGAAAATGTTATTTAGGGTAACTTTATAATGAAGGGGCAAATCAACCATTGAAAAATCTCAGATGCTGGTCAAAGAAGATTATTCTTGGAAGCAATTTCATCAGAGGAATCACATTTTCCCTGCCATAATGTGTATATGCATGTATGTTGTGCTGTCCAAGAGCGGGTCTAGGGCACACTTGGTGATGAGGCAGGGAACAGTATAGATCACGTACGTTGGATGGTACTAACACAGGGAGTCCATTCTCCTCCTCCTCTCGGGATCCTATGCATGGCATGAGGGATGATGAAAATCATGGACACATCTGATGATGGAGGTGGGTGCCTGCACAGGCTGAACTTTGGAAACCAGGCTGAAGTGATCTTAGTTTGCACACAGAGAGCACCAGACAGCGTGCTCCAGATGCACACTGGCTCCAACATATACATCAGACCCTAAAGCCAGGGCTTAGTAATGAATTTAAACTTTCATGGCACATACACAAAGAGAGACAAAGAAATAGATGCTCATGGTGAGAAGACACCTACGAAAGACGTTATTTATCATCACAGTCATCAGAAGGACCTTCTACCTTTCCAAAATAAGTCTTTCTTAAAAGCAGCCTTCTGCCAGCAATGGTCATGAGAAGAGACGATATTGGAACAAACTCCCCTGATCTCTCCAATACACCTCCCAGGTGGCTGCAGCTGTGGATGCAGTCACGTAGACTCCTGAACACACAACTGCGACACAAGTCAACGGGTGCTGGCACCGCTCCACTATTGAAGCCCGTCTTGCCCCAGGCTCCTAGAGAACATTGTTTGTGATCCACCACGGGAGCTCAATTTCAAGGAGCACCCTTGTAACTGAGGCACCCGAGGTAACAACAATGTTCAGGCTGTCCATTTGGCCAATTGTTGCTGTCCTGCCACAGGGAGCACCTCTATCTTCAGCATGAGGAAACACAACTGTTATTTGTGGATTGGAATGAAGCTTGAGGCCATGTTTCATAATAAAATCTTAAGTCTTAAATGGAACATTTAAATAAATATTATTGCTGTATCAGGGCAAAATTTCCTCAACTAAGCCTGAAAGATTTGCCCATGATGCCTTAGCCCTATAAATGACTCCATTCTTGCAGATGTCTAAAAGCTGTCTGGACTCGGTCCTGGGCAGCCAGCTCTAGGTGGCCCTGCTTGAGATGGGGGGTTGGACTAGATGACTTCCAGAGGTCCCTTCCCACCTCAACCAGTATGTGATTCTGCGATAAAGTATCTTTCTTAATAAAACAGACATGGGAAAAAAGATTTTGAGTAGGTTTGTTGAGTTTTATCCCCAAGTAACAGTGGGAGAGACTGAAGGCTTCAGGCCCAAACCATGGCCATTCAGGCATGCAAAGGGAAGGCAGAATCAGACATACTGCCTGGCATTTATTTTGGAAAGAAATCAGATTCTGCACACCCAGCCAACATCACGCAGTGAGTCTGCAGTGATGCTGGGAGTATAACCCGGGTTTGGCAGAGAAAAATCCTTTGCTTTCATCACAGGTTCATGGTTTTCTCAAATCTGTTCCAGAGGGCAGGCCTCATCCTGAAGTGAGCCACTTAACAGAGCTCCTCCTTCCCAACTATTACTGGGAAATTTTTCTGTAGCCACTCCAGCTCCTGAAATGCAATATGGAAGAGCAGGATTCAGAAAGCACAAAGAATTTAAAAATTACTCAAAACAGGATAAAAACAGGTAAAGAAAGAGAAAGGTGGAAATCCTGAGCAGCTTTCTACAGCCCACCAGAAAGGCATCCATATGCTACAATCTGAGAAGTTAAATAATGCTGCTTTTAGTGTTTATTTACCAGTCATATACATGCATGCATATATACCTATGCATCTTGTTCACTAAGACCTGGCTTCAAGTCAACAAGAGTCCTTCAACTGAGTGCAAGGTCACTTTCAGCCAGGTCTTAAAACACAAAAGAGAAATGCTTGTTGTGCCTGTACAAAATAAATACAACCTAGATAGAGATCCTTGACCAGACTTGGATAATCCGCTAAAGAAGCCAACACAGAAATTCAGGGCAAGTGCGAGTGAGAAGAACTAGAAATGATGCTACAGAAGAGTATGGATTACAAGGAAACTGGATGAATTTGGAGACCAAGAAAAAAACCTGTAGCTGAGAACATGCTACAAACTCTGAAAGTGGTTTAAATGGAGCCTAATTTATCCCTCCAAGGGAGGAAGCAAACAACCTCCTCACAGAGCACGGCACTGGCTGGAAGCAGGGCAACATAACTTGCTCTGTCTGCAGATTTGGCCCTGTTTCAGTTATTGCTCCACTGGCTCTCCGATACTGAGCTCCCTCTCCAAAGACATCTAATCTGAGGTTACTTGCTTTCTGTTCAGGTTGTCACCTGGCCTGCTTTTTTTTTCTTGGATGAACTGTTTGCATATTTGGCTGAAACTGGTACAGTAACTAATTTGTAGTTGATTTTTTAAAATGCCTTTGAGACATTAAAAACTGAGGCAGGGCGGGGGGCAGGGGTATTAGAAGAACATCTAACATGCCCATTACACTGAACTCAAGCTGCAGGATCTCAAAAAGCTGAAAAATCCAACCAGAAATGTGAAATTGGGGGGAAAAAAAGAAAAAAAATGAAAAGGAAGGAAAAAGCTCCCTCTGGAGAGAGTTGCAGGACTTTTGCAGTATCTACATATAGTTCACCCTCAGCTAAAGTTACTGGTCTTCGAGCTTTGATGGAGAACATCATTAAAGTGCATGGAAAAAACCTGAATGGCAATTCCCACCACTAAAAGGTTTTCAAAGGGCATTAATATTTACTAAACATAATAGCTACAACTTTTTAAATGTCCCCATCAGCTTTTCAGCTCCTTCTCCCTCCCACTCAATGTTAGAAAGTCTGGACTAATTGGTTATGGTAATTCCAATTAATTCTGTCAGGTAACCAAATACCAGGAAGGCTGTAGATAAACTGAAATGTAGACATGAGAGCAGCTGTCATGAAGACAGGAAATTAAGGAAGGTAAACAGATGAAATTACAAATAAGGAGCATATATGATAAATAAGTATGACCAAGAAATCCTCCAGGGAAAGACTTAACTACACCTTGCCATTCTGTTTCCTTTCACAGCTCTGCAGTTGTATCGCTCCACATGTTTGAATCCTTTCCTTTCTATATGGCTTGTGACACCAGGTCCAAAAAAATAAAACCATGTATTACTATCTCCAAGGTCTTTTCTGCAGATAGATTGCTAAACTTAAAGGAGTCCCCTACAGAAAATGAGGGGCATGATCACTGGAGAAACACCTCTGTTCTGAAACATGACGTTTACACTGCCCTAAACATCAGGGTTTTCTGGTTCCTTCAGCCTCCGTGGTACTCTGAAAGGTCAGCCAGGATAAGAAAAATAACATCACAGACATAAAGATAAAACACCTGATTCCAGAGCACTGCATGAAGTTTCATTTCAAATGGGAAATTATCTTGCTTCTTCAGCAGGAGTCTTACTTATCCATGTAATAAAACTCTGTGTTTCATAGAGAATGGGAACATGAGCAGGAAGCAGAGGAAGGGACATGTCTGCAAGATTTCCAGCAGGAAGCAATTTGCAAAATGAAATTGAGGAACATCCCCTCGACGAACAGCTTTGCAAGAGGCTGAAAACTGTCCCTCACAGTTATATACACCAGAAATTAAGGTGATAAGGGATTCCTTTAGAGCATGAAGAATACTTGCTTACATCAAAAGATATCCAGAAATACTGTAAATAAAATGCTATGGGCAGAAAGGTCACCTGCTCTCCAGCTCTCATTAATATACCAGATATTTAATGGCTTTGGTACATCAGAATGGTTGAAAGTTTTATTCAGCAAATAAAAAATAGATGGATAAAAGTTAAAACTGGTAACTTACAAGACTAGACTGACTCTTGAGGAAACTTCAGAGGTTTAAGGGCACCTGGCAACAAAAAGCACAACTAACCTTGCTCTTTTACCAGTATGTCATTCTTCTAGACTGTACAGCCACCCTGGATAACAAAACCTTGACTCAAAAACTAACCTTCTGCGTATGAAGCCTGTGTCATCAATTATTCTCTGTCTCGCTCAGCAAGCTTTTATAAAAATGTAGTTATTTATAGTAAATGTATATATTACTCATGCTCTCAATTTTTCATGCATGTCTCCTGAAGGCAGTGTTCCACCAAGTGTAATAACATGGAAAGAGTTGGCATTAAGCATGAAACAACAGTATTACGTGAAGTCTGTAAAACATTTATAGCAAGGAATAAATGGTGTAGACAGTCTTGAGAGTAACCTGGTGTATTACACAGCCCATCTGCAGCAGCGCATTAGTTTTTGCTTCCATTAGTTTTTGCTTCAAGAAGGCATTTCGCTGGAATGGCAAGCAGGTTGTTGCTACTACAATTTTTGCAGAGCTTTTTATTGGGATGGTTTTGAAGAGCTTTATGCCCTTCAAACACATACGAGAGAACATATCCAGAGAATGATATGTGCCCTGTTTCATGGCTTTTTCAATAGCTGGGCCTAAAATTTCAGCAGCTATAGTGATTTCTAAAGCTGGTTTTCTAAAGGGAAAACTGAACATTTTCAGCCTGTTTTTGGAACATGCTCTATACCCACCCTGAGTAAAACAGTTCCCTGAGAGATGCCTCCACACCATGCACATGCAAGCAAAGCCTTCTGAAATCTTCCCCCACTGTCAAAACCAACCAAGACTGATGACTCCCGTGCACGCACACGCTACCTCACTGCCTTAGTACTAAGTTTTGAGTTACATTTTTGACTGGGCTCATTGAAAAGATGGTGACCGTCAAACAGCCACTTTGAGGAGGTGTTAAAAATAACACTTGGTTCCCTCCATCTGCAAAACAACAGCAGGTTGATGGTGTCTCCTCTTGTAGAGTTTGCAGCTATACCGGTCATGGGCTTTTATCTGCAAATTGCAAGTTTGAGTAGACTATGTTTACTACCCATTTCTTATTACATCCAAGCAGTTCCATAAAGTCCACTGAGATCCTCCTAGATGGTAGGACAAGGAGTGTCCCATTAACCCAGTCTTAATGGGGCATTTGCAGGATATATGTAAGATACTTTTTCCCTCTTGTTCAAACCTGAGATTTACAAAGGACGGAACAACAAGGGAAAGCAGTGAAAGAAAAAGTCCTTCTGGGTTTATTGTTTGCAGTTAAGAGAAGTGGAAAACCAGAACTAATTAGAAGATGTAGTGAAAATGAAAAGACACCATTAAGCCAAATGTAAACAGAATAAAATGGTAGCAGGAAATTTTGATTGAGGTAACCCTGAGAAGTGAGATGACAGAAAACTGAGAGTAGCACTACTCATCAGTACAAATATATTTGCCACAGGGAGGTTTTGGGCATTCACAGCCTATAGGGATAAGTCTCATGTGTAAAGCAATGGCATAAATACAACTATCTCCATGTGCCCCACTAACACGCAGGCATTCTCACACCCATTATTCCCACAATGTACTTCCAGTTCCCACAGGCTGACATCACGGGAAACACCTCCAAACATGTGGAACATCATATGCCGCATGCAGCACACTCGTGCAGATGGACACTGCTGGCTAACTGCATTTCCCACTTGCGGAGCTGTGTGGCTGACGAAGGGAAAACAACATATTAATGCCTGTTCCCAACCAGCAAGAATTCCCTACAATAAGCTTTCATTCTCCCGGCACTGTCCAATACTCAAATTTTTAGATTTTTGGTAGATTGAAATTATGTAAATGTCATTGCTGGAACATATTTTCAATGTCTGTATTTTTCTCCTCTCGGCATCTGTTTTATTTGCATTAATTCTCTAATTTGCACAAGGCGTAAGATTTAAGACCCAAGAGAACACAGTTATAGTTCTTGCTACATGGCAAATTTCAGCAAGTGTGGGTAAAATGTACATTTTAAAGGATATAATAGTTTGAATATTATTAAATAGGACATATGTACTATTACACACATGAGAAGTATTATGGCTGGAGGAGGAGCCTTAAATCTGATTTACGTATTTTGTACCATCTTTTCATCATTTTGGTTAGCTGTCACTTTTGAACAGTACAAAGAATGATTATTATTTCACAAAAAGACTATAGTAGCCTTCTCACTTACTGAGCTTCCACTCCTCAGATGTGTAAGCATGGATTTTGTCTGGATTCTCCAAATAAATTTACCTGAGAGTAATACTGAGAAGAGATATCATATACATCAGAATTAAAGACAATCACAAACAGTTTAAAAATTTTATAAGCCTTTTAAATCAGTAATGGAGGCTGTGTTTATCTCCAAGTTTCCTTGGAAAAAGAGCTAATAAATAAGCATGTCTCCTCAGTGTTAGCAAGAAGAGGTACCAAGAAGTAAATATATTCCATCAAGGATGTATAAAAATAGCTTTGACGCTCAAGATGCTGCAGATTAGAGGACAATATCCAAGCCAATACTGGGTGAAGAACTAGCTTAAAATGCAATTACAGCCCTGGAAATACTCATGTACTCAACATTTAAGATGTCCAGTATTTAAGAGTCCCTAAATGACTGTATGCCTGTTACAGCCCTTACTGTCCACTCTGATTTTAATTTGCACATCATCTCCCCTTCTGCATCACCTCTTCCTAAAACCACCCCTCAACATACGGGAGAGGACATGGAAAAGACTCAAAATGATGTCTGCTCTCCTTTTACAGAAAGCTGCAAATCTTTTCTCCAGGAAAGCATCAGTCCCAGCAGTGGCATGGCCATGAGACAGGCCAGTGTTGGGGATACAGTGACTGTTCCCTTGGGAGGGACTGGCCATGGAAAAGGAGGTCTCATATGCTGTGCAAGATGAGGCTGGCTAGGGATGGACCCTTCACTCACCCACAAAATGTCAACGGCTGCTTGATCAGAATGTGAAATAGCATTGTGAAACTCTACAAGGTTAGTCTCCTCAAAGTTTCACATGGTATCAACTGCCATGAAAGGAAGATATTTCAAATTATCACCTAACTACATCACCTGAGGGCACATATCCAAACCACTTCAACAGATTTCTGTCTAACCTGTTCTCCAAACTTCTGTCCTCCAGGTTTTCTCAACAGCCTGTCTTTCATTTTGTCACCTCCCTAGAAGTCCAAATGTTTATCGTACTACCCAGCCTAAGCCCTTGCCTGATGGCTTCTTGCATCTCTCAGTGATCACGGAGAAAAAACAATTGTCATGCCTTTTAAAGCAACCTTTCATATATTGGGTGACTTGCATTTCCTTCTGTATTTTTAGGCTAAACAAATCAATTCCTTCCATCTTCCATTACAGCTTACATTTGCTAAACCTCCTATTCTTGTCACTCCCCTCTGGGCTCTTTCCCATCTGCCTACATCTTTCCTACAGAGCACATTTCCAATTTTGTTCACAGTATTTAAAGCCTCACTGAAGTCAGGATGTATCACATGTATTGCCATATTTAAGAGCAAGAGAAGCTCCTGGTTTTAATGCTCAGACCAGCAAGGTTAACCTACCGTATTCAGAGATGGCATTTCTCTGCCTACAGCAGTCCTGTCTGAGACTCATAAGCAAACGGATGGAAGCTGCACTTGGCTCTACCAAGTATTTTTACTGTTGAGGTTTCCCTAAAAAAGGAAAGCACATTTATTTTGAAAAGCAGGTCAGATCACGTATTTGGGGATGAGAGAGCCCAACTCCTTCAAAACCAGAGGCAGCTCTGGTTCAAGTCTCTCTGACTTCTGCAAGCCCTCTTTAAATGTACTCATTTTGTTACTGTAAATCACGGTTTGCCACTGAAATATCATTAAGTTTTATTACCACTTATAAAGGGGACATCTATAAACTGTGCATTCATACTTCAAAAAAAGCAAGGCAAATAAATGCTGAAGGAGAAATAAGCGGAGCTCAACTTCTCTAATGGGGACACAAAATTTGCAGTACAGTACTCAAATTCCCTCTCAAGCAAAAAACCTGGTGGGGATGATCTGTCTTCGTGCCTCAACCCTTGGATTATTTAATAAAACAATTGTTTGGTGCTAAGAGAATTATCAGAAAGTAAAACATCTGCATGTTCCATGACTCACAGTCCAACAGGTTCTTCCTAAAATTAACAAAAATCACATGCAACAAGCAAAACAGGCATTGATTTAGATTTTGTTATTTCTAATCAAGACTAGCTTTCAAGTCTGCAAGTTGATTTCCAGCCATTTGCAGATGCCAATTTTTAACACACACTCTATTTTCAAGTCAGGTGAGTGCAAAGATAAGTACCTCTAAAATTTTATAGGGTTGTCCCATCACAGAAATATTCAGAAAATGATGGATCGGTATGTTACTACCAAGAGGTGCAGCACTGCCAAACATGAAAGCGTTCTCTCTCAGTCAGAAGTATACTCTGATGCACGTTCATAGGCATGGTACTTACAATGAGGAGAAAACTAGAGTTTAGTATGGAAGTATGCCTCATTTTTCACTGCAGTGTTGTAGTATTAGCATTCAATTACTTCCCTACACTTAATTATCACATTAAGATTCAACAAGGAGTTAATGAGAACTTAAATTCAAACCATATACCACATCAATGAATCTAACAGCAAAACCAGATTTTATTAAAGTCACTAAAGCCCCATAATCCCCATCTTTTTATAACACTATGAGCCATATAAAAGCACAGCAGCTGCAACAGGCCAGGAATCTTCTCAGATTGCTACTAAGAACATTAACAAATAAAATCCATTCTGAAATCAAAATCACTAAGCTATGATTAATATTTTTCACTTGTTCATCTCTCTGGCAAAACGAAGAGCAGCAGAGACATGGTGATGAGGGCTCTCTGCAGATCCTATACCTATGTTCAACCAAAAACCATTAGGTCATTTGTTCTGTCAAAACTTTCAACTTTTGAACAACCCACAGCAGAGACCCAGGATATGTATTCTTTCCTCAGCCTTTCTCTGGCCTATATTTTCTAAACTGTCAAAAACAGACTAGACACCTAGCAAGACCTAGAACATCAAGACCTAGGAAGGAGCACACTTGACTTTCAAACAGGCTTATCAACTCTATTAGGAACACCAACAAATAGATCGTATAACTTTTACAAAGACAAATGGAAACACTGTGCTTTGCAGCCAAATCTGACACTGTCGTGGTTTAACCCCAGTCAGTAACTAAGCAACACGCAGCCGCTCACTCACCCATCCCCAACCCAGTGGGGTGAGGGAGAAAATCGGGAAAAGAAGTAAAACTCACAGGTTGAGATAAGAACGGTTTAACAGAACAGAAAAGAGGAAACTACTAACAATAATGATAACACTAATAAAATGACAACAGTGATAATAAAAGGACTGGAATGTACAAATGATGCACAGTGCAATTGCTCACCACCTGCCAACTGACACCCAGTTAGTCCCTGAGTGGCAATTCCCCCGCCCCCACCCCCCCAGTTTATATACTGGATGTGACATCCCACGGTAGGGAATATCCCTTTGGCCACTTTGGATC
>JANZLQ010000095.1:30645214-30670485 GCA_026212715.1 Elanus axillaris
AACATCAGAGTGTTATCAACATTCTTCTCATACTGAACTCAAAACACAGCACTGTACCAGCTGCTAGGAAGACAATTCTCTATCCCAGCTGAAACCAGGACAGATACTTACCCAAAACTTCTCGACCTGAAGGACTGCCAAAGCAGTTTTGAAACAGAGGCATGAACTATGAGCTAGGATCACTTTTTCCCCTGCCAGTGAAATGCAAAACTGCTCATTCCCTGACTCTTCATGAAAAGCACAGCCTCCCACATCACTGAGGCTATGGGACATGATGGAGCACACCCCTAAAGAATCATGTGCTTAATTTCATTGTTACCACTTTTCCTTTTGTAAACTTCAACCTAGGCACACTTTGCTCCTGGATCTGCAAAGCACTTAAGGGCCCGCTTCATCTCACAGAGGTGCCTAAACCCCCCTTAGGTCAATGGTGCATATGCCCATAATGCTGCTTTCCTGAATCATGGTCTACATGACACTTCCAGCAGAAGAACACATGTGCAGAAGACTAATTTTGCAGCTATTAAACATCACAACAACGACTGAATTTAGGCTGGAAGGACTCTTTACAGTACTGCTATGTATGTTTAGAACAGCTGGGTGAGGCATGCAAGGAAGGAAAGCCAAAGGGGAAGACAGGCAAACAACCACAGGGACAGTATGGAGGCCAGCTCAAGAATCTTATGCCACATATAAGCAGAATCGACAAAATAACCTTCACCAGAGAAAGGAAGGGCAAACAGCAGATGGGGGACCACAAGATGGGGGCACATTTTAAGATGTTTAAACCTCACTTAAACCAAGAGTGATCAGCTGAGTGTAATGAGCAGAAGGAAACATGCTCCTTTCAGCCAAGACTCCTCTACTTGTTTCTTCCAAATGAAACATGGGCAGTCACACATCACCCTAAACTTGCAGCTATAAATAAGCAGGTGGTAACACCGCACCATCCTATTATGCTCTAGGACCACTAAAGCCTTTCTGTTACTGTGTATAGGGCTTGCTCCTTTGCCTCAGCAAACACGATGGCCTCACCATGCACTGCTTATAAGTGTACTTGCCTCAAATCTTGAGCTATTTGTGATTACATCAACCTCAGACTGAGCTGGTGCACAGCTATTTCCCCTGTCCACTCACTTCTGAAAGGGCACGTTAAGCAACTCACTAATGGGCCAGCAGGTGCAGAGAACACTCAGGATGTCATCAGGGCTTGTCTGGGAAGACAAACGCTTAGATGATTAGGTGGTCTCCTCCTAATCCTCAAATTCAGAGTTTAGTTTAAGCTCCAAATTCCTGGAGCTTAAAATCGCTTTCAATTAATATTAGCCACGCTGTTGCGAGCTTGCTGGTAGGGTGGCTTTTGGCCTCCCAGATCCCCCAAGCAACCCAGGGGAGCTGCACAGCTGCTTCCATGGTCATTCAGCACATGCTCTCCTGGACCCATCAGAAACTCTGGTGAACATTAACAACACAATGTATGTTCAGAGCGTATTTTTCAATACCGAAAGGTATTTATTTACTCTTGGTAGGCCCCTCTCTCATTAAGAGTGCAGTTTTACAATCCATTTATGGCCATTTGACTGAGGTCTGCCACTAATAGGGTCCCAGCCACACACTTTTGGTATTCTCCTTCTGCCAGGACTAGGACTTTTCTGGCCCCATAAAGAGTCTTACTAACTCAGTGATATGTCTGAAAAGAAACCTTTAAAGTCTTTTTCTCATGGTTCATTCACACCACCTGACTCAAACGGCTGTGCAGCCCGCTGAGTGCCAAAGCCAAAGCACCAGGGAGGTGGCATAGCCGGGGGAAACCTTCCCCCTCTCTTGGTTCCACTGCAAAGCTCACCTCTTTGGAAAGCTGCACACCATTAGTTGTTCTCCTCTGTCTCCACTCTTACCTTGTCAGCCTTTATTTACTTATGTATGAATGCTACTGTAAGCGGGAAGAAAGATGCCTCCCCAAATGATTCGTGGGTTTGCATTCACATGACAGCTTTTGCCTTCCCTTTTCTCCTACGCACGAGGTACCTTTGCAAAAACTTTAAACTACGCAACTTGTGTCCTTGCGTGATTATAAATAGTGCCCGTTGACACAGCTGCAAAGAAGGTTCCAGAGGAGAAAGCATAGATATATCAGGAGTAAGTCCTACATCCCAAATGTTCAATAAACTGGACTTCCCAAATGAATTATGAAAGCAAATTTCACAGTGTAATTATCTTGCTGAAAGACAAAAGGATCTTTCAGATGTTTTGTTTAAACTTATTTAACATCTAAGTATTGATTAAAACATTTTAGAACAACTATTTATCACCCAGGTTTTATAAAAGCCAGAATATAGTGAACAATTTCAAGACAAGAAAAACAATGTAATAACAAGTAACATGATTTAATTCTACATGCTGTACTCTGCCTCTTGTTATATTTGGTCTAAGGTATCAGCCTACTGTAAAAGCCAGCCAAGAATTTTTCAAGCACTGCCAGAGCTAGAAATACTGGCCAGAAATATTTGTCATATCACAGCTCAGTTTCCAAAAACTAAGATGCTGGGCTTCGACAGCCAGGAAAATACAAGGTGCAAAGGAAAATAAAAAAATGGACTTATTTAATATTGTTGGAATGCATCAAATCAAATTAATCCAAGTGCTCTTAATCCCATAGGACTGCAGCATGACAAATACACTTCATTTAGATACTCAGTCCCTGTGAGTCAAATCAGTCTGGAAGATTCAGCCCCAGAACTGCTGGATCTTATTCAATTAGCATGAGGCAATGATTTCCAGCCCTCAGCAACCGAGGCAGCCTTCTCCTTTAAAGAGCCAGACAGTTTTACCTTGGATTAAATTTATTGATTTTTCCACTGTATAAATAACAGCCTTGTCAGGCAATTTCAGATGAGTTCACCAGCCACAGTATTAATGGATTTTGCTAATTTTTTCAAAGCAATCATAAAATACAAACCAATCGTGTCTTATAATTAGGTGTAACTGCAGAAGCAGCTTCTGCAATACATATATCTCCAAGAAAAATGTGTTGACACAGACATACACTTAAGAACTTTAGGCTTACAATATCTTTAGCCACAGCCAGTCCTATTCAATTCAGCGAGCCTACCTGTTGCAGTAAGCCCGGCTCCCAGGAGAAGGGTACCAGGAAGAATGAGTATCTCTCAAAGAAACAGCACCTCTTTGCTGTTTTGTTCAGGACTGAGACCTTCACTAATCCTAGTCAATGTAAGATCCCATGTACAAACCTGACAAATTAGGAAAAAATTAGGAACAAACCCTAATTCTTCATCTTGGATCAGCTGCAGGTGTGCAGATGCCCAGTTTCAAAGCCAGGATAGCTGCTGTAAGATCATGTTTTTCACCCACCTTACTTCCAAGCAGCAGCAATGCTCACCCATCCAAATAGCATAATTACCTATTTACAATGAAAACATGCCCTGAAAACTCTGATTGGAATCAGGAAGGTTCTTCACATGAGTTCAAGCATACATATATTCAAGGTACTGATTCTGAAAGAAATGTAAAGGAGGATTTTTGTATTATTTTAAAGGAGAAGATGAGGAGACCCTTTTTCAAGCTCGTTTTGACATCATATAATGATAAAGTTCACCACTTACACATCTGTGCTAATTGATCAGACTGACTGAATCTAAGCTTAGACTAATACCAAAGCATTGTATAACAAAGGCTTTCAATGCTCTTCATTCTGCAGCAATTAAAACTTGCTCCCAAAGTTCACCCTTTGGGTTTCAAGCATACTTCACATTTCAAGCTTGCATTTTAAAGCAAATATCTGTTCTGTGGTATTAGTATTTTTAGGGAAAACCTTTACATGGGACAAATGTTGTAAACAGTACTTGAAATTTATATTTAAAAACGCCCACAAAACCACACCCTCGTATTTATGTAAATACCATATTTCAGTTATATTGGTTGCAGTGAACATGGGATATGCCTTGATTTTCGTAAGGTTTTTGTCATCATATCTGGGCATTTTCACAAACTAGTTAGGAAAACCAAGTCTGTCTAGACCTACCAGATGAAAACACTCTAGGATAAGTGCAAAGCTAGCTGGGAAATCATATGGAAGGTAGCTTACAACTGCACATTGCTAAAATGGAAGAATACATCAAGTAGGATTTTATTAGTATCTGTCCTGGAGCTGGGTTTTCATTAGGGACTGGGATGATGAATAATAATGAATTGGAGACTACAACTGCTTTCCAAAATGACAGAGAGCATCAAACCTGGAAAGATTCTACAAAATTCAAAGTTATCATGACAACTTGGAGAGATGTACTGAAAAACATAGGCAATGATTCAAACAGGGCCCAAGTGCTAGGTATTACACGTAGGCAGGAATAACCAATGGATAGATACAACACAGAAACACCAGCTTACGCAGAGATTCTGCTAAACAGCACCTAGAATTTTGCTGGACACGAGCTATCAATATCATGCTCTTGCGAAAGAGACAGGCATCATACTGATGCATGTAAAAGATGTAATGGGCTGCAGAATACGTGACCTTCAGCTACACGCACCAAGGTCTCAAAGAACCACAAGAACAACTAAAGCTCCACAAAGCATGACCATCAAGAAAATATTTCACGAACTAGAGCTGCTCAACATAAAACAAGACAGAACTGAGACACTATAAACTTCTGTTCTCCATAGCTACAGTGACCCCACAACCATTATGACATATTAATCGACCATTAACTTGGAAATTTGAATCTCAATGTTGTTAACTATTTCACCGCCCCAAATGCTGATGGTGGTACTCAATTGAAGTCCTTGCTTTACAATCCCAATATGCCTTCCCTTTCCTGACAACTATGGATCCTATTCCTACTCCACTCCGATGACTTTGTTCCTGACAACTTCTTTATTCACACACGGCAATGAGCTTGATGCAAGAGCAGAATAATTATTTGGTACCTCCCACCCCAATATTAAGTTCCTTTAAACTCAATTAATCACGAAGAACCTCTGGCAGCTCACAATTTGCCAGCAAGATGCACCAAAGTAGTAAGTGATTTCGTATTCTGCTTTTGAAGACAAGCTATTAAATTCACATACTGCGCTACTTTAATCAAGAATCGTTAATTAAGCTGTTCCCTTGATACGAATTTTTATCATTCTGCACCAGCCATACATCACTTTTATAGGACTCAGATTGTGGCCATGATACATGTTTGTAATCTGTCTTTCCAAATTCATCTATCACCATTTGTAAACTCAAAGCAGACCCAATACATTTTGCCTCACCAGTAACTGGGCCAAGTTTGGGGACACTGAGGACTGGAGGGCAAGTGATGCTGGAGCACCACTTCATAAAGGTTTCAGTGGAAAGCTGAATTACAAATCCCTCCATGGTTTGTCACACAACATGACGCAAAAGACTTTGTTATTATTTTAGTACTTCCTATTTGCATTGCTTTTATTTCCTTAAGTGAACTCAGCTTTATGCTCTATGCTACCATCATAAAATCAATCTAATAACTTACATTCACGTAGTAATCATCAGCATACATAATGCAGGAGTCATAAGTATAGGCCATAGAACTAGTGAGATCTGTAGTGTCAGATAATTAAAAACATTAACATATGATAAGAATCTAAGTCTAAATTTATTACAAGCAAAAATCCCCAACGATTTTTTGTTACATTACCTGAGCTCAAGGACAGGCTAATGCAATGCTTTTCTAGAAAAAAACCCTTCAGACATGCAGTCATAGGAACTAGATTTGAATCTCTTGTGTTTTAAAGCACTCACAGTAGTATGATACAAAAAAATGACATCAATATTTGGCTATGTGACTTAATCATAAGAAAAGAGCTTTATTAAGTAAAAAAAGCAAACAAAATAAAAACTTGGCCAAGTTTTCCAAACTGGTGCAGGGATCCTTATCTGGAAATGCTCTGATATTTTGCTGTGAGAATCTGCTAAAATTTACCCCAGAATCTGCAAAAATTCAGCCTTTTGTGAATGTATACCATCAAGTCAAACCAAGCCTTCCATATACCCATTTGACCATTTTCATTTAGGTTTTCTAAAAGGTGAACCAATGTAGTTGATATGAACTGGCTATTTTCACACCCTCACAGTTTTATGGACATTTTTAAGGAAATAAAACCAAAGGAGGTGGTTTAACATAGGACTACTGGATCCCCATCTCCATCAAGACTCCAGTGAGCTGGCCCTGGAAAAGCCCCTGTCTATGGAGACAAAGGTGAAGCACGTAAGAACACTTAGTTAGGTCACTTATTTTTTAAATTAAATAGGAAAATAATGTATGGTGTGTTTTATTTAAGTGAGAAATCAAGTACAGCCCGAAAAACAGCTTCCAAAACACAACCAAGCCCATGAGAAATATGCAAGTCCACTCGATGAGCCTTCGAACTGGCTGGTAGCACTTGGGCCTTTTATGTGTTTTTCCCATTTAACAGTTAGATTTGTTCAGATAAACTCATAAATAAGGTTATTTACATAGCAAGATAGAATGGTGTATTTAGGGATTTTAAGTAAAGGAAAATTCTTTCATGCTAATCATAGAATGAAAGCATGCCAAACTTTAGTTAAAGAAACATGTTCTAACACCGAGAAACTTTTATAATTAATCCTTGCCTTAGATCATCTCAGAAAGAGTTATGAGTCTAATTAACATCAGTTGAGAAGTTGTTCATGTTTCTGAAATCACTGAAACTAGACACTGGGCAACAGACAATCTGTATCCTTTCTATCCCATGACCAATTTATGGCTAAGCCCTGACTCACCGCATTAAGTCCAAAAATATTTCTCAGCATTAGTGATAGCTCATTGCAGTCACAGGCAAAACAACAGACACCATCATGATGGGGGGGAAATTCCCCTTCAAACTTCACGTCTTTACAACAGGGAAGAAGACAATGCACTGCTAAAATCTTTTTTTTGGGGGGGACACTTTTAAAAAAGAGCACCAGGGCTATTCTTAGAGGAGTTATATGGGGTGCAGGCGGTGGCTAGCAAAGGCTTGGCCAGTGGCCAGCCCCGGCTGGGTTTGCTGCAAGGCTGAGCAATGCCTTTAGCTCAGTAAAAGATTCTGCTTGACTTTTTTTTTTTTTAAGAAAAAAAAAAAGAAAAAAAGAGGATGCAGAAAACTCAATACACAACCCGCTAAGAACAAGCTGTACTTTGGAAAGATGTGCCATGGTCTCCTTGCATCTGCCGTCACTGCTTCCACAGCACGCTGCTGAAATCCTTTTTCAATCCAGAATGTTTTCCTTCGGAAGGAAATGAGTGTAAACATGCTTCAGAGACAGTGTTCCCATACGGATGTTAATCTTTGGGAGAGCTGGGCAGGCCAGAGTGACTTAGAGAGCCAGGAGATCTCCAGAAGCAACAAATCCCACAGATATACTAGCTGCTAAACTTGTGCATCCAGCCAAGCCCTTACAAAAAATAAAGCACATTTAGACCTTGACTCACTCTTCAAGACTAAGAAGCAACTTGAAGCCAGTTAATTCAGAGCCCCACCAGTCACCTGAAAGGGCTGAGGATTTCCTATGTTTAGCTCACGTTTGCTTGCTAAGGCAACAATTCCCTACGTGCTCTCCAAGACTAAAAAGAGAGGGAGATGTAGCAAACATGCAGCATTTAACAACATTGCCAGCATCTCTCCAACCCTGGAATCACCCCCCTGCTTCCACCACGCCTGATGGTCAAACCTGTCGCTCCTCTTTCTCTCACAGCAGCTTCATTTCTCTGAATGGATAAAGGAAAGAAGAAAGAAGAAAACCAAGGGAAAAGAGCAGCTTGACGGTGTGCTCACTCCCATCCAAACTGTCCGCTCACACCACAGAGTCCAACATCCAAATACTGGGGGAAGAGGATGGCAGTACATGACACTCTGCTGCATACCATGCCTTTGCCATCTCCAGCTTTTGCCTTTCATTTAATACCTTGGGGTTTGGAAACTCACCCCAGGTTGCTCCCCTGGAAGTAGATGGATTTTGGAATAAAAGTGCTGGTTTGGACAAAATTTCTGGGAAGAACTGGCAATATGTGAGCCTCTTTTTGCTGTGTTCACAGGCAGAACAGCTGCTTCTGATTCCCAACTACTGCCTTCAGGTGCTGCTGTAACACAAACTACATTTAAATATACACACACACACAAAATTATAATATTATTACCTTATTAAAAAGCATTGGGTTTGTGTTCCCATGCATAGACTATCTGGCAGCTTGTTTATTTTATTTAAAGCTGCCTTTGATGCTATCCCATGGAAAGATTACATATTAGATATAAGCAGCATGCAGAAGTGCGCAGCCAGTGTGGTTCGCGCAAATCGAGTGTGGGAGATGAAAGTGGAGCACTGGAGAGGTGCATTTGAACTCTAATACTGCTTCTTGCGGGAGCAAGGAGCAAACAATCTAAAGCCAAAAAAGGTCTTCTGCCCAGTGAGAACAAACATGAGACTGCTTAGTTCAGTATTACTTCGCTGTGTAAACTAGTGCTTCACATTAAAAATTATTCATGTATACAGGAGACTTATAACTACAGGTAATTCCAAACTACATCATCCTCTGCACACACAAGAGCCTGAATTATCTGCCCAGCATTTTTCATATCAAAGTGCTTGCTTTTACAAGCATAAATTTATTTTCATAGGGTTCTTTTCCTCCCTGACTTTGTTTTTGTTTTTACTTAAAAAAAAAACCCTGAACTCTTGAAGGGTATAATCTTATATTGATTCCCCTTCTCTCAATCCAATTTTCTCCTCCTCTTGCCACCAGTTGAAATGCAGAAATCCCTTTCAACACATGCACTTGAGTCTCTCAGTTGCCTGCAGAGTGGCTGGTCTCAGCGATCTGCAAAAGCAAAGGGGAACAACCAAAGCTGAAAAGTGAAATTATAGTGAAAATAAAATCAGGCTGAGCCCCTTCTAGGCCCTGTTTAAGCCTACATAGTAGAGATGGACAGATATGCTCATTGTTTTATCCTTCAAAGTGGCTGAAGCATTTGTAGTTCAACTGGAGACAGATATCTGATATTGGGACTTTCACATTGACTAGCCAGAGCTGGCAGCAATACTGAAAACATCAGCAGTGGCCCACCTTTTGCCAGAGAAGGAGTTTACTGACACAGAGTGATGTGAACCCCGAACATTCACATAGTACCAACTCCAGCTTCCATCCCGCTATTTAAAACAGGAGCTTAAGCTGCCACCTTCAACCTTGCAAGACTAAAAATTGTTTATGCCCACTCTATTGGGCAAGTGCCTAACTGATGCTCCAGGCATCTTATGTAAGTAAATAAATAATTGAAAAAGTTTCTCATTTAGAAAAAGAAAAAAATCCTCCAATTTCACTTAATAGCCCCCAAAATTCCTGAAAACATTACATATGTATCCCTCCCTTTCCCCTTCACAAGTCTATCACACTGCTAGTTTCCTTCTTTTGCAGTGTCTGTGTAGGGCATCAGCAATGCCTCAAGAACACCAGGAACGCCATCAGTCTCCCTTAGCCATGTGTGTAGGTTACACGACCCCGCTTTCATCCACCACCAGGAATAAATTCCTTCCTCTTGGTTCACTCACCTCCTCAGAGATCATCCCACAGCTCACACTGCCCTGGAGACCTCCACAGTGGCCACGCCAGCACTGGCAAACTCCCTTGGCAAGGTAGACCAACATAGGCTGAGGGATGTTGTTTCCTTCCCAATCATCCCAAAATGTGCAGCAGCAGGAAAGCAAACAGGGGAGCACCTTCTAAGATTATGCCAAGTCTTGAGGAGATCTGGATTTGCCAAGCCTGTCACCCTGAGAATACAACAATTAAGGCTAAAGAGCTCAATGAGCCCGTTAAGACAGCTAATGAGCTTCCCCAACAGGCACCTCCAGTTCTCTTTCACTTTCTCTAGAGAAGACATTAAATCAGGATGTCTTCTGCCCACATGTGGCCTTCACTACAGCACTGTCCCAGCAAACATAAGCTTATAAAATGCCTGGGTAGTCCAGCCCCTGCAGAGATTCCTCATTTCCCTGAAAGAATTAAAAAAAAAAAAAATCCACTTAAAAACATCCACTGCAGTTTCAAATATTTACATGCAAAATACCACCATTTTCTCCATGGCAAATTTTAAATATTTACCAACTTTATTCACATATTGTGATGAAGTACAATCAAAATATCAAGAAAGCAAACACAAAACAACTGCTGCAGTGGTGGAAAACATTCTTGTTTAATTACAATGTGAGCATACAATCGCCTAACAGGTGGAAAACCTAACAAAAGCAGCAACTATTGAAACAGGAAAATAACTTTTCATGCTCATTCAGTACAACAAATATTGTTGTTTTGAAGATTAGTGAAATAATTAGTGTTCTCCTGCTACAACTTATTCCTGCAAGTACTCCTCACTCTTGGATCTTCTACTGTATGTTGCTTCTAAAAGTATTTTTTACATTTCTTACTAAATAACCAAGTGAGGGAAAAAACCAACACTAAAAATAATTCAATGATGAAGAAAGTCTCGTATGGATTAGATAGTGAAAAAGATTGCCTTGGTTTATGTAGAAAGGGGGACAAAATGCAAGCGTTTCAAAACAATAATGGTGCAAAATGGTTTGAGAGCTCCTGGTTTTATAATCCTGTAAGAAGCAATGGGGCTTTTAACAGAAAAGAAGCATATTTAAAACTGAAAATGCTCATTTGAAAAACCATGGTAGAAAACTCTATTTTTCAAATAATGAGAAATCCAGATTATGCAATGTACTGCTATCATCTGCTGTTCATGGCAAAAGCACAGACCTGCCTCTTGAAATGTCTGCACCAGTACAACCAGTAAGACCATCCAGAGGTACACAGTAAAGACTGAGACACAGGACCTGACCCATCTCCTACAGGACAACACTATGTCTGGCCATGTCAATTCCTGTGGGATTAAACTGGGAAAGATCATATAAAAATCACCAGACTACTCTCAAAACACCTCAAAAGAAATGCTAAGAGTAAGTTCCCACCTACATCAGAAAGGCCCCACTGAAACTGTTTTCAGAGCTGATGAGTGCCCTCAGCTACCGCTGTATGGATTTAATGCTGGGTAAAACATTGGGTGGTGATATGCTACCTTTGCTGAAGGAAACCTGGGTGTCTCCCTACACGTCAGTAATGAGGTGCGTATCTTGTTAAGGTAGCCCGTAGGGTGCCCCACTGCTTACAGGAAGGATGCCTCTCATCAACTAAAGCAAGCTGAGAAGTTCAGGGCTGCAGAGAGCCCTCTGAATCTCTCCTCACCACTCCTTGTAGCGTTTCTGCTCCTCTTGCCCTTTTCTGCCCACCTTCCACCATTTGCCCTTCCTTCTTTACCTCCCCAACCTCTTCCTAGGATGGTCATTTAACTCCCGCTTGCTTTTAGCAGCTACTAATGCAGATTCCACTTTGGGGCTTTGGACCGTACTCACCCTAGCAGCTCTGCTGGCTGCAGAAGATGCCACCTTTCTTGCCTGTCACTCAAGAACATGCATTGAATTCCACCCAAGAGAGACATCCAACACTGATGTTGAGGTCTACTTTGCATTAGAGAGCTGTCAAGTGTCATCTGTTTTGCTGCGTTTGAGATCAAACCAGCTGTCACCAACCTCAGAAGACAGCATAAGCTGTCCCTAAAAAATAAACAAATGCCATCCTTTTATAATGGCCAGTCCTCACCTTTAGATTTGATCTCTGAATCTATACAAAGCCATCTAATTCAGTGTAAGAAAGCTGAGCGTCTAGCTACTAGAAACCATTTTAAAGATGCATTTCTCTATAAACAGCCCAGAGGATCAAAGTGTTGGCATTGGTCAAAGAAACACAGGATAAAGGTAGGAGAGAAGGAAGCATCTGTCACAGGACCCCAGCCACTGCAGAGCATTAAATCCTGAGAACTGGGTGCTGGAAATCTTTATGTACAGCAGACAACAGTTCATTTGACTGGCTTCAAGTTCACCTCTTTTAACTGGTCTTTGAAGACATTAGTTAGGGAAGTTCACAAAAGAAAACACTTTTCCACTGAAAAAAATAGTCACAGTATAAAGAAGTTCCAGCAAAAATGCACTGACTCTTGTAAGAAGGATTTACCTGAAACCAACACTGAATGTCCCAGCCCTGCAAGGGCACTGCCTCAGCTTCAGTACATCAAAATTAAGAAATCCAGTATTGGTCTGGGGTCTAAACTGGCCCATCCCATCTCTCACCATCTTGAAACTTTCTTTTCCAGGTGCAAAATTGTATTCAAACTAAAACTGAGAAATCATTAAGGCTGCATGGTTAAATATCTAGTGAAATATCTATGGATAAATTTGCTTATTCTTTCCGTGTACTTCCATAGTCTGAAATTAGCATATCACCAGATATGTGTAAATCCTGGGCCCTACATTTTCTCCACAACTGTCTCAGCTGAAAGAGTCCTATGCCTGAAAAGAAAGCTTGAGCAAACTCATATAATATTGTCTATAATTAAATGTGAAGGGTGAACTTCTACCTCAATCCTATCAAAAGGAGACAGGAGGACAGGAGACTGCAGCTCACCAGTGGTCAGCAGTACTCCCACCTGGGGGCTTTCAGACTAGCAGTCAACACAGCTGCTTGGATTTGCCAGCTTTATTCTCCAACAGCAACTTTTGATGATTTTAGGCATTTCTGTGTGTTCATTTCTGCCTGTATTTTGTCTTATTCTCTCTTCCAAAACAGGAGAATTAATAATTAACACCCAGCAGGCAATCACTGAAAAGCAAGTACCAAAGCAGAGAGGACACAGAGAGCTTCTGTTGCCGACACTTTCAATATCTTATCACTCATTTTTCTTAAAGCTTCAGTTCCTCCAGTTTTGAGATGCTCAAGTTCTTAAAAAAATAATAGAATAAAAAAAGAATCTCAGCTCTAAAAAAAGGGGGCAGGGCAGGAGGTCCCAGTCCTCACAGTCACGGGAGAAACAGAGATAAAAAATTTCCAGAGCTTTATGTATAATATTTTTAAATAACAAATTTTATATATAATCTATATATTTTGGTCTGCTGACTCATTTTCAAATGGTTGATGCTGGCAGCACTGCAACGCAGGCTCATTTACTGCAAAGTGCACGATAAACTATTATAGGGAACAGTATACATTTCTATACCTCCTCCTGGAAAGCAGCATTGAAAATTGCACGTCCAGACCATACACACAAATGCCCGTGGCCTTGATAACCTCAAGCACAAGGAAGACGACAATGAGAGGATTTGAGAAATGCCCGCAAGCTCGTGGTTGCTGGTGGGCCAGTATACTCGGGGCTATGGAGGGACATCACCATGCCCATGTAACTGCCACTGCCAGAGCTCACTGCAGCAGCATCCTACTCAGACTTCAGACGCTGACATTTATAAAACCCGGGGGATGTTGTCTAGAGAAGTCCGACATGTTTCAGCCAACAAGCAGCAATGCTTAAAGTTTTGCAGTTTAGGTCCTAGGTAGGACTGCTGTGAAAAAGGACTTCCTTGGCAAAGCAAATTTTCAGCCAGTGCCTAACAGTGAAGGGAGAGCAACTTGGCTGGGCTTTTAAGAGGACCCTGAACAGAGGGATGCAGCTTATATTGGCAGAGGATTTCAGAACCAGCAGCATCGTTCACTTCCAACAAGCAACCTTGCCATCACTGCTGACTCCTGTTTCACCGACAGCTCCGTGTCCATCTTCCTTCTCAACAGCACCAGCTTTCCCAGAGGGGGAAAAAAATCCCAGTGAGAAACTCACCCATGGAAAAAACACAACCCATATGGAAAAATATCTGCTCCCACAAGTGACGGGAACATCTCTGCAGGTTTTGCAGGAATCCTGTACACTGATCATGTAGCTTGATCATGAAAACTTGCTCCTGACACCCGCCCAAACCTCTTGGGCATTAGACCATCATTACTACTTTTTTCCCTAGCAAACATTAGCAAGACTGCAATTACATGTTGCTTCTGGACACTGTTATTTTAATATGCTTAGAAAGAAATATCATTATACTTTTTTTAAACTTTCTACTTTAAAATCACATCCATCAAGAGCCTGATAAATTGTATCATTCTACCTCTGAATAGAGCACTATGAAGATTTACTCAACAGAGGTTGAAGACTGAAACAAGGACCTGTCTGAAGAAATGTATCTGGAGCACAATTAGCTTGTATGTTATTTTCTGAATTGCTAAAAAGATTTTTAATAGTATCCACTTATTTTATAGATTTTCAAAAATTAAATACTAGAGGAAAAATTAATACTTCTTCCACCAAAATAATTTTAATGGAATCCAGAAGAAAAAGAATATTAATACTCAGAGCAATCATTTACTTTGATGTCTAAATAATATGCAGTGACCCATAAGTGGAATGAGCTAAAACTGTCATAAATTCATTATGAGAAACCATTCTTTGAAGAATATCACTGCAAATTTGAAAGGAAATGGGCAATATGAAAATGAGCTAATTGCATGGTGTTTAAAATAGCTGGCTCTAGTAACAATATCCTTTCTGTGCAATTCTATTTCAGCTTCAAATGTATTTCTTCCAAAAACTTTGGAGAGGCTGGTTTATGAAAATTGCAATGTTGTAATTACTTAGTACTGATAGCGATAGGGCAGCATTCACTTAGGATCTCAGACTATGAAAAAAAAAAAAATAACCCAAAGGACAATTTTATGATTTTAATTTCCCTGGGAAAGGGAACCTGGGAGTATCTGCAGCATAAAATGCACCAACGAGGACTGGAGGAAAATACATCTGATAAACAACTATATATTCCCAAGGGAATGTTTTAGGTATCATCTAATAAAAGTAAAAAGCAGAATTCCTCTTCACCAACTGAGGTACATAATTTGCTTTGCCCAGTCTGTCCCGGCACTGCTCAGAGCAGCTCTGCCTTGAGGAAACACCACCTTTGCCCTTGCAGCTGCTGGGGGCTGGGAGGTTCACAGGCACCCCAGCCTGCCTGCCCGTGGGATGCTGCCTCCTTTAGCCTAACGTGAACCCTACCACCTCCAGCAGAAAGGAGCTTGATATTACGCTTGTCACTCCTTCATTTAGTTATTTTTAAATTTTAATCCCTGGCTTTCATTTACTTACTTATTCTGTAGCTACGTTTTGTAGCAACAGCTTTTGTTCTGTGGTTTATTTCTTGAACTTGAGAGAGGAGCAGTCCAGATGGGGAGCATCTCTGCGCTGGTCTGCGAGGAGCCTGTGGGACCTGTTTCCACAGACCTCCCTCAGGGCCCCAGGATTTGGCTGATGCAGCATCTAGGCAAAGTGGATGCCTCTCCTTATGGGAAAACGTGTGGGGGAGTAGCCTTGCTTTATAGCCCTCAACTTCTCTGCTCTCTTTTCCAGCTCTCAGGACTACAGGAGATGCAATGGGTGGGTGGTGTAGCAACCCCTGCACGTTATCAAGTCTCCATTCACAGCTGGTGATGCTCACTTTGTCCTTTCATTATTCTTATGCCCCAGGAACTGAAGAAAAAGGGCATCTCAATTTCTTTTTCCCCTCCAAGAATGACCTAAGCTATACTTTTCAGTGGGTTTTTGTGCTTTTCTTCCTGCCTGGTTCCAACACAAGAGCCAACAATGTCTTCAAGCGTTTTGTTGAGCTGAGGCTTTATATCTGAAAATAGGAGAAGGGAAAATAGGGCAGCAAGAGGCAGAGAAGTTAATAGGCTCTCCTTTATATATCCACCCTTGACAGTGGATAATGAACCAACATGATGCAATCGTCCCAACACTTGTACCCGGAGCTGACACCATGCCAGCAGTGGGACAGGGTCTCTTGGTAGATGCTGCATACAGCACCAAAAGCAAATGAGGGGTCAACACACCAAAATTCTTCAGGGTAGACAAAACCCAAGAAAACCTCTTCTTTTGAACGGCTTGAGGGCTGTTGGTCTTGAGCATTTCTGGTTTCTCCCCCCTTATAAGCAGAGCATGAGCAAGTTCTATCCTGAAATCATGTGTTTTGAAACATGCAATTGTTGCAAAATGGTTTAAAATAAATAATTAGGAAATTACAGCCTGAAATCTTAGTACTGGAGTATACATTAATGTGCTACTAATTTTAATTTTTACAAAGCTCTTCACCAAGGTACTACAACAGTGCTGTGATAAATATATAGAGTTACGCACTTAAAACAGTAATTCAAAGCGTATCTAGAAACAGTAAGCAGCAGTGCCTTTAAACACTTTAAAGTACAAAATTAATTGTATTCCCAGGCTTAAATTTGCACTTGTAGTAATCTGCATATGTAGAAAGGAAAACATCATAAATACCCCCCAATAAATTCAACCCCAGAGGGTGGCAGCTAGCTTATTTCTTTTAGCTAGCTTATTCTTATTTATTTTAGCGCCTAGAGTAGGCAGCTTAGTAATAGAATTAAAAAGCTATTTTCCTAAATTGATCTGGAATTCAGACATATGCCAATATTTGCATTAGACATCACAAAATGTTTATGATTGATGTATCTGTAATACATATTTTGCATACCTATTTAAATATTTATATTATGCACAATATCTTCACTTTCACATATTACATTTTATATAGTTGTTAGTTGTTTCATTCCTCATTTTCTGCTAGGCTTTTCATTTCATACACTTCATCTATCAAATACTACTGTCTATTTTTAACGTATCACTGCAGAAAATGATAACTGGTGTTCAAAACAGAGCCACAGAGACTGAGGTTTTGCAATACTAAATATTACAGAGCTGAATGATAAATGAAGAACAGCAGCTGGGCTGAGAAGCTCAAGACATAGTTAGGAAATAAGAGCACATGCAAGGCTGACAAAAATTACATTTGCAGGTAAGTGGAGTGGAAATTTATACTTATTGGGAAAAAAAAAGTAAAACATTGTTCGTGTTATTAAAGGCAGAGTGAGAGATAGCAAGAGCAATGGAGAGAGGCAATTTTCTTCCAAGTCCAGCAGGAATTCATCTCAAGCTCTAACATGCAATTTCACTATGGAACTTCAGGACAAAACAGGGGATTATGCCCAACTGTTTGGAGGGTTTGGATAACAAAGAATAAAAACCCCATTAAGTAGCCTTTTGTGCTAATGCAGACCAGAAAAAGATTTCTATTAGTAGAAGTTACAAAAACATCCAGAAACTGAACTGCAATAAATATCAAGTTAACCACCCGACACAAAGAAAATATAGCTTTAGGTATTTGATACTTTCAGAGGAGGAAAACTGATACAGCTCATCAAATTTGCCAAAGCAACGCTAAGCTGCATGAATGTAACACACCTTCTTATTTTACCTATTCTGGCAAAGAAATCTTACAATGGAAAGCCATTAGTGCTGCAAGAGTATGGAAATGAGGACAATTTGTCCTATTATGAACATTAAATAGGCTGTTATGATTGTACTCCATATATTTAACATGATGGTGTAGAGCTAAACAGCGAGTCCTTTCCAAACACAAAATTAATAGATCTTTAGAAATAGTAAAACGTGTTATTTATTCCAGTGATACCTGCTTGTAGCAGGTATGTTTTAGAGTAGAATTAGCCTTTTAAAATATTAATACTTCCTGATTTTTAGAATTTTAGCTTTCCAAAGTAACAAAACCAGGTATGTGACATATGTGATTAGCCATGATTAGCTTTTGTGGTAAACTCAAAGTTGGTAAAACTCTCTTTGTTTTGGAGAAGGCTTATCATAAAACCCTTAAACAACCCAGAGTCCCCTCAAAAAGATGGGGAAACCGAGGAGAGCTCACCTCTGCCCCAGTGTGGTTTTGCTGAGCTACTGTGGATCCACGGGGAGCTGAGGTTTAGTTTTGACACATGGGGGTTCATTACCTCACTTGGCATGCTGGCACCAAGCTGTGCATGGAGACAGCATCATCTTGACTGTGTCTGAGCCAACAAACCTGCCTGACTGAGCCTAGCCTGCTGAGGGCAAAACAAGCACACCTGCCTTCCCAGCCACACCAGCGCAGGCCCCTGATAAACCACCACAGCCAGGCCTTCTGCTTCCGAATGCATAAATAACCATCACAGTTGCTTATTTACCTCCGGGAATAATAACACACTCATGACCTTCGATGCGCAATCACATCTCATTTGAAAGTTAGTACAATTTCCATGTTTTCTTATACATATATAGCCCAACACTTGTGATTAAAAAATATGTATAGTATATAGCACAAATTACTTCTTTCTTTCATCTGCCTACTCATTCTTTACAGATTTGACTCCAAAAGTCCCTGGTTTAGCTGAGTAGCTATTAAAGTGTGTGGTGCAGAGTGCAAGCATGCAGTGTAATCCCAAGTCCCCAGCACCTAATCCTGCTACATCCCATTCCTGTCTGCAGGCTACACGGATTTGTGACTTTCAGCTCAAGATTCTTCTCCACCAAGTGCAGTATGTCTGGCTTCATTCTGAGGATGGAGATCCCAGGCAGGATGCTCAGGAATGTGCCAGGAGCCAGAGGTACCAGGCATGAAACCAGGACCAGAGAGATCCCAGCAGCAAGTGGTGAACTGGAGAAACAACCTGTGTAAAGAAGTTAATCAGGCCGATGGATACAAAAGAATGGCAGGAAAACAGTAAGTGACTTTGACAGAGTTTGAAACAAGCTTGGCTTTTTAATCTTTTCCTCCTTTCTCCTCTCCCCCGCCCCCGCCTTTGTCAACAGCCTACATTTTAATTCAAGAAGGCCTTTGATTCTGCCAGAAAATGTCTTCACATGGAGCAACTTCTGTTTCACCTGGCACACAGACCTAGCACAGCCATTCCCATTGTCAATACATCTTGGGAGTATTTCTGCTTTACAAGGTCAGCCTTACTCAAGTTTAGAGCCTTGCTTAAGCCTCAGGTTGAAGCTGAGAAGATGGTGATTTACTGATAGAGCCTTATCTCCTCCACAGACACCCATACTAGTACCAGCCCTTCCCCAGCTCTCTCCTTAAACAGAATAAAAGCTCGGGACCCTGACCACAGGAACCCAGTACAAAATGAGAATTTGCCTGGTGTCTGCCATGTCCTCTCATTCTCTTTATCTACTTGCATGACCTTTTTTTTTTTTTCCCTGACTCAGAGAAAATTGCAACACCAAAGGCAGAGATGGCACCACATCAAAGAGCTTAAGTTACAAGTGAAGCGGTTTTATTTTCACTTGAGCAGAGATTTTTTTTTTAAGTGAGACTTCAAAATACCTAAAAAAGTAACAGTGATGATAATGGGACCCAAAAATTCGATGGCATCTGAATAATGTAATTCAAGCACAATTATCAGAGGATAAAATAACCCATACCGGAACAGTTCCCAAGGAACAGACTATAAAGACATTCAGGTTATACATCTCATCTGGGCCTTGTTTCTGAAGGAGATGTGAATTAGCAGCCCTGTTACAATAAAGAAACGCGGGATTAAGAAACAAGAGAGGAGCGAAAAGGGCTGGTCAATTCTCCCACCGCCTTTTCTTGTTACTAAAATTTCTGTTGCCTGGAAATGGCTGATGAGAAGATGGGATTATGTAAACACTTGCCAACTTTTCACACGTTAAGAAAACTAAAGCCTGAGTGATGGGTAGCTTAACCCATCTCCTAAGCAGTGAACTAAAACATGTTTACTAAGGAGAACTCAAACAGTGAAACCCTTTTAAAAATCCCAAAGTGACGAGGACTTGACAATTCCCAGGATTAAAAAGCTGCATACATTACAGACAATGTAATCTACTTATAGTAAGATGAGGCAAAGGAAAACGGAGCCTTGTTGGTGTGCAAGATGGTTTTTGTTTTAAAGTATATATATCCTGTCCGATTGAAGACTTTCTTGCATTATTGTCTTTTTTCTCCTGATAGATATGACAGAGAAGAGAGCTATACCAGCCCTCCAACTCCATATTAAGTTATATTTTCCAACAAACTCACTGCTCCCATCAAATGTGACCTGTCAATAATAAAATAAGCACTGTGCTGTAGAAACATCTCTTCCTGAATTTAATCAGATTAACACTTATGTGCTACAAGAAAGCAGGCACTAACAAAAGTGCAAAACATCTCTATCTAGTTTTGAATACAACTTCAGTGACTGTGTCACCTCAGCACACCTAAGCTTCTCTGAACTATTCCTCGTTGTCATACAAGTGGCACGTTACCTTCTGCAAATACCCTAATTTTAACTACAGCTGAAGGCTAGTTTAAAATTTAACCTGTTAGACTTTTCCATTTTTTTTAGGAAAAAAAACTGAGGATTGTGCTCATTCTTCCTTTTGCTCTGTTTACCAACAAAACACTGGGGTCTCTAAATGAGCAAAAAAGTCTTGCAGTCACACTTTTTCCAGTTCAGAAGAAAGGTGCTTTCACTGGTGATAAAGCTGAATGCACTGTGGATGCTGCTAGAAAAGGTGATATTCTCAGCAATGTTTCTGAGGCACTAAAAAAACCCCCAAATCCTGCTGCAAGCTTAAGTTGCGCTTTCCACTGGAGCATCAGCAATGCAAAATTGCAGGTGGCAAATACCTAACGTGGAGACTGAAGCAGAAATCGTGTTGCCTGCTGCCCAACCTCCATTTGAGCAATGAGGTTAGGCCAGCAAAATAAACTCTGCTATTTACTACAGGAATAGATGTGTAGTTGTGTAATGCAAGTATGCACGTCTAGAAGATGGAATATAAAGTATCCAGGTTGCCTGGAGCTCACTTACATCTTAAGGAAAAGAAAAAAACCTCAAAAACTGGATTTTTGTAGAGCTGCCCAATGACGGCAAAAGGCAAATCCTCAGCTGGTGATAATGGTTATGTTTCCACTGAAATCTGATGATGATGTTCCCCCGGTCTTACTGATGGAGGGAAAAACCCAAACAATCCTATGTGAAGAAAAGCTAAAACGAATGAGTGGAACCAGACGTGAAATTTTGCACTCAACTATTATAATCGTGAGATGTCTTCAAAAAGTTAAACTGCGCAAAGCCCCAGTCAGCCAATCACAAAACATTCCTTCAGCTTTAGAAGACAAGAAATGACTTCTCAGAAAGGCCAGAAATAACTCAACTGTGATTTTTAAGCTGCTCCAACAACATCCTAGTTATTTCAAGTAGTACTAAGACTTTACCTGAGATTTCCTTCCCGTAAGCAGAACTATGAGCCAGCAAGGTGCTCAAATCAGGGACAAAGAAACACACACAAAATGATTCTTGTGACTGCTGTGTTATGAATATATTGCTTTTTTCTATTCCAAACTGCCTTCCCTGTGAATTTTAAAATACATAAACCCAGGAAGCACAGAGCAAATAATATCTACATAAGTAGGTCATTTTCTCAATGGCAGTGCACTGCTGTTTTACTACCAACTCATTTGCAATATAGACACATACATTTCAAATCGTGTATATTCAGATCTGCAAAGGAGGTAAGCGAGCATAATCATGGAAGCACTCGCTCCAAGATCAAGTGGAGCCTAATTCAGAAAGACAAGCAGGAAAAAGTCATATTTTGCACCTTCTATGTGAACTTCACAGCAAGTTATGACATTTTGGAGAAAATCCTCTTGCCGCGTGTAAGCTGTAGTTTGAATGCGCTGCACGTTGCATATTTCATTACAAAAGCAGAGCCATATTATTTCATTAGATAAGTGATAAGTTCAATCCTTACCAAGTTTTCTTGGTTCCTGGCTGCTATTTTCTGATCATCTTCTCCCCCATTTTTCATGTATTTGACCTCTTCCACTGGTTTGATCCTATACTCATCTGAGCACCAAGAAAAAAAAAAAGAAAAAAAAAATTTGAACCAGTGTAGTTCAACAGCTGGGAAAAAAACCAAACTAAAACCAAAACAGCTGACTAGAAAAGACCCTAATTAAGCAAAGCAGCTAAAAATTACATGTATATAGTTTCAAAAGATTAAATGTGACTGACACAAAGGAAGTTTTTCCTGACTGAAGCTTCAGTAAGAATTTCCAGTTCTGGCTTCCAGAAATTTTTCAGTAGCTCTCTGGTCTAGTATAGCCATGGCACAACAAACAGGGAATGTTCAGTATGTACTCTGCCCCAGATCCCTAGTTTTCTGAATAATGTGTTCAACATAAACAATTTCTTTGCTCCTGCATCCTCCCTGGATTTTTATCGTCAGTGGGCAAACAAGAGATGTACAGTAGTTACTACAGAGAGAAGTCTGCTCATGGATGTTTCTTGCATTGAAAAAACCTCCTCTGAAAAGCAATACTGATGGAGACTATTTAAAATTTAAGCAAAGAACTGAAAAAAAACCCCAAACCCTGCATTGGGGTTTTTTTTAAATTTCATTCTTTTCCTGCACTATTTTAACTGAGCTGAAGCAAAAAGTACACAATGCACAGTCATACAATGATTTCTGGAGAAAAGATCCCATGCTGAACCATCTTCCTTTCCCCACTCCCAACCCCCTGACCATTTGTCCTGGTTTCAGCTAGGATAGAGTTAATTTTCTTTCTAGTAGCTGGTATAGTGCTATGTTTTGGGTTCAATAGGAGAAGAATGTTGATAACACTGATGTTTCTCAGTTGTTGCCAAGTAGTGTTTAGACTAAGTCAAAGATTTTTCAGCTTCTGATGCCCAGACAGCAAGAAGGCTGGAGGGGCACAAGAAGTTGAGAGGGGACACAGCCAGGGCAGCTGACCCAAACTGGCCAAAGGGGTATTCCATACCATGGGATGTCATGCCCAGTATATAAACTGGGGAGAGTTGGCCAGGGCAGGGGGCATTGCTGCTCAGGGACTAACTGGGCATCAGTCAGCAAGTGGTGAGCAACTGCATTGTGCATCACTTGCTTTGTATATTCCAATCCTTTTATTGTTATTGCCATTTTATTATTATTAGTATTATTATTTTCTTCCTTTCTGTCCTATTAAACTGGTCTTATCTCAACCCATGAGTTGTACTTCTTTTTTTTACCCAATTCTCTCCCCCATTCTACTGGGTGGGGGAAGTGAGTAAGCGGCTGCGTGGTACTTATTTGCTGGCTGAGGTTAAACCATAACACCATTTTTCCTGCACATGAATATTACCCAGATAGAAATCCAGCGTGAAAGTAAGTAATAAGAAAAGTAAGATTCCTAGTTTGCCCTTAATGTTTATCAGCTCTTCAAATGATAAATTCCCAGTGCCAGTACAGAAATATTATCTAAAATACATGTGCTATCCCACAGTAGACAGCCTCACCAAAACTTGAATAAAGGGTTTTTTTCCTTTGGTAGGACAAGGAGGAATTTGGTGATTATTCTTTCTAGCTCAGGAAAAGAACGCTTGCTGTACCAACACTGCCTTTTCTCAGCCCCTATTACAGCTTTTTGCTCTGGTTACATTTGTAGCACATGAATCTATCAGAAAAACACCCAGAGCTTTGTATACACACTCCTCCAGCCAGGATATATAATGCAGAAGAGAAACTTTACCCCACGAAAGTTGAAAATGTTAATACAAAATTAAATGAGACAGTACACTGGAAATAAAAGGCAAAACCTGGGCAAATTAGAAGAAACTGCACACCCTTTATTCTTTTTCATTGTGTTTTCAAGCAATTTATTTCACTTGATAAGGGAAAAAAGAAAACACAAATGGATTATTCTGGGTTACTGTATTGTTAAAAAAAAATAAAATCCAAATTATTTAGAAGGAAGCTTATTTTCAGGAAACTGTTAACCACAGAGTGTATCAGTTAAATAAGTTTAACTTTGAAAACTAATTTTTTAAAAAAAAATGCAACATGGTTTTGCATTTTGCCTAGTCCATACTTATATGTTTTTTATTATAGAGTTTAAATAAAACTGTGAATTTATTAAATAGCAGCATCTTAGGTGCAGAGGCTCAAAACAGATGAAGAATTTAAGACAATACTATTAGATTGGTAAATGCAAACAACTTGTCTAAACTTCTTTTCTCTTTTTTAAATGGAATTTACGTAATCTGTAGGTGACAATTCATAAAACCAAAAAGGCTAAACACAATAAAGCCTGAGAATTAGAAGTATGTGATTGACTGCAATATGTAAATTACATTTTTCTCACTCCTTCAATGATCTCTGTTGTGATTAGCAATAAAACCCACATGCAGAAAAAGCATAAAACTCCCACGGTGGTATGTACAGATTTGAATAGGAAAACCGATGAGAAAGAGAAAATAGCACAGAGGAAGTTTGCACAAGCCACAGCTGGTCCACGTTAACTAAAAAAGAGGCATGTTCAACCCAGCCTTGTAAAAAATGAGTAAGGTATGGAGATCCTGATGTTCAGTGGCAAAAATAACCTCTGAAACGTGGTCTCCTGCTTATTCCAAGAGATTCATTGTGACTGAACACTGAGTGCACACCCACACAGCAGACCGTCCTATGCAGACTGCATGTAAGGGATGCTTCCTTGGAAGACATCATCTCTTGTAGCAAGTGGACTAGTGCACAGATGAGCCCATGACTGATAATCAGATTTATATATGAAAGTTTGATACAGTTTGATAGGATGGAAGCAAGATGGGAAGGAGTGGTTTTGCTGGAAACTTAATTCTGTATTCTTCTCTAACTGACTGTAAAAGTGTGCTATCAAGCATTGCTGTTTGTGTGCATGAGCTAAGGACTTGCTGGTACTCAGCTTCCTAGTCTTGATCATCACCTTCTTCATCATCATGACAACACTCTTGTAATTATTGCACCATTACTACTTATAAATTTATGCTGCTTTTACTGGGAGAATAGAATAGAACAGAACAGCATAGAATAGAATCTAGAATAGAATATTTCAGTTGGAGGGGACCTACAATGATCACCTAGTCCAACTGCCTGACCCCTTCAGGGCTGACCAAAAGTCAAAGCATGCTGTTAAGGGCATTGGCCAAATGCCTCTTAAACACTGACAGGCTTGGGGCATCGACCACCTCTCTAGGAAGCCTGTTCCAGGGTTTGGCCACCCTCTCAGTAAAGAAATGCTTCCTAATGTCCAGTCTAAACCTCCCCTGGTGCAACTTTGAACCATTCCCATGCGTCCTCTCACTGGATCCCAGGGAGAAGAGCTCAGCACCTCCCTCTCCACTTCCCCTCCTCAGGGAGCTGTAGAGAGCAATGAGGTCACCCCTCAGCCTCCTTTTCTCCAAGCTACACAAACCCAGGGTCCTCAGCTGCTCCTCACAGGAGATGCCTTCCAGCCCCATCACCAGCTTGGCTGCCTTCCTCTGGACACATTTGAGTACCTTCATATCCTTCTTAAATGGCGGGGCCCAGAACTGCACATACAATACTCCAGGTGAGGCCACACCAACGCT
>JANZLQ010000095.1:30671500-30687842 GCA_026212715.1 Elanus axillaris
AAGTTCAGTGCCCACAAATGGAAAGTCACTGTTCCCACGCTTGTGGTCCTCCGAGTCAGAGGACCAGGCAGCCCAAGATCTATCAGTATTATTAAAGACTGAGCCAAAAAAGGTATTCAATGCCTCTGCTTTTTCTTCACGCCTATTAGTCAGGTGACCATCTTCAACCAGTATCAGTCAAACATTTTCCTTAGACCTCCTCTTGCTATTAACCTCAGTGGAGGTCTCCCTGAATTGTGTAGGATTCATAAAGAGAATAGACATTAAAGAACCTGCGGATAGAGTCAGGCCAGGTGAGGGTAAGGATTATGATGTGGACATAGGACATTTAAGGAATACTTGAGCTGCCCGGGCAGCCTGTTCCCACTCTTTGTGGTTGTGCAAATTTCTAGGCCATGCTTCCTCTCCAGCTTCAGCTCCACACAAGTGTTTTTAGAGACCATCATCAACAAAAGTTCTCAGAAACATAATTTTAAATTCACATTGAACAGGGGCACAGATACTTCAAATGCTGCAGCATTTGCCAGATGCATCAAGCAGCCCTGAAATGGTGGCAAAGAGCTTTAAACAGATGTCTTGTGTAATATCCACAGATATTTACAACAGTGTTAGTAAATCTGCTTCCCCCCAGTACTTTGCTTATGAATACAGTAACTATTCAGTGATCTGTGCAGCATAGCACAGTTGGCATTACTCTTTCCCTCCATCCTACCAACTGCAGGAAAAGTGCAGATGTCTGGACAATTCATGCCTGAGACATGCAGTGGCAAGAAAGTTTCCAAATATAAACCAGTCATTTTTCATTACATTTTCAGGACAAATTGAATACACCACGCCAACTAGCAAGTCTTACTTCAGAGAAATCCACCTTCTCCTTAGGAGAGTACAGATAAAAGAAATTCAAGAGGTTAAAGTAGAAGATGCCTGCTTCTGTAGATATTAGTAGAATTACTCTTTTAATAGAAAGTGTCTTACAAAATTAATATTGTCATGTCTCTATTATGTGGTATGTGCTTGGGCATGAGAAATCTCTACTTGTATCACAAAAAGCAGTGTAAATTTGACACAATCTAAAACTGATGATCTGCCTTAAAGGCCAAGAGACTACCTCTTGGGGATGAGGCACATTAAGAAAGAAGCAGGCTGAGTGGCCAACACCCACGCTTCAGTCCCTAAATAAATGATTAACAGACAGGAGTGCCAAGCAGCTAGCAACTCCATCAAACCCCCATGTTTTGAGCAAGTGGTACATGCACCATCATCAGACAAACAGGCGAACACAGCACTGGCTTGTGGAAAGTGAACGATCAACCTAATTTCAGTTAATGGAAGCAGAAGAGAGGACTGAGCCATGAACAACTGTTTTATTGGATACACACAGAGATGAAGGGACTGGATCAGCATGTTAAGTTTGAAGCAATACTATTACTCATAAGCTCTCTCATAATTTCCTATCACAGACAAAACATTTTCCTTAAAATAGGGAGCAAAAATACAATATATTGGCAACATTAGCTCATATTGAGTAGTCGCTTGCTGGAGGCAGGTATAAATAGGTATGATTCTACTTTCAAAGGAGAAAAAAACCCCAGCTAAGTAATTATACTGCCACAGAAAGAAAAAGGAGGAATATCCAGCTGACTACAAGCCCTACAGCTTCCCAGGTACAAGGCAGCATACCTGGAAACATCCACTTTCTGAACTAGCCAGCGTACCGAGGAAAAACCCCACCTGTAACTTATTTCAATAGTCATTGAACTAGGCTACTTAAATATAAGTAGCTGCCTGAATCACAGATAAAATGTTGATACTTATACTTGCAACCTTCCTTCTTTCTGAGGAGAAACACTAAATTTTGCTCACAGGTCTCCCTCTAGCATTTACAGTACTCAATGACACAAATTTTACCCTTCATGTTCACGTTGAACTCCCTTTGTTCCCCCCCCCCCCCCAGATCAAGCTAAGCTGTAAAACCTCTTCATTTTTATGGGCCCATCACAAGTCTGTTCAAGTGGAGACCTGACATGAGAAACGCAGAACAATTCCTGAAAGCAATGGGACCAGTCAATATTTAGCATGTTCCCAGCCAAGACTGTTGACTGCAATGAGCAGTCAACCAAAAGGGCAACCAAAGGGTGTAACGGAGGAGAAGGTGGTAGTCAGCAGCTTAGCTGGGGAGGACACTGCTAGTTGGTATAACAGAGAAGAAATGAGTCTGATGCATAACACAGATAAGGCAACATTCATTATTTCAAATATACTAAATATAGCAATTAAATTCAAGTAATTATTTGCAGAAGACAGGTCTTGCACTATATTATGTTATTATTGGGAAGACAACTACATATAGACTTTTTTGACTAGGTGAAGATAACATTTATCTTTTATAGGTATGACATATATATATATATATATATATATATGGGTGTTCAGAAACCACAAATTCTAAGCTGTTAATGAGATTGCTCTTGTTCTAAAGTTACTGTCGGGACAAAAGCACTGCAAATGCAAAAGAATGGATGTTTAAGGAACAGACAGACCTTGAAGTATGTTGTGGAGTGTATGGTCATTAATGGCTTTAAGTGCATATGAAAATTAGATTAAAGACGGGTTGGAGGAATGGGCCTTTGATGCCTTCCCTAAAGGTAACACCTTTAGGTATTTGCAAAAAACTGCTAACCTGGTTTTGCCTCATAAGGTAAGAGTTGGAACTGAAGAAGTAAAGGATGCTAAATTCACCTTTTGATTTTTATCTTCTGATTTCTACTAAAATAAATACAGCATTTTGAGATATTTTGGTCTGAGCGATCAGAAAGGAACCCAGAAAAATCCTGAAATGTTGACTGAGATAGAGTAGGACCTAATTAAGTCTGACAGTCAACAAGACCTTTAAAACTGTAAGAAGTTCAGATAAGGAAAATTACACAAAGTTCTATGCATATTTACCTTGCTAAAGAGTAATATTATTTTTCTTTTTCCTAAATAGTCTTGCATCAAAACTGAAAGTGAAACATCTTTATGCTTCTTTCTTGTGTAAAACTAAAAACTGAGTAGTGAATATGACAAAAATTTTAGGACACTATCAGTCAGAGTGTGGTATATCATATATAATAAGAAATACATCTTTATGTTCCTTTCACATGTAAAAGTAAAAACCAAGTACTGTCTTCCATTGTGTGGTATATTACATAAAAAGAGATTTCTAACAACTCAAATGGAGGAGGAATGGGTTTACAGGACTGCCACAGCAAATACTGAGTTGCAGAAAAGTAGCTCAACTGAACTGAAAGAAAAACAACATAAGTGAACCACAAATAAAAGACAGAAATATTGTTGAGTATAACACCCACCACAAAATCCATCACAGGATATAAACCAGAAAGCGATAATGTCTCTAGCATGAAACTCCTTGGAAGGGCAAGGGAGGAAGAATTTTTTAAGTTGAATATGCTGCAAAAACTCTCAGTAGGCAAATCTTATGAATGAATATCTCGATCTGGAAACAGATAATTCTACTCAAACATGTCACTCAGTTGCCATGGCAATGTGACAATGAAACAGTGCACTCGTTAATAATGATTTCAGTGATAAATGGGCATATCAACTTATAATATTGAAACAATTACTAGATAGGAGGGAAAAAAGAAAACTGTGGCTGTTGCTATGAGAAAAACTTCTTCAGCACTTCCAGACATCACTATAAGTGCCATTACCACAGCAACATTGGTAATCATGCTATTTCTGGCTCAGTTAAAGAAAAACAACACCAGAAAAAAGCGTAACTCCATCAAATATATGTGGATGCACTGTGACTTTTGGAGAAATCTTCTGTTAAACATCAAGCCTTTAAAAAAATAAAATAAATAAATAAAATGCTGATTTACATTACATTCCCATTTCAGACATCTAAGGACAAACAGATTTGGCTCTGCTGTCATCAACAGAGACAATGGATGAGCCTCTCTTCTCTATTTTTAGTGATGTATCAAGTATCAAACAGGAGGTATGTGGTACTTCAGTCACATCACCAAGAAGAAAGTTGCTAAACACATCTGCATCTTCCTGTGTTTCATATTTTTCTTTAGTATCTCTTGCCTTTCTATTGAAGGACATGCCAAGATTTATCCTTCATTCATAATAAAACACATGTCTATTCTGTAAAATATGAACAAATTTCTCTGTACCATACTTATTTCTGCCAAGTGTGGAAAGTACTCCTACTACTGTGACCACAAGGAATGCTGTGGATCAAAGATTCATATACTCTCCTCTCTCAAAGACTTGAAAGCTAAAAGTTATATTTAGATAAAGGACTGAATTGCTCTTTCTAAAAATATTTGTTAAAAATCCTAAGAGATTTTGATGCAATTTAACTGAAACATATAACAGCAAGTGAGCCACTTAGATGCTAAACACAAAACATGCCAAACATCCTCTACAGTGCCATTGCAAAGGAGGAATGCTCTGAGCTCCACAGCTACACTGGTAGGACACGAGCAGTGGTAGGCTTAACTCTTGAAAGAGCCAGGCCAGACATCAGGAAAAATCTTTAACCACATGGACAGTCAAGGAATACAATTAGATTGCTTGGGTGGTTGCAGTTTCTATCATCAGAGTCATCAGCCTTGAGTGCCACAGGCTGAAGTCCATACTGTTTTGGAGCACAGGAGAGATGAGATGAGCTACTCAGATTATTCCAGCTCTGTCACTGTATGCAGGTATCAGCTGCCTGGATACCAGCAGAAGCTATATCCAAGATTCAAAAAAAAGTCAACAGTTAGAAGTTGCAAAAATCCTGTTTCTCAAACTAAATACTAGGTAATGGAGGACATCTAAGTTATCTTCTTAGGTCCAGCTTCAAGCATGCCAAGAAAGTAGCATCTACATGGTTCTTTTGATTCTACATGGTTGTTTTGATTCTGACTTAATTGCTGAGATTTGCAGCTGTGGGGGTGGATTTCCGATCCACCTGGATATGGGTTGAGAGTGAAATCTCATCGGAGATCAACCAGCTTTGGGTGAGCAGCCCCTTGTCTTCCTTTGTCATCAACCCTCAAAGCTATCAATTCACAGGCAATTCTAGATCCTAGTGATTACGTTGTTTTTACTAACATGAACTAAATAGAAAAAATAGCTTAGGAAATAAGATGTTTCTCAAACATCTATCTGAAAATGCTCATTCAGATTTCCCAAATGAAGTTATGTCACCTTAATCCAATAGAAAATACAGCCGCTGCTGGAAGCTGAGGCAGTGGACACCACCAGATATTAAACAGAAAACAGGTGCACAAACAACACACCAATTCTGCCAACAAAATATAAGTCATCTGACAGAAAAGCTGTTTAAATATCTGAATGTACTACACAGATCGCAGCACATCTGGGAAGACCACCCTCAGGTATTTTTTCTTCTTTCTACACTATCTTAACATGTGCCCAAGGAATACTACCTACTGCTTCTGCACAAGGCAGATGTGACTGCTAGAGTTGGCTTTTTAGGGGAAAAAAGGAGACTGAGACATTCAGCATAATAAAAACCAGACCCTATGTAGAGGACTTTGGCAGTATTGGAAGGACACTTGCCCTAAAGCTAGGCAAGACAGGGTAGCTCTTTTCTAAGCTATCAAGCAGTTCCTACTACAGCCCTGTGTCACATCCAGTGCTTTATGAAACATAAATTCCCTCAAGGATGATGCCTACTTGAAAAATTTCAGCAAATTCCCTTCTACTTTAGCAGACTACCCCTTTCCAGGCCCAAGTCATGACAGCTTTCAAGTGCTCCCCTGAGGCCAACAGGTTTGACTGGAGCACAGCTCCATTAACTTTAATGGACATCATCTCAATCTTTGCTGCTGTAGAAGCACAAAACCTCATATTGCCATATTAACTCATCCTTCATTAATGCTGTCAGAAGTTTCCAGTGCTGCAAACTGCTTGCAGCTCTCAGTCTTTTTGGTATCTCTGTCCTCTCCCACCAAAGGCCCAGCCTGACTTCTGCCTGTGGGAGAAGGCATCGTTCCAACACTTGAGATGCTGCTGCTCATCAAGTGCCTCAGTTCACGTACCTCAGGTTTTCTGATTTCTTTTCCCTCTGATCTAATAAAGTGCCAGATGATGATGAAGCCATAATTTTAGGTCGCTTGTTTCCACAGGTTTAATTTATTAATTTTGTACCCAACTTGCAGAGACACACTACTGTACACAGGAGATGTGCAGCTGTATCAAGGAGGTCATTACTTGGTTCCTTCTACTACTTGGTTTTATCTTGACCAAAAAGTTCCCAAGGCTACTCTACGTTTGCACTGTCACATGGTCTAAGGACTGTGAAATCTATAGCTGTACGTATAATTTTCTATCACATTATGTATAAAGGATCATGTTAACTAACCTTGCACCAGGGGAACAGGCCCACTTCAGTGTATCTGTTAGGTCTACCTTAGTGGTAGGTAGATCAGAGGAGTACTTTGGCAGGGAAAAAAAAAAAAGAAAATACATGTATCTATATATACACATACATATTGGTGTGCAATGAATAGAGTTGTTTTGTGGGAAGTATTTTTTCCATAAAGATTTCTGTTTCATATGCAATCTCTCTATTAACACTATGTGGAAGAAAAAAGACAACTCACCATGGTTTGCACAACTGGCTTCCTTGCATGCAGGTCATACCCCCTGGGGTCTACAGACCAAGGTGGGAGGACAGTTGACCAGTCAGGGTAAAACCTAAATCTTTTCCTGCTCTAGCTCAGAATTCCTCCATGCTCCTCAGGGTTAAATCTCTTTAAGTGAAGTATGGGAAGATGCATGAACGAGTGGAAAACACTGAGTACCCAAAACCACTTCAAAAACAGTTCTTGGGGACAAGGGGGCTCATGGATGTACGTGCATTTAGTAGGGGGAGGATCAGAAATCTTAAAAGCCCCTGGACCTGTGAAGGGAGGCAATGCTCTGCTGCTGCTCTGCTCCATCATGACAAGAAGGTCAGGGACCCTCCAGCCAGGTAGATGCTGCCAGCAGCTCGTTCAATCATGGGGAAATAGCCTCTAAGGTTGTGGTGCATTTCATTACCTCAGAAAAAGACTTAAAAATACAGTCTCAACATCCTAAAACCCAGTTACTGCTAAACACAATTTCTGCCTCGCTTATACTGTCTTTAATGATATAATCTCCAGGTCTTTTAGACATCCATTCACATATAAGATCTGAGGAAACTCCATATATAAGATGGCATTGAAAAAACAGGCACGTGTTCATATAGTTAGAGAATTTTGTGCACTTGTCTGTAATTAAGAAGCCAAAAAACAGTGCTGGTGGTGTGTACTCATAACTATCTTTCAGCTACCCAGATTTTTGTTTGCTGAAACTATAACTCTCTATATATACATACACACACACTACATATACACACTTCTGCCCGACCCCCCCCCACACACACCCCTTTAATTAACACACAACTTTGAGCCAGACACCAGGTTGTTCAAAGGAAACCATTTCTCAGGTGGAGGAGATTACAGCCATGGTGCTCGGCAGGAAGGATACTCAGCAAATACAATTATCTAGCCCACTAAAAAGATCAAATTGAGAAATGAAAGCAGGAGAGGAAACAAACAGCAGAGAGATTAATTAAAGGAACAGACAAGAGGAAAACAAAGGGTCTGCGCCTTGAAAATACTGCTGTTCGTAAGAAGACATCAGGTAGGTTTTTGGATCGAGGTTACACCATCCTGCCCCAGCATCCCCAGACCATGACAGAAGCAGAACAGGGCCAGCCCTGCACAGGCCTCCCTGCATCTTGAGGGAGCTGGAAGTTCAGCATTTCCGATCGCTTACTACTTTTAAACACCACAAACTTATTTTTAAACAAAATTGTGTGACCTTGCCCTGAAGAAAACACTTTTTGCCACTCAGAAATGGCAATAGCAAAGCTTGAAGAATTGGCTTTGCTGCCATAAACCTCTTCGTTGTAGAAGGGAGAGACAAGAGAGAAGAGGAACAGCTAGGGAGCAAACCTGTGAACGTAACATAAACCACAACACAAGAAGGGCTAAACCTTCTCCTATGATCCAACTAGGTGGCAAAAACCTGGCAAGCTTGTAGGCAGTGATGGTAAGTCCTCCTCGGCTGCAGAGGAGAGGTAGGTGCCATCCTCTCTCTTCTCCACACCACATCCTGGAAACTGTCCTGATACCAACCCAAAAGTTGTTACCTTGGCCAATCTAGACAGCACAGCACAGCCAGGTCAGAAAAGCTCATTCAACTCCATTTTACATCTCTGTTTTTAAATTCTCCTTTAGAAAGGGGGAAAAAAAACCCCAAACACCAAGCACTAAATATTTAATTCTTTGCAGGTTTTTCAACATCATTAATGAAACTCCCAATTGGTGCTGACTCTTGCCCAGCTGGCATCTGTCTATACACTACATTGCAAAACATTTATCATTTTAGCACAGAACCTGTCAGTGACTCTTCAGATTCCAGAAAAAATACCTAATGGACCATTACTGTGAGCATCTCTTGTACATCAATGAAGGGGTTGCTCCTTACAGCCCCACTATTGACCAAGTGCTCTAGACACCAAAAGCTTGCCTGAACTGAGCTGCCCTAAGAGTTCCCTGGAAAAGAGTCATTACCACTCCACAGCCCCCAAATTAACATTTCCCATTATTGTAAATACATGACAAGATGTCTTCAGTTTCCTTGTCAATAAAAAAGATAATTCCTCTTTACTTAAGAATTAATGCCATTCTCAATCAGTCTCAATATTAAATGAGATTGTTGCCCTGCAATGTATGACTTGAAATGGATTTTTACAACCTTTCTGGCATAGTACCTTTCTTCTATTAATATTAGTCTATCAAATTTTCACTGCTTATGTACCTCAAAGAATATCTGTAAATCAGCAGCTATTTCATTTTTATTAATTTCATTATGAAAGGGACAGAATAATTATCCAGGACCAGTAACATACTGGAGATTTATCATAAGCACAAATGTCTCCCCATTGCTAGTATTTCTGTAAACCAAGAGGGGAGGGGCAGAGTAATGAAAACTTGATTTATAAAATACAGCACACGTTTCCAGATGCAAAAGATACAAAAGTTAATTATATTACTTTACTTACAGGCCATCCAAAGAGCTACAAAATTAGCCTATTGGCAAGATTAGTATTTCACTCTGGTTACAATGTTCAGAGTTAATTTGTTATCTCTGAAAGATGCCTACTTCCCCAAGCAGCATCCATGTTGCAAAAGCTTTATCTAAAGCCCCCCCAAAAAAACAGCTACCACCCACACACGCCGATGGAGGCATATCATTCAAGCAATCAACGGTAACGATGGGATCACCCTAAGAAATTCCTGGAACCGGAGCAACACCAGGTAGCGAGGGATTGCCTGGCTCACAGCTCTGTCCAGTCACAGGAGATGTCTGGTTTATCATCTCCATCTCACCATATATGCCAAGCCACAAATTAACTCCCAGTTCTCTGCAGCATGTAGTCAGTGCTCTTCCATGCCGTGTCATATCGTTAATGATATTCTCCCTTGTCTCTGCTGTCATCACAAACATAACCTGTTTATGAGACTAGAAGTACTCGTCCCCATTTGCTGCCTGCTGTCTTACAACCACATCAAAGCCACTCTGTGCAAATAATACATGAACACGCACATTTAGGATATGCTGGAAGCTCAAAGATGACTGGGTAGAAAAGAAAAGAAAAAGAAATTTTAAAAAGCTAGTGATTTTCCATGCCTCCTCCCCTTCCTTTGGGCAACACTTTTTAAAAGAAAGCAAAATATCAATATGTGAGAATAGGAAGTTTTTAATAATGGCTAAAAAAAATAACCAAAATAAGAAATGTGTGCTTAGAGCACTTATATTAACAAGCACTTTCAGCCTAAGAAGATCTCAAGATCTACTCAGTTCCTACAGTTAAGAGAATCAATATATACTTGATGACAAAGTACAGGGAATAAAATGTATGCAATTTTAATAAATACAACCATTTAAACAATTTAGGAGACTTCCATAAAAAAAAAAGACACCCCTTTTTTTTCGCTTTGAATAGATCAAGATCATTCCTGAAGCCATAAATCCTGAGACAAAGGCTACTTCATGTTATTTCCCACTATCGCAGAACACATAGTGCTCCGTGCCTCTCTCGCCCGAACAGCCCCTTGCAGCACTCCCATTACAAGAACAGAAAGGAAATATATAATTTAAGAGCACCCTAAACCTGATCCTTTTTGCCAAAGGCCCCCCTCATACAGATAAGAAGAAAAGGCATGTGGCAGGGCATGATTACACCCACTTATAAAAAACAAAGCCTGGCTTCTACTAAGTCCATGAGGCAGCAATCTCAACATTTCCAAATTTTCCAATTTTTTCCAAATTTTTTTGGTGCAAGTTCAAGACAGAACACTGTCAGTCTTGGGCCTCAGACCAGGACAACATGCGACTGCTGTGTTACAGGATTTATTTAAAATACCCACTATGTCTCAGTGTTTTGGAGAAGTACCCAATGGAAAAAGGCCTCCTACATTAGCAAGGGGATGTTGCACCATAGTCCAAGCACATAGGACAATGAAGCATTTCGGCAGATTTTAGAAACTGAAGTTTCACAGCAACTAACCTGAAAAGGCATCTTTGGCTGTGCATGTGAGGGTACACAAATGCTTACCGGTCAGGTATCTTTTCCTTGTATTTGATAGGTATTTCTACCAGTAGACATTCCTACTATAAAATTACAGCCTTGTCCTGCTGAAATGAATATGAATCCATGAAGCATCACAAGGCTTACCTGGGGAATGAGAGAATTATCCCCCAGCCTGAAGATTTCATGGCCAAATTTCAGTCTTTAGGGTTGGGGGTTTTTTGTGTTTGGTTGGTTGGTTGGTTGGTTTTTTTACTTTGTGGCCAAGTAATACAAGACTTGGAAAATGACAAAAGGAACACTGCAGTAATTGAAAGAATGTGGCATTTTTACCATGATTTTTCCTTGTTTGCACCTAGAGGTAGGCAATGAATGCCAAGGATTCTGTCTTTAAAAGATTAAGTAAAAAAAAAAAGTTTGTCTGTACCATAAAATAAACAGATTTCCTCCATCACCAATGCTGCCAGAAAATACATCTGGGCTTCTTTCTAGCAAATACTAGCAAATAATAGTATGCACCTATTTATAGTACACTAATGCAATTGTGAAATGCATACCCCATGCACTTTATATGTATTCAACTTTGACTATAATCTTCATGAAGCTAAAGAGATTGTGGGATGGGTCATTCCCCAGAATAAAACTACGCCAACTCTCTCCACATATCAACTGCTTGCAGAGACTTGGGGGTGCTCTTAGAGCCCCCCATTCTCTGATATATCTCCTTCAGGCGCTCTGACACTGACAGGCAGATTTCAAAAGGTGAAAGCTTACATTAAACTAAGAAGCAGGGAAGTTCCGACCTGCCTGTGATTAATTTCTCTCTTCAAAATGGGGATAACAACTGTTTCTCCACCTTGGTTCACCTTCTTTCTTTATACTATAAATCCCCACAAAAGGTGCTGAGTCTGACTGCGTGCATATCATGCCAAACCCAGCAGACACCAGGCTGGAAACCCAGGCATCACTGCAAAGCAGGTAACAAACAGTAGCTGTACCAGAGAAGGTCTGTATAGATACAGTGCACTTGAACTAAGTAGAATGACTGCAGAATAATTCCCTCACCTAATATCATGACAATGGGGCTTGTAAACATTGCAAGACAATTAGCCGCCAGAAGGTAACTATAGAGTCTGAAGGCTATCTAGTTAAATTATGGACACCTGCTCTGCTTTAAGTCCAACTCTCTTTAAGGTGTCAAGCAATTTCAAATTCATTCCTACACAAGAGAAAAAATTATAAAATTATGGTTTCAGAAAAAAAAATAAAATGCAGGCGTCATCTCCTCTTTCTTCAGTTTTCCTATTGCAAAATTATCTGCACACATTTTCAACCATTCCAAAGCTAAGTTAAATGCTTAAGTTAAATGTTTGATGTCGAACCATATACTAAGGTAAAAGAGCTGCAAAGAAGAAAGGCACTTTGCAACTCCTGGCTAGATAGCAAACAAGAGCTGCACAGATTATTTTTTAAGCTAAGGGCCATACAGTACTTTACCAGCTTAGTCATTTGATACAATGATCTCAAAAAGCAGCAACAAAAAATAAGAATTTGTTTTGTTAAATTTAGTCACTTGTTCTCTGCTTACAGGTAGGAAAACCTCAGTAACATTTACGTGGCAAAGATATGCTATCCATTTGGAAAAGTAATCTCATTTAGGGCCTTTCTGATTTTTTTCAAATTAAAGAACTGAAATAATAGGAGACAGAACTCGAAATACGCACTCTTTTTCTTCATTGCTCATTTTTTGCTTCCTGCCAGGAGAAGTCATGACTAAGAACAGGAAGACTTTATCCAGCAAATCATCCACTTGATCAATATAAATGCAATGCCTCCCCAAAGCAGGAGCAATGTAGCTGAAGGTGTAGCAATGCAAAACCTTACTCTGCCAATGACTGAGAACAGTCCTCCAGCATGTAAGGACAAGCCGTTTGTTTCTGTGCATCTGCTCAGTCGATTTGCTACCTAGCACAGGCTTGCTCACCAGCAGTGGATGTGATGAGCTTCCGAGGGTCAGCATTTTCTTCTTTCTCTGTATTTTGACTTAAAATGAACAAAAAGCTTCTGTAACTATAAGGTCCATGGTACGAAAGAGGTGGCAACTACTGCGTGAGATATGAAGATAGCAACAGGGAAGTATGTCAAGTCTTTATCCATGTTCAGATAATTGCTAGCTCAGTTGTGCCCAGTCCTGATAGACTCCAGAATGCTATCAAAACAGAGTTTATTCATCATAGTGTATACAGCACTGCAGGGTGGGGACAAACTCTTTTAACTCTCCCTGAATGGGAATCCCACCGCTATGACTAGATATTGCATTGCACAGGGATTACTATACCTGGTGGAGGAATGCCTTCAACCACTATTGCTCTACTGCTCTGAAACTTACAAATAAGCAACTTTCCAACACCCAGGTATTTAAAGAGCTACTCTACCATCGCTTCTGAACTAGTTTTCTTCCCTGCTGGATCAGTGAAACTAGATGGTGAAAACCAATCTTGTTAAAAGTGGTAAGGTATCTTCCAGGAACCTTTCCACTGACTTGGATCTCATCCCTAAGGACGACCAGACCAGCATTGCTCCACTTGCAAGTAAAAACAAAAGGGGGAGGAGTAGGAGAAGGGAGAGCTAGTTCAATCACAATCATTACATAAAGCTCATGATTAATAGATAGACAGTGTCAGGGCCCTGAGTGCACTAAGAGGCTGTGATCAGCCTCACGAAACCCCCACTTGCATCTTCTGCCCATGGATCCAGGAGCTCTGTTTTGGTAGAGGCTTGGGCCTTCAATCCTTGCCAGAGCAGGTCCGCCTGTCTCTAGTCCTGCCTCTGATCAAGAGACCTCAAACACACATTGTAGGTACCTTGTCTCCTGGATGGACCCCTCCAGCAACCTCTAGCTTGTTCCGAGCCTTGTCACCTGCTGCTCCTCACTGCATTCCCTGGATAGACCCTAGACCTGGTTCATCACCGTGCCTTGGACTGCCAACAGACCCTGTCACCAGCACCCAACGCTGGCCCATGTTCAGGCCCTATGGGACTGTACCCCATCAGTGAGGGCACTGTGGGTGCTGGGGTCACCCTCAGCTTCCAGTTTATGCACCCTCATGGGGCAACCCTGCTCCTGCTCCAGGAGAGATACTGGCCCATTACACCTTCTACAAAAGGCTCATTTTATATTCTTTATATATTTCTATATTTACTTACTGGAGTGGAATAAAGAGCTTGTCTTCCTACCACTCTTTGAGCAAACCCATAGCCCAGAACAGCTTCTTCCTTATATTGCAAAAGCATTACCTCTTCCAAGAGAGCTATAAAGGTGAGCCACTTTTACTCACAAAAGGTGAAAATGCAGAGTTTGAATTAATGTGGAAAATACTTTCTTTACACACAATTCATCACTAACATGTCTCCAGACATAACCTGAGGGTAGGATTTGGTTTTGTTTTGATTTTTTTTTAAAACCCTGTTGCTTCTGTATGGGAGTAAAGTAGTAAATTATTGACTTACCAAGGGTGTTCTCAGAGTTACACAAATATACCATAAACCTAGATAACAAATGCAATTTTATTACGTTTCTTACATGAACATAACACCAAAGGGTTTTTTTGGTTCTATTCTTCTTCCTCAGTTCCTGAAACAAATATTTAGTACTGACCCATGTTTCCTTAGTAAGAAAACAGGCTATCACCAAATTGGGTTGGAACAGGGTAGGTAAAAATGAAGATGATGTTAAACTAAAAAAATATCATTTCAACTAAATAAAAAAAGTAGGAAAAACAGAGTCCAGTATAATTCTGGAAGATGCTCATGTACTTCAGCCCTATGCTGCAGTGCACTCATCTGCTTTTCTTAAGCTTTCAGGCATTGAAGCAAGATCTACTTTATAACATTAGCTGCTGAAATCATGAACATGAAAGCTACCCTTTCAGGAGATCAGCCAGAATTTGAATTTAAGCAATGAAAATGTCCTCCTTTGAAACTCACTGTGATATTTAAAGTTTTGGACCCCTGAGACCAAGTGCCTACATGCCACTCAATTCCATGGAGCTCAGATTAAGCACTGCGTAGAATGAGTGCCTGTGGTTGTACCAGAGATATTTGTTCATGTTTCAAAACGTCTTTAAAAAAAGGTTATTGTCTCAAAATATCTAGTATGGTATTAGGACACTGCATGGTGCTTGTCCCTTTATGCATAATCACTACTGTTCCTAAAATGAGTAAGATCTGACATTGCAGAAGTATGTCAGGACAGCCAAATGAGCTGGAGAAATTACTATTTGAGTGCTAACCAGCTGACCAACAGTCAATAAAATAAATGCTGCCGGGCAAAATGAGCTGTGTGTTTGTGTGAAGCCTAGTGCAGCAAGACCCTCTGATCACAACATGCATTCATGGTCAACATGACAGAAGTTATATTCCTTAAGCTATGGCTTTCCAGATAGTTTCGGTTCGGTAAGGATGGCCACACTGCCTTTCAGAAGAAAGAATTTCTCCTTCTCAATTTTAGAGGGTTTTTTCTGACAGCTGGGGGAAAGGGAGAGGTAACAGGAAGGTGTTGTTATTCACTGAAAACACTTCTAATATATTTATCCCACTTCAAGTTTCATCTGAAAACTTCACAACTTCAGAAATTCAAATGGCCAGAAGATGATGTGCAGAATTTTGTGCACAGGAACAAGGCAGGTTTAGGAAGTTCTCCTATTAATTAAGGACATCTGAACAGGCTTGTCAGGCCCAAAGGTATTTTGAAGTGTCCTGAGCAACAACCTGAGACTGAAGTTTTGAATAAGGTGATACTTCTAGGCCTACCTATTAAGGAAAGAGCCTTCAAAACAAACCAATCTCTACAATGTTTGGACACAACATTTTTGGAGGTGATGATGCATATTTAGCAAAGGTAAGTCATAGTCCAAAATTCCCCTTGCCATTCTCTTTTTGTTTACAGTGGGCATGTTTTAAAAGTTTCAATTATTTTAGCATCTTTTGGCACTTACTTCAAATGCACACGGCATACATCAAAATAAGTCAGAGCTCTGCTGTCATGGGCAGCAGACTGAGATACCCATATGCATCCATCCAGGCACATCCAGGCACAGCAGACGCAAGGAATGAAATAATCAACTGTCACGAGGCAGGGGTTAGCAGAAGTGAGACAAACCCATAAAACATATAGGAAGAAAGAAAACACCAACATGAGAAAACTCAAGATGAGTTGATAAAGATTTGGGGTTTTAAATGGTGGTATTGGTGAACAGGAAGCTGAACAAAGCTACCTTCTTCCAGTTTAGGTACAGCACCTTGAATTGGGTTTCTGTGGCAAGATTGGGGGAGGGAGCGGGGGGGTTACAGGGGTGGTTTCCTTGAGACACTGCCAGAAGCTTCCCCCATGTCCAACAGAGCCAATACCAGCTGGCTCTAAGATGGACCCGTCGCCAGCCAAGGCTGAGCCAATCAGTGATAGTGGTAACGCCTCCGTAATAACATTTTTAAGAAGGAAAAAAAGTTGTTGGACACAGGGAGAAACGGCAGCTGGAGAGCGAGAACATGTAAGAGAAACAACCCTGCAGACCCCCAGGTCAGTGCAGAGGGAGGGGGAGGAGATGCTCCAGGCGCCAGAGCAGAGTTTCCCCTGCAGCCCGTGGGGAAGACCATGGTGAGGCAGGTTGTCCCCCTGCAGTCCATGGAGGT
>JANZLQ010000095.1:30693290-30715285 GCA_026212715.1 Elanus axillaris
CCCCCCCCCCCCCCCCCCCCCCCCCCCCCCCCCCCCCCCCCCCACCCACGAAGCTGACTATGGATTTTTATCTCGTATCACTGTACCTTTCCTGATGCACAAGTATCTGTGACAAGACCTGGATCATAGACCAGCCTTCCCACACAGTGAAACAGATGTTTTCATCCCACATTCAGAGCTTCCCAGTACCACTGAATCCCTCACAGGTTATTTCTGGTTTCGTTGTACCTTCAAACCCTGTTTGCTATAGGATTTCAGAACTAATGTTTTATTACTTTACAGGAAAACAGTATTGAGGAATTATTTTTCTCACTGAATGGATTTTTATTTTTAGGAAATGTGTCAACTGGTTTGGTACCTAATGACAAATATATAATAAATATGAGGGGGTGTGCAACTCGTTGTTTTTGAACTATTCCAGGATGCCTGGAGTTAAAGACAGTGCAGTACTACACATCACTTACAATGTTAATTTTCCACTAAGGATTTCACCCCAACCTCTGTTTCAGCTGTCATGGTACTGCCCCTTGGAGGGGCTAACTGCACTATCATCGTGATTTATTTTAACATGCATTTTCCTTTATGTTTTGTCAAAAGCTAAGTCTCTTAAATATACCTTCCAGAACATTCAAGATGTCAGAGAAAGATGAAATCCTGCAACACTTACCACCAAACACATCTCCATTCTGATAGTTTTTCCCCTTCTGAGTTTCCTCTTCGTTTTGAACAGTAGAAACATGCTTGGCGGAGGCACAGCCCATAGCTTCATTCAGACAGCTCCAGCTGGACCGATGCACAAATCATGTCTAGAGACGCATGCTCATTGTTTTAAAAATAATCCCCCTTCCCGCGTGGTTGTCAAGTCACTCCTACCTAAAGACAGCAAAAGAAAGAGAAAAATATTTAACCACATATATTGACAAAATGTAACCTCTAAATGTAGAGCTTCAAGAAATAAAAAAAATGGGGTTTGTGAAGAGGAGTACAAGAGCACAGACTGCCTCCATCATCTTAGATGTTTAAAACCATATTCAGTAAACAGCTGATATAGCTAGAGTGTGATATGATATAGGCAGGGTATGATATAGGGAGATCAATCCTGCCTTGGGACAGGAGTGCAGTAGTTGGACTCAAAGTCTCTTCCAGCCCTATTCTTTAATCTGTGTCTTGAAGAAAGCAACACACAGATGCTTCCCACCCACCCAGCTATTCCCACAGAACATAGGGGTTTTTGGAAAGAATATAAGAAACTGGCAATATCTGCTCCTCCTGTTCCTTTTACCAATCTACCTGTCAAGCCAGATTTCTTACAAAGTGTTTAAGTGATTAAGAGCTGCTAATTGCAAGTGTTCAGATAAAATAACCCCCCTAAATTGATTCAAGATCTTATGTTAATAGATGTGAAAGAGGATAGCCAGCTTTATTAGCTTTTTACTATGTGTTCATTACACTACTGGATCCATTAAACCTCCACTGCTCAAAAAGGCAGCTATACAGATCTTAAGATAGGATAACACTCCCTAAACAATCCAGATGTCATGTAAAACAAAAGGGGAAAGAAAATGCTAATTTATGGCTGCAATATTTTATGTTAAAAAAAATAAATTTAAAAACATTAACTGTTTAATGACTAAATGGTTCCACACTCAAACAAAACCAACTTCAAAGCTGGGTGAATGACCTGGCTTGCCTTTCCACCAGCCACATCTTTTGGAAGGGGAGAAGAGCTAGAGGAAAATGAAAACCACTCTTTTTACTGGGTTGTTTAGCTCAGCTATAGCATAAGATCATATACACAATTTCTTAACTCATTACTTCTACGTATTTACTTTAGAAGGATGTTGTTCATTTTACTCCATGCCAACCACAAGAATTTTATCAACAACAGCAGATGGGTGCTCTTACCTAAGATACAGCAGTATGCATCCCACCAGAAAGGTGTAACCCCAAAGAAAAATCTTCTGAGTTTTATTTCCATGTGGGCACAGCACAAACAGCATGCCTGCCTGTGCCAAGGCAGCATCGTGACACATCAGGACATGGTTATGGGGCCTCCACAGCCACCCTCCGAGGGATTTCCCTCCCCATCCCCAAAGTCACAGAAACGAGGATGTGGCCAGCCGGGCCGAGAGGGATTCTGCTTCTGCTATTGCAGCCACAGGTTACCTGAAGAGTGACTTTTACCATGCAAGAGGAAGGACTCTGGATGCAGAACCACCTCTCACATCTACTCACAGACCAGCTTCCACCTTCCATCTTGCTCTGCACAGAAACTGCTTTCCTCCACTTAACGAGGGCATTCTACTCAAAGCGTACAACATATATATGCTCAATCAATGCTGTTCTAAGCAGCTAGCCCTCCCAGTCACACCTGTACGTGCATTTTTCTTTATGCTCAGTATATTCCCCAACATGTTTTCTCCTTTTTCCCTTCCCCCTATATATGCACATTCGAGCATAAATTTCTAATTACCCAATCCTTCTCTTAGCCACAGCTAGCTACTCACACAAAACCACAGGATTTTAAACCAAGCATTCATGCTGTTAGTGGAAGGGAGCGAGCAGATCACCCTTGAGCTATTATTTTAACTCTATATGGTTACATACTTTTTTGGTTTTTTTTAAAGAAAAAACTAGGTTTTGCAGCAGAAGTCAGTATTATGCTAGGGAAGCTTTCTCCTTTGTCAAGCAATTGCCAAGGCTATTCTTCAAGCCTTTTTAATACATCTGTTCATTAGATGTATAGACAAAGCTATAAGCCCTGCTAAGAAACAAATTGCTCACAAGATCCCTCTGTGCACATCCAAGCAGTCAGTATCCAGAGCAGGCCATCCTAATTACATCCTAATTTCACTTGCCACGCATTGTAAATACTGATACACTCATTTTAAGTAAACTATATTAGTTGTTCTTAAGTTTTTTGCAACACAGTGAGGGTCACAGCTGACAATTACAATTTATCTTCACGTGTGTCCAAAGAGCATGACAGCCTGCATTACGGTAACAGGTCTTCATCTCAATGTTGGGGTGGGAAATGAGGCTTTATAAGGATTTCAAGCATCAGTCACACTGTGCTTGCTCAGGAGGTAGGTCAAGACACACAGAGGTGTGGGACATGGAGGAAAAAGAACAGACTGGGAATGGGAACTGCTAACTGGACTGGAAATTAAATGTGGAGTAATTTTCTTAGAGGATGCAAATTTGCTTAAAGACAATAGTTTTTAATAGACCAACTGAAACAAATGAGGGGGTGAAAATGATCAAGTTTTTTGCCACAGAGTGCTTATTTCAGATAAAGCAAGAGCCTCAAGATAAGCAGAGCCTGAAAACAGTAACTTTGATTTCTTATTTAAAATATAACCAGTTACATTATCCCAGGGAAAAGGATGTGGCTGGCTTTGGGGCAAAGAGCAAGGGGAGACTCAATGTAACCCCAGAAAAGACAAGAAGGCGTGCAGATGGGACCACTACCATACTGTACATGGGAGAAAATCACCACACACTGCAAACCCAGCATCTCTGTCACAGAACAGCCAAGCTGCACTCACAGAAGTACCTGTTGAAAGAGTTACGCTGTTGCCATTTTGAACTATTTTTCCTCTTTCTGTCTCTCAGCAGGGACCATTTACAAAAGGGAAACAGCTGCTTAGTAATAAAAAACAAATGTATTCCATAACATAGCAGTGAGTTGGTTTTGGGGAGGGGATTTTTTGCGGAGCCATATACACAGCCAACATGCAGCAAAACAAATTGCAAAATACTTAATCGTTGATTAGTACCCAGGAGGGTGATGGTCCCATCACCAAGGACCAGTGAGCTGTAGAAGCAATCAGGAGCAAAGACACAAAACGTGAATGCAGAAGGATAAAGCTCTTTGGAGGGAGGAAAGAAAAAACATCCGCAGTCAAATCTCTCCTGCAGTATCTTGGTAGCGCACGCCAACCTTACTAAAAATATGGTCACATTCAAAGGCATGCTGCAATTAAAGGAAACAAAGGGGAATACATGAACTGGAAGTTTAACCTTTTACATTAAAGGATAGTAATCACAGCAGTATCTGAAAAAAACTACACAACTAGCACTTGGATTATGAAGGCAATTTCTCCTCATGCCAGTAAACTGGGCTGAGAAAGCTAATCCAAAATGACCTCCAAGGTAAGTCTAACACACATTTCCAGGCACGTTCTCGGACTACAGTACACGTAGTGCAGTGAGACAGATAACACTGCAACACCCATAACTAACACAAGCCAGAATTAGCAGAGGATTTAAAACAAAACACAAGAAGAAAAAAAATAAGAAAAAAAAAAGAGAGCGAGAGAAAGCAGCATTAATTTTATAAGAGATGAAATCTGAGATACACAACACCACAACACTCCCCAGCCTTACGCTGTCCCCAGCCTCAGGGAAACCTCTCTTGCCCACAAATCGAAGCCCACGGTGATGAGGTTCGAGTATCACTCAGAAATGAGGTGCTGGTCCTCAATCAGCGGGATGCCTGCAGAGGGTTTTAAGATGTGAAACACAGTACTTTGAATGGTAGCAGAATCCGTTCTGCCTCCTCCCCCACTTTTCCACAAATATAATCTTCCCTTTTGTCTTCCTGAGCATTTTTGGGGGCATACAGATTTTTAGAAGCCAAAAGTAAAAAGAATAAGAAAACCTCAAACCATTTGCAGTTCATGTTCACCACCCACCATCATTAATTATCAAGATTTGAGAGGCAATTTACAAGCTCCAATCTGCAAAATGCTAGTGAGAAAAATCTTTCAGGCAGATCAAAAGTGTCTACACCACCCCAAATTAAGTACGGCAGGTTTAAGATTAACATCTTATGTGCAGGTCAAGAGAAGACTATAGACACTCTCAGATGCTGTACTTCATACCTCAACCTTCTTCTGAGCTAAAAAAGGGAATCTCAATTCTTAGACTAGAGATTGCCATTGGAAAGCTTACGCAATTTTTTTTTTTTTTTGAGGCTTGTCTATATTATGCTTTTTCTTTTACCAGCTCTTTCAACACTTCATTAATCCTCTTATCATCCCCTCACCTCTTACTTCTGATGGTCATGTCCAAGGCTGGATCCTTGACATAACACATTTTGCTTCCACAGCTGAAAACTGAACACTTAATAGCAAATGGAGGATCCCCAGTGTTTTACAACAAATAAATTCTGTTACCACAGGTGTATTTGTTTTCATCTTTATTACACTGAGATAACTAATCTTTCATCTTCTTCAGGCTGCAGATACATCTAAGTTTCCTTCCATGTTGACCACACAGGAAATCAGGTTAAAATTTCACAAAGCTCAAGAAATCAAAGCAATAAGCTTTGTGCAACCAAGAAAAAACCACAAAGCTACAAAGAAAAACCACACTGGCTTCTCCTATAATACAACCTAGTCCAGGCAGAACCCAAGGATTTAACTTAGTGCTATTAATTGTATTTATTTCCTAAAAGAAATAGGCCTGTTTGATTTCCATTTTAATTTTTTTTCCCCTAAAAGAAGAAAGCAGCAATGTCTTCTAAATTTACCTTCCACGAGGGTTGTTAGAAGTTAGCACCTGGGAGTCCCCACTGTGATCTGCCTCTTCCTCAGCTACCCTACACCACCTCTGCCAGAAAAGATGGCTTTTGGATTGTTGTGGTTTTTATCTCCCAACTGTCAAAAGGCATTTTTGAGCTAAAAAGTTGGAGCTTTTGCCTTTGAAATGCACCAATGGCATAAAAGGGGGAGGGGGGTGGAATATATCCTATAAACTGTTTCTCTTTCTTCAAATTACTTGAACCAGCATTGCTGGTGAATAGCATAGTTATATTGAAAATTAACCCACTGACTTGCTAAGTGAACAGGGCAAGGTTACAGCAGAATGAGAGTCACAAATACCCTGGAGTAATACCCTGCAGTGGTAGAAGGGGAAAAAGAAGAGTCAAAGTGAGTGGTGATGCTCTGTTCCTTTGAACCCATAGGCAGAACAAGCTCCCCTCTGCCTGTTGGTACTAATAGCCATGAAATTAAGCATTTTCTCCCCTCTACTAACTGTCTGCCTCCGTGATGCAAAATTTCTGTGCTTATTACCACATTTCAGCATCCTGTTAGAAACACGCTGTTCCGGCCAGCTGGGCAAATACAACAGTAATCTCACTGAAAGGGAAAAGAATGAGTGCAGTGCTGTAAAATCAATAAAGCACAAGGAAATGCAGAGAAAGTGCACCATGGTTTTACAGCATTTTACTCAAGCTGCACTAAAAATACCATTGACAAACTAAGTAAGCCCAGGATGGTAGAACTGCCATTTGCATGTATGCTGTCTTAGGAAGCCATGCTCAGCAGAAATCATATTTGAAGCATTCACTTTTCAAAGAGCAAACAAGAATACTGCAATTTGACAGCTAAAGAAACCTGAAAGAAAAACCACAGAAGCTCATCTACCTAGTTTTTCCCAGCAGGGAGGGCCTGGTTTGAAATAATGCTATTAATTCATATCATCAGGTTACTCATTCTATTACAGGACAGACTTTGCCCCACTGAGGCTTATCTTACCCTTTTTATCTGCAAAATTAGCCTCTCGTTTTCTTTTCTTTTGTTTGCAACCAGCATTTCTGCTGATCCAATACAGGTTTTTTGATGTATTAAAGCAACAAGTGATTTCCAAATAGAATAGCTCTCAACAGCAACATGATACTTCTAGGGAGCATTTTTTCCTTACTCAGTCTCATAAGGAAGAATATCACCACTGAGTCCCTGGGAAGAGATTTCACACATCACACAGTAAAATACAAGTGAGGAAGGGAAGGTGAACTGCATCACAATCTTCCTCTTCATTGACACAGGGTAGAGTTAAAATAACACCAATGTGAAAAGCCCAGCAACCCAGGAGCAAGATGTCAGTCACAAGACCTACCATTTTTGCTGTTTCCAAAGAAGATTAATTAAATTTTACTGTTTCAGGTTTGGGTTTGGTTTTTTTTTTTTTGTTTTTAAGCCTCAAATACTTTAGAAGTAGTGATAGAAAGATTACCACCACCATTACAGAATAAAGTTCTAGCATCTAATTATATTTTTGTTCCTCTTTCTAGGAGAATTAATAGACAAAATATTGAAGACAGATGAGACTTTACAAGACTGTGGGCTGGGAATACTGTAGAGCTTTTCTTCCTTGCACACAGAGGAAAAACGCACTAGAGATTATGTGACTCTGGTGAGAAAGCAAAATTTTCATACAATATATTTCACCTGCACAACCTCTTTCAAACCAGTAGTGGTCCTGCAGCTTCTCTTCACCATAGTAGGTGGTGTTACTCAACCAGAATTTGCAAAGAACCAGGGCATTTATCCTACATACTTTCCCTTTGCAGAAAAAATAAGCACTTCTTATTAAAAATAAGATCACATGACAATAAGTTGATGACACCTTAAATATTTCCTGCTTCTGTATGAGCAATTGCTATAGCTGTTACAAGGACATTACAGAATTGCAGTAGAGATTTCCACAACACACACAAAAAGTTCAGATGTGTGTTCACTATCAAACTTATTTCAGTGCCAGTTTCAGAGCTGGTGGGTCACTACAGTATCTCAGTCCACTGCCCAGTACTTCTCTTTTGGGTCACAGACAGTGCTAGATGATTGAAAACCCAACAGAAACCAGCATGAGGGACATGATTAAAGGCAACAAGACCTTTTCCACTGACTTTAGGTGGCTTGAGGTCACTTGTAAAACTCAAATTTCATGGAAGAAAGATTGTTTTGCGATTTATTTACAAAGGGATCTTGGACATGTAGTGCTGGTGATCGCAGCCCAGCCAGGCTTGCTGGTGTGATAGGAGATACTAGACAGGACTGCAGAAAAGCCAGGTTCAATTCTCCTTAGTACATAACTTTCCTGTATATCTAAGCATGATCTCCAGCACTTACTGTAATGGGTAGGGTGCCCACGTACCTCTAAAGTATAAAGAAAACCAATAATAAGCTCTCCTATTTAATTTTATTTCTGTCTTCATGGTTTAAGAGCAAGATAGGGTTTACTAAGCAAGATTCAGTAAAAGACCCCGAGGTACAGCAACAGTGATTTATACAATGTTTTGTACACGTCTAAGTATGGGTCTGAACATCATCTCCTTTTTAAGAACTCCCTCCCATTGCTTTGCCGTACTAAAAATACTTTAAAGATGCAATCATTACACCTAGCCAATCAACCCGATCTTTTAGAATTAGACTAAAATAAAATGATGTAGTAGCTGCAGCTGTGCCATCGACAAAACCATTTACTTTGGAGGAAAACCTTGAGAGATAATTACCACACTGTGAAAAAAGCAGATTTGTCCTCCTGAATTCCTCCTGCCACCTTCCCACCAGTGATGGGGAATGCACCCCCAGATGTAAACAGTGAGTTTTGCCTAAAGCTGAATTCTTTTTGGGACTGCCCCGCTCCCAAAAAAGCAGTGGCTCTCCTAAAAATGCAAAGCACGTACTTCTTCATTTCAACAGCAAAAGTATCAAGTATCTAATACCACACATCAGTGGTATTAGTCTTGGAGACTTGGACTTTTTAGACTTGGAGGTCTAATCTTTATTCTTTGTACTTCCACACTTTTAATTCCTTCCCAAGCTACTTCTTAGTCTCTCATATGCCACCATGATGGTAGAAATAGTCACACAAGGTGGCTCTACTAGATGCCTCCAGCTGTGCGAGATACAACCTCTCCACTCTGTGTGGTGATGATGAGCATCTTTCAAAACTCAACAAGAGCACTTTTTGCTTCATTGTATCACAAATCCGGCACAACTATGTTCCCCAGGCAAGAGACTTGTAGACTTCCAGAGAGCTGGCGTGCACACAGGAGTCTCTGTCCCTACTCTTCAGCCCATCTGACCTCAGCACCATGCACCCATGGTGGTGGTGGCAGTGCAAAGTGATGGTGAAAGAGCAGAGATTAATTCTTCCTCTCCAACACCGGGGTGCAGCATCTCCTGTTACAGCAAAATTCCTTTGAGACCTAAGGGCTGCTGGATGTCTCTGCAGCAGTACAGAGCCCATGATCAGCCCTCTGGGTCACTTCCAAGGCATTTTTCATCCAAAGAGCTGTGGCAGGAGCTACTTCGTGTGCCACTTAGGTTGAAATTAAAACAAAACAATTCAGCTATGCAGAAGCCAAGGGGGTGAGATGCCGGGGACCTGCTGCTAATGTGTCAGCAAGGAAACATTTGCCATATGCACCTCTGCTGTTTCTGTGCAATTAAAGCATGAAACAATTTAAAAGGCACCTCTTTTTTTGGAGATGAGCTAGAGAAAAAAGAAATCTTTCTTCACTAACCCAATAAGACTTAAAAAAACAAAGTGCAGAGATGCTGCTCAAAACCACAGGAGGTGGATCGTCCAGGCCGGCAAGGAGTAATCCCAGCACAGGCACCCATCCCCATGCACAGCTGCCTCCTCTACAGCTGAAACAACAGCTACAATCTAGCTAAAAATCATCAGTTAAAATTAATGATAAAAGCTTACAAAGCAGCTCATTTCACTTTTAGCTTCTGTGAACAACTGTATAGGATTCAGCATTTCTTCTGGGGATTTTTTTCACGCAGTCAGGACATTTCCTAACTGTAGTCCTATGTAAATGGCACAAGTAGGACTAAAACGGATGCACACTGCAACCCGTGTTCCCAAAATTACACTATTGACTGCTCCTTCCTGCTTAGCAGAGCTACTCCTCAGGATCAAGGATGAGAAAACAGGATTTTGGGTGCTGAAGGCCACAGTAACTGAATGTTTGCATTGGTAAGGTTTCATCTGAGAGCCCTATGTGATATCATACCCTATCACTCAGGTTATCTCCTGGAAACCTGAGTTGGGAGGACAGCTGAGAAAGCAGGCTGTGCTCAGGAGCTTCAGAAACCTCTGGCCAAGAACAGGCAGCTGAAAAAACACAGGCAAGAGAGGAGCTGGGCTATGAGGAGGAAAGGCAATGTGTCACCGCTTTTGTAAAACCCATTGTGATCCATCCCCTTCTTTGATCGAATCTCCCCATCCAGCGCTCAGGCATGGACACTTCTGGACATCCCTGCTGGAGGCTCAGCATTTGCAAAAAAATGTTTCCTTACTCCATTCCATCAACACAGATTTAGGAGCTTACTGAAGCTGCAGCTTTGGGTAAAGGGCTTTTTCCTTTTTTTTTTTAATTAAAAAAAAAAAAAGTCAGATCATCATAAATTATATTTCCATACTCTCTATTAATGCTAATAAAGCAAGTAATGGAGACTTTTCCTTTCACTGGTGAGATGGTGAATGGATATGTACATAACCAAGCCTGGATACTCAAAAAAATAAGATCTAAACCACATTCCGGTCTATGATATAAATAAATGAGCAGTGGCCAAAACCAGCTGAAATATTTTCAGTTCATATTATCACAGCTATAACTCAAACACAACCAGCAAGCCCAGAGCTGGATCAGTGGCACAAGAGCAGGGAATGCTGCAGATCTCTCCTCCCACTGACGACATTGATGGGGTGCTCCACTTCCCTGAGTTACAAGGAGCAGTCAAGGCAGCAACAGACCTCATCAGGATTAAAAACATCGAATCCACCTTCTATCTTCTTGAAATTACCTACATCTTATTCAGGCTGTTAGAATTCTGACTCTGTACTTTGGTCTAATGTTACATTCCCCAAAAAGCAACCATGTTAGATTTTCTGTGTATAGGCAGCTGGCTCCTACTTGGCATCTCTCACGCTTTATGCTCTTACAGTTTGACCCACAGTTTAGGGATCTACCTGAACTCAAAAAAACCCCAGTGTTTAAAACCAGTTGTGTATGAATCAAATTACATCTTTTAAATTAGGTATTATGGGGGAAAATACATCAAGCACAACTTTCTATTTCATGCTGTAAACTTTTTCTGGATACCACTTGAATTTATTTAAACCAAACACCATGCAGAATAATCATTATGAAGCAATTTTTGGTACAGGAAGAGGTTTAAGAACCACTCAGAGAACATTTACACCTCACCCATGAATCCCAGCTTAGCAAAACCCTTGCAGAGCTGAAGCAAAGGACACATAGATCAAGAGCACAGTATCCTTTGGGAAAAGGTCTGTTACAGATTGGGTGCTGCTACCCACCAGCTGCTCGTTGCTGAGCATCAGCTGGACATCATCACCTCTATGCCTCACCTACACTGATCCACCATCAGAGCACTTGTTACCTGCTTCAGCACAAAGGTCAGTCAGCTGAACAAGAGCTCTGACTCATGGTCCATGTCTGCAGAGGTTACTGCTCCCAGCTGCCTGTGTTGTCCTCTCTTTAAGGGACACTCGCTCCCAGCAGAGCGAGCAGAACTTCTGCCACTCCATCCAGGACATCAAGGTCACATCAGTCTGCCCTGACTCCTCTTTGCAAGTGGCTAAATTCAAAGCTATTTGCAGTTGATTCAGTCAAGACTTAAGAGTAACTGATCCAGCTGCTGTCCCAAAATGCACCCACACCGGATGCGTACAGTTGGATTCACCCAGTTCATCCAAAGCTGGTTTGAAACCACTTATGTAGATCAAGTGTTGTGACTCTCCAGGTCAGCAGATCTTTAGTGCAGCATCAGTGCATGCAAACACCACGCCAGTGACTCTTGCATGCACAGCATGGACTCTGTGATTGCAAAAGGCATTTAATAATACTAAGTTGTCTTTGCAAAGCATGCATGTGCCTTCACGTCTCTTGAGGAACAGTGAAGATTATAAACTAATCAGTGCTGCTCACCATCAAAAACTGAAACCAGAACTGACTTGAGGACTGGGAACCATCCAAAAATATTTTGAGTACTGCTCCCGACTCCCTCCACACAGCACATGGAACATAACTCATCTAGGGAGGAGCAGAGGGGTCATACATCAATCTAGCTGCAGGACTGTGAAGTTTCCAAAGTCAGGGAGATGAATCACTGGCTTCAGGTCCTGCAGTTGTGAAAGGTGTAAAACTGAGCATGAACAAGCTGGAGGAAACAATCCTGAAAGAAAACAGCAAATTAAGTGTTCTCCCACACCCCTCACAGTCACCTGGCCACACAGTTGAGCTCTCACTGTGATTTTTCTGCCAAACTGATACATGAATAGAAGGGGGGGTTGAGAAACAGCTGAAAACATTACAGCCTCACAGGAGTCAAAGCAAGGAGAGAAATCCATACAGAGCAGGGTAAAAAAAAAAAATAGATTCTGCTCAACTGTAGGAGCAAAGAAGAAATGTGTAATAAATCACTGAAAAAGGTTCCAAATACCATTGAATACAATCATTAGGAATTGAAGCATAATAGGAATATTTTTAAGAATTCTTCTGCTAGAACAATACAAATAGCTACAGGATTACAACTCTCGTGGATAACCCATGCCAAAATATGCCAGCACAGACATCCAGAAATGCTAAAGCTCTGCAGATGCTCACCCAGGAAGAGAAAACCGATGGGAAGAAAAGTTAATGCAACACTGCTCCATTTGCAAGAGTGGAACAAAATACTATAGGACCCTTGAAGAAAACGGATATATGGACTACAAAAGATTGAGAAGACTTAGAAAAGCAAGACGGACTCGAGTACATATACTCTTTGGCTGGCTTTGAGGAGGGGCTGAGCAGGCAATGGCTCCAAGGATGCGAATGCATCACCCAGGCTAGCTCTCCACTGGTCCACACTGGGCCTCTCATTCATATCCACAGACATGTGGAAGTTTCACTAACTGTACTGTTTTCATCAACTTGAGACCAGAAGGACAATCCTGATTCAAAAGTATTTTCCAATTTCTTTTGCTATGCTCTGAACAGGTCATCTTTCTCATGGGGATGAATTGAGCTGACCCTCCAGGAGCTATTTTGACTCCTTTTCCTTCTGCCTGCAATGAACTATCCTTACAAATACTTTATTACCTAAATGCTTAAATATTGCTTCTTTTCCAATTCAATGCCCACTGCACTGAGACCTTCAGAGCCTTAGCTATTATATACTGTCACTAGTATAAGGGGCCGAGGAACAACATGTACCTCTCCATGCTACCCACATAGCCACAAAGAATTGCTAAAGCCATCTCAGCAGCCTTAAGATATTTTGACCTACTGCTGATATTATGCAGAAACAACATGAAAACAGTCACATTTCAACAGTGCTTATACTCAACAGCATAGCATCATTTGGGGTTTTTTGAGAATCTCTCTACAAGGATGTCATAGGGCTGTATCCTCTTCCTTAGGGACTTCTCTCAAAACCTTTGGTCCTGACATGTTTATTACTTTAAGAAGTACTGTAGTGTTGGTTAAGTTTCATTTACATCTTTGTTCCTTCTTTATTTTATTGTTATTCCCCTCCTCACATCCAGCAAGGACTAATTGCAATAACCTGTTGAGTTGAATCCTCTCCATCTTCAGTTCTGCAGGTTGACTATCCCCAGCTGAGTCCACTCCAGCAAGACCATTTTACCAACCAGGGTCCAAGATTCCCTGCGACAGTGAAATTTCAACGCAGCTGCATCTGAAGTTAAAAGGCAGCCAACCAACAGCTGTACAATGTTAAGCTCATTGGCCCCTTTACTCCCACATTTAGCTTTTTGCACATGAAAATAGCAGCTGCTTTCCTAAGAGTAAATTCTGCAATATCTTAGCCTTCCTCTCCCCCTTTTAGCTTCAAGCGTGAGAAGGATTTCTTTTTAAAATTAGAAAAAGTAAGTTTATGAACTCTAACAGCAGGCAGGCTCTCTTGGATATGCTTTTATTACATTATGAAAGCAATACTGAAACTAAATTAAAAAACATTGAATTTGATATTAATTAAGGAGAGAAAAAAAAATATGGGGGAGTCAAACTATTGCAAGTTGTAGTACTTCTCCAAAGTCTACCACTCAAAATTAGAGTTTACCAGAAGCTTAAAAGACACAAAACCACTCCCATCAGAGCAAAGCAGGGCAGAGCAAAGCACCCAAAGCAGCTCTTGCTGGGGTGCAGAGCTGACAGTTAGCCAGCCACTGACCTGAAATGCAAAAACTGGTTTTAGACGACTATGAAAAAATCCTTCAGTCTATGGGACAGACAGGAAGCTTACCCATGGTCTCCTCAAGTCCTAAGAAAGCTTGGCAAGCAGACCACAGCTGCTCAGCCCTTTGCAGGAGACCTGGTCACAGACATACAGCCCAGCTGGGTCTGGTCTGTCACAATCCTCCCTCAGGCAAAAATACACTGCACATTTTTTTAATGATTTTTTTTTTAATAATTTTTTTCTTTCCTTTTTTTTATTAAAGGCAGCACCAAGAAAATTTTTAACTAACACACACAAGTCCTATCCAGCTTACTAATCTTGGCTTTCCCCTCTGCAACACAAAAAATACACAATAAAAACATTCTTCCCCCCCAACAATGCAATTCCACCACACAAAAACAGTTTTTAAACAGTGCAGCTATATGACCCCAAGTATAAACCAGTGCTGTACCAGGTCCTGCACAGATTTTGCACCTCCAAATGTGGATGGTTCACAGCTGAGCAAGGAGCCTGTAACTGGAAGTTGGTTCAATGTTATTTGTAAGAAAAACCATATAACCAAGTCCAGCTCTCTAGAACAACATTTAACTCAAAACAACATAACTGTAAATGCCGGCGTCATTTATAGCACCTGTAAATCATACATTGCCAGACAACTGATAAACACAGTCTCATGAAAATCACCTTCCAGAGCAATATGCACAAAAACACTATAAATCCTTCAGTCAGTATTACTGTATTTTTCCATCCCCATGTTATATGCAAATTCTGCACAACTGAATTACGATACTGTAGCTGAGCACTTACTGATCATATTTTAAACAGACTATTTAAAGGTGCCTACATTCCACTGCAAAAAACGTCATTAGGATAGAGACAGCAGAAAAGCATCAATCCCAGAAGCTAATAACAGGATTGTTCTCTCTCTCCGCCTTGTTTCTCTTCAATTGCATTTTTTTATAATTAAAAAATTACATGATGAATAGCCACTGTTTTGTCATCTACAGTAAATCATTTAATACATATGTCAGTTCTCATAAATAAACTGTACTTCATCAGGGTGAAGTTCAGATCTTCAAAACTCCAAAGACTAAATCAGAACATCAACGTGAGAGCTTGAAGCTAAAAAAGAGCAAGGACAGAAATTGTATTGCTGGTTCATCGAGGCTTTGTACAGAACAACGTGGTGAGAAGAGCCATTCTGTGTGCAAAGGCCTTCACAGCTACACCTTCACTTACAGCTCTGTCATAAAGTACCAGCACCAATACAGAGAATCCTCTTAGTGATCATCATCTCTTTAGAAGAGAAACAAGTTTTAAAATATATTGAAACAAAAAATAAGAATTGCCACTTTTTCCTTTCTTTTTTTTCCTTCCCTTTGCCAAAAGAGAAGCAAAGTCTAAGTGCTCAGGTTTACCAAATATGCTGTAAAGCTTAAAACCAAAAATAAAAAGTCAGGACAATCTGCCCGGCAATCATTTCACTTTCCTTTCTGATAAACCGTTTGCCATAACGTAACACTCCCTCACCATGTTATTTTGCTGTGCAATAAAACCTGAGGCTTTCCTATGTATGACGCTGCCATGGCCACGCTGGAAGCGGTTTTTCAATACAGTGAGTCCCCACAGTGCTGAGGTGCAGAGAGCAGAAGCACAAGAGCTTTAACTGCAGCTAGAGAGAGGAAGGCTTGGTTTGAAACCTGTCGTACAAGCTCACGAGGAAACCAAGCAGTGTGAGCAGCAATTTTGACAAGGAATTAGGTGAAATCAGCTTTGTGTTACCAACGCCATCCTGCCTCCTCGCAGTGAGACTATGGGAATTATCAACTGCTTGCCGGGATGGAAGAGACCCTCTCAAATACCCCAAAACACCGGGGAAGGAGAGAAATGCCATGGCAATAAGGGAAGAAGTGAAGAAGTTGCTTAGCAACTCTCTTATTCTGACAGCCCAGTTGGGTGAAAGAAATTAAAAGTTTAAGGGTGAAGGAATTAAACACAGAAACTGTTTTCTACGAGGTCCTCAGCTAACATGAACCACATCACTTAGATGACTTTTGTAGGCCTATGTCAGTCTGTGTCAGCAGTGGATGCAGGGCAAAAATAACAAGTATCAACAGCTATGCAATGAAGAAATAAAGCAGCAAAAAACCTGGGGAAAGAAGCCTTGATCACCTTCAGGCTCTATATTGAAGGCACACAAAGCAGCCACTTGCGTTCCATGACCCAAATGCCAACAACTCTCCCCCAAGCATACCAAAAAGAGAGTTTCTGAGCAAGCACTGGAGATCAAACTTTAAATACAGCCAAGATACAAAACCAGAATGGCAATTCCTCAGGCGTTTGCCAGCCGGCACACACAGACAGCACCAGCTGGAACAGAAGCTGTGACCCTGTCAGCTTGGTTTCTCTTCTCTTTTTAGGCAGTAAAAACATCTTATACAGGCCTCTGAATTCAAAGGACAAATGATAATGTTAACCTAAAATGGGACAGGAGAAATGATGTAGATGCTCACATAGCCCAGGATTTAAAGCTGGGCTTACGAATGGTTTCATGTCTTCACTCTGTGCAACCTACTTGCTCACTACACACAGATCCCCTAAAACTCAATAAAACAAGGCACTTCTTGATGCAAACAAGCGTTTCTGTAGATATACTGGTTTAAAAAAAAAAACAAAAAACTATTGATTTTTGCTATTATTTGACACAAAAGATCAATCTGCATGTGACCAGCGCATTTCAGCCTATAACGTAACTGATAAAAGTGTAATGGAACATTAATCTTTATTTAAGGCTGCTTAACTGCCTTATTAGGAAGAAAAAAAAATAAAATCTGATTTTATGTAAGCCAAAGTACAGACTCAAGGAGGACATTAAAAGATCTTTTATTTGTGTATGAAAACCAAGCCTAGTATTTCAGAGCACAGTAGACTTTTTCAGGAGGGGAGCAGGTAATCCAATTTTTACATGATAAAATCCACAACTTTTGTATTTTCACCATGGCACTCAGCTTTCCTCAGTGATTTGTGAGTGAAAAACCAGCCCAGGCTGGCGACCTCCCGCCTGAGCCCCAAGGATTTCAATCCCTGTAAGCGGCCACACACCCTTGCAGAATACCAATGACATGGCATGGCACATCTGGGAATCAAAACAAGGGGCTCCAGAACAGGCCAGCAGATTGCAGGCAGGAACCTCACTTTCAGCAGGAACAAATTCTGTTTATTTTAACAAATCAAATTGAAGACATAAAATAAATACACTGCCCTGATCACTTCTCACCCACTGCGCAGCTGGTAGTTAATGGGTATATTACAGGCAGTGTTTGAGGTACATAGTGTGCCCATGACATTTTCCTACTCCCCATTTTGCAAGAACACTGAATGTTTGATTTACTCAAAATTTACCAGGGAAAAATATTCCCATTTTCCATCTGAGCCAGCTCAAGGGAGGAGTGGGAAATGCTCTGGAATGATCTTGAAAATTACAGATCGATCAGCCTTACAAGCTGTTTGAAATCAGAATTAATGATAGTGTTTGAAAACAAGTAGAGCAACACATTAAATCAAAGAATTTTAACCTAGCTTCAGCCACAGAAGTCAATGTGCTCGGTTTCTTTGGATAAAGAAAGTGTCACTGTTATTTGAATGTTCAAAAGCCAGGGACAGCATCCTGGAGGGACTTTATTGCAGAACCCTGGCAAGTGGCTTGGAAGGAACCTTAGAAAGTCACACAGCCTGCCCCAGGAAAAAGAAGAAGAGGAGGGAAAAGAAGAGGGACATCTTCACAAGGGCAAGTTTACGCTCAAAAGGCTTCCTTGAATGTCAGCACAACAAAACAACTCCTCCAAGAATGCTCCAGAGCAAGAGACTAACTCAGGAGCGCTGAGTGGTCCTACAGCCTGCCTGTCTTCATTTAGTCCTCATTCATTCCTCTCCAATCACATAGTAATAAACTTCAATACTAAAAAAAACCCAAAACCAACAACAAACAAAACAAAACACAAAAAACTCCAAAACCAAACCCCACATCAGCATTCTTCATTAAATACAGAGATGGGCTAAACCACATCTCCAGAAAAAAGTGGCCAGGGAAGAGCTATACTTGATGGTTGGCACTAAACTGTGCAAATTAATCAAGACTAGAGAAAACTGCAGAATCCCAAAAGGCCAGAAAAAAGCCAGACAAATTAAGCTGCCTGAGAGTGGAATAAACTTATCTTGACAAGCACAAGGTAACACAGATTAGAAGGAATAATGTACAACTATGACCTGTGCTTTACTGTAGACAGCTCAATGACAACGTAACGTTGGGATTCAGAAAACGCTGTGAAAACATGACAGAAAACACATAAAGGTACGTCAGCAGCATGATACTTTATTTCTTGCCTTCATTTCATTATTTACCATAGAAAGTTCTGCATACTGAATTAAAAAAACTAAAAAAAACACTAAATCAAAACAACAGATTCATTTGTATAGCAAGATGAGATATAACACATACTCACATGGGGTTTTTTGGCAATCAGGATTGTATCTCGCAATCATCCTCACACACACTTTGTTTAGACACATGGACAGTCAGCTGGTCTTACTACCAGAAGGCTTCACCCTGATACACTGTAATTCAGTAGCTCTCACAATTTCTAAAAAACCCTCTTGAAGGCATAGCACCATTTCATAGCAAGTTTTAGTCAGTGGAAAACACTTGGAAGAGCTGTCATGATGCAGCATAATAATATGCAAGACAGTTCTTGCGTATTATACCTGATCCTATAATCTCTGATGAAAAATCCACGAGCACCTTGTTGCTGTGTTCTATTATTAGACCCATGAGTTGCAGTTCCTGTTCCCCAATTTCTGCAGGCCAAGGTGTCTCGCTTACCAAGATTAATTTTTCATGCTTAGCATGAGAGACTCCATATGCACATGCAGATGCATTCCTTAAGAGGGAAGAATCTATATTCTTCAACAATAACACAGTTGGCTTATGCTACCAGACAGCTCCTTGCTAACATCCCTTCATTAAGTCTTCAACTCATTGCTAAGCTTCCCATTCCACAAGTTGCCCTGTCAAAAGATGTTCTCCCTGTAAACAGGCATCATATTTTGTACAAGGAGGCTCAATCAACATAACAGAGCAAGGAAGACTGAAGAACAATCTTGACTCCTACACATTTACTTCCATTTCCTTAACTGAAGGCAATATGTTCTTCCCCCTTGCATATCCTTTTGTTGATCCCACATGCCTAGTCCATACATTTTCACTTATCTCACTGTAAGAGTTAACTGAATTTCTTATTTTCAAGGAGTATTTTGGACTGGCTTCTTAACCTAGAAAAACTCTGGAGCAAAATTCTAGATCAGCTTTTTTTTTTTTCCCTTAGACAAGTTCATTAGATGTTTCATAAGAAGTACTGCTTGCTTGAGATAAAAGCCCAGCCATCTTCAGCTTCCCTAGCCACCTCTGCACTTGGTTTGGAGAGAAAAATTTGTATCTTCCAACTCCCCAGGGTAAACTAGGCAAATATAGCAAAAGCTATGAATGAGCAACTGTGCAGAAGCTAGAGACTACCACGCTCTACAGCGCAGGCTGCAACAACATGGCTCATGTGGTTATTTTCAGTCACCTCAGAATATGCGTTCGCATTCTCTTCTACGCCCTTCCCTTTGATGTGAAAATATTACAAAGGTGTATGTGCATGTGTGTGTATATATATATACACATCCTATAAAGCCAAATAAAATATTTAGAAGGCACAAATACACACATCTTTGTATTTCAAAAACAAGATTCCTAAAAATGCCTGTCCTTACCTTCTCCTCCTGTGGTGCCTGGCTCCCCCAGCTCAAACAGATTTAACAACACTCTGTGCTAGAGCTTTTGCCGGCTGTTTTCAAGGACAGAAAACACCTCTCATCCTCTTAAACATCAAAATTGCTTCCCAGAGTTGTTGTAAGGCAAGCTTTTTAAAACCATATTTCTGTTAATTATCCTAACGCTGTTTTTAAAAATTATTTTCAAAGTGGTTGCAAATAATTCCTATAATTAGAAAAGCTACATTTATTTATTGCCTTTAACTTAAACCTCAGGTGACCTTGATTAATGGTAATCCAATGCGACCTCTCTCCCTAAATAATAACACTGTATGGCACTTCTAAATTAGAGTAAGTAGGATATTCTGTTATTCTGCAGCTTTCTTCCAAGGAGATGTGAAGAAATGCTTGCAGGATAGGAAAGATGGGGTGGGGGAGGAAGAGCCCATAACCCTTGCAACATGTACACATCAAACTCCCTAAGCCAGGGGACTCACAACATCTCGAGATGAATTTTCAGTAAAGCCGGGAAACTTCATTTCTGACAGAAAACAACCCAAGCCTTCAGATTTATGTAATTTCTTCTTGATGCCAAGCAACAGCCAGCAGCCTCTGCTGAGTTGTGTTCTGATGGTTCAAGTTAAGAAAAAGCCACGAAATCACAACAAAATTCCAGATGTGCTATGCGAAGCAGAGAAATAGCTATACCCTATTAGGGTTATGCTAGCCATGCTGTTTTCAAACATGAGATTAAAAATATAAAGTACTGTTAATATATTTAACAGGCTGGCTGAGCATCAGATTTGAGTGTCAAGACATATCTTGCAACAGAGCAAACATCTTTGGTTGCAACTAATAATAAAACCAGTTTTAATTAAAACACAGTTGTCCAGGAGCATCAGTTTGGTATGTGCTACAAAGAGTGCTACTTTTAGCACTATATTGCTTCAAGTTTCTTTTAATTAAAAATTAAGCATTTGTTATGCACTGACAATATCCTTATTATGCAAAACAAAACTTTTCACACTGTACACTACCAAAGACTTTAAAGCAGGAGACAGGCACAAAGTATACATGCTGAGAAACCTACAGTAAAGAACTACTTTACAGAAAGTTTCAGCTACTACTTATATCCTCTACCTAATTGTAGGCTTCTACTGTTAGAGCTTCACATTACAGTGGATGGAAAAAACATACATGAAAAATAAAATAAATTTAAAAATTTGCTCATGCCATCATAAATATTAACCATCCCATCCCTTGCAGAAAATAAACTGTTACTTCTACCAAAACAGTGGGAGAGTAGTTGAACTTGAAATCATTAAAAAAGCTACTAAAGGTTCTTGCTTGTTTGTTTTTACGCCTGCTTTAAATTTTGATCTCATATGCTGAGCAGAATCTTGTTTTCTTGCTTTAGATAGCAAAAGAACATGTGGAGTTTGATGGGAAGTTCTTGTACGACTTCCTTCTGTACCTAAAAATATTTGTCTCTGAGCACACATATTTTACAACCTTGAGTTTCTTTGCTTTAGTCCCTACCAACAACAGCCGTCTTGAAAGATGAAGAAATATACACCAAGGAATTCCTTGATTCTTACCTGCAGATGGAGAGCTGCAGCTGCTCAGACTGTAAGGCCCTATTGGAGTAGATTATATACAAAATGGGTTTTTAACAACCACAAACATCAAAGTAACTTGTCTCATTTCACCTGGTACAATATCAACAAATGTCTAACAAAGGATACTAATTTGGTGACGTACAATAAAGATGAAGAGCAACTGTACCACTGAAGGAGATCAAATTAAAACACTGACCCCCTGTGCTAACCAAAACTATGCCAGCTTATCTCCCACGTAGTCGCCCAAGGAGAAGAGATTGGGATCTCAGCTCTGCACCAGCTGACCACATCCATGGCATTTCTGAAGCTCTTGAAGGATACATGAAAACAGCAGATGATCTTTTTGATAATCCTTTGAGACAGCTCCTATTCTTTATTTGAGCACTTCTTTTGCCTGATGCTATTTTATCATTTGGTTTTAGATTTAAAATAGCTCTGGACTGACAGAAAGCTTCTCTGAAGCCACAGCTCACTGGTGTATTGGGTTTGCACAGCAAGGTTTTGGTAGTGGGGCGGGGATTACAGGGGTGGCTTCTGTGAGAAGCTGCCAGAA
>JANZLQ010000095.1:30725482-30744410 GCA_026212715.1 Elanus axillaris
GACCTCTGCTTTCGCTTATTAAACTGCCCTTATCTTGACCCACGAGCCTGTTGTTATATTTTCTCCCCCCTGTCCAATTGAGGAGGGGGAGTGATAGAGCGGCTTTGGTGGGCACCTGGCATCCAGCCAGGGTCAACCCATCACAAAGAGTCAAAAGTGCATCTGTGTTGACCAGCTGGCACCAACATAAAGGACCCCATGCAATATCTGATAAATCAAGAGAGTCCCCCCCTAAACCCTTAGGACAGGTTCTGCAGCTCTGGAAAGGCAGTAAAGTGGTAACAGGCTTTCACATCCTGTGCTACATTTTGCTGTATAACACAGCACTATTTTTCTAGCAATTCCATGGGGGAATATTATGAATAAAAATAAAAATAAAAAATCATACCATCAATGTGCACAGTATCTGGGGAATGATACAAGGAAAAAAACACAGGTTGAGGGAAAAAGCAGCAGCTTTCACATGCAGAGGCACAGCACACAGGAGCCACAGTCCTTCACTCGATTTCTAAGTCATCTCCATCATCATCATCACTTTCTTTTGCATGCAGATGATATGCTAACAAACCCTTTAGATAATTTAGTCCAAATATACTGTGTAGGTGTTTGCTAAAACGCTAGTGCCAGTGTGCAGTCAATACAATGGGCATTCTTTCTACTTTATTGCATTAAAAAATTGTAGAAAGATGTCACAGCAAAATTTGACAAGAGAGAGAACTCCATTTTCAGAAGTATTTTAAGTCTGTTCACTTCCGGTTTATTTTTCACCAAAAGCAAGGCTGCCATCAGAAAGCCGTTTCCTTCTGGCATTGCTAATTCAGTGCTTGCTTTATTCCCACACTTTATCATTCCCCTTTCCTGTTTTTGTACTCATTGCTGCCTTTGGAGGATGATCAGTAGGGGCAGGAGGAAAATGGAGGTGGGAGCCCTCAGTTTTCTGAACATCCACCTCAGGAAGCGGAGCATTTAACAAACACACTGAAATGCCAATCTTTAATTTTCAGGTCACTTAGCCAAAGATGTGATGTACAAAAAGGAAAAACTGACATCCTAACAACCCCTGAGGTTTCAAAAACAACAATCCTGTCCATCCAGAAAAAGAAAATCATACCTACCACTTCTTCTCTTGTCTATACCTACCATTTCTTTCTCATCCCACACTCTTTTAAAAATATAGGGTGTTTAACAAAAAAGCGAACAAGATTTGACTGCAACCATCTTTAGCCAGTACAACTCTCAAAATTGCCTAAGGACTTAAGATACTCAGATGCTTTAACTAGTAATTGAACAGGACATTGCATTTGGTAGGTGGCTCTGAGACCTTTGTCAGAGTTCCCCCCCCACGTATACATAGTGAAGTGGATGGATCATTCTGGAGATGAGTCACTACTGAAACAACAGAATAAACTCCCATGAAATGCCATGGGGTTTGTGTTTAACATTCTCCGACTCCTTTTTTAGAGTATTTGGCAAGGCTCTGGCAAACGCTCCTCCCGCAGAAATCAGGCGGTGATTTTATTTGTCAGTGAAATAAATCCAGAAGTGCTTAAATATTCATTTCAGCCTCCACTTATCTTCTTCTACTTCAAGTTTGCTCCCTCCCAAGGCTGACAAAGGAGAAAGGAAAGCCACCAAGAGCAGCGCAGCTGCTGACACCAAAACCACAACCAAGATGGGTTTCTAAAGCTCCGGACCACAGAAGATGGATGCTCAAGCAGATTTGCTGCTGTAGCTAGGTGCTTCGCGTTTCTGAAGATCACCCCAAGTGCTTGAACACATACAACGCTTGAATGTTTAGATTGGCTTTCACTTCTAAAGAGCTCAGCAGCAACATCTTTTGGCTAAAGGCCAATTAACATGTTTAAAAGGAGGGAGAAGTGAAAGTTAAAGGTAAACCAGTCTGGTGCACAAGGCAAAGCAAAAGGAACCAGCAGAAACCAAACCTAAGCCCGGCGCTTAGTGCTGCTATGGTCTACCTGTATTGTACCCACCTGCTTCTCCAAAAATCTTTACATACCTGTACACACTTCCTTAAGCGCAGACACCACAACAATCATTGCAATCCAATTCAATTTGCACACAAATTACTAATTAACTCAGAACATGAAAAAGGTACCAAACCTGGAATTGCAAGTAGCGTCTCTGTCTGTCGCCAAGGCTAATCTCAGGGACATCAGGGGACACTGGGTACTTCTTTGGGCAGCTGGCCTGTGCTGCCATCTGCCCTACTGTTATCTTCATATGTACTGCTACATATTTAAAAGCTACAATAAACATTAATAATAATGTTACAAATACACCCTCAGTTATCACATATACCTTATGCTACGGACACTTATGCCTTTGATTACAGTTACTTTTCAGAAGCATGTGCATTTATATTATTACTGCTCTCACATCTGCACAGAGCACGTAATTTCTTTTGCATCAGTGGATACCGTGACTAAGTAGTGTTAAGAGTAAAATGGGTATCGCAGCAATCAGTGTTTTGTGCAAGTCATCTTACCCACAGGATTTTACACAGTCCTGTGGTAACGGGTGAGAAGCAGAAATGGGTGGGAGCTGCAGATGGGTGTCTGCAGCCACAAACCTACATCCAAGTGGTACACAGCAGATGGCCATCCACTGCTGACTCAGACACCCAGTCAAACACCATTTCGTATTGCTACCAAGTGATATGCAGTAGTTTCTGTGATGAAAAAAAATGTATGTATACACACACAAAAATAATCAGTTTCCATTCACTTACAACAGAATTCACATAAGGAGAACCTTTATTAGAGGTATTTTCTTACACGTCTGCATTTGTCTTTTCCGTTTTTGTTTGTGTTCACATCAAATGAATAAAAATACATTCTACTTGGCTTATAAAGCATTCACTTATAAAAAAACAGCTGATGTAAACTTGTTTGAAAGACAGAAACGCAAAAAAGAAACAGCAAAGCTCTAACCATGCACTAGACTCACACTTGTTCAACCACACACCCAGCACAAAGGCATGACTCTGAATCCGCAAATTCTACATATATTTTTGTCATAGCAACTGAAATCAAACCTCAGCCAGGTCTAGTGGTAATTAAAACTGAGGAGGGGACTTTGAAGGATGGCATGCAGTCACACGCTGCAGTACTCTCACTCATCTTAAAAAACAGAGGCATTGCAGGTGGCTGGACATTACAAACCCTTTATGCTTAAAGAGCTGCTGGCTAATCACTTCTGTCATTATATGCTGTCCTCAGCTAAGGGAGGAATCTGATGGAGAACAGAATACATTGTCAATTTGCTATAAAAGTTAAATTTGGATTTTAAAAAAATACTATTCTGATTGGCTGTGCATAAGGTGGAGGCTGGAAATGAGGAAAAATGCTACTTGCAGACTTCAGGGGAAAAAAGTGCAATCTTAAAAAAAGTGACCAACTCTAAAAATAAGTTCATTTTTCTACTGGCTTAAAAGAGACTAAAAATAAGGGGTTTTCACCAAAACAAATCATTAAGTGTATAAACAGGAAAATGAGTTTTCCCACTAGCAAGCATTTGTACACCATAATCACCGAGTAACAACATGCAAGGAGGAAGTGCGCTCACATACATAGTGCACAAAAGTCACTATTTCAATTAGTCAGTCCCTTAATGGATAATAATCCATCATTCCTCAGACACTGCAAAAATACTAAGACTTCTAGCACTCATCTGAGAGGAAGATGAGAAAACACTGTCAAAGAAATGAAAGATAGGCAACCTCCCCTTGCAGCCCAACAGAACAGTTGCTCCTTTTTACGAACAGGGGAAATACTTCGCAATTTCACTACGCTTTTACCCGTTTATCCCCATGTGCGGTGTAGAGGTGATTTGCATTTTTATATCATTTCACATACAGGAAATCAAAGGACAAGTAGCACAGTACAGGCAAAAGAAGGCTCCACCTTTCCAGCCCTCTGCTCTTATATGCATAGCAGAAATAGGTCTTTTACTTCTTTTTTTTTTTAATTTGACAGCAAACTTTCATTATATTCCTCTGCTCTCCAGAACTGTTGTTATCCAATAAGCTCAGCAGGGTATGTACAGAAAAATAAAAATGCAATTCTTTCTCCATCAAGCCTGCAGTGGAACCTCCCAGTCCCTCAAGCCATTCTACGCAGACCCTAGAAGCCCACACAAGACTTTAAAGATGAGCTGACAATGCAGAATTATTCTCAAAAACTACATCGGGGCGGACTAAAGGTCTGTTTCATCCTACAGTCAACAGAAACCAAAAGTGGGTACCTGGGAAAGGATATAGGAATACAGATCAAGTAAACAGTGAAACCACTATGTAATGCTCTCTCCTACCCCAAGCCAATTACACGGACAACTTTTTCCTCTTCGATTCAACGTGTAACTACGGTTGTACTAAATGCAACACACCAAGTCAAAACGTATTGATCATCATGGCGCAGGGCTGACTATCAGGCTTTCCTGCCCATTTCCCAGTTTCCCACTCACCCTTGGTTGCTCCTGTCTACCTTGTGAGCTTTGGGAAGCCAATCTCCTTGCCCAAAGTCACAGGAGTGCTTCCCAGAATGACACCTGATCTCATCCCAAGTTTCTTTGCACCAACATAACACAATTAGTAATGTCACAAGGGGAAATTTAAGAAAAGCAAACCAAAACAGGAAATGGTATTAGTGCTGGCAAGAGGAAGCTCTGTAATAAAATAATTTTGACTTACAAGTATAGTTAACCAAAGAACTTCTTTAAAGGTGGTGGGGGGGTAAGTTTAAGCTTTTAGCATTTTATATATTTAGAAGCTCTTTAAAATGTTAAACTAATAAAGAAGATGCCCATGACACAATGTTATGTTGTCTAGGTCTTCAGGATACTACACACATGAACTTCCCCACTCAGAACCACCACTAAAGCACGTGGTCTTGGATACGAGGCCCTAGTGCAGCAGGCACAGTGCCTTACTTCCATTACATCTACTGGCCTACAAGATAGCTCCTGTTCTTTGGTGTCCTGCCAGTACTTCTCCTGCCAAATATACTGTGTGTCAACACAAGTGGCAACATGCAACTCGGCAGAAATTCATGCTGGTTTGGGTTTTGCAGGTCTGCTGAGCAACACAGGGCAGTAAGGGTGGTGGACATAAAACAGAAATACAAACAAGCCTCGATCCTACAAAGCAGACACATTAGCAGAACCACTAACCAGTAAAAGCTACTGAAATCATGAGAGTTGATGTATTCCCTCAGCCAGTGTTTGCAGGGTCAGCCACTGCCCCCTCTTTCCCAGCAGTATGTCAGTGCCACAATGAGCTTACAGTTTCTTCCATTGAGCCCCATCCCAGGTTCAAGAAGTGAAGGCTCATCCAAAAAACTTCATCCTTACCTTTAGTTCTCCCCCAAAGACATACTCCCAGTTAGCTCTAGTTAAGGTACCATGGTGAAATGGATTTTAATAAAATACAATTTCTTTTTTTCCTGTTGCTGTTGTTTTGCCTTTTGCGCACTTGTCTGTTTGTCTGTCTTGCAATTTCAAATACCAGAGTACAAACCAGCACTGCTGAGAATCAAGGAACTAACACAAGTGGTGATTATTTTGCCATAACACCAGACATCTAGGTGGCTTGTGGTAGAAAGAGAGAAGGTTTAGGGAACAAACAAGGGTTGCTGCCAGATATCAGAAGAAATACTGCTCCTAAGTGGAATATTAACATTTCCACCTCAAAAAGACAACAAGAAGAATCAGTAAAGCACATTAAGCAAAATCACTGCAGTTCACAACTGGAATATTTACAACCTTTTTGACTGATCTTTAATATTTCAGAGTTGTAGAAAAACCCTAACTGGAGACTAAATTCTTTCCTTTCTCTTCTCCCTTCCCCATAGTTAGTGATATTCCTCAGCATGATTCAACTGGTGAATCTTCTGGCTGAATCCAGCCCAACTGTATCTCACCCATTTAAAGAGAAGGGTGCACAAAGAGCCAGACACCACTCAGTGCCTCTGACAAGAACCTAGGGTGTCACTGGCATTGGGAGGTGACCTGCCCAAGACCCAGCTTTAGGATCTGGCACCACCACCCTTGGTTACGGCCCACTGCCAGGGAGCAGGCTCTGTCCTCGTTGTTTTGACAGGGTCATTTCTTGCATTGCCACCTCTAAACGGAAAACCAAAATGAAGTCCAGCAGCCTGCATCACAGCCTACAGAAAATGGCTCTGGCTCTGAGCTTCTCTCTCAGAAAGCTTTTATTCATAAAACACACCATATGAAGAACAGGAGAAGGAAGTATTCGATCATTTCTGCCCCCTTGACAACACACCTTGAGACAGTAATGCAAAGCACACGTGTGCCCTTACACAGTTTCCTTTTCAACAGCAAGTGCCTTTTGTTTTGTTAGTCCATGTCTCAATTCCTCCTGCTCACGTTTCCAGCCTCATGCCATCAGCTGTTTAGCTCTTCACATTTCATCTCCAGCCTTCTACTTTGCCACCTCCTTGTTTAATATTTTTATGAACAGACATACTATTCCTGCTCTCCATACCATTGTTCTGCTTATTGATACCAGCTCTTGATGCTTCTACCTCAAAATGAAAAGAGTTAGCAAACCTTACCTGCACAGCAGTGTTAAGAGATAGCCCATGCTATACCTCCTTTGCTGGGCATCATGGTGGCCAACCATTACTCTGAACTTCTTTTTCAATATTAATTTTTAAGTCCATGCTAAACCCAAGGTGCTTGCAGGCTCCAGTCTGTACGAAGTAGGTAGGGGCTGTAGGAAGGGATGGGGGGTGGTGCTGAGTTGAGGGTGGAGAACAACCAAAAGCCAGATGAGCAGAGGAGCTGTACACCTTCTAAAGAGGGCAATCAGAAAGCCAGAAAGACATCTTTTCAGCTTATTTTGTCCCTTCACACATCTGTGATTATGGCTTTAATAGTCATGTAAAGCCACAAGAATCCTTCTTCTATGGCATTTAACAGTATTAAAAACCATGGTGCCTCTAAACATTCAGAAGCTAAATCCTAGACTTACTAAGCTCAACAGCAAAATTCTCTGTGACTTCAGCAGTACCCAGTTTTGGCCCCAGGGTATTGAATGCAAGCACACACAGGGGCTAAACCTAATGTGCACTAGTACTTACATAATTTCCCTGTATGCAAACAAATTAACATAGCCACTATTTGATTGTACTTCTGTCTTCCATGGCCAATGAGTCAGAATTGCTTGTTTATAGTTATTAGCAATATAAACCTGCAATCAATCAGCACTGTCTTCACCCTGCAGAAGTAGGGAGAGAACAGCTACTAAAGCCATCAGGAAATAGCAATGGACATCCCAGCCCCAGGACTGAACTGGGAGCATTAGTACTTGTCATAGACAGCAATAGGAAATACTCTTCTTCACAACTATGACCTTAAAAATAGTATTTGAAAAGCAAATCTGTTATGAGAACAGAATTAAGATACTGAGGTTCAAGTTAATCAAGGGATTTAGAAAAATAATCCAGATTTAACTCTATTAAAAAAACAAAACACATTTCAATGCTGAGAAAAGGGACCTGGTTTTATTTTTCCGAACAAGAACAAGATCAGAGTCCTACTATGCTGCATGCCACAAAGATACAATCACAGCTACAAAGAACATGAGTGGGCAACTCCAGTTGCAGCAGCTCCACAGCCTCTTGGTGAAAAAGGGCTGTAGTCTCCTGGCTCTGACCCTGGTGCACCACTTGCTACAGCACACCATTTTTCTCCTATTCCAGCAATATCTGGAAGAGTGTACATTTTTTTCCTTCTTACCGCATGCTTTGAAGATGATTTTCTGGTGCATGCTTGTTCTCCTTTATACTTTTTCCCAATATTCCCTAAAACTTTCCTTGTGGGCACTCATTTCATCCAAGCCTTTCTGGGATAGATCTATAACAAAGCAGCAAAAAAGATAAAACCCAGGAATTGCTAAGGGCAGCTACACACAGCACTAAGGGTATACTCCTGAATTTCCAGGTAAGTACAACAAACACAGCATCTTGGAACACTAACTTCCATCAGTTTTAAACTTTGTCCTAGAGTACCTCTGGTGACTAACCAAACTCTTGAACCTACTAGACCTGCTGGCTAATGACCAGGTAAGAATGATGAACTAGAGACTGGTAAACCAGTTTGCAATCCCCACCACCAAGAGGCATACATTACCTTAAGGGCAAAAGTCACTCCCATCTTCTGTTTTCCATCTCTTCTTTGACATTCAAATCAAGATACAAAACCAGTCATGCAGTCTGATGATACAGAAAGGTCCCTGCATCTCCTCAAACACTGGTTTGTTGGTTTTTTCCCCTCTCGACACTAAGACCAGATCAGCATTCCCACAGACAGCACCTCAGCTCAGTTTGCACTTGGAAGAGACCTTAAGGATATTGAACCTAACTCACAGAATTTGACTTCAATGGCACAGAAGCAGCAGACTGTGAAGCTCACATGCTACTTTGGTTTTTTTCCTACACCCAATCACTCTCAGTATTTTCAAAGCAATAAAACAAATTTCAATACAAAACACAATTCAGGCACGTTCATGAGATGGCACAGGAGCTGCTAGCAGTAAAGAGAAAGAATGAAAAATTATAGGTAGGGAAGAGAGGAATGGGAAATCGAACACGTGAAAAAGCACAGAGGTCACCAATTTACTCATTAAGAAAATCCATCAGCAAACAGGATAGTGTGATTCACCAGGTAGCAACCATCAAAGCAAAACCAAGAAGTCTTCAGAGCCACCTCCATTTTTACCTGTGGCTTTAATTTCTGGGGATATTCAGTCACAACCAAGATCAAAAGTGGAGCTGATCTCACACAGAAAATCCACAGCAAAGTTTTGGGGGATAGTTTCCTTGGCATGGTTAATTCACCTGAGATCTTCCATCCCACCTCTGCCTCTCACAAGCACTGCATTAAAACTTACCTCCTGATTCCAAGAGACCATGTCTCAGGAAGCGGTTAACACTGATTATGGCCAAGAACAGCCTGTCTGTGCCTTTTCAAAGCATGCACCAATGCAAAAACGCCCCAGAAAACAGAGTTGTTTCTTCTGCATTTGGCTTAAGGCAAAAAAATACAGGAACACAATAATTATCCTGGTATTTATCCTCCACTAAAAAGATAAGGGCTGTGACGGCAAGAAACAGCAAGTGGGTTCTTCATGTGCTTTCCCAGGATAGCAGTAGCTCTTGGGAAAGCAGGGTGGAAGAGAAGGGAGAAAGTATTGCCACTAGGATGCTATTCACCATCACTATCCTTTGACATTGGTAGGATCATTCCTGTATCTGAAATAATGTGCTTTATTTCAAAATCATGTGTTTAGACTGATGGTTTTTTGCACCTTGGGGTTCTTTTGGAGGGCAGGCAGGAGGGGAAAACCAGCAGTAAACAACTACTTGCCTTACTCTCATTAATTGTAACAGGAGCAAAGAAATTCCTCCTCGTGTACTGCAAGCCAACTTAAACTTAAACCCTAGAAAACTAAGAGTCCTTGACCTGTCACATTTAATGAATGTTCTCAGTGAACTTCACCTTATTCTCTGTAGTATCCTTTGGTCCCACGCTGCTGCCCAACCTGTTCTGCCTACAAAGGAAGGCCAGGGCAGGGCCTAGAAGGGTTTGGACCAATTTTTCACCCAGTAGCAACAGCCTTATGTGCTGATTCTGCCACATTTGCTATTGCTTCAACCTCAGTGCCCTCAGAAGACCAAACCCCGCAGGCTTTGCACAGTCAATCTTCCCTGACTCAACAGGATCACCATCCAAATCTTGACGCTGGCATGCGCCGGGCGTATATCTGCAAGAACAGAATCTCTGCTCGCAGCCTCGCATGGGCCACCTGGCCAGCAGTCAAAGTACGGGGGAGGAAAGGCTATGTGTTTGTTTACACCCTCCACAGCTGATGGGTGGGAAGGGAGCTGGGAGGGACCAAGGAGGCAAAGACGGGGTGCACATCCTTAACTACCACTTTCAGAGCAGCTGACTCAGCGCCGGGTGGATGGCTATTTACTGCTGACACAGACCTGCAGTAAATGACTACCTTTCTGGAGCAACTAGGAAGTTGCACGGGTGACTGAGTCATCCTCCATACTGACGCCATTCCGGGAGTGAAGCCACGTACGTCCCCCGGCTTTGGGCTGTGCCCGTGGCCCAAAAATAACTTTAAAGCCAAATCCTGCAGTCATCATTCAAAGTTGAAACACTTTATTTACTCTCAGCAAGAATTCATGTACGTTTTTGACACTGCTAAGAGTAACCAGTGCTTAAATTATTTGCTTAACAAAGAAGTTTTATTTAACTACAAGAGTTACACCAAGTATGCAATGTTTTCTGACCCACATAGAAGGTAATAATTTGCATTTTATGGAACCACTTTGCATAGACAACCCATCTTAATGGACAACAACATGCTGTACAAAAATTAATAATTGAAAAGCAGTTGTCAGCACTGTTATTTGTGTTACAGGTAACTCACAAACCTCATTAAATTGTAGTATTAAATTTCTAACGACCTTCTGGAAAGCTGTTCACTTCGGGAGTCTTTTTTTAAGGCATGAGCTCACAGAATGCCAAGCAATTGTGGAGGAAGTACATGACAGCTACCTGGAGCCTGTGGGAGAGGCAAAGCAAAAACTCTTGCCACAAAGATGTCAGCCTGATCCTCCTTTGGCTGAAGAAGTGCCTTTAACTTCACGAACACCCCCTCTCTCCAGCCAGTCACTTGACTGGGCTTCTCTCACAAATTTCTGCCCTAATGCCAGATTAAGCCTACTTCATCCAGTCCCCATACATCTAAGAAGCTCCAGCTTTTCTTCTCTCAAATCACTGGCTTTTAAACTTTTTCTGTTGCAGCACGCAACCATTTGCTGTGGATGAAAAAAGGCTCAGAGACTAGCACGGAAGTGTAAAGGCAAACAAAAATTACATCACAAAGCCTAGGATTTTCATAGTCAGGGAAATTATGTCCCCTGAATCCCACTGCAACTCAGTGAAGAGTCAAGTGCATAATTTTTGATTATGCTTGTAAAAATCCCCAAATAAATGCACAACTAAATGTAGCTTCACAAGGCTGAGCATTTATTATTCTCCTAAATGCTGTTACTAAGCCTGAGGCCTTTTATTTCTTTCTTTTTTTTTTCCAGGAAATAGTCTCACTCTTGCCAAAATGTCAAAGATGCAGAATGCTAGTTATAGGAAAATCCACCTCAGAGTCAGCTCCTGTCGTTGGGGAAGAACAACAAACAAACCCTATATTCTGAGCTGACAATCATCATGATCTGCTCATTAGTGTTGCGTCACTCTTCACTGGTCTGTCACACTGATGGAGTCTGTCTGTTTGTGTTGGGGATGACAGTCACTCCTCACTGCTGACGTCCTTGCTCAGGGCTGTGCCACAGTCTCCAGTACACAATCTGCTCCAGAACATGCAGACTGGCTGTTGCCATTTCAAAAGCTTTCCTGGCAGACTGAAACAGGAAGATTTTGGGCAGCCAGGGGCTGATTTATCTCTATATGAATGCCTGCGGGTGTAATTCGCCCAGCTCTTCCAAACAAAACATTTTCACTATGATAGCAAAGGCAAACTCCCCCAAACCCAATTTGTTTGGTGGTTAATTAGTGTCCTCCACTGCAACGTTTGAGACAAAAGAAAGAGGCAGCGCTCCGCTCCTCCCACAAACATCAAGACTTTTTAATCTCAAAGATAATCCTTATCTGACATGACCAAAGCAGAACGGATACAGCTTCCTCAGCTTCCCTTTTTTAAACCAAGGAAAAACAACAGAAATTATCTCAGAAGCTCGTTCATTGTGAGGTTTTGATTTTCATTTCAGTAGCACTGGCCAGACACTTTTAAATGATAGGCTCCCACACCTGAAAACTAGGTAGTAATTTAAAAACATGAATCATAAGAAAAAACAACTATGCCCATAAGAACTTTGAGTGGCAAAAGTAACAGAGGCAGTATTAGAAAACCCTGGCTGGCTTTTCTTTCACCCGCTAATAAAACAAGTCCCTGAAGTACTCGTATGAGTTTCTCCTCTATACATTTCTGTGGTGGGTGAAGGGGAGAGCCGCCAGATCTGCTTCCCTGGATTCAGTCCGGCTTATTCAGCAGCTTAGATTCTGCTATTTCACATTCCCGCAAAAATAAAGGCTCAGAAGAGAAAGCTGAGCCTCTGGGCATCCACCAGACCACAGCTACTGTGTGTATGTAGCAAGCAGAACTGCACTGGAAGAAAAGGAACAGTACCCTGTCCTTCAGCATCACATGGCTGACCACGATCAGCAGCCCAAACCACATCCTTAAGCATCCTACTTCAGAGAACACTCTGCTGCTGAAGGTGGCTTCTTAGGGAATGAAGTGTTGTGTAAATCCATCTGCAACAAAAGACCAAACTCCTGTGCATTTTGTTGGTACATTTATTGCACATCAGCTGCGTTCCCTTCAAGATGCAGCTGAGATAAGCAGGCCTGTAGACAAAACTAAGCAGCAGGATCCAAACCAGGTATTGCCAGAACATAGAAATATCTTAGTCATCCCTCAAAGTTGAAGCTGAAATGGGCTTCCAGCCCATTACCACCCCTTAAAAAGACAACATTTGTTTTGTTTTACCAGCTGATTCTTCCCTCAGACTGTTTTCTAGTGGAGATGTGCAAATATCCAATATTCAAAACTTCATTGAAGAGCAATTTAAAAGGAATTCTCCAAACAAAAGAGCAAACTTCAGCAAGCCTGCTTCCCCAGGAATGGCACACTATCATCAGCACATCATCTAGAAACGTGCAAAGTTCAGAGAAAATGCTAGTGCCACCCTAAGAAAGTGAAGGAGAACAATTTGCTCCTTCCTCTGTGTCTTTCTGCTACAACAGTCTCCCTGCCCAATATCCTAAATTGCACAGGCTCTGCAAATCTAATTAGCCATGACTCTAAAACACAGAGGTCTGTCTGCCAAACACGCATAATCACATCAAAGTTGTTTTGCTTTTATTAATAAAAACTTTGGATGGGATGAGATAAAAATCCTAAGGAGATTATTATTAATTAATTAATTAAGATTAATCCTAAAACTAAAAGGTAAGTCCCTCCTCCTCATTAAATAAAGAGCTGTCTTTGTGTGGATAAACTCCTCTGTTGGGCAACTTGGATAAACTTTTCCTTGTTTATTATAAAAGCACAAGTTCACCAAGGTCCTTTTATGTCCTGATGTATGAAATGACTCCAGCTACATATCATTCCACAGAGTCAAAGGGGTGAGTCTATGGTATTTATAGATATGTTCAGGGTTAGAATTTTGGTGAGCAACAACATAGTTACGGCCTCAATGCCTAACACACACTTTTGGGAAAATGCCCACCTGTATATATAGATCCTGGAAATTTTTTCCTATTAAATACATATTTCAAGTGATCTTGTTTTTTATCTTTTTCCAAACTTGATGGATAAAGGCTATTACTTTCTGTTAGAGATACAGAGGCAGAAGAAAAACAAACTGAGGCCACTTCCATAGTAAGAGGAAAGATGCAGTCCTGATGCTTTCACATACGTTCTCTGGTTTGGTTTTTTTTATTAGCAGTAACACTCCACTCTCAAAAACAGGGCCTCAGTTTTACTATGCACACGCCACACATTAAGAGATGAACCTCAGCCAACAACTCAAAACACAAACAGATTGATAGTGCTCCACAAAAGAGAGAGAATGGTTTTCCCTGATTCAGGTAACAAATTAAAAGCTCATAATGGTTTAAAATCTATTTTTTCCAAACCTTTAATCCCGAGCCCTGCCTAAAGGCTGTTCCGGACTGGACGATTACTCCAGTTAAATCAGCTGGCATTGGCATCTCTTCACTCCAGAATTACCTTCCTTTGAAGCAAGCGACACCAGACATGCAGGCAAGGGATGTTGTTGGATGAATACTCTGTTGCAGAGATCATACCTATATGCAACTACTGTTGTTGTGTATAGCATCATTATGTAAGTCCTCTATTTTTAAAACAAACAGAAAACATTTGTCTGGTCACTCTCTATTATACCACCCGTAAACCAGTAAGCAGAAATTCCACCCACTTTAATCATAAGTTTACAGGCTTAAGGGTGGAATAACAATAGAAATTACAAGATGAGGTTTTTCTGTTTGCTTTAAAAACATGAAAATTTTACCCATTTTTATCAGTAGGATTTCAGAAGCTGCCATTATAATAAATAAATACCAACCTTTGGAGGGCTTCTTTTGATACACCAAACATTACTGCCATTACCACCAGTATCAAAGTCTAGTACAATAAACTCTGTAACCCAGATGCCCTCTGTAACCCAGACAGACTCCTGGACCACCAGTACAAAAGCAAATCATGTAGGTCAATTCACAGTCAAAAGATCCTGCTTCCCTGCCATGCAAAGGAAAAGTAGAATTTAAAACACAACTTTTTAACACCAACCTATTCCTGAAACAGTCCAGGGTAGCATGTTGAAAGCTAGCCAAAAGAACAATTCAGGGACCAAGTCATTGTTTTTACTGCATGATGCTGCACTTATTGGAATCTGTATTTCTTAACTTCGAGCTCTTTAATACAATTTTTAAATTCTGTTCCCTGCATCCTTCCACATCCCCTAAAATGTTGCACCAGATACTTGCAAAGATTTACTTCAGCAAGAGCTTCAAACAACACTGCAGAAGTCATTCCTTGGCATACAGCAATTCTTTTGTCATCTGAATTGTTCTGAATCTAAACTCAATGCAATCTATGTACAGGATGTATAGCTGCAGAAATCATATCACTTCTTGTATTTGAACTTTGTTTTTTTTTGCGTGCAATCACCTAAATGCGATAGCCATAACGGTACGTATCTATGAAAGGCAACTGTAAATGGGGCTGGGAGCAGACATTACTGCAAACATATAGCAGTTATCTTTATACACGTTCTAACCTATCCCCATACATAGTAGTTTTCTGTGTAAAAATCTAAAAAGGAAGATATTCTTCCAGAATTCATGCAAAATCACAGGGCAGGCTCTTCAAATGGCAAGCCATGAAACAAATGAAACAAAATCCTTTCCAGAGTGCACAATTATACCAGAAGTTCTCCAACACAGGTTGTTGTGAATACTAATGCCATAAAGTTTTTCAAAACAAATTAGACATTTTTCAGATAAGACAATCCATCAGCAGCTATTAAACACAACAGCCTCAACAGAACTGCCAGCCCAAAGATTTCCTACAGTGGTGACTGCTAGAAGGGCTTCCCAGAAGGATAACTCTGTAGTTACAGTTTTCCTATGCACTTTTAAGTGGCCCTATCAGAAAAGGTACTGAGCTAGACAGATCTCTAGTCTCACAAAAAATAACTGCTCTTACACAGTTCACAAAATCCAAGACAACAAGATACCAACCTGTTAATAAATCGGAGCTGAAGTAAAAGAAAGTCTTAAAATTACTGATTATATTGCATTCCACACCGCTCCTCTCTGAACATCCTAGAATAATATGGCCTGAACAATATTACCTATTCCCAAAAGCACCTCCTTAGTTTCCAGTATACCCAAAATGTGCTTCTGTACATTTAGTCACAAATACATTACACAGCACAAAGATCAGCCAGTAGCATAGTGATACATATTTGCAAGCACCTGTGAAATCCCTTCACAATTAGATGCCTGCTTATGTAGAATTAAACAGTCAGCAAGGAAAAAAATAAAATAAAATAAAATAAATAATAATACAGCCCCTTTCAGGAGTAGTTTTGAATGTGTATCCAAAGCATAGTCCTGTTCTGCTGAAGGATGGAAAAGCAGCATCCTCGAGGGTACCTTACCTTTCCCTGAACGAGAAGAAGGTTGGAAGGGCTCAGGCTCCATGTCAATATGAAGGCCTCTGGAAAACTGACCGCCAGGAGTCAATTATTCCTTCTTTCCCCCAAACACTTGACGCCATTGCATACTATAATAACAGTGGGCATATTTCATGCTACAGTATTTTCAGAGCGAGGTCCACTTTCAGAGCACCAGAGCCCACGTGACATCACTGCGTTGCAACCGCAGACCAGGCTCTGAGTGAGGCACTGCACACACAGACGCGAAGAGAGGTCCCTGCCGTAATGCCAATAAACACCTCCCTCTCCTCCCTGTGCTCCAGCTACTTCCACATCCCAGACTTCCACCCTCCCCTTTCTATATCAGCTCTCATCTCTCCCAGAGGGGTCTCACCTCTGATACACCAGCGATGCCTGAGCCAACCTTTGCACGCAGCACACAAGTCATCGCCTCCTCTCTGAGCAGATTCAGGGAGACAAGCCTTAAAAATCTCTCCTGCAGCAATGTTGCATCCACAACAAGAAGAAATAGCCAACTAATAATGGACCAGTTGAGGGGCTGCCAGGTTCAGCAAACGTGTCTGGAATTATTTTTTTTTTTTAATCTAAAAAGCTTCTAGTTGAGCGTTGGTCATGTTCCTAGACCCAACACCTGCACTGCAATTAGCACAGAGCCCACACAGAACCCCAGGCACGACTGGGCTGTGCACAAAGACATTTGCCGAGGCCTTTGCCTGTCAACTAAATGAAGCTGAAAGTAAGTTTGCCCATGCATGCAGGCAGTACCTAACACACCACAGAAGCTCCCAGAGTACAATCAATAGTAAATGCATTATAATCCCAAGAAGTTTACCAAAAACTTTACTATGTTACTGTGTCTACTCATTGTGTTTTTATCCAGCATTTGCAGTACACTAACAGCAGCACATCTCTCTGATGTAAACAGCTGCCCTAATACACGAGGTTATATATACACACACACACACATCTCATTTGTTTACCCAAAGTCGAATGATCATTTCAACCTTTGTTAATCTGATTGCGTAACAAACTACAGCAGCCTTAAATAACCAAGCTGCTCTCTCCAGTGCGGATTAGGTGAAATCACTCATTTCAGCACCCCAAAAAGAAACAAAAAAGCAACAAAAAGAAACAGATAACGGAGAAAGAAGAAAACAAAAGCACCTAGCCACCGCTTTCACAGCCATAGAAGACATATCGCAGCATGCAGAGGCAACGTAGTAACTTCACACCTGGTGCAGGCTGTGAGCACAAGGTAAAGTGAAACGTTTTCAACCGCTGAACAATATTGTGCAATTAAAGCACATTCTGCTAAATCTTATTCACAGCTCCAGCACAGGCTATTAAGCAAACTATACAGCGTGGATTTTCAAAACAAGTAATTGCACGTATATAAACAAAGGCCATAATTTACATGGCAGATCCCATAAAAGCTTATCTACCGCATGACGTCACACCCATAAATTACAACTTAAAGTACCAGTGCCAAACTGCTCCTGCCCTCCCACCCCAAAATGAACATGATTAATATCAAACACCACTCATCCATGCCTGCACCTCTTGGAAATAAGCACACATGAAGTACCTCCCAAGACAGAGTAGTATTTAAAGATTCTTCAGACAATGAGAAGATTTATAATTATTATTGTATTGCATCATCACAAAGTCTTAAACAAATCAAGCTGCCTCATCATACAATGCTTAGGATAGCATACGGTTAAACAACATCAAGCAGTATCTTGGTGCACTCTACTTGTACCAAAGGGCAAATACCTCCAGCCCCCATACATGGGAGATCTTCAGACACGCATAGCCTCATGACTACTAACAAACAGCAAGTTAGAAAAGCAAAACCAAACCACACAAATTTAAATCTCTGAAAAGACTCGGGACCAGAATTTTTCCACTGAAATCCAAGCAACCAGGATATGGGGAAGGTGAAGGGCAGGCAAATACAAAACCAAGTAAGGCAAGGAACATGTTTCAGCACCTCTCAGTTTTAGTTTACCAGTCCATGATCCGCTCATGAGAAATCAAGAGGCAGGATCAGGGGCTAATATGAAACTGCCTATTGATCACAGCCAGATTTCTAGAGCAGGCAACAAAATTCATCCTCTCGACTGATACCCGTGGTGGCAGCCTCATCACAGAAGTTACTGACAAGACAGGCATCAGCAAATGACTCTCTAAACAACACATATCTGAATTCCTCCGTAAGGGAAAGCAAGCTAAGTATCTCTGCTCCAGGCACAAACAGCTGCTCTTCCAAGTCCGCAGACACCCACGAATCTGTAAGAATTATCCCAGCGCCCCTAAGATCTGCCGGGGAACTACCTACACAGCAGACCCTGCGCCAGGGAAGAAAGAGGCTCCACTGAGTCTGTCCACACCAGCTGGGTCTGTGCTGTCTCCATCACGCTCAGCCCGCACGGAATTCACCATTTCTGCGTGTTATTACCAATCTGACATCACATCAGTGCAAGCACAGTCTGACATCTACAGTTAACTCGGCGATGGTGTAAGTGCCGCCTGGCTTACAGGCATTTGGTGTTGCAATACGCTTGCTGCTGAACCCTTGAAAGAGAACATAGATATACACATATAAAATCTGCTACAGAAAACCTCGCAGTGACTTGTTTCTTCTCCGTGAGGCCGGCAGACCTGCAGCGAGCTACGTCCCTCCTGCGAGCGGAGGGAAATGCAGCAAGAGACACCCTCCCCCCCCTCCACTTCTCAGTCGCGGCAACGCCAGCACCCCCCAAAGCAAACAGATGCCGTTCAAACCCCGGGTTGCCTGCCTGGATGGGAAAACCTTGCCCACCCTGCAGCCATTTCGCCTCCAGGCCGCGACCCTCTCCCGTCCCGTCCGCCCCAGCCCCGGGGTCTGGCAGCGCTTGGCGACCTGCGGGGGAAGGCGCCCGCTCCCCGTACAAAGCCCGGCGGGGTCATGAATAAAACATCGCCCGGAGGCGGCGGGGAGGGGGGTCGGGATACGGAGAAATAAGGGAATAAACAGGCTGCGCGGCGGCCGGGGGACGCGGTGGCGGGCACAGCCCCAGCCCCGCGGGGGCCCCCCCCGGACCCCGATC
>JANZLQ010000095.1:30745015-30798430 GCA_026212715.1 Elanus axillaris
GGCCTGCGCGGCGGCAGCGGCCCCTGCCCGCCGCGGGCCCCGCTCCGGCCCTTCCCGCTGTGCTGCGAGGAGGCGCGGCGGTACCTCAGGCGGCGGCCGGTGCTGGGGTCTCCTTCCCGGCCGCCGCCTCAGGCCAGCCGGCTGGAGGGGCCAGGCGACACCCTGTCACCCTCGGCCTCGGGGCCGGTGGGAGGCGGAGGGGCTGGCGCCGGGGGCAGGGACGCAGGCCTCTTTTGACTGGGGAGGTACAAAATTGGCTCGGATACGGAAGAAGACGTTTAAAACTAAAGGCATGTCCTTAATGAAAATGAAGGGTCTCATAACTGCCCATGAAACGGTTGTAAATTAGCATTAAAATACGCCCTTTCAAAAGCTTTGTTTCAAGCACAACTAACAGGCAAGGATAATGTCGTGTCATTTTTTTAGTCATTCTGGAAATCCTTAAAAAAATTTCCCACTAGCCAATTTGTCCTTTTCTATTGACCGTTAGGAACAAAGTCTCAGTGATTATCAGCACTGTGCTTTTTAATTACTTCCCAGAACTCTTGTTTCCGCGCGGGGGTGGAAAAAGTGGAGGGATAGGACTTCATCAGGTCAAGCTGTCATTAATACGCTGTCTGGTTTTAAGTGCAGTGTTCGTGTGAGCAGTTCAGTACCCTGAAAGGGCGACAGTGAGCACAAGGACATTCCCACTCCTTCTCCTAAAAGTCTGTACGCACCTCAGTGGGTGGACTGTTGCCTGTGGGAGAGGGAGCCACAGCACCCACCAGAGAGCTCTCAAGCATCCACAACCCACAGTATCTCAGAGCAGGAGTCTGCGTATGTTGAGGTGGGAGGACACCAGGCATCTAGGTAAGGTCAGAGATGCAAAAATACAGACCCCTGTGCCTTTCGTGTCGTTCTCCCACTCATCCATGGGACATCAGAGTGGTTCTCCACTTTATCGTGGAAGGTTTTTTTCCAAGAATGCAGTGTGTATTGGCTTTATTGCAGCATGTGCCCAAATTTTCACAGGCAAAACTGTGGTTTTGTATTCACAGAGGCATAGTTTTTCAGGAAAATGACTGTTGACTGAAAAACAATGGAGGCTGAGGTGAAGCTTCTTCGAAGATCCTGTTATAAAACCTTTCTCAGATTGTTTCTGCCAGGAAGTGCTACCATGTGAACTAGAAAGACTCCAGCAATCCTACATTCTTTTCGTCACTTACAGTACTAGTATCTTTCAATAATCCAGGCAGATATGTTTTCATCTAAAGACAATTTTCCTTCACCATTATGAAAATATTAAAATAAATAAGTTAGTTTGCCAAATCCTTGGCAAGATCCCATTTGCAGTCATTTCTACCTTCATCTTTCTAGCAATCGATTTATTTTTCTCTGCATTGGAAATCCCTACCAGAAAGGTGGACATAAACAACATAAAGGCATTCCAAAAGAGGGAATAATTTCAATTCTAGGTTGACAGCTTCGAAGTCAGCCAACTTTTTGTTTTTCACCCTTTTCACTGCAGAGAGCCTGATACTGTTTCCAAAGACATGCAGAGCACTTACAGTGAAAAATATGAGTGCCATGCCACTATAAACTGTGCTTCCAATAAAAATTACCATATAAGAACAGCATAAAGCAAACATATTTTGTTTAGCCTCCACAAACAAACCTCTCTGACGTTTTCTTGCGATGTGTGCAGCTAGTTAACATTCATAAATATAATTATTTACATGTAAACCCACCTCCTTATGCACAAATTTAATTGATCAACTCTTTGTCTACCACTCTCACATAGTCAAAGATACATCTAAAAGCAGAAAATAGTTATTTGCCTGATTTCTCATGTTTGTTTTACTCATTTTTGAGAAGAAACATTGCATACTGGAGAGTTACATTTAGAAGCTGGAAAATTATAAACAGTGTAAATGACTTCTGATATCCAGAAAGTATTTGATACCAAGCATAGGCCACGTCAGCTGAGCCTGGTGCTCCGTCCCTGCCTAGCGGTGCCCAAACCAGGTATTAGTTCATTACCCTAAGAATAAACTATGGTTTTAATATCAAAACCAAGGGCTTGGAGTTGTTCCTGCAAGCAGACAACAACTTTCATCCTGACTTTTTTGTACAGTACAAAATAAATCAGCTTTCCCGATTCAGTTTTCCTGCTGCTGTGGGAATGAATTCACTTGGATCTGGGGGAGCTATGGACTAAAAAGTAGCCAGAGAAAAATATCTGCAAAGAAAAAGAAAATCACCTAAGCCCCTCAAAACTCTTGGAAAGGAGAAGGATGAGGATAGAAACAAGTATTGAGAGAATCAGTGGCTCCAGAGATTGCACCTGGTCATCTTCTTTTGAAAGAAGCTCCAACTCTGGGCCAAATTCTGCCAAATTCTCACTAAATTTTGGGACCCTTTCTCCTCTAAAGCAATAGCTTGTGTGCCACTGAAACCCACAGGCTTATCGTCAGGGAGCCCTCCCCAAGCAGGGCTACCTCTGGCATCAGTGGGAAGTTCCTTCATGTTGACCCCAACACAGCAATGCAGTAGATGGAGCAGAGAGACTGATGCGCACAATTAATTTCCAACAGTGCCAGCAGTCCTTAAAGCTGGTGAGTTGGTGTCTCAAAGTCTGAAATTTTGCACTATGAGAGGTTATTTTTTGGCTTGATCCATGCTTTGTTTCTATTCTGTTGAATCCATTTGATTAGAGGATGATTTTTGCCCAGACTGATATACATTATTTCCAATGTGGAGGCAATCATAGTGGCAATATGGACTTGTTTTCTCACGCTTCTACTCAAATTATACTGTCATAGTGCACTTACATTCACAGAAGAGCATTTTCAGTACAATAACACTGACTACATAGGGAGAGTTAAAAGTATAACAGCTGCTCTATGTGTAGAACAAGCCTTGAAGATGCAAAATGTAAAAGGGAGCGCTGGAAACAGCAAGCCTCTTAAGAGAGCAGTTAAAACAGTGCTGTAGAAATATCAATTTGGCCCACTTATGCAAAAAAAAAAAAGTTATTTGGCTTTCATCAGACTACTGCAGTGAAATTAGTGTGTGCATCATGCATGTTGCCTAAATTATATCAATACCGCAATGCTTGTAGGAATCTATCTGCCTTCTGTTCTCCTAAAAATGGGAATACAGTTCACTCATCTATGCCAAAGGTATACATGTTGTGCCTATGTCCTAGTTGTTGCTAGCAAAAAAATAGACTGTTACTTTAATCAGGTAGTTGTTACCAGCACAACAACTGTCTGTGTTCCAAGCCTGAAAATTGTTCCAAATGCCTAAGTTATCCTATTTTGTTTTCTGAAAGGTACTGGTGATCTCCTGGTACTTTAATGAAGTATCAGGAAATGGGAGAAGTTAGAGAAATCATGGCTTGACTTACAGATAAATCAATGAAATTGCTCCACGTTTTTCCCAATTAATGTGAATTCAGAAGAAAAACTAAAATGCTGCACAAACTGCTACCAGGAACAGTTTAAAGATTCTGATTAATTGGTATCATCTAGACTCTGCCTGGGAGATGGTAATGTAAACTCCACAACAAATTTGTTTTCCCTTTAAGAATAATAGTTCCAAAACATATTCAAAGGACTCTGACAGCCGGGGTGATGAAGCCATTCCTCTATCCCCAAGGACTGGAGGAGAATTGGTGCCAGGCTCGCATGGACCAGGTAGCTGGTGCTGCTGGATAATGAAGAGAGGGCACAGAAAGGCACAAGCTCTGCAGATTCAGTTTCCTCCCATGGATTTTCCATGTCCCATAAAATTGGAAGACATCACGTACCAAAAATTTTTACAAGATGGCAAACTTGCTGAAGTGGGTTTGATGCTATAAATCAACAAGCTGCTCTTTGAGCTGTTCTGCTGCTTGACAAGCGATACAGGAACAGACGTGTGAACTTCCCAGCTCCTTTTTAATGGTGTGTTAACATCAAAGTCTAGCTTTACATATTTAAATTATTACAAATCAGTGGATATTTGTTTTGCACAGTCTGGCCCTGCTCGTTGCATTCACTGTCAATATTAAAATGGAAATGGTGTTAATCTGCAATAAAGAAAAAAATGGATCACAAATACTTGGCGTATTAGAGAATGCATTTTAACCAATAAAGAATTATCTTAGAATAAATAATGCCCCTCGGAAACATGAATTGCTCTCATTCACCTCACTGAGCAGTACACCTGTTCAGGGAGCAAAAAGGAGTCTGAAAAAATTTAAAAGTTTGTAAGATTAATCTGCATTACTTAAAACTGCATAATTCTCCTAAATTTCCTTTTTCACATTTTCATCATCACAGAATAGGGCCCACATTAAAAACCTGGCATAGAAAGCAAGCCCACCTGTAGGAGAAACCTATAGGTACCCCTGGGAATTTTCAGACAATCTTCACTGATCCCAGGTCTATATGCAATGTTTGTTTATTTACTCTTCAGATTAAATTATTCTCTTTATACCTGAGCTTGCAGTTAGGCAAGATAAGACAAAATAGTAGATAAGCCCTCTGATAAGCCACAAACGTTTTGGATGCTGTATAAAGAAGAATAAAAGATCCGTGTCAGAGCATCCAATTCTGAGGTCCTAATTCCAGATTAATGACTTAGCAAAGCTGTCTTATTAATTTCAGGCAAAGGCAGAGAGAGTAAAGAATAAGCAGGAACTTTAGGTTTTAGTTGTTCAACATTTAGATGCAGCACAGATACTGCTAACGTTAATCCATTGAGTTTCTTAGCCTAAAATACATTTTATGCTGGGACTGGAGTTGGAGGCCATGCACCTATGCTATAGTAAGATAAACCAACCATGATCAACTTTATTTGTGTGCCTGGAGGCAGAGTTTGTCAGAAACCCCCGCTATTTGCTATACTACTTCTCTAACAAGGCAATATTAGATCTGAAAACACAAGAAATTAGTGATAAGCGAGGACTGGGTACTATGGTCCTGTTTGGGCACCAGCAAAAGATCTCTTTGACTTTCATGGTGCAGAATTGGATCTGAAGCACATGCTGAGTTACACTTCTTACTGACTTAGCATTAAAAAGCCAAGAACATTTTCTTCTAGTCTACACTTGTTTCTCAGTTCCAGTTAGGCTAGCATGACTTTCTGTTTAAGCCTCTCAAGCTTTAACACAGCTCATATTGACACTAAGTTATAGAGAGAGCAGTTAAGTACCTCCTCATCTGGAAAGACGGCCATCTCCTATTGGGAGCATTGAGGGACACTGGTCACCAGTGATTTCTTCTTCTGGCACAGGTGCTTGCAAAGCACAGATCCACTCCCACTGCTCACCTCCACCAGGAATACAGTTTTAAGTTAGAGTTTTAAGTTAAGTTAGAATAAGGGAGATTGTGCCACACAGAGACTGCTCCCTGCCGTACACCAATACTTTGGGGTCTGCACTACCAGCTCATACAGGCTCCTGATGACTACAGACTACATCCATTTGGACGTGCTATAGTGGCAAATGCCTCCTCAAAGGATGCTGCCAAGACCTTGGCTCAAATGGGAAGGGTTATGGGGAAGCCGTCCTTCATACAGGGTACTTCATGTTGAATTTTGCTGTCTGGGTATTTGGGAAAGGGTTGGGTTGGTGTGATGGGAGATAAGAGTTGCTATGTAATGGTTTCTTGGCAGGATGGCCATAATACAATAATAGCAGTTTACTTGCCATGATAAGATCTTAACTGCTGATGTTGAATATTGAGACAACTACATTAGGAGATAAGCATTGTTAAATTTTAAATACATCAGTCTTTCAGGGTCCCATAAAAATACTGTTTGCAAGAACATAAAGCAAAAACTGGTGGCTATAACAATAATGGAGAATTAAGGGATTTTTCATGTATTTTAATGCACCAGAAAAAAATATTCAAAGTTCGTAACTAGTTGAAGGATTGCTTCAAATAGTGAAACCTGGCATGGGTGAAGTCATCATTTGTGTTCTACCCAAGCCATTTATCAGCATTGCAGTAAGGGACTGTGCACCATGTGCAAAGTTAAACCTGAACACAGCTTTTATTAGATCAAGGTCTCAGATGTTAAGATCTCAGATGGGCAAACAATGATTCAGTAAGTAGCCTAAAGCATAGAGTGGGCCTGAGAAGCAAAGCTAAAAGCCATGGCTAAGAGGCCATGTTTTAACTGCTAGCACAGCTTCCTTCTTTTAATGCACTGGAAGTGGGGATTAAAAAGAAATATATAAATGGGTTTGTCTGCATCACTTTTCATACCAGAAAGGAGAATACACTGACTTGAGAATACTGCTGTCCGTATGGGATTGAAGGTCTATTTCATTGTGCAACATTGTGTGTTATTCCCTTTTAATTTCCAAGCTGAGGAAATAAAGGAAAAATATTATTTGTGATTATGCTGCTATTATGGCAGAGAATTGAATTGCATTCAAATCAAGGCAAAGTTATGATTCCCTTAGAAATTGTAACTTGGTCCAAAACACTGAGCTCTTTTGGAGTGATTGCTGCTACGCACCTTTACAGAAAACATTAAACTGGCAGAAAGTTTGCATTATGGTTGATAAGGGAACTATTACATTGAATTTCACAACTTGTATGGATATGTGATTAATCACAAATGCATTTTTATTGTAATTTTTTATATATAGGTTATGATACAGAGCTGTACAGTAGGATTTGTCTGCCTTATCCTAGGCATCTCAGAGTTAGATGACCATGCTACAGATAGTCATCCATGGCTCCTTTAAAAGTCAGTGGAGAGAAATAAGGATCTCCAAAGGCTGATTTATCTTAAGATGAAGTGAACGACCTCCCAGAGGCTTGTGTTTTGCTGGGATAACTAGCACAGGCACAGGCACCTAAGTTCTGATGTCTAAACCACGTGAGGTGAAACCATCCTCAGGGGGCAATTCAATGGTCTTTAGGAAGGCAATCATTCGATCGTCATTTTGGGGAGCTTTCCCTCAATACGCATTTAAAAAGTTTTGCCTTTCTTCCTGCTTACTTTGTTAGTGTCTATTTGTCCATCCTCCTTCAGAACTGTCATTGTCCAACCTGGAGATATGTGGAAATGCTACCACTTCAGCAGTAATTACTCAAAAAAGGGTTTTCAGTTCATTGTCAAAACAAACTTGCTTGCTCCCTAGGCTGCTCAAAAGTTTCTCTCTTGGAGGAAGAAGAAAAATAGTTAGTAAAAAGGTGTTCCTTCCAACCTTCCAAAAAGGCAGGGCGGGTATTGCCAGCAGTCTTGTCTTAATCATCTCTGTAGCTTAGTGACAGAGAGAGGAATTGGGATAGCAATAGGAGGAATTAAAAGGCAGGTATCTGAGACTACACTTTGAAAAAATCTACAAGAAAGTCAAAATAGACACTCAGGGTGATTAAAAATTGAAAATCACTTAGGAGTTCAGTCTAGGTAATTTTAGTTTGATTTGAGGCCAAATCAGAATTAGTGTTTCCATTGAACTGTGTTAAAATATGACACATAGTTTGGGTTTTATTTATGTGTGTTTAAGAAGAATGAAAAAAAAATGGGCTTTCCATCATTTTGCACTAATGCCCAAACAATGGGAACTACTTTGGATCTAGAAATTCAGATTCAAAGTCCAACTCAAAAGTTGATACATCTCAGTGAGAGGCCGTGGTGGAGCTCATCTTTGGTTAAAAATGTCATGAAAACATTCTGGTCACTCTCAAACCAGTGAAGGGTAGTAACAAAAAGTAGCTCTGTGTTATTTTTTTCCACAAAATTCAATTATATTCCTTTTTTTTGAAGTCCAAAGACCTCTGTGAAATGGGGTGGTACTCAGTCTTCTCACCAGCTTCTTCCATTGCTGAACAAGAAGGGCAGGTGAGTGGAAAGCCAAGTTAGGTCCATGGGATGATGTGGGGAAGATTGAAAGTCTTGCCCAGTCTTCCCTGATTCTGTTTTGGTATAACAGTTCTCTGAAGGACTGCGCAGAAGATCTACTGGTGTCCCTCTTTCTCATGCAGGATGCCAAATGGATTGAGTAGGGTGCCCATCTCATTCCCTCCCCCATCACAAAAATAGTCCAAATTTGGACATCTGTGAGGAGGAGAGATGCAAGTCTGCATGTGGATGAACTTGACCTTTTTGTCGCAAAAAGTGTATACCCAGAATAATGTCTGTCACCAGTGGCCATGGGGAATGGAAGGGAATCTGACCTTAAGAAAAAAAAAAGAGATGGGCATTTCTTCCACAGTCTAAGCCTGTGAGAGTCCATGTTATTGTAGTTTTGCAAAACCAGCTGAGGATCACTAACAGCTTCCTTAAATTGCTGAGCTACAGCAGAGACAGGAGTCAGGCACATGACTATGTGAAGTGTGTGGTATTAATACCCACCCAGGTGATCAGGCTAAATATAGAGATAATGCAGCCTTTTCTGGGCGGGGGGTAAGAGATGAAAGTCTTACTGACAGCCATACTGCCGACAGCCAAGGGAAGAAAGGAAAGCTGCAACCTTTCTGCATTAGCTCCAACATCTGCAGCCTGCTGCTGGTGGGATGGTGTGCTCCAGGCTTCAAAAAATATGGAGGCATCTCCCCTAAGGTGAGTACTGCCCTGGGAGTCTGAAGAAACTATAAGCCAAAGTAAATATTAACCTACCTCCAAGCATTGCAGCAGTGTAATTTTTTACGATGTACTACGCCTGAGATGGTGCAAACATCTGTTACTGGGTTTGTTGTTTGTTTTGTGTCTGTGTCTGTGTGTGTATGTGCTCTTCAGAGAAGGGAGAGGGAAAGAACTGCCAGCCTCTGAAGTTCACCATGACTCAGAGATCCAGGTGCGACGCTAAAGAAAAGTTGGATTGAGCCAGATTGAAAGAAAACACTCTAAAGATACTTAAGCAAGCCTCTGTTAACGTTCAGAGGTGGAGCACTTCATTTGGAGTTTAAAAAAACTTGCTTTTCATCATCTGTCCAACAGTAAAGAGAGATTTCCCAACTTCGCACAGCTACAATAGAGAAATACAAAGCATTATTTCCTCCCTCAGTTGCTGTGGGGCTGTTCTCTCCCCCATGAGCTGCTGTTGGCAGTTCAAAGGTGTGGAGAAAACCCAAAACTACGGCTTGCACTATCTGTGACTTCTACTGTTGACCGAAAAGGGGAAGGCAGTTCTCAGTACCCAATGTCCATCCAGCAAAGCCTTTCAAAAATGAAAAAACATTGTACCATCAGCCTTGTTCAAAGCTTTTCTCACAGTCCCTGCACATCTCTGTAACTCCTTTCCCCAAATATGTTTGAGTCTGAAAAATCTGATTAAATCTGAAATTTAAAGACTGGCTGAAAACAGCGTGTCTGAAGGTATCTATCAGCGGCAGGCCTCGATGATAGCTCAGCTGTGGTGTTGTGTAGTCTGAATGGATGTTCCCCTGTCTTCAGCTGTCTATGCTGATCTACTCCACGGCAGGCTTTGAGGTGCCTAGATGAGCAGGACCAGATATTTTATTAGCTCATTTAATGTGATGAAGGTGGAGCAAAAAGGCTGACCTATTTGTACTCTTTAGCAGACGCCAACACTTGTGACTTTAGCTGCAGGTGGAGCAGTTAAGTGAACAAAAAAACAGAGTAACTAAGAGACTGAGCAGATCCCAGTTATCAAGAAGCAGAGGATGAGTGTTCTTCTGTTTTCTGTTTCAATGAGGACAAAATCAGGCTCCTAAATGTCCTAACGCAGATCCCAATATCTGGGGAACGAGACTACTCTACTCATCTCCGCAGCCACCTGTGCTCCTCTACTTCCTTTCAGAAAATAGCTACCTCCATTAATCTTATTCCATTTAACTAAATTGTTATCTAAGTGTTATCTATATTTTCTATACTGTGACCAGAAGGGAGGCAATGCCATACGTAAACTCATAATTACATATTTGTGTGTACAACTAAAGAAGTATTGGAGGAGGTTCACCCTTGCCCAACTCCATGGTGTTGGACAGGGAGAAATTTAGGCCAATAACTTGTGAGACTGCATGCGAAAATCCCCTTTCCTGCCGTGCACCAAAGGTTGTGTTTCTATGGTTCAAAATAAGATTAGGGCTTCTCTGAATGTGACTAACCATTTGCAAAATACAAGGACCTTGCTCTTTGCTTGGCATGGTGGGGACTGCGAGGTGAGGATCAGCTTTGGGGTCCCACCTGGGCTGCGTCCTGGGCTCGTTTGGGCACGGCATCAACTTCAGCCACTCAGTTTCTCAGTCTCCAGTGAAACAGCAATAAATACTTCTTAGTTCCTCACCCTAATGGTACAAAGTTTTATTTTGCTGAATTTGAGCAGCACTTTGAAGATACAAATCCCTAGTGTTACGATTTGTTTCAACATGTATGTCCTGCTAGTAAAGTGCCGCATAAAAGCCCAGCTCTCATCTCAGCCACAATGGTATTAAGAATAATGCAAATGATTCAGAAGTGTGAGTAGTTCAGAGCCCATAAAAGATAGCAGATGTAAGCAAAGCCCACAAAAAAAAGTCTGTGTACTACAAAGCTGTATTACAAAAGACTCATAACTATATATGCAGAATATTATTTATATTGTAGGAGAAGCGCTCAGTATCCTCTCCGGCAGAAAAATCATATGTAAATCAAAAAATCTTTTCCAAGATGTTCTATAAATACATAAACCTTGTGGGCTAGGAGATGGGTTGGAAACTGTTACCCAATCTGCCCTGGAGCAGGCAAGGAAAGTAGATCTGCTGCTGAAAGAGAAATAATTTCCCAAGATTTATAGACTGTAAATATTTTATTTATCCTCCAAAGAAGGAGTCCATACTCATAGCAAAGAATGTGTATGAAGTGTATGCAGGGTTGGGTCCTTTTTGGTTTCTGTGACTGTGAAAATAAATTAAAGCATCCCTGAAAGCCAAGAGAGTTCAGGTGTCTTTTGGTCCCATCCCATTCATTGCAGGGAGGTGTGGTGAGGTTTCTCAGGCACGTCTGTCATGGGAGCACTGCAATGTTCTCACACACCTGTGACTGCACAGAGAGCTTTTCAGACCTTAACTCTGAGCTGAGAAAATACAGATGAACCATGAATGCAGCACATTTCGATACCATTTTCAATTTACAAGCTAGTGTCCAGCATGAACTGCAAGCTCTTTCTGCTTTTAGCTTTCTTATATGTCTAATCTAGCTGAGATATAGCACATCATTTCCAAACACTCTGTATGCTCTAAGCAATGCGTAAGGGTAATGAACAGGGGTTTTTTGGTATGTGCATTCTCAAAGTCTCATTAGAGGTAGCACTAATATTTACTTGTTTGCATTTCAAACGAAAGGGAGTCTATTCAATAACACCAGCGATTTGGTCAATATTGGCACAGTCCAAGTGCCAAGTGGAGAGCTGGATGATGTTTTCATTAACCTCAGCACTCTATAACACTGCAGTTTTTCTCAGGAGACTGTGCTTTCTGACACTGTAGTGTAAACAGGGCTGCAGAAGAAGAGCAGTTAGTAGGGCTGTCCGCTAAAATCTTAGGCGGGTTCCTGAATGAGGGGCTAAAAGTGCCTCCAAGATTTACTCTTTGTCATCGATGCTTCTGTCCCAGAAACCAGCTTGCCTGTGCTTGGTCCATTAAGCATCATCTCTTCTTCCTTCTGCTCTCCCTGTTCAGGTTGAGTCCCCAAATCCTCAACTCCATGTGGGAGACCTCAGTTTTTGTCCCTTACCTGCTACACCAGCCCTGTCTGTGGAGCAGCTGATACTTGTTCATCAGCATCTGCTTGACATGACTATAACTTTCCATTCTTAAGATGTGATTAGATGGGAAGAGAAATGCAATACTTTTATTCGTTCATTGATATCCTTGTGAAATCACACTATGGATTATGTTGCTTACATACTTTTCTCTCGCAATCATCACAGTATTTTGCTGATAGAAGTGGATTTCTTCTTAAAACTGATCCGAGGAAGGGAAGTGTACTGATTCCCATGTTAGAGATGGAGAAGTTGAGGCAGGGAAGCAGGATGACTTGCTCAAGGAGCTGTGGAGGAAGAGTGGGAGGGCAAATCCCATCTGCCAAAGAAGGAATTAATCCAGACTACAGGAAGCATGGGAGATGACTCAGTTGCAGATGATAAAAGGTTGGAAGGCAAGTGAAAGCTGGCCTGAAATCTGGATGGATGCAAAAGAGAGAGAGAAGAGCTATATTTTCTGAAATTACTTCCAATAAAGTACCTGTACATAAGCACCAAAAGGAAAACCAGTACCTGGATTGGGCTAGGGTTTATCTATCAGAAAAGAAGGGGACTGAATTACAAGGTCATCTGTACTTGGCTTGAGTGCGCTGCTGGGCAGCATGCTTGGAGTAGAGCTGCCTGCTTACAGGCAGACTGAATTCAAGCCTCCGAGCAAAACATCCTCTCTTGGATCAATAGTTCTGTTCACAGCTGAGGTTGCGAGATGGGGTCACAAGAAGCCATTATTTTGCTACTGGAAATTCTCAGTTTCTAGCTAGTAACCATTGCTGGTTTCTGCCTGTTGTATGTCACTGTGCTTAAGCTTGTGTTACTTCACATATTTTAATATTTTTTTATCTTTAAAAGTGATGGCAAAATAGTCTTCTGGCATGCTCCTAAGAGTTTTTATCATTCAGTTTTTTTGCATAGTGATATGATGGCAGAGATTTAGGTGCTGAGCACTACAGAAGCAATTAGACTGTCCATATGAATTTAGTAAAGTTAATCTACACTGGGCCAAGTCCGTAATTCATCTAAGATAGTTTTTCATTTGTCAGGTAATTTCCAAGCAAATAATTCCTAAGAAGATGATTTCAACTCTTAACTCCAAACTTCGTATTCAACCACCAAAACACACTTCTACCTCTGCATCATCTGGTGATCCCACTCAGTTCTTTAGATAATATGCACGTTGGTGTCAGTAATGAAAAAACTATGTCTAAAACCAAGAATAAATCATGACTTAGTGAAAGGAAGAAAATTCGCTATCAGCAATGACTTAGCAACTGTTATCTCACTGGTATCAGGTTTTCATGATGGTCTTCACAAAAAAAATTGCACTGTATGAGTAAAACTCCAGGCTTGTACCTTCCAACATCAGAGGAAGTTACCTGTTTCTTCCTTATAGCTGCTGATGGAGTGAATACATCAGTGCAGAGAAGTACCCCAAAGTACAGTGACTCTACGGGAATGAGTAAAGCCCAGTGAAATGTGAGCCAGTATGTTTTCCCTGAGGACACTTCAGATAGCTCCTATTTCTATGTGGGCTACAGATTGCAAGCAGAGATAGCTTCACAGTAGCTTTTCTGAATCACAGAGGGCAAATGAGAAGGCAAGTTTAAATCATCAGGACAAGGGAACTCAGTCATCTGAGTTTGGAAAGCATCTATGGCTCATTTTCAGGTCAAGGTTTGCAAGGAAGGTTGTTTGACAGACTCAAAGAACTTCTTTGTCAACCTTGCAATAGATCTAAACTAGGTTATTTTTGCACCCTAAGGTGGCTGCATGTGTTTCTAGAGTTTGTATCTGTACACAGCTTGGTGCTGCAATGTGCTGCTGTTACTTTATCTTCAACTAAAAGTGAAAAGGAGGAACACTTGCCTCCCTTGTCTTCATGATGCTGTACCTCTTCTGGGCCCACCCGGACATTTCCCAAGTGCTCTCAGTTATTGTCCCCTGGGTGCCCTGGCATCTCTCATGATCACTGCCCAGAATGTGGATTGAAATGTGCTGTTTAAATAAATGCAGTATTTCTACTTGATGTGAAGCAACTGTCCTTCCTGGTATTCACAGCTTCCTAACAGGCATTTACTGATTTTATTAACAAAAATAACCCTCCCCTTTTGGTGTCAGTTTTAATTTACTTCAGCCCTGCCACAAAAATTCCTTTGGATGCCAGTGGGAGGTGAAAGAAACTTCTAGAAATAAAGACCCAATAAAATATAGGTAATATGTAGCTCTAAAGGATGTAATATTTTACAAGGCATCCTTCAAAGGAGTCCAGTATGTAGCAAACATGATGCCTTTGAAGCTGGCAAAGTGCCAAATCAGCTTCATCATTTAGATAACTGAACATCCCTCTTTGAAACCTGACAGCAGGAGAAATTGATGCAAAGATTTAAAAAAAAAGAATATTTGCAAAGGAAAGATGGACTGGCAGACATACGCATTTTGAAGAAAGAATCTCTTCATAGAATCATATATTGAATTAACTTTATTGCTTCAGTGCAAAACAAGTCTTGAATGATGTTATAAATGTCCCAGTGTATTTGCAATCCCTCACTAAACTACCTGTTGGGTTAATTGCAAGTCTGTCACCAAAATTAAATGTTTGATATAATTTAGTTCCTTCATTCCTTAGGGCCACAATGCCACTTTTATCCTGATGCATTGTTAGCAGCACCCTGACCTTGGTTTACAAGCAGTTAAAATAAAATTTTGACCTAAGCATGACAAAATCCTGTGCTTTCCGACTTCTAAGTGAGCTGTAATTCCCACCTCCTTGCAGTGACCTTCATGTCCAAGCTGAATGGCAAACTTAGGACAAGCACTGGGCAGGCAATGGACGTTCATTAGAGTGATGGTGCAGGCAGTAATCTTATTCCCTAATTTAAATGCCTGCATTAGAAATCTGGTTTGCCTTGGTTCTACTTACAGTCAGTGGAGCCTAATTCACATGTGGTTCAGTCCATCCAAGCTATACTCTATGGTGAAGACTATTTTTTTTAGCATCTCCTGAGGCACCAAAGCTGGATGCATGAAATCAGGCAGCGTGAATAACCTCCCTGAGGGAGATAGGCACCTTGCATCAAGAAAGCCTCTTGCGACAGGCTGGCAGTGCCCGTGCGGTACCACATGAGTGCGATGAGGTGGGTTCCAAATCTCCCTGTCAGCTATCCCCTTTTAATCCAATGCTGCAACAATTCCTTACTGGGAACAAGAGAAAGTAGGTGAGTGAAAATGCCCTTTTGCTGGTAATTTTACATTCTGAATCTCAGCTTGTGGATAGAATGATCATCTGGGGGTAGAAGAGAAAATGCAACGGGTGGTAGTTTGACCTTTTATTGAATGTAGTGGAAAGGCCATATGGGATGTGGTATTTTAGAAGAGCAAACCAACTCATTTGGCATCAAAGAAGATGGCACTGGAAGTGCCTCTGATGCACCTAGGATGCAGCTGTGGGTCAATTTAATGCACAAATGGGGAAGAAGGGGTTGCAGTCTGCTTTGGGGAGAGGCAGAAAATACACAACAGGGGCAGTCAGTGAGAGCCTTCATAGGTAGCCACAAACTCTAACTGTGGAGAGAGCAGTACCACGACTAAACATCCCACTGTTTCGTAGGTGATGACCCTGCTGTGATCTCTCCTTGTGTCTGGAGCAGGCAAGGCTGGCTGGCTGAGAAGTCAGCAATGGCAACTGCACCTCCTCTGAAATCCCAGATGTGATTTTTGCTCTCTGAGAGCAAAACCACACTGGAGTTAAGACCTCATAGGAAGTCAAGTGAAAATACACCCAGTCATCAACAAAAAAATCAGATCCGGGAAGGAAATGTGGTAAAGGTCAAAGCAGAAGAATGCTAGATAAATTCAACATACACATAGTCTAACTAGAAAGGTGTAAAGGAGTAAACTCCTTTGGAGCAAATGAGGGGAGATTTATAAATCTCTTGATAAACAGAAAAAAAATGGTGCATTGGGAAGAATATATTTGAAGCAGCTTTATGTTACTTAAGGCTGTGCCGGCTTAATCATATTCATTAACAATTCTTTGTAGCAGGCAAAGTCACATAGATAGAGAACCAGGGAAAAGACCAGATTTTATGCTCAGCCCTGAAAAAAAAAGCAAAGAATAATAAAAACAGTGTGGAAAGAGAAGGAATGATTTGCCGCTTTGGATATAAGCAGACCCTTGTACCAGGTACGCAGGCTCTTCATCTTTGGTCTGGTTTGTCTGTATTTCATTGTTTCATTTTCAAACTTCCTATCTGATAACATCTAAAGGAATATGTATTCTAGACAACTACCTCATTAGAGTACAGATTTGTTTCATAGAAAGCCGGATGTTTTTGATGACATGTAAGCATGCCATAACTAAAAAGCATTAAAATAGCTACAGCTTGCAGTGCGTGTTAAAACAGAGGGAGCCTACATGAGTACACTGTGCAAATAGCTGCATTTCTTTCCAGTGGGCTGGAAATTATTGCTTGGTTTTCTTTGTTAATGAAAAATGTGCTATGTTAAAGATATGATTTTGCATCTTACACAATTTTATTTTCCCCATGGAAAAACTGGAGAATAAACTCTTCCATTTTCAGTAACATTTTCAGACATTTTTTGAAACCTGAATCCACATTGCCCTCCCTCCGTACCACTTTGGAAAGTGGCCATTGGGGTTTGGGGTGGGGAAGGGATTGCTCAAAGCTCTTCCACAATATCATGAGTAATTTTAAAAATGCCTTTTAAAAATCTCATAGAAGTAATAGGTATTTCTGATTTAACTTCGAATTTGAAATAACTGTTCATTTACAAAGTTCCAAGTGCCTCCCACTGCAGAAATGTGGGAGCAGCAGCTCTTTAACATCATGGAGCACCATTTCAGAAGTGTTTAATTTTGTTAAAGGAGGAATCTTTCAAATTATAGCTGCCAAAGACAGTAATTTTCTGATTTATACTGTATAGATAGATATGTATCACTCAAGTATGAGAACAGGGACCAGCTGAAGTGTCCCCTGTGTAAGGCAAAGGTACAACTAGCTTGCATTATTTTCTGTTCTCTAAGGGTATTGAAGAAGACAATATTGTGGCAAAGAGCAGCTCGTTGAACGTATGTAACAATCAGGAGCTTGCCAAAAGCCTCTTGGAGACATGTTTAGTATTGCTAATTCTTGTGATCACATCAAATTATTCATCTTTTATCAATTCAGATGGCTCTCCTTCTGGGGACAGCCCATCTCTCAGCTGACATTTGATGTGTACTGTGTTAGCACTGCCGCATCTCCAAGAATGAAGGAAGGGTACAGTAGATGAGATGAAGCATCAGAAAGATGTTGCTGCAGTGCCACTTGTCAGCAGCAAGGGCCAGTCTGATGACCGCAATTGAAAAAAAATCAGACTTGGGAGAGAACGAGAGCTGCAAGCCGAGAGGATCAGTCTGAGTCGTAGCTCCCTTTCATTCTGCAGTACAGTGCTGGCATGTTGCACCAGCAAGACTCAAGTCCCTTTAAAAAAGAGGAGATCTGCATCTCCAGATTAAAGATACATAGATGGTGAAATATGCTGCAACGTGAGGAGTGTGGTCTGTCATTCCTAGCTAGCAGGGGCATTAACTGAACTTATTTCTTCCTCCCTTTCATAGGAGATCAGCAAAAGGGAAACAGCAGCCATTTGCTGGGGCCAAGGGGAGGATGCATCCCCAGGAGGGCAGTGCTTTTTAGGGTGTGGTGTAGGGCTGGCATAGGATTCTGCTGGGAATGTTTACATCCCTTGCATCAATTTACCTTACTTTCTTGCTATAGACATTGACCCTTGAAAAGACAACCCTGCTGATTGCAACTGTTCTGGCTGCAGTCATTTAACTCTTTCGTACTGAAGCTGAAGAAGCTGTCTGGAAGTCTTCTGTAACTGCATATTTTTCTGTAATTTATTCTTTAAATATACTGGACTTCCATACAATGACAGTAGGCTTTTGAGCAAGGCCATCAAGAAATTAAAATGAGACATAGCCTTGGCAGCTTCTAGGACACAAATGGGATATATAGACAATTGAGGAGATTAGAGAGAAATGTAATTTTGTTTGCAGTGGAAAAATGCTAAGGAGGAAGCAGAAATTTTGAGGGCTGAGCAAACCATGCCATAAATTAGTGTAGCTTCTACATCCAGCTAGGGCTGAATTTTTTTTCCTTTTGTCGTACATGTCTTAGATAAAAATTCCAGCTCTATAGAAGAAAAGAGTTTTCTACTATGAGGGTAGAGAAATACTGGCATAGGTTGTCCGGAGAGGTTGTAAAACCTACATCTTTGGAGATATCCAAAACTTGACTGGACATGGTCCCAAGCAACCTGGTGTAACTGGACCTGCCTTGATGAGGAGGTTAGAGCAGAGGACCTCCAGAGATCCTTTCCAACCTACATGACTCTATGCCAACAGTAATGTGGTCTTTTTCATTTGCACATCAAATATGAGTAGAGGTGGATCTGTACCATATTTAGTGATATTACCTGTTAATTTAACACTTTAAAAGGTCTCAGCAACATCCCTTTCCATGTTATCTTTAATACTCTCTTAAAATAAGAGAAAATACTGCTATTCTGGTTCAGTACCAGCTAGGTGAGTAGATACATAGACAGGTACATGCCATAGTTGGAAGCCTTGATCAGGGCAGTTGCATGTACAACCACAGCCTGAGGAGCAGTAACTAGAGCGGTAACAGCGACTCTGATTCCAGCTCCCAGTTAATTTGAAACACAGACCCGCCAGGAGACGACATTAATTTGTTTAGGAAGATGTCATTAAATCACATATAGCAAACATGTGGATGTGCTGTGTCAGAGGGGCCCTGTAGGGCATCATGGATGACATACCTACAGCATGTGGATGGCTTCACACTGAAGGAGGGGAAGGGGATGAGCATTTAACCCTGCTCAGCATTGCCTGCTCAGCATTGCCATGCAGAACAGGATGTGAAGGGTATGTTCCTCACTCAAAACAATGTGAAGCCTTTTTTTTTTTTTTTATCCAGTCAAAATATAATTATAGAGATTGGAATTTGGCTGCAAAAGCTGCACTAGCCTGTCTACAAAGGCAGTGAGCCAAGTTATTGAACCTTGGTCCTTGGAAGTATCTTTGGGTTTTTACACCATGAGGTTCTGAGGTTGTCCAGTCTCTTTTTGAAGGATGCCTTTATGATTAAGCTGAAAAGTTACATTACTTTTTTAAAACTTAATCTACTTATGCTTACATGCCTGTTAAGCCTAAAGTCAAACTGCTTCTATGGGAGTGACAGCTCATATGCGAGTGAAGGGCCAAATGAAAATTATGTAGAGATCTCATTTGACAAGGCCACTTCAGACAAAAGAAATGCTAAACAAATAGCCTTACACAATGGGAAATGGTGAACTTCTGCTGAACCTTGCGATGGCTGGGTGCCAAAGGAAATTTTGAAGCTACCCGCATGTTCTCTTTTAGAAATCTCTCTAGTTTTAATGTCCAGCAATTGTATACCATTTTAAATGGAAAATGAAGAGTGTTTAATTATCTTTCCAGGGTATGACAGCTGATAGAAATTAAAATGTCTGCCCAGAACTCCTGTGCTTCACAGAGTGAAAATCGTGCATACTGGAAATTAGTCAGATGATATAAGCTGTAAATGATAAATAGGTGAGACTAGATGATTTTGCAACATAATGATAGTATCAAAGAAAATGAAAACATTCAGGTGTATCACCCTAGATGAGTGTTGCTTTTGGACTGCAATCTGCTGCCACAAGCAGTAAAAGCAGTCATGGTCTAGGTAGCTTTTCAGAATTGTCTACTTGGCTAGGCAATGCAAAGCAAGGGCTGTGGGTAGAAACTATGTCTTTTCTTAGAGTAGATGGAATTAGAAGAAGCTTTCCAGCTTTCAGGACCACAAGTCCTTCACATTTTAAAACAAAACTGCAATTTCTCTCCCTAATATAAACCAAATCCTGAGCAGGAATAGGAACTCTGCCTGTCACAAAAAGGGTCTAACATCCAACCTTGTCATTACCTTCTGATATTCCTTTTTTTTTTTTTTTTTGGTCATTACAGAAAAGCTGCAGTCTAATATTTTAAATATTCTGATCATTGCTAGCTGCAGTAACTGCAAAGAACAAATTACTAAAGCGATCGATCTCATAAAGTAAAATTAACTATTTGAAATGGAAAGCTGCCACCACAATCTGATGGCACCAATTAAAGTTGCAGAAAATGCAGCTCACTGAGGCAAAAGAAAGACAGAGCCTGGGCCAAGTTGTTTGAAGGTGTGTGCTGGTCTTTATCCTTTTAACTCAAGATGGGTTTGAGCTTTAAATCTGAGATTCAAAGGCAAGTGTCCTGAGAGTCTGGAAGGTGCCTAGGTGCAGGTTTGCATCCCACCCCAGCCCCCAGTTTTAGTAAGAACATTTCATTCTCCTGGTAGAATAAGGAGGGATACCTCAAAAGGCTCAGAGCTTTGAGTCAAAGATGCTTCTAGACATAGCTGGCTGGAGAAGTAAACAGATTTGCTGGAATTACAATCTGTTTCTCCCCATCCCTCCTCTGTGATGCCTACAAAATGCTGGGCCATAACTAGAACTCAAGAGCCCTCAAACCATGGCTTAGTGCTCTAGTGAAGACAGATTAACTCTACCTGCATGCTTCCCAGTCCTCCCAGGCTTTTAGATGATCAGGCCTACAGAGTGAGTTTTCTGGTTGAGATCCTGAGGAGCTGCCACAAACCCAGCTACAGGGGAAAATTTCCCTGGTGAACATGCTGGGTTTGACCTGTTCTGCTCAGAGAAATGTTTCTGTTCTCCTCATCTGGCACAAGTTCCTTAAGTGAAGAAGGGTGGCTGATGACTTTGTTGCACCAGTGGCTTTAGGGGATGCCATTACATATGGGACAGGGCTTGCTAGTCAGGGCACGCAAGTGCCAGTGCAGATCCTTCTACATGAAATGCCTTTGAAATCCCCAGGGGATGCAATGGAAATCTAATAGAAATACCAATTATATGAAATCAGCCTGACCAGTAGTTTGTCTTCTGAGGAGATGCTGGTTAAAATTTCATTGTCAAATAGCAAGAGGAGCAGGATGGGTCAGTCCTTCTCATTAAATCCTCATCCACGGGCATGATTTGAGCCCAAAGAGTTGTAAAAATAAATCACAAAGCAGCTCAGCCTTTCATATGGGCCAGACAGCAGCAAGTGGTGGGTATACCACTTCAGATATACCTGAATCTACAGACTCATTGCAAGATAATTGCCCACCTCCCATACTTCAGCTGACACCAGCTGCACACTTTCCAGTGTGATGACATTCTCAGGGCTATTTTCAGGAACAAATTATAAACATTTCTAGCTACAGGCTAAATACAACTTGGTTTGCCAAGTGCAGTCTCTTCCCTTGGTTTGCCAAGTGCAGCTGAATGTGAGATGTATTTATGCTGAAGCAGGAAGACCCATGAACAATTCACCCAGCTTCCTGTCCCTTTTCTCTGTAAAAACACTAATCCATGGCACAGAAATTACTGCAGGAGCTAAGATAAACACTACTTTTCTGTGTGAGAGCCTGTTACTTAGGTGCTGTCCTACTGTGATTAATGAGCATGGGCTCTTCGACTCCCTGGCCTCTCTGCCATTTAAGGTGCTAAGCATGCTCAGCTAAAAGTAAAAAGCTTTGAGGCTGTTTTCTAGCTGCTAGCTTTAAATTTAGTCAAATTAACATACTGCCTCCCAGGCACCCTCTCTGTTACAACGATTGTGTCTGCCACATCAATTCTACCTGCTCCAGCCCATTAGCTTCAGCACTATTGAGAAGGTTCAGGGTAGGAGAAAATCCAGCCTGAGGTCTACCGGCTGCCAACTGTTGCTGCTGAGTGTGCGGGGACGAGAGGGGAAAGCTGTGAAAGTCTCTGTTCTCATGTCTGCAGGCAGAAAACCACTGTAAATGCACATGGATCACACCTGCTGAACAATAAGGTGGCCTTCAGCAGTGAAACCACACTGGGAGCCAGGGCCAGGATGTGGCCTTTCCCCACACTGTGGTCATGGCAAAGTCATAAATGGACCACGTCATTACTGAGCCCAACACACTGGGACCATCAGTTGCAACTGAGGTTGTGGCAGGGGCATGGGGAGAACAGTACTGGCTCTAAAGTTTTGGTAAAGTCATATTTGCTGTCACTGTCCAAAGATTTTCACCCCACCTCTGAATGAGCAAGTAAGCAACATCCGCTATGCAGAAGTATTTGTAACAAAGCTGAGTCCTAACACATCCCTACTGAGAAAAAAAAAAAATGCTTCTTGAAGTATAGACTATACTAGGAGGTTTTTTTGCTTTGGAATATGTTGGATAGGGGGAAAAAATGTGTTACCATGCCTGAAATGGTTTTCTACCTGGATTTCTGCAGCTGTTTTTTTTTATGGCTTTGTACAGTATGGTTTCGGGTGTCAGTGTGAGAACTAGAGCAGTGTGGGGAACCAGTTTGGCTCTCAGTGCCAGTAGGCTTATTTGGCTTCAGGATGATCCAACACTCTGTGCGAGGTGGGCAAGAAATCTCTGAGCATATTATTTTTCTTCTGTTTAATAATCAGAGAGACCAAAATTATATCAGAATCACTTAAAACACAGACTTAAACCAGCCAATTTTCTAATTCTCTCCCAGCAAGGGAGTAAAAACAAAAACAAAAAAAGCTTAAAATTAAAAAAAAAGGACTATTATGAATTCCTACCAAAAAAATTTAAAAAAATCCATGAAACCTGTTTCATGAGGCCTGGTTTCCTGCAGGCTGTCTTACATTACTATACCTCTTGCACTGCCATAACCCATAGTCCAGCAAACCTCTTACGATACATAATCACTGGGCCTTCAGAGCCTAAGCTCTCTGCAAAGAGCTTCAGCTCTCCTTTCCTCACCTCCTGGACCTTTTCTTTCACTGGTTCCTCTCTCATGTCATCTGTGGACACCACAGCAACAGTATCTCTCTTCTTTTCCTTTAGTGTCACCCAGCCAGAAGACAGCACAAGCTGTTCCCTGGAGCTTCGTTCCTGTGGATTAGTTGGTGAGTACATCCATAGCCAGCAGCATCTGCTGAAGGTAATATCTAGGAGGCAAGTTGTCCCTGCCTTTCCCTCTGTGGCAGCATCAATAACATCACTTTTCTCTGCGTGCTTTTCTATTTTTATGAAATTTAGAGGACTTCAACTTTTTTAAGATCTTTCCTGCAGCTTGCTAGCTAGCTTGGGTTAAAGCTGATCACAGTCTGATGGTAACAGCCTCATTTCCACAGGAAACCCGGTAAAAGACTTCTCCTCACCTGCACTTGGAAGCTGCCAGTTTGACAAGCCGCCAGACCCTGCCTGACAAAAGCAGACCTTTCCACGCTTCCTCCTACAATTACTTTCCCATGGAGCCTAAAGGTGAACTGCCAGCTGTTGATCTCACTGCAAACAAGGTATTGGCAGCGGTGGCAGTAGATCTCCATGGGGATGAAGTGTCTGGGAATGACATACGCTGGCAGCTCGTTACATCAGTCTGGTACTAACTGGTCCCTAAATGAAGAGGAGTCACCAAAAGTGAGCCACAGGCCATTTGACTTATTTTCATTAGTAGCTCCGAAAAAGTCACCCACGTAAAATTTAGGCAAAGCATGGCATATCGCAACTTTATTTCAGCTTCAGCTCCCTTGCAAGTTCCTCCAGCTTTTGAACAGAACCCTTGCTTTAATCTTTAGAGGAGCATTTAATGCCAAGTCAACACAATAGCCTACTTCTTCCTTGTTATTTGGTGACTGATCTCGTTTCTCTGTTTTCGGCACAGGACTGAAAGGCTGATGGGAGATGGAGCTATTCATTCTTGCATGTGCTGGTGAGTGGCATGGCTCCCGTCTGCTGCCTTGTGCTGCTCCAGCCTTAGTCTTCACCACCCCTGCCAAGCTAGGGACTGGCACTGTGACCATCCTGTAGACAGGGAACTAAAGCCCCTAAAGTTAAAGCCACAGCTTTTTGGGGGTTTTAGTATCCATCTGCCTAGCTCTGGCTCTCTGGAGAGACCCCACACTCCTTGCAGCCACAGCAGCAGAGCTCTCAGTGACTCGAGTTGCAGCTATGAATGATGAGCATTTCTGTAAATCAGACAAACAGGATCTGAATCCAGTCAGCAGAAACTGGGGAACCATTAGCCAGCAGCTGTCTCTGAGAAACGTGTTGTATAAAACCCAAGTAACAGTGGCAGTGATGGTGGCCGTGGACTTTCCATTGCCTGGCCCATAAGGTCACCCCTTGTCTTCCTGGGGGCTCTGTGTCACTCCGCAGCAAGGGGGGAAGGGTCCCACAGGACAGAGTTTCCATCCTCATGATGACGTTTTTACCCCCAGGCTGACACAGAGCCCATCCATCCCATGCACCGCACAAAATGATGCATGTGGGGGAAAAGCCATTCATTTTTAAACGACGTAATGTCCATAATTGAGCTGACAGCCTGGCTCCACAAAGTGTTAGCCTGGCACCACTTTGGGACAAGGAACTGTGGCACAGAGGAAGTCCTTGACTAGCTGGTGATAGCAGGATTACCCACTTTTGCAGCTGAAGCCAGTGCCATGTCAAACCATACATTAACCACACATTCCTGAGGTCTGGCTGCTCAGGGGAAAAATGTGTGTGAGCCAGTGGTCAACAGCCAAGAGAACTGTTTGGAAGTTGGTTATGAAACTTCAGTGCTGGCGCTTCTGAAGTGCTTGAATTTGTAAATCTAACAGCACCAGTTTAACACCGATGTTTGTAAGTGTTCAGGCTTTTTAAAGGGAAGCTGAGCTCCCCACCATACCTTGAAATCCCACCCTGTGCTCATCAGAACCTACCTGGACCATCAACAAGGCTGAAATCCTTCCATGTGCTGCTCAGACCTCATGCGCTTGTGGAATAGCTGATCATGGTGGGTGTCTCTTGGAGGAGATGAATGAGACACTTCAATGCTGGTCCTCACAGCTGCTTGCTGGCAGCAAAGTGATGAGGAGATGTGGTGAGAGGAACATGCTCATGGAGGCATGGACACAGCACAGGAACCCACAGGAGAAATGGGAGGTCTGCGTGAATTGTAGGGCTACAAGCTCATTGGCATGATGGGGGCATGGTGGGATAGCTCACTCAACTGGAGGGTGTTAGGAAAGACAGCTCAGGAGGGGGAGTTGCTCTGTGGGAAATGGTGGAAGGAATGGGTGGAGATATGCCCACGGATGGGTTATGAACCAGCTGAGAGCTTGTGGGTCAGGGTCACTGAACAGACCAGCATGGGTAATTTTGTCATGGGTATCAAAGGATTGTGGTCAGTGGCACAAATTCCACCTGGAGGCCAGTCACTGGTGGTGTACCCCAGGAGTCAATACTGGAGCCAAACCTGTTTAACACCTTCCTTAATGACCTGAATGATGGGGCAGAGGGCACCCTCAGCAAGTTAGCAGATGACACAAAGCTGATGACACAAAGCTGACCAGATGGGAGTGCGGCCATCCAGCAGGACCTCAACAGGCTGGAGAAATCAGCCAGCAGGAACCTCATGAAGTTCAGCAAGGAGAAACAACCTCAGGCACCAGTATGTGCTGGGGGCTAACCGTCTGGAAAGCAGCTTGGCAGAAATCCTTCTGTGGCTTCCACATCCTGGCTGGGATATCCTCGTTGTGCCCTGAGAAGCGGAGCAAATGGGCAACCTGCCTGCCCTGCGCCCCCGCCAGTAAGCACCGTGGCAAGTCTAGCTGCGTGGATATGTACAGGTAACCGTGTAGATAGCTTAAATGTTACAACAATCATTTCAAGAGCTTGGCATTAATTTGTTGCGCTGTGGAAGGGACTCAGTCTTTGGGAACTAAAGGCATGACTTCTGTTCAAGGGGTGCAAACGGAAACTAAAAGGAGTCTGTGCATGATCCAATTCACAGCCTTGCGCTCTTACCTTGTACCTCCAAGTCGTTTGCCTATTTTAATCCATCAAGAGGTGGGATCGGGGCTGGTCATTGTTTATTTCCATGATGCCTGTCTCCAGCAGTGAAGTCACAACGTTTTTTAACATTAGAAACAGAATAAGTTAATAACTGTGCTCAGAACCCCAGGGAGATCTATTTCTCAATGTCTACAGAAGTCTGCAAAATGAAGAGGTTTCAACATTTTTGCACTCATAGCTGGGACAGTGCATGAGAGCACGATGGAAATGGCTGGAGAACCTGACTATTGTCAGACCCCAGTACAAAATGTGACTGAAGATCTTTCAGTACATCCCAGTATGCTCTGGCAGCTCTGTTTGCGGGAAACTTCTTTGTCAGAAGAGGTGCTCAAGGAGCAGCATGGAGCAGAAGAGGGTCCCACTATTGATTTGAATCTGCCCGAATGCACAGATTTCTATAATTGTTCTTGTTAACCAAAACCTCACTCAGTAGGACAGATTTTTAACTGCAGCATTTGATTTATTAAAGCTATGCATCATGTTAACCAACAGGATTTATTCCTAGCATGATGAAGGATGCACATGCAGAGCTGACTTCTACCTTTCTCCTTTATGACATGGAAGTGCCTAACCAACATGGAAGACAGAAATCTCATTTTTATCCGAGAGGCTGGTGGTGCTGGAACCTGTCTGCAGCAGTAATTGTCAGAGGCTTTTGCCTTAATTATTTAGAGCTGTCAACTAGAAGCCAGTCTAGGGTGAGATGAGACCACAGCATTCATTCGGTTTAGTTTAGACCGAGGCCAAATTAGTGGCAAATTAATTTCACTGTCCATACACAAACACAGCTCCTCTGGTATGTTGAGACTTTCAACTTTATCATCTGCTGATACCGTCTTACAAAAAAAAAAAGAAAAACAACTCGACAATTTATTTGCCCCAAAGGTCTCATCATACCATCATACAGATATTACTAGTTGCTGAAGTCTGCGTGCACAAAAATGCTTCGCAATTCACATCCTATTCTTTCCTGCTTCATTAGTTTTTGAGTCTGTTCAGGGAGGACAAATTACATGGTCAAAAATTACACTTGGTGGGTTTCATGGCTTACCCAGAAAAGTCTGTGCTCAAAACATGGCATTTAGTCCATGCGGCTGTCCTGGTAAGCAATAATCATAAAAAAGCTCTGGAGGAAGCAGCTGGCTTGATTTTTATCTTGGTTTTCTAAATTATGTGTCTAAGTCATGTTTCTAAGTTTACCCTCCTTAGAGAAAGGCAGAAGTTTAACTGGCTTTTCCCTCTCTAGCTGCTTTGGCCACAAAAGTTTCCACTGGTGGAACAAATTCCTTCCAAATGCCAGTGAGCAGCCTCAAACTCAACAGCCTTGCCTGCAGCCCCATGGGAGAACCTCTGCCCACAGCAGGACCTTCGGCTGCTGCCTTTTAGCCCGGTGGTGGGGGAAAGAGTATTTATTTCCCCCATTCCTCTGGGAGCTTCAGAGCCATCACTGCTGTTTACAGGCTGATGAAGCTCAGCACAATGCGGGTATGTAGTTTTGGGGTTTTTCCACTTGCTCTGGGTGCCTGAGGCACTGTAGTTATGTTGTACATCTGCCCAACACAGCAAGATTTTCTTCACGAGAAAAAAAAAAAAAAGGGAAAAAAAGAAGCATCCTCAAGTTTCGTACTCCTTGGGACAGATCTGAGTTGCACGACTGTAACTTTACCAATTAAAATTGTGCCATGGGAGTTAGTCTGGAGATGATCAAAGAATATAATTGATGTTTCTTGTTTGTTAGATAATGCGATCCCTTTTGCTGGATGAAAACTGGAAACAAAGCCCAGCTATTCCTAGGGATGATGGCCAGTGGTTGGGCTGCAAGAGGTGTTGGTCAGCAGAGGCGCTTGCTGGACTTAGCTGGAGGAGAAGGTGGACTAAGATCCTTAGACTTCTCAGCTTCCCCTTGCAGTGATGCTGCTGAGCTCAGCCAGGTGAGAAGACCTGACTGCTGGCTTACCGCAGGGTTTTCCAGGCTGCTCAAGCACAGATGCAGGCAGGAGCAGGATGCCTATGGGCTCCTGCAGGCAGGAGGACAGACTAACCAGGGATGCTTCTGAAAACCCCACCGTGCGGCTTGCCAGCAAGGGGTGCGAGGCTTGTGTCCAGGGTCCCTGCTGCTCCCTGGGTCCTCTCAAGGATGAGATTGTCAAAGTCACTGCTTTCCATTTTTGCTTTTGCTTGCATTTTTAACCAGTGTCAAAGACCCCTCAGACCATGTCTCAATACTGTATTTTTCCCTTGACTGTTTTCCCAGTGACTCTCAGGATCTGCCGCTTTGGGTTTGCAACTGAGGTCATGTTCTGTCAAGGTTTACAGCTGGAGAAGGATTATAACACTAGAACCAGGTTTACCAAATGTCCTGGTTTCAGCTGAGATGGAGTTAATTTTCTTTCTAGTAGCTGGTGTAGTGTTATATCTTGGATTTAGGATGAAAATAATGTTGGTAACAGACTGATGTTTTCAGTTGTTGCTAAGTAGTGTTTAGACTAAGTCAAGGATTTTTCAGCTTCTCACGCCCAGCCAGCAAGAAAGCTGGAGGGGCACAAGAAGTTGGGAGGGGACACAGCCAGGGCAGCTGACCCAAACTGGCCAAAGGGGTATTCCATACCATGGGACGTTATACCCAGTATATAAACTGGAGGGAGTTGGCTGGGGGGGATAGTCTGCTGCTCAGGAACTGACTGGGCATAGGTCAGCAAGTGGTGAGCAATTGCATTGTGCATCACTTGTTTTGTTTATTCAAATACTATTATTATTATTATTGTCATATTATTGTTGTTGCTTTATTATTTGTTTGTTTGTTTGTTTTCTTCCTTTCTGTCCTATTAAACTGTCTTTATCTCAACCCACAATTTTTACTTTTTTTCCCAATTCTCTCCCCCATCCCACTGGGTGCGGGGGACGTGAGCAAGCGGCTGCATGGTGCTTAGTTGCTGGCTGGGGTTAAACCACGACACCAAAACAGGAGCTACTTTCTAATAATTTCATTGTCAGTTGCTCTAGCATTCAGGACTATAGCAGTCCTGCCTACAAAGAGAGGTCAAAACAGACCCCACCGCAGGTAAAGGGCTGAAGTGATGGCTTGACCCTTTACCGGCAGCAGCTTCTTGAATCAGTGAAATATCTGGATGTATCACAAGTGCCATTTTCTAGGAGAGCCTCTGAGTCACTCCCAGATCTCACATCTCCCCTCCCCAGGGCTTCTGGAAACAAATGGCAAGTATTTTTCTCCTGATGTTTTTAGCATTCACATGCCAGGAACTGACAGGAAAGACTGAGCATGCTATTTTTAATTATTTTTTTTTTTACATCTCATGGAGACTTTGTCTACAGCCGGCCGATGACTCAGGACATGAAAGGAATATAATTTTCCAGCCCACTGGACGCAGCGTATCGGAGCCCAGGGCGGTGCCAGCATGTTGATGGTGATGACTTGAGCTGCGAGGAGCCTCAGACGTGGCCAGACTCCCACTGCCCTGCCAACGCCACTTGTCATCTTGACCTTATGTTCCAGTTGGAGGGCAAAAGGGCCTATTTTTTCCTTTCTGTTAATTTTAAAGAGATAAATATAGTCAGTGAAGTGACCTCCTACTCCTGTGGAAATCTTTAAGTTTAAAGCTGAACATGTGAAATTTAGCAGTAGCTCTTTTTTATTTATAGGCTGCGCATTGTTTTGCTTAGCATGAGGTTACGTTGTGTGCCTTCAAACGCAGTTAATTAACACAAGGTCAGCTAGCTTTGCAAAACAGCGACATGAGTCTTCATTTTGCTAAAAAACTATTTCCTAAGAAAAAAATGTTACCAGCAGCAAATAAAGAGTGTCCAATGTTGAAACATGATTGAATATAGTCTTGAATAACGTTTCCCAAATACATATTTTTCTTTGAACAGACATCTAGGTAATTCTGGCCCTGCTGAACTCACTGGGGCTTGGGTCTAGATTCTACCCTGACTCTGATATAACTCCCAGGCCTGCACTTTCATCACCCAGAACATGAGCTGCAGGCAATAACAAGAGATGGTCATCTATAAGGAAGAAATTGTTTCCCATAACAGTAGCTCTGAGGACCCAAACAAGCAGCACTGTCAAAAAATAGGCTGTGATATAAAATTGGCTTGAAATTGAGACCCTTCCTAAAACTGTCCAAAGCTTTTTTTTTCTCCATGGTGACTGCAGGACTAATAGGACATGTGTTCATTGCTCTGCAGGATGTGACAGAAACCCTGAGGTAACTCAGTGGCTCTGAAGCTGCTTGCTGGTTCTCCCATGCTCAGCTTTCACCCTCTCTGATTTCTGCCTTCTGCCACACACAGAAGAATGAAAATAAAAAATCATTGGGACGTTACTTTATGAAAATATAATGAGAATTATACTATAAACTAGACTGCTGTTTAGGAAAGACTTTGCTTAAGGGTCAGGGAAAAGAGCACGGTTATGGTACCTCCTTGGATAGACAAGTTTTTTCACCAACCTTGGCAAAAAACACTGTGAAAGCATGTCCACGTGCTACAAAAAGGTGTTGGCAACTCCTTTTAAGAAAGTTACAACAATATTTTTAGATTAAATGACCGGATCACAGAACAGTTGAGGTTGGAGATCTTTCCATGTGGCTCTGAAGGTGTTTAATCCAACTCCTGCTCAAAGCAGGACCAGCTGCATTATGTCCAGATAGCACTTGAATTTCTCCAGGGATGGAAACTCCACACACAATGTCTCCTGACACCCTGTTGCCTTGTTCGTCCACCTTCACAGCTAACAAGTTTTTCTTATGTTTACGTGGAATTTCATATATTTCAGTTTGTGCCTGTTGCCTCTTGTTCTGGCACCACTGAGAAGAGACTGGCTCCATCTTTACCCCTTTCCGTGTACTTTTAGGATGGATAGAGATGGGTGAAGTATCCTCACTGAAGATAAACCTGAAGGTTGGACCTGAGGAGGATTTCCGTGGAGAACCAAAGTTTAGTTTGCTAAAATGGGAATGTAACTGTCCTTCAGTTGCACTGAAGCACACAGCTTTTGCTTTTGTTAAACAATTGCCACTAGTTCATGTAAGTGAAAGGCAGCTTTGCTACCAAAGGGCTGCTTGCTGCTCTTCTGGGTCACTCCTGCAAAACACACGGGAAGCTCGTTAGGCTGCATCTCGGAGCTGCTGACGCTGGAGAGCACAGTGATATCCTGAAGCTTTAGATCTCATCTGTGACTCCACAAGAGCCCTGCTCATCACCTTTGATGTCAGAAGGAAGCACAAAAACCTGTTTGCCAGATCATCTGAAATAATAGTGCCAGTGAGCTGAAATCTGCTCCTGTTTCCCCTGGAAAAAGCAAGAGCAGCTTTACCTGAGTTTGGATTTACCCAAAGCTGCTGCAGGTGGAGGCAATCCTGGGCTGCGGCTGGAGACAGCAGGTCCCTGGCCCCCCTCCAAGGGCTTGTGCCTCCTCTTTCCCTCTTCAGCCAGAGGAAGGTGATCCGGGGGAGCGAGGAGCTGTCAGCACCCCACGGAGCTGTCAGCACAGCCTCTGCATGCCTCAGGGAGCCACAGAGATGTGCCAGGAGAGACAGCAGAAACCAGAGCTGTGCAGGGACTCCTGCCAGAGATTGGATGAAAGCAATAGGGGCTGCTGGCTCTTTTCAGGCTGAGCCCACAAAGGGGCTGCACAGCTTAGTAAATGCCTGCAGAGACAACACTGAGCATGGGCAACAACGTGGGAGGGGAACGAGAGTCTTTTTGAGGGTACCAGATAGCAGACTGATGCTAGGCTGCAAATACCTGGCCATGCAAAGCTCGAAGAAAATGCCTGCTTGCCTACAGTGTCCTGCTGAGGCGTGGCTATGCAGGATGAAGGGATGTTCCTGGTGAAGGAGGATGGACCAGCTGGGTGCTGCTTACTTTGCTTTGGTGCTTTCACACAGGGCACCTGGGTGAGAAACTTGAAAGGGACCCAGGGAGCTCAGTTTGTATGAAATTTGCATTGATCCCTGTGTTCAGGGTAGCAGTCCTATTTATTCTGGACTTCATTTCTCTGGGAAGAAAAGCATTTGGTTCTGAGATAGCTTTGAGTAGCACTTTATCTCCTGGGTGATTGTTTTTAATTTGACATGGGAGGCAGTTCTGTACTCATAAGTGACATGCCTTGTTATACACATAAATTGAAGATCTATGTTATGAAAAATGTTCCCTCAGCTACGATACAAAAAGAGCATGGTACTCAATTCCTGCTTGACCACGAGCAGAAACGCTCATTTGAGTCATCACATCAAGCTTTGAGCAAAGACTGGAGGGTTTGGTTCCCAAACTGAAGCACTAAGACCCTATCTTCCAGCTGGGTGTAACGAGGTACACCTTCCCAGAGCTGATTAACAGTCTTGTGTCTTGCAGATCCAGCTTCTTAGTAGGCTTATCTTTGAAACAGGCTCCACAATGAACCTTCGTTACTAAACAGCCAAAGAAAACATGAACAGATGGACGCTTGCAGTGAAACTGGGTGTAAGACAGTCAATATGACACAGCCTTTCCAGAAAGGCTCTTTGGTAAGAAGTTAAAAGCCATAATCTCCTTGGAGGTCATTCTCCCTGTGAAATTAAGGACTGAGCCAAGTGGTTGCAGACTGAAATCCTCTCTGTAGGTAAAATTGCTCTGCTTACCCTGATGGAGTAGGCCCTAGATGGACACCAGCTAAAACACAGCTCAAGATCAGGTACTTGGTTTCAAGTGCCCAGCTTTGAATTCTGTTTCTGTGGGATCAATGTGTGCCGTAAGTAGAAGCAAACTGGTTACAAAGCCTGGGGATTAAGTGGAGTCAGATCATCACTTTGATTTCCATGAGGGGAAAGATTTTGGGGCTGCACTCAGTTTTACATAGTTTTTGAACCTTCATGAAAAAAAAAATTCCAAGCGTGGAGTTGGGCTTCTTCAGCTTTTTCATTTGAGTCAAATTCCAGGTCAATCATACTCTTGAAAAGTCTTTTCCCCCAATCGACATTAAAGGCTGAGTGTATAAATAATTTCTAAAAATACTTGGTATTTTCAAATAAATTAATTGTTTAACTTTTGCATTAACAGTCAAAAGCCATTGAGCAGCATTATTGTCTGGTGCCACCAGCCACTCCCTGCAATTTGAATCTGTTGACTCTAGATGGATACCACAGGTCCTTTTAAAATACACAGCATGCTATGATATCCTAAAAGTTCAGATAGGTTTGAAATTGCTGTTCTTGTCCTCTGGAGACAGAAACTAAGCACAAAATGTACCAGCCTGGGATGTACCAAAGTAGATCTGTGTAAGAAAAATATGTTACTTGCTTCTATGACAACATTGAAGACATATAAGAGATAAGACACTATGCATCCCACACATTAAAGAGATGAAACTGTCTGCTATCCTGAAGTGACCACAAAGCTTTCTCATCAGCTCCAGTACTTAAAGGCTTAATGTTCCTTATATGCATGTTTGCATGACTAAGATGTCTTGGTGCAGAGCACCATTGAGTTTGCCATAACTTCTGCTGCAGACTGACGTCTCCCACCACCACCCTCAACAAGGAGTCTGGAGTTCACTGCAGCTGTGGTGCCTCTGATCTAAATTTTAAGAGCCTTCAAGCATGGGGAGGCTGGGAGGAATGATCAGATGGCTGAGGAAAGCTGTTGGCAGCCCTGTCTTCTGCTGTCCTAGTTACATGGGGAATAAGACAACGTCCCACTCTGCAAACAAGAACATTATCCATCAATGGCCTGGTGCTCCAAAGTTTAAATATTATCTCTGCCAAAGGTGGTCCTAAAAGCAAGGTCCAGCTGCTTGACTTCCCCACCTGGAATACCAGGTCAGGAGTTATGGGTTGTTTTTCTTTTTCCTCATCAGGGTATTTTGAAGATAAACTGGCTTGCTTGAACCCTGCTTGTGTACTGTAAAAACAGCACAAAGGTGAGAAGAAAATGAGATAGGACTTCTGTGCCCATGGAAAGCTTTGATTTGAGTCTGGCTTTGTGCAAATACTGTCTGCAATTTTTCTGACCTCAACAAGTGATCCCAGTGTCAGGTCAGAGAAGAAAGAGATGTCTTTTGCCTTAACAGCATGGACCCTGGGACCCTCAGATCTACCAGCCAGCTTGGGGTTTCCTGCCGTGAGGGCCTCATAGAAGACACAGCTAGCTGAAATGGCAGGAGATGAGGCTCCCCTGGTGTGAGCCAGTTGCTGAGGGTACCCACACTGACCACCTGTACCCAAGCAAGGGGACAGGGCAGGGTGACACAGCAACAGATTCCCAGCAACCCCATGATCATGCAAAGCAGCAGGTCCAGGCTGAGGTCAATGCAGGAAGGACAGGCAGCAGGGACCAGGCATAACCCATGGCATAGCTCCACCATGGCCTGGGGGCTCCTGGGCAGACAGTTGCATGGCCCAGGTAAGAGTGGTCAAGGCCCATTTAATATCCTCAGTCCCACCTGCGGAGGAGTGGTGGTGTGACTCAAAGTGTGACTGGACTCCCAGCCTACACACCCACATACAGAAAGTGTCAGTAGGAATTAAAGATGGAGTCCCACAAGTAAGAAACACAGCACTTTCCTGACTGTGACCTGTCTCGTCAGCTCAAAGGACTAAAAGCTGTCTGCTGCCCTGAAGGTGACTGCAGGCGAGTGGTTTGGTTGGGCCAACCTCATTATCCTCTGCTGCAGCCTTCCAGGAGCTCTTGAGATGGGGAGGTTTGAAGGTAATATGCTTAATCAGTCTTATGCTTAGTGAGTGTAGCGAAGTGGAGGGTTAGTTTGCTGTCGCTGTGTATCTTCTCCTTGGTTCTCTTCTTCTAACTCCGCTTGAGCCAGCAGGAGCAGTGGGAGAAGCTTCCTTGTTAATGGCAGCTCATAATTGTGAGCTTGGCATCTGGTGGATCAGAGAAGATGAAATCATTTGTGTTCCTGTCTGCACAAGGCTAGAAGCAATGCAAAGGAGGCAGCTTTAATTAAAACCAGCCACCATAGATCATAAAGCAGCCTTATCAACTTGCAGGCACAGCACACCATGCTCTGGAGAGCACCGGGCTGTAGGAAATGGAGATGGCCCACAGCGTGAATTGTAATAACAAAGCATAGGCAAGGAGCAGAGGTATCTACTACAAAGTAAACCTATCGACCCTGCTTCTTGCTTTCTCTCCTGAAAAAGAAACCCCTAAACCCAACCTACTCCATGATGTGGATGTCAGCACCGTGCGGCATGGATGAGTCTGTGCTTCTGGGACAACGCTGTGAGACTTGTCTGTTTGTCCTTTGATCATCATGTGTGGTTAAGGCTTTGGGTATCAGAAGTCCTGGAGCCTCAGCCACTCCCAACCCAGTGGGTACGTAGGTCTGAAACTCCTCTAGACTCCTGTTGCTTAAGTACTGAATGAGCTTGGGTATTTGAAGCAGTGCAGCAGCGTTACATATAAAAATACTATGCTATGATTGTGCTGAAAAATAGTATCCAATAGTGTAAGCCAATATATATAAATCATTCTTTCAAAAAGTGAAGTAACAAATTAAAGCAAAGCTTTTGGCTTTCTATGTGCTTCAGGCTAAGCCAGGCTGAAGGTCTATATTCTGTTCCTGACCATGGATTTGCATTGCTGGGACCTGACCTGACACTCAGTGGAGCTCAAACTGGGAATATGCCTTTGCTTTTCATTAGAGATTTGAATTTGCTGAAAACAGCTAGATGTATTATTCATGAGTATCTCCTGTAGAAGGCACAGACCAGCTTTTCCTGGACTGCATTCAATGAAACAGACTTCCATGTAGTACAGCTATGGGGTTGAAAGGCTTGTGTGAAACTTCTGTTAGCTATGCGCAAAGAAACTCATGAAAGTCCCAATCCACAAGAGACTACAAATTACTAAGTTCGTCAGCTCTGAGAATTTGAAAATCATGAGTCAGGCCTCAGTCATAACTTTTTTTTTTTTAAATACAAAGAAACCTCAGGGTCTTTGTTTGCTTACTGGCTTGTGAACATTGAGTTCTTGTTCTCAAACACTCAGACCTCCATAGTTCAGGAAATAAATCTATTTCTAAATGAAAAGCCAGATTCTCTTGCAATAGCAGCCCTAGAGAAGCTGATCTTTAACTGCAAGTTTCATGACTTTTGAGGGGCGAACTGAATGCTCCTACAGTCTAGTGCTACCACCTAACGTGGACCTTCTCCATATGGACTTGTGTGTAGTACAGGTTATCACCACTGATGTTAGGAACTGGTAGCTGGTTTTAAAAACCTCGCAAACTGAGCCTTCCAAACCAAGTAAAGCATGTCTGAGGGAAGAGCTGCATGAACGTCTCCAAACAATGGCTGTAAAAAAGGATGTTTCTTGCCTCCTGCTTGTTCAGGAGGAGCCAGACCTGGCGCAGTCTATACCAGCAGCTGGGGCAGAGCAGCTGGCAAAGCATAGAGGTGCCCTCTGCTCTTGCCTTGGGATGACACAAAGCAGTTATTTTAATCCTAGGTCTGAACTGCTGCCAAGTTTTATTTAAAAATATATATAAAGGAAGGCAAGCATGCAAGTCATGGGAAACTTCCGGGTACATTTTAGCCATGTGAATAATTGCTGCATGTGTTTCCATTTACCCTTCACTCCTCCAGTCCCCAAACCTGATACTTTGGACTGATCTCTTCACTCTGCCAGAAGCATAATGGTAAGTACATCGACCTCAAGTGCCCAGGGATTGTGTTTTGCTGGGGTGCTGAGGTGTCGGATCAGCTGTAGCAGGGAAAAGCCAGCACAGAGAGAGGATGCAAAACTTCAAATATACTGAAGTTTCTTAACAGAAACCAACAGCTACCTGGCTTGCTTCCTTCCCTTCACCCTGAAAGGCAACATAAGCAAAAGAATTTTTTCAAAATTCATCTGTTTCTGAGAAATCCTGCCCTTAAATGTCCTTAATTGTGGAAAAATTTGGGTTGCAAAGCGCCTTCTGGAGAAGGTACGTTGCACTTGTCTAGACCTAATGTTGGATCAAGTTCATCAGCTGCCACAGTTGCATTTAACCACCTAACACTTCACCTGTTTCAAAGTGAATCTCACTTGCTAATAAGCATTTTCTTTCAAAGCTGATCTCTTGAAACCAGGCCCCATTTGTGAGGAAATGGTGCATCTCCAAACCAATGTGACCTGTGCTTCCTCCTGTGCTCACCTGGGTTTGGAGGTCAGTGTCTGAGTCTCAAGTTTCACTGAAAATATTCAGCACAGCTTTGCTGACAACCTTTTCACCTTAACAGTTAATCTCTCCTGCTGGCAACCATTACTGTTTATCCATGCAAATTGAACGTCCCTTCCTGGAGCGTGTCCCTGCTAGGAGAACCTGGTGGGATGGGAACAGCTGACTCTGAAAAACTGAACTGGAGCGAAATCTCTACACCAAAAGCTCGTTGGGCTAAACCACCCAGAGCAAGCAGTCATGTTGTCAAAGACCAGGAGGTGCATTTACCTGCTCCCAGAAGGAAAGCCCCCCAACATTCAGCTTTAGTGTTCTTCAGTGCTGAAATAGCTTTAGGAAGAGGATCAGGGTGTGATGAGGATCAGGGGTGCCACCTCTTTCAGAGCTTGCCTGGGTGTTGCAACTCGGGGCTTGTAAAAACTCACTGTGGCGGCAGGTTGCCTGCTCGCAAACATTCATGCAGCTTTTGGGAAGGATTAAGTAAAGGTGATGTGTGACAACAGCAGCATCGCTTGGCTGTGGGGTTGTGAGCACCTGGGCCAAGAGGAGCAGAATTAGTGCCTGCGGGAAGCTTTCATCTGGAAAACCAAGCACTGACTCAGGCAGCCGTAATGACTTTGTGCACTGACCTCCCATTGTTGCTGACTGTAGGCATTCAGTGTGGCTGGAGACGCTCCCTCAAATGGGAGATGTTCCCATCCTCCTCAGGGTGAGCATGAGGGGAGATGGAGAAAAGACATGTAGAGGAGGAAAATGAAGTGATGCTCTGTTAGCCTGTCTATCCTGGGATAGAGTTAATTGTCTTCTTAGTAGCTGGTCCAGTGCTATGTTCTTGAGTTAGGTATGAGAAGAATGTTGGTAACAGACTGATGTTTTCAGTTGTTGCTAAGTAGTGTTTAGACTAAGTCAAGGATTTTTCAGCTTGTCATGCCCAGCCAGCAAGAAAGCTGGAGGGGCACAAGAAGCTGGGAGGGAACACAGCCAGGGCAGCTGACCCAAACTGGCCGAGGAGGTATTCCATACCATGGGACATCACATTCAGGAAATAACTGGGTGGCGTGGGTGTGGGGATCGCCACTCGGGGACTAACTGGGTGTCGATTGGCGGGTGGTGAGCAATTGCACTGTGCATCACTTGTACATTCCAGTCCTTTTATTATTAATATTGTCTTTTTATTACTGTTATCATTATCATTATTCATTTCTTCTGTTCTATTAAATTGTTCTTTTCTCAACCCATGAGTTTTACTTTTGGGTTTTTTTCCTGATTCCCTCCCCCATCCCCTGGGGTTGGAGGGAAGTGAGCGAGCGGCTGCATGGTGCTTAGTTGCTGGCTGGGGTTAAACCACGACACTGTCCTAAAGTGCTAAAATTTTAAAATAAAACTGTATGAGCTTCTTGAGGACTTGGGAGATTTAGGTAGGGCACATCTAGGCACATCACTGGGATGAAAGCTCTCCCAGCTATGATATGGTGCAGTGGAGGTTGGACTGTTGGATATCTGAGCTTTTGAGCTGCTGCCATCTGACAGTGGGCTGAGTCATTGACTGTTGAATCTTAAAAGTGCTCTGCTTTTCCTTCATTGCCTCTGTTCAAGTGCCTGGCTGCTTCACAGGCATCTTCAGGTACTGTCGTTCAAAGCAAGCAGGGATGTTTATACTGCTTGGGTTCTCGCCAGAGTGTAGTTACAGTTGATTTCCAATTCAAAGGTAGAGCCTGGGGTTTGTTTTCTGAGTTTTGGAGAGGTTTTGGGGTTTTTTTGTTTGTTTGTTTTTCCTCAGCAAAGGAGCCAAACTTCTAATTTCTTTAAGAAAACAAATTCTTCAAGAAGATTATAATCATTAAGATGGTCTCAGAGGCACTGAGGTTCCTTCCTCACTTTTAATGGCTCATCTGGCCAATGTTTGACTTGTGGTGCTTGAGACTCTCTGGTCAAGCATCAACAGGAGTTGCTTTTATGCAACGTATCATAAAGAATAGTTTTGATACTACTCAAGAGGTGGGTGGGTTTTTTCTTCTCATCTCTTGTATAACACCAAATGTTCTGGGGGCATCTAAAATGGCATGGATTTGTGTATGCAATCTTAGAACATGATCACTTTGAGCTTGTTTGGGGAGAAAGAAAATATGTCTGTTAGTTACCTCTTAGGGTGATGAACACTGAAGTTTCTGTCCCATGGGGTTAGGGTTAGGGTAACTGTCCCATGATTTCACCTCTGGAAAGAAGGTGAAGAACTGGCAGGGAGAATCCGACAGAGGTGTAACCAGCTGCAATGGCACTGGAGGAGCTGGAGAGTGGGATGGTGTAAGGGCCAGTGTTCATAAAAATGTTTTCCAGTACTTTTTTACCCAATATAGACAACTGTTACATGCTTTGGCACTGAAATCATCCATACTTGAGGTTAGGGGTACAATTACACATATATACAAAACGGCTGTGTGCAGATAAGTCTTAAGAAACCCCACAGTAAGGGACATGAGGTTAACAGCAAATTGGAATCCAAAATGGAGTTGCAGTCATCACTTCTACTTCTCTAAATGAAAAATTTTGATTCCTCAGTGGGAAGGTAGTCCTTTTCCATAGATGAGTATGTGTGAGAAAGAAACAAAATCATGTGTTCTCCTGCAACATTACCTTGCTGACATTAAGAAAACAAAAATTACATTTTTACCATGTGCTCAAGTTTTTATTTCAAAGACCACCCCACTTCCAGTGCTGAAAGACCCTAACTTCTACCTTAAAATAATAATCATAATTTGTGACAGCCCTGTTCACTTGAGCAATGTAGCAAAACAACTCCTATCTCATCCCAGCTGGTGAGAAAAATGGCTGGTAGTCTTACCCAACACAAAGCACAATCCCAGTAAAGCTCTAAAGCTCCTAACACTCAAGTTGCAAGGCAGATGGTAGCGGGCCTACACTAAGTGGAAATTGGAGTTAGAGGAGGGTCTGTTGGAGGGAGATTGGAAATCTGTTGGGGTCATGGTCCATTCCTCCCTCCATCGGCTTGGGATTTGGAGACAAGGGAGTCTGGTGCTACTTCCCTCTGTGGAGTCACAGTTCATTACTCAGTTTCTGATGGTCAACAAGTGATACTGCTTTTATTCAGGCTTTTTAAATGGCTATGTATCTCTAGATTTGGTGTGCAGTGTTCTGTGTACATATATTTTTATTTTCTCTTCGCAACCTCTTTGTGGCTTTGACATTTGAAGGACTGTAAAATGAATCTATGTTTGTAAGAGTGCTGAGCCAATGTGGAGACACCTCAGTTTTGTTACTTTTTTTTTTTTAGGGATGTTCAGCAAGAAGCTTACTTTCTTTTGACCTTCCTTTCTTCCCTGGCTTAAACACATGGTGAACTTAAAATATGCTGTAAGACACTTAATAGTTCTGTAAATTGTGAATGAAAAATGGGAATTGCTTAGTGATAATAGATTATTAGCATAGTGGGAATGTCTCGTGGAAACTTAATGCAGGATATCAAACATACATAATATTTAAAATGTACATAAAATTGTTTTTTTATTCTTGCAGAAATCTTAAATGGCTCCTAAGATTAATAAATGCTGGCTGGCTGCCTATGAGGGGCCACGGAGACTTGCTTGGAATTTCTTTAAATTTCCTTGGAGATTGTGTGACGTTCATGAGGCATGAAGTCCTGAATCAAATATTTCTAGTGATAAACAACACATTTGTCTCGATGCATTTGTGATTTGTAACTGATGCAACCATGTTATTCTTCTGCTAAGATAAATCTAGAGTAGGGCAAAGCAATGATATCATACTCTGATTAAGGACCTGGATAACAGGCTGAGAAGGACAGAGGACAGCCTGTTCTGCTAAGCAGGACAGGACTTGCTGCGCCCCTGCTCTTGGACAGTGCTTGCATAGCCTGGTGACGCAGATTATAAATGTCCGCAACAGGTCTGCCTAGGCTGCTGGGTTTACTAGTTGTAAACAAGTCTCCAAATTCATGTGATGCAAGCTTGGATATCAGTTAAGCACTTCTTTCAGATTGGGAAATATAATGTGTCCTGTTAACTATGGTGGCTCACCTCTGCTTGCAGGAAGACACTGAGCTGTCCTGGGAACAAGGACGGCCAGTCCTGATGTGGCCTGTCTGAAGCTAGCTTTTAAGAAAAAATAGCAAGGGCTTTCAGATCCAGTTGGAAAAATAGTTGTTTCCCGTATTTGCTCTGAGCAGAGCTAGGAGGATGCCATCAGATGCTGAGTATTCATTATTGGAGCTTTGCTTTTGAGCGTGGAAGTTAGAGATGCCTGAGAACAATCTCAGATTTATTTCTACCTGCTGGGCCCAAATTATTTCAGAAAGAGCTCAGACCCGTGTCTGTGTAATGGAATGCTGTGCTGCCCTCATTTGGTGTGAAAATTATGCTGGATGTCCCAGCCGCACAGCCCGGGCAACAGTGCCATCCTGGAGGGACTGCAAAACACAAGCCACCTCAGCCTCCAAAATTCAGGCTGAAGAGATGGTTGCAAGTACTAAAGATGCCAATTAGGCTTCCAGATAAATTGTCTCATGTGTCTCAGCACCACTAATTACTAATACATGGAAAGCTGTATGGGTGTCAATATTGACTTCAAATGTGGCAGATGTTTTATTCCTGGTGGACTTGTTTCCCCTGTAGACACTTGGTGTAAGGACTCTTGCTTGTTCAAAGGCTCCCAGTGAGTTTTCTAATGTCAATATTGATGATTAGGGGCATAGAAGGTGTATTTGATGTATACATGAAGAGGTGCTGTAATTGTGATATCCTCTGAAGGGTCAAACAATTATTTCCTACCTGTGGTCAAGCAAAACATTAGAGCAACACAATACCGAAATCTTAATATGACCCCAGTGCTTAATTACATTTTCTTCAAATGGACACTAAATCACGAAGACATCTACCTTTTCATGGACCAGAAGTCATAACTATTCCATTATTTTATTCTAACTTATCTATACATGCCTTGTGGTCTGTTACTTTGTGTGCAAAAATGGTCGCATCTGGTGCAAAATTCTCACTTGTAAGCAAATAAATGAAAGAACCATTAACAGCACACCATCCTATGGGTATTTAGTTAAAGAACATTTGCAATATTCAACTAAAAAAAGCAAATGGGTTGGAAAATCCTCTGAAAACTGGATGACTTTATCTTTACTGGCATCAGTTGGCTCTTGAGTTAATAAATCAAACCCTTGCCAGCTAAAGTATTTCATCAGGAGTGTCAGTAGCTAAGATTTGAGGTTGTTCTTTGTCAGAGGCTTGATGTACGTGCATGGTGAGAATGAATGGATGACTTTGGACTTGTTAGGCATCAGAAGTCCCCTCTGGAGAGCCAGATCCATTTGTTTTCCCAATCTCAGCCTCATTTCTGTACTTGGTTATGTGACTTCCCCTTGAGAACATTTCCTCTGAATATTGTTCATCAATATTTCCAAGAAACCAACAAACTATTGTTTGCCTTCTGTCTTTTTTTTATTATTATTATTTATTTTTTCTGGATAGTTTTTCAGCAGGGAACATCACAGATGTTGCTCTTTTCAGCAGGTTGGGAGGGAGGGAATTATTCTTTCTGGGTATGGGCAGTTTGTTTGGATGGCTGTTGACTTTGTTGTTGTCTTTCCCCTCCATTTTTGGCAGTCTTGGGAAGTGGGTGGTTCCCTGTTTTGTTTTTTTTGACCATTTGTGAATTACTTATACAGGCAGGCTTTTCTGGGGGTGAGGTTTTCTTTGGGTTTTGGTGTTTGTAAGGGTTTTTATATCTTGAGGCATTTTTTTTATTATTTTTTTCCAGCTTTTGTTATTCTGAAGTTCAACTTGCTCTTGGTAGCTTCCAAGTGGCTTCTGTGGCTGGTAGCTTCTGTAGCTGTTTCTTGACAGTCTGATTTACAACCTAAAAGTGCTTTGCCCTTTAGTACCAGGCTGCCCACTGCTGAGGGAGAATGGGATTCAGACTTGCTTTGCTCCGTGAGAAAATCATGGAGCAAGTCCACATCTGGGCAGTAGAAGAAGGTGGTGGTGACTGGTAATAGCCAGCATGCACTTGCAAAAGGTTAATTATGCATCACCAACCTGAGTGCCTTCTGAAAAGAGAAGGCTGAATCTGTGGGTGAGGGAAAGCAATGGATGTCACTTACCTTGACTTTAGCCAGGCTTTCAATGCAGTGTCCCCCAGCTTTCTTGTATCCAAGCTGGGATGTCATAGTCTGGATGGGTGGGAAAACTGGCCGAATCACTGGGTCAGAGCGTAGTGGCAAGTGGTTTGTACTGCACTTGAAGGCTGGTTACAAGTGGGGTTATTCAGGAATCCCTCGTGGGACCTGTCCTGCTCCTGCTTTGGGAAGGAGGTTGACTAGAGACCTCCCAAGGTCCCTTTTGTCCTGAATCATTGTGTTATTTAAACAAGCTGGTGTAAACTAGGTATCAATGTCAAAAGCACACAGTGCAGACTGCCTAATAAAATTAGTTTTGTGGAGAGGTCTAGTTGGTTTTGAGCTGAAGGGATGGAGATAGACTTTGATTCTGTAACCAGTTCTGTTGTTGCAAGGAGGATTGCAATGATGGAAAATTCACTGATGGACCATTTGTGTACTAGCATCCTCATTCATTCCTGAAATAAATTTAGTGCATACAAACTACATGCACACTTCACAGCACTTTTTTACTAAGCTGTAAGAGCAGAGTTTTGCAGCCATATCTAGAGCTTGAGTAGGAGCAATAACGCTCTCAACAGATAACCCCTTAGTCACAGTTAAAAACAGAGAAGCTTCTGCTTTGGTATGCACAGGAGAGATGAAGGGAAAGCAGCCTTCAGCTGGTTTCTAAGTGCTCATGGGCTATTGAGAAAAGCTTGGGGAGAGTTTGGATCAGCTCTGAAGCAGAGTTGCTGCTTTGAAGCAAATAGTTTGGAAGGGATGAGTATTGACCCTGCAGCCAGGTCATCTGAGACTTACATTATCACTACTCCTTGATTTTTAGGCTCTACGTAAATTTTTTGCATAGCTCCATGATACCCAAATAGTGCCTCTGAGGGTTTATTTCCTGAAATGCTGATCCTATAAGGCATTAAAAAAAAAACCCCAAAACAAACCAAGAAAAAGCAAACATATTTCTGCATTTGCTCTACAGCTCTACAGGTACCTGGTGGTCACACTGGATATCTTGTCCACCTGCTGTAGCCAATTCCCAAAAAAGGCCACTCCCAGACAGTGTTTTATCCCTAAAACATCCCTTCAGATAGGTTTCTTCCTTTTTCTCCCCCTGCTCTCCCGAGTGTAATGGGGGTCTCCAGTGTAATAAGCCAACTTAAAAAGACTGAACAAAGTTTACAACTGGCTGAAAAAATGGTTTACACTTGAGTTTTCTGGAATTTTAGTTGAACAAAATTTAAATTTGGAAGCTAAAGTATTAGGGCGGGGGTTTTTCCTCATTCCTTTTCATAACTCCCTCATTCACTAAGGATTCTGAGACAGAGGGTGCTTCTTCCTGCCTTGCTTTCTTCCCCTTCTTCTTCCCAAATCCACCCTGAAGATTTGGAAGGTGAAGATATGGACTAAAAGAGTACAGCTCCTGCAAGTCTGAAAGAAGCAGGACCACCTCTGTCGCTGCACCTTCATCCTTGAACTTCCAAGTACAGGAAAACTGGTCCTAGCCTTCTCAATGAAAACCCTGACCTGGAAGTACCAGGCTTACTTAAACCTGAGCTGCTCTGAAGCTGGTTTATCAACTCTGTCAAAAGCCACAATTCCCCATTGAACTATCCTGCTAGGTAGAGCCAGTTTTGAGTTTCCCAACAGCTCCATAAATTTAGACTCCTAAAGTCAATACTACAGCCAGTCACAGGCTCTAACAGGCACCCTCTGGGCAATAAAGGATATTTTTTCTGCAGCAGTGATGCCTTATTAATAAAAACATTTTTATTCATGTTTATCAGTCATAAAATGGATAAACATGACATGGTGGGGTCTACTGAGCTTCAGTATATCAAGGTTTCAGTCTATCAGTGCTTCGCTTTTGATTCCTTACAGATTTCAACTCACTTAGACTTGCCTTAGGTGGGCTATCTTCTGATTGCTTAATTTAAGACATCTGAAGGCTGACGTGGAGGTGTCTGACGCCCCCATTTGAGTTCTCTATGCTGGCAGCAGGGAGAATTTAAACCTTAACATCTGCCTCGGTTCTTCATCTGAATGAAGCCTTCCTCACTCCCAGCCCTTGGGGAGATGGTGAAGCTTTACTTAACTGCAGTTGACTGAAACCTGCCAATGAAAGATACTGAGTGAAAGAAAGTGCTTGTGCTCAGGGTTTGTTTTTTTCACTATTGAAATAGCTTTTTTGGTTATAAATGGTAAAAAAGAAAGAATACTGTTTCATTCATATCCTTCTGGACCGACTGCCAAAGCAAACTGAGTCTCCTCCCATCACAAGCAGCAGTTCTTACTGAACAGAAGATTAATTACATTTTCATTTGATAGCATTTGTATCTGCACCTGCGATATCATATGGTAGGGAGGGATTTCTAACCTAACGCTCTCTTAATGGACTTTCATGAAAGCCAAAGACAAGGTCGGATTCAGCGTTGTCTTAAACAAGGAAAGGTGGTCTGTGTCTCCATGGATCAGAAGGGGACATCTGCTTCAAGTAATACCAAGGGATGAACCTACGTGTCCTCACTCCAGGAGAACTGACCTTGTAGCATGAAGGATTGCAAAGAGGAACTCACTTCTGCTGCTGCATGGTGCAAGGAAGGACCGAGGTAGCAAACCCTTCTTCCCAGGGTGGCTTTGCCTGCCCCTGGCTGGCTGTGGTAGACCTGGAAGCTCAGGGATTTTGTTAATTGAAGAAGCTGCTCAGTAGCACCATGGGACTAAAACTCACCTAAATTTAAAATTTAGCACTAGCAAGAATCCCTTTGTTTCTAAAGAGGGCAGGGAGAACCTTGTTGGTGATGTTGGAGAGCAGAGGAGGCAGCACTGTTACATTAAAGCTGTTTTTTTCTTGCATTATATGTATGTTGAAGGTTTTACATTAAACTCAGTGTATTGTAACACTTTGCAGATACATGTTCTTGTATATAACTTTAATAAATCCAAATATGACACCAGCACGACTTGGAAGAGTCCCCAGAACTTGGACCAAAGCAGAATTTGAAAACAAATTTATTAAGGATTGAAAAGAAGAGACTATGGGCTTGTGTGGGTCAGGACCTTGAGCCCTGTTCCTGCCTTGCAAGCTGGGCTCCTTCTCTTATCCAGAGTGAGATCTCACAGCTGGGAAGAGATGCTGACTTTTCATTTCTCTGGTATTTATCAAGTCCTTTTCTTGCTGCCCTAAAATAAGTTTTAGAAAAGTAAAAATGAACAGCCAGTTACTTCAACACCTTCATGAAAAGATGTAGAAATATTATAAGCTGATTTCACTCTTGTCTCTTTAAAGGGAAAGAAATAGTCTGTGGTATAAATATGCAATTAAAAATAGTAGCAATTAGAGTCTCAAGGAAGAAAACAGGACTTTGCTGTGAGGTACAGCCGGTTTCCCTTTTGTCTGTTCTTCTAATTTGAAACTCTTTGACGATGGGATCTGATCTTAATAGTCGATGCTCAACATCTGGTTTTGTCATGCAAGTTAAATGTCATGGGCCAGACTCTGGTGTAAACTCAGGTCTGCTTCAGACCTTCACTGCATGTCAATGGTGCAAGGATATCCAGGTCTGTAAATCTGGTATGCAAGCAGCAGTGAATGCACTTGCACGAATTGGCGTCATTTGCTCATGAACAAAGGATAAAGATACCTCTTATGCCCATAGGTGCCTGTGTGCGTGCAAAGAAGAGATGTCAGCAGATTAGGAAGGTGCTTTCAAGCCTGCCCGTTCCAGTTACGGGCCTTTCAGTACTGCAGGACACAGTGGAGGGTCTGAGCATCCATCTGCCCAAATCCATCCCCCTTGCAACTCAGTGTGAACCAGCAGGTTAACAGCAGTGCTGTTGGTGCAGCTCAGGATGGGGGGGAGAAACTGAAGTGATGGAAGATGCCCAGCACAGCTCTCTGCAGAGTGAATCGCATACAGGGAGGACCGCGTCTTTGACACTAATCTGTGCTCTGCCTATCTCCAGCTCAGCAATGGGCTGTCAGGCTTGTTTGGAGGCATGTAGTAGCCTTTTACCAGCACTGTAACCTGGAGTGGTGGAGCTTGGGAAAGTTTATACAAAGGTGTAAAAATGAGTGCTGTCTTGCATAGCCACAGTGGTTCTTTTTGAAAGTGGAGCAAAGTGCTGGGAAGCAGAGATTCTTCTTATTTTATTGGAAAGATTTGTATTGAGTGGAGCTGGTGCTAGGTTGTGTCTTGGCCATGCCTGACCTACTCAGTTGTGTGCCTGCAGAGACCTGTTCTCCAGCCTTTGGGAGGTCTACAGTTTCTCTGGCTACACCTACACTGCTCTGCAACACAGGCCAGGGCCTGGTGGCCAATCCTGAACACAAGTGGCCTTGTGCAAGCTGCATCCATAGGACTATACTTTCCTTCCCTGCAGCATTTCATGTCTTTCTTGCCAAAACCAGGGCGGCTTTGTTCTTGCTGCCTTCTGGGGTTAGCCCAGGGCTCATGCTCTCTGGGTAACCAGGTGCTGCTTGGAAGAGTGACATTTGGTGAAAGCTGAGACCTCACCATCGCTAAAGATCAAACAGCCCCTGTCATGGCCCTCTTTCATTAGAGCTATTTGGTCTAGTACAGAACAGGAACTTCTGGAGCTGCAGCTCCAATTCTTCAGCATCCTTAAGGCTGTTTTGAACTCTAAGGTACTTCAGTAAATGCACATGCTTTTAAAATGACCTCCCCAGTCCAGATGCCTAGCTGCACCCCAGTTGCTCAATGTTGGCACTCGTGGCTGACCCAGTGTTTGCCTATTACTACCTCTATGCCCTGCTTTTCTAGCTGATGTTTCAGAGCATGCCAATGCAGAGGTCACCACAAAGTATGTATTTCCATTCATTCTTCCCAGGCCATGCTTTTGGAGCCAGCTGCTACTTCTGCACCAGTCCATGTCCTGAGGTGCAGCTATTTGGGATGGGCAGAAGCAACAGAAAATGGAAGTTTCAAGCCCCTGTGTTCCTCAACTAGGTCGGCAGACATCCAATTCCTTATGCCCGCAGATGGCTTCAGTCACAAAACTGAAGTGCTTTAAAAACAGTGCATTTTCTCCCTGCTCTCCATTATTTTTGACATATCCTAGTCATATTTCTAATCTATTTTTGATACATTGTTAGTAAAATCAGAAGGTTGAGGGCTCACTAGAGAGGCAGGAGCAGCAGGCTCTGTCCTGAGGACTGCTTTCTGTTCAGGGATCAAAGCTCGGTGCAAAGCATGAAGGTGCCCAGACATGTTAAGCACTGTCTCGCATCTGCAGTAAGCAGATATATTGGTCACAAAGCAGGATCTTGTGCCTCCAACAGGTCGCTTCCCCTCTGCAGCAGAGTCTTGAGCATGACTAAAGAATTGCTGTTATCAGACTTGTGTCTAGACACTATTGGCTTTTTTGCATTAGTCGTTGTACACTCAGGGTCTTTCTAACAATAATAACATTCAATGTGTGCTCCAGGTACTTAGGTGTATAAGTATGACCCTGGACATGTGTATAACTGCATACAAGTGGTTGGATGAATAGGAACTGGACAGCCTGGATCCCTTTTTACCTGGTAAAACCCTGCATGAATGTTACTTACCTCCAAGCAGTGCAGACTGAGTTTAAAAGGGATTAGGCATTGGAGTGCAGCTGGCTTCTCAAACAGCTATTTCAGTGTACCCATCCCCTACGCTGCAGGCAAATGAATGCTGACTCAACCCTCTGAGAAACCCATGTGTCCGTGCCTGTTATCATCATCATCTTTTCTTAACTTTTGCTGTAACATCGGTTCTTGTCCCCCAATGAGATGGCAATCTCCTTGGGGCAGGGAGCGCAATTCACCCAGAAGAGTTTAGTTACCTCAAACACCCTCTTCATTGCTCTCAAAGGGATTTTGGCTTCCACAACTCATGTTGGATGAAGCTATGGCTCAGGGAAACAGCTCTACCACCAGATATCATGTGTCTGGGTTGAAGACCATACCTGCAGCAGTGCACAGCTCTGGTGCTGCTCCTCACCAGCAATAGGACTGCAGATACTGTCCTGCACCCTCTTGGAAAGAAGAAAAGGGGCAGCAATGCTGTGGTGGATGGAGAGGATACAGCAGAGCAAGCCAACAGCAAATGAGTCACCATGATGCTCCTGGCTGCCAACAGATCCAAGGTAGGCTGCCAATGCTCTCTGGTCTGAAAGTCTTTTTGAGTATTGACAATGCAATGTTGAAGCCTTGTCTGTGCACGCAGAGTAGGCATGGGAACAAAACAACCTTACATATTCCTGTTTTCTCTGGTTGTCCTTATTTCTACTTGTAGGGTGGCCAGTCTTCACAAACAAATGTAGGAGGCAGGCCCCCCAAGCTGGGTCATGCAGGGTGAGCCTGAGCACGGATAATGACCCTGTGAAGAGATGGCTGTCCTCAGCTCCTGCCGGGAGCTGGGAACAAGCTCATTCCCAGGGCTGCAGCCTGGGTGGGCGTGACAGAAGACAGTGCAAACCCTCTGCCCTGAGCAAACCCCAAGGCAGCATGCTGATTGATCTTGCTGGTGCACAGGGACAGACCCAGTTAAACCAGGACATCTGGGCACATCAGTGATTCCTCCAGTCACAATGTACTGGAGCCCTGTCCCTTCTCCAGCACTCATGGGGACTTTGCGTATAGCCTTGGAGAAATTATGATCCAGGCTCTTGTTTAAAAGCTTAGAAGTGTATGTATCTCCTGTTGCCTTTCTCTCTAAAGAGTTATGTTTAACGGGCCATGCGGTGGGCTAGAAAGCTTGGGAGGTTTTTCCTACTGTAGGCCAAAAGGCAATTGAAAAGAATGGAAATTTTATTTAAAGCAGTGACCTGCCTTCTCCCTGGCATCAGACCAGCAAGTATGAAAAAGCAACACAGTCTGAGGCATGAGAGATATCTAGAAATGAGGGCCCAATCCTTGACACTACCAGCTGTCTGCTTTTTGCTAGAGGCCTCATGCATCTCTGCTTTGCAGCCTATAAAGTGCAGAACTGCCCCAAACACTGCTTCTACCCATACTCACATGCTCTCTAACACTACTCGCTCCAAGAGCAGTTACAATTTTTTCCCTAAGTCTGCAATTCCCATACTCCGTGTACATCTCCTCCAGGCCTTTAGCTGAAAGCACAGCAACACCTCCTGGAACTGGGTGGCTATTGCAAGCTCAGTTGTCAAAGTGCTGTCCTTAAATCCCGATCAGTTCTCTCAGTTTGAGAGATTCTGGATTCATTCCTGTTGCACAGGTACCAGGGATGGTGCAGGGGTAGCGTGTGAAGGAGTGAGGAGGAAGGGACCAGCTTTTGGAAACTGCCTGTTCATTATTCAGATGTCCCTCAGGAAGGTTTATCACACCTACTGAGGCAGACCACCAACTCAGGTGATGCATTTGGAGGGAAACCAGGGAGAGAGAACCAGACTGCCAATACCACACCAAAGGAGATGGGAGGGCTTCACCCCATCAAAAAGTGTGTGAGCTGCCAAATGTCTGGATTTAATTACCAATTAGTTGGTCATTTTAAAGAGAAGCAACTGGGGACGTGAACCAAGGGTATCCTTGAAATTGGAACAAGAAACACCAAAAGAGGTTCTCTGCTCAGAAATAAGGCAAACTGCTGTCCTTGCTGACCTCCGTTATAAGAGCAGACAGCACTGGAGAAAGAGGCAAATGGAAAAGGGCAGTGATTGCCACCACTGGGGAAACATAAGAGACAGCAGCAGTGAGGTTGGGAAGGAGCTGTCTCTCTACTGCATCTTCATTATTTCCAAGCCCACCTGCAGGTTCCCTCCCTTCTCCTTCTGTCCTGGTTTCAGCTGAGATAGTTAAGTGTCTTCTTAGTAGCTGGTACGGTGCTATGTTTTGAGTTCAGTATGAGAAGAATGTTGATAACACTGATGTTTTCAGTTGCTGCTAAGTAATATTTATACTAACGTCAAGGATTTTTCAGCTTGTCATGCCCAGCCAGCAAGAAAGCTGGAGAGGCACAAGAAGTTGGGAGGGAACACAGCCAGGGCAGCTGACCCAAACTGGCCGAGGAGGTATTCCATACCATGGGACGTCACATTCAGGAAATAACTGGGTGGCGTGGGTGTGGGGATCGCCACTCGGGGACTAACTGGGTGTCGATCGGTGGGTGGTGAGCAATTGCACTGTGCATCACTTGTACATTCCAGTCCTTTAATTATTACTGTTGTCATTTTATTACTGTTGTCATTATCGTTATTAGTTTCTTCTTTTCTGTTCTATTAAACTGTTCCTATCTCAACCCATGAGTTTTACTTCTTTTCCCGATTTTCTCCCCATCCCACGGGGTGGGGCGGGAGTGAGTGAGCAGCTGCGTGGTGTTTAGTTGCTGGCTGGGGTTAAACCATGACACCTTCTTACAGAAAAAGAGGTGTAATATACTGGAAAGGAACCGTTGCTCACATAGCTTAGAGGAAACTGGAAATCCTGGTTGTCATAAGAGACCCACATATTAAAGTGGAGGATGGTGGGTGAGAAAAGTGGGGCACTGTGAGGTGGACTCTGTCTTAGGAAGAAGGATTTTTCCACTTGTGTAGTGCATCTGTCATTTTGTGATGTCTCCTGTTGTCATGGAAAACATCTTTTTTCCCTGGCATGGCTGGTCAGTGCCTGACACAAGCTAAAGACTTTGTTTGCTTGCTTCATGGTATGGCTTCACTCCTCATACATTGGTCACTGGTGATTTTATGTCCAGCTAACCCACTGACAATCCTCACTTTTTCCCCACCCTGACCTTATCAGAGAAGCTGTGTTGGCCATGACAGCCCTTGTTGAAGATGTATATATTAAAAAAAAAAAAACACCAACTCACCAGAAACTGGAGATTTCTGTCACTGAATTAGACCAGCACTCCTCCTGCTCTAATATCCTTTCAGCTGCAATGACTAGGATGGGGAATCTCGAAAATAAAGGTGTCCAGCAGCAGCATCTGTGGGCAATACATACAGAAGTTCCTACCAATCCCCAATTAATTGGGGAATAAGCAAATTCCTGAAGCAGGAGGTGCCAAATCTTTACACCACCTTTGCCATTTAGAGTTTTGTTGGACAACTTGGCCAACCTAGGCATGGGAGGGGCAGCAGGTGGCCTGTTGTGAGACCACAGGCTGAGGTGGTTCAGGTGGCCAATCCAAGGGGTGGGCTGTGAACTGGTGGCAAAGTGGGTGTTAAGGTTGTGATAGTCTGATGATGGGATTCTTCACCATGCTGTGAATGAGCAAATCTTTCTTCCTATGTTGCACCTGAAGGATGGGGAAAATAATAATTGCTTTCTACCTTCTGGAGTCTTCTTTTTTTTCTCCTTCAAATAGAAAGTCATCAAGACCAAAACGTTACTAGTGGAAACTTTTATATTGCTTTTCTGGTGAAATTCCAAGAAACACATGTCATCATAAAGGCATTGACCCAGCCCAGTTTGGGCAGCTCAAAGCTCCTTGACCAAGATTCCACAGCTTGAGTTTCTTGCTGCTTCTGTGACCGTTGTGCCCTGGGCAGGGGAAAGGAAGGGCTACATCTTACTTAAACATAGCTGTGCTTTTTTAGACAGAGACATCTTTCCCCCTTTTCTAACAATTAACCTACAGGATCATGATGCAGAAAAATCTAAGAACTTTGAAAGTGAGAGCAAGGATGGATGTGAATATAGATTTCTTATCTGGCATCATAGAAAGGTGCTGCTTGTACTACAGCAAACCCAGCAGCATTAGCAGCCAAATTATTTGTTTAATTTTAACTGTTGTCCTTGTTGAATGTTGACTTGCTAATTAGTATTTTAAGTGCTTGTAAAATAGTTTGGACGTATTCTTTCAGCTTTCACACATGTCTCTATTGCTATTGCTATTCCTTCCTCCTACCCTGTTCCATCACCTAAGTAACATCATTTCTGCTTCCAGATGGGTTGAATTCTCTAAAGTGGGAGGAAAACACAATCTTCTTTGCTTATTCATGCACAGAGCACTCTTATTTGCATGAGAAGAGATCAGGCTGTGGAGCAGCACTCCCTAAAGGCTGGGGAGAAGGGAACCTATGCTCACAGGCAGGGAATAATGAGGCACAAATGTAGATTAGCTGAATTTTTTTGTTCTGCAGCTACCCTGGGTATTTATACCCCATTTGCAGCATTCAGACTGCTCTGCGTAGCTGATGTGGAAATTGTGGGCTGGGAACACCACTGGCAATCTCAGTTGGATTTCATCGGGCAATTGCCTTGGAGACATATGCTGCAATTGGTACGATGCAGAGGAGGACATCCTAAATGACTGGATTCAAAAAATAGGCATGGATTTCTGAATGAACATAGTAACTGGTGTGTTGTCATGAGGCAGGCTGCTAAATCTGGTACAGCAGTAACGCTGGAAGGCATGGACAAAGGTACAATGATGGCGGGGGGGGGGGGCAGCTCAGGCACGGC
>JANZLQ010000095.1:30798507-30810535 GCA_026212715.1 Elanus axillaris
AACTTTGAATTACACTGACAGGGAACCTTAAATGATGCTTTTTTTGCAAGTAGTATCTGGCAGTCGGACAATGGACCAACACACCCCCCCTCCTTATTTCACAGATCTCAGTTTTTTGAACATACCTTTCTGTAAGTATGCAGATAGTAACTATTAAAAAACATTTTCAGTGGTGGCAGTTTTCAATGCACACAGTCACCCCAGTTGCTATTTATGAATTATGTTTGGGAGGTTCTGCAAATGGAGGAACAAATACGTTTTTGTATGTGCACAATTCTGGATATTTAGCACACAGAGGCACTTCCCCAACATTTTGTGAGAACAAAAAGCCCTTTCCCTGGCTGTTTACAGATGACTTGCAAAGAATAAGTGAGAGGTTCGAGCATGGCTGAACTCAGCAGCTGCTGAGAATTCAAATAAATGGTCTCAGACCCTGCTTGTTCCACAAGCTCCGCTTTGGAAGGTGCAGAAACGAGACATGTCATAGGCTAATGCTGTCCATCAAAGCAGTGGTGAGAAGAAAACCTCGTCTCATTTCCATTCTCCCAACTTCCTCTTTGGAAGTTGATTCTTTAAGCGTTATCACTGCTGAAAGCTTTTTAGTGTTTAGGTTCCAGCCGTGATCTCATGGGCTTTGATGAGCTTTTTTGTGCTGAAAGGAGCTTGTATGAACAATGAAATGAAGATGATCGCTTCTATCTGTATGGCATGTGCACTGGGATGTGTCAGTCCATATGATGAATAATGCACGTATCAGCACCTTTGATTTTCCCAACATTGATTTTCATCTCTTGCATATCCTCAGTGGGGCTAAGTCTGACTTTCCAAATTTTCAAGCCTCTCCAAATGTATCTTCTGTAGCGATAAAGTACTGCAGTGAAGAACACAGGATTTCTTCCAAAGCCAGCCTGGCCCCAAAGCCCTGCATTGCCAATGTCTGCATCCAAAAATGCTGAAAACAATGTCACTTGATAGATGTCCTGTACATTCCCCATCATCACAGTTGATAAGATAATATCCCCATTAGGCCATTCAAGGCCATAAAAAGAGATTTTAAATCACAGAAACATTACACTTCAATATAAGCAGTGTTTTTTTGTAACCTTGTTTTACTTTTCCTTGTTTGTTCATGAACTGGGAATGTCTCATGTCCTATTCAGAACCTGTTTGGGACTTCTTTGCAGGTGGGGTTACTAAGCCCGCAGGAATATTTGGCTCAGACTTCACAGCAGGCAAAATGAGTACTCAAATGCTATTTAAACCAAAACACAATCAAAGTAAAAATGTACCCTGCTTATGGAGGTGTTTCTACATGGCTGGTGTAGTGTATGTAGAAGCCCTCAGTGATGCTACAAAGCTTTTACAGGAGTCATTAAACTTGACCTAAGTCTCTGTTGTGTTCTCAACTTGTGGAGAGAAGCTTCTTCAAACTCATACTAACACGGGCATAGTAGAGGTGTCTTCCCACTTCTGAAATACAGCTTTGGCCTGTTTCAGGCTTCAGCTTTGCTATAGTGGCAATGGCATCCTGAAGGGAGGGTGAATTAATAGTGACTGCTTTCTCTAACACATAGTTGCGCATCAGTCTCTAATGTAAAATAAATATCTTTGCTGTCAGATTAAGACATAACTTAATTTTTTCACTGTAGCTTGCTCTGGAGTGTCAGAGTTGCCACTGAAATGTCCACTACAGAAAAAAGAAAGGACAAGTGGTGGTTGCACTCTACTGCCATGACATAACAAGGGAGTAGAATAACAGAAATCTTAAATTTGCATCCTTACTGTAAGAGGCATTTTTTAAAACAACTTGGTTCACTCCACATAAGCTTCTAGCTTCACCCATTAATTTCTTAGGATACAGAAGTTGACTAAATTTGGTCCAGCCTGATGTCACTTGGGTGGGAATGGGTGCCGCATTTCTCTTTGTTCTGCACAGAACAGGGACATCTTAGGAGCAGATCCAAAGCAAGTGTTGCTCTGCCTTTTGTGAAGAGCTTTGGGGATGTGTCTGGTTTTTTTGGTCCCCAGGCACAGTAAATAACCAAGTAGGTTGTTATGAAAACCCTTAGAAGCTTGAAACAAGGTAAGTCCCTCTAGACTGAAAGGTCAAGTGGTGATGAAATAACCCTGGGGACAGGCTCAACAGGCCAACTTCAGCTTGCTTATGGGTAGAATTAACTGGACTGTGGGTAGAAAAAACCATTGTCATCGGTTGCATTTAGTTTGTGGACTTTTCTGTAATTTGGTACCAGCAAAGGGAGGATTTCTGATCTGAAAACCTGCTAGAGCTCCTGTCTTGTCCTACTGCCTCGAGGGGGTCTATGCTCCCATGCACAACAATTTGTGACTACTGCCTATGCATGGTCATGATGGTAATCAGACTTTTTCAGGAATGTGTGCACATATTCAGTGTGTAATTTTTGAGCTGACAGAGGATAGCAGGGCTAGACTGAACTAAAACCTGCTCACATGGTGTACGTTCATGTCATCCATTCTTTGGATTAAAAGACTGATGGCAAAAGTGCATAATAATGAATTAATAGAGACTTGGGGGGGACTCAGGAGTCAACTGTTTGACAGCAGTGGTCTGCTGTTTCCCTGTCAGGCCTTATTACACAGTCACTTCCAAGTCTGAGGGATGACAAAATGGATTAGCATATCCAAGCTAGACGACATTGAAAACAAACATCTTTAATCTGCTAAGTATCCCCTTTTGGAGCCATTCCCATCCTGATGGCTGCAAGGGCCTGTTAGAGGCCACATGCTTTCTCCTGATTCCTTCTGCTAGAGGACCAACATCCAGTAATGGCATCCTAAGATGGGTATGTGCCAGTTTGAGCTCTTATCCTGGGATTGTCATCTCTGCTGGGTTTCTGCTCATGACCGTGCAGCTCACGAGCTGTACAGCTGGAGATAAGCAGCTTGGAAGTGCTCTAGGGCTCACATGTTCCCAACCATGAAGACATGAATAACTCATAATGGACGACAGTGCATTAATCAGCAAAGGTTGTACAGGCTGTTGGAGTCAGAGGGAAGTTGCTCTATGGGCTTGAAATACTGTCAGATTGCATCCTTGCTTCCTCTGAAGTCAAAAGGAGCTGGCTTGTTATACTATTAGATTTTTCTTATATTTGCCTTGGATTAATGTTAAAAATTTGGGTTTAGATATCCATTCTGAGAGCATCGATTTTGACATGTGAAAACTTAGTGTTAGGTAACAGTCAGGTTCAGTGGCAGCACTGTGGATTTATAATAAGGTCTGAGCAGATCCACTGCATGCGTCAGTAGCATCTCCCAGACCTGCCATTTTTTATGGGTTTTGGGGTAAAACCTTGCAAGGCTCCACAGGGGCAGCCAGGTTTAAGGTGGAGAATACTGAGGAGTATTGGAAACTATATATTGACTATGAATATCAAGGAATTACTGTCTTGCACAGCTGTGCAAGCCCACCTGGCTGGCCTAGCCTGTTTTGCTGTAACCTTGTCTCCACGCTGAACCCAGCTTTCCTTCTCACCTTTGTGAGGCTTCAAAGGATGCCACGATCTGCAAGGACTTTCCTGCCATTGCCCCTTCCACAATATTGGCTGCAATGCTGTTGGTGCCCAGCAGCCTCTCTTGCTGGCCAGTACTGTCTTGTTCTTTTAGTCTTTTGCATTTATAAGTGCTTTTCAGCTGGGATTACCATTTCTTCTGTTCAAACATTTTGGGCTTAGGGCCTTGGTTGAGTACCAAAGAGGTATATGTCAATAGAAAGAGTAATCCTGTAAGCATTCATGTTTACTCCCTGTAAAAAGCAGTTTGGAGATTCATATTTGGTCCATAGCATCTCAGCATGCAAACCAAGTAATGGCACATCTGCTGATGAGCTTTCGCAGCCCAGCCCTGGTTTGCAGACCAGTCTTCCCCAAGATTTATACTCAAGGGGTCACAGACAAAGAGCCAGGACCCTTGTCCTGTTGCCTCTGTGCAGGTGGTGTTTTTGAAGTGATCCAGACTTAAACAAAGAAGGCTGCAGGCTGCCGGAGACCACATTTGCCCAAAGGGTTGTAACAGCACAACTGAACAGTGAGTGAGGGAAAGACCAGCACGACCTACATCTTCTGAAGGTTCATCAGATAGAGGTTTCCCCGTCCCAAGCTGGTGTATTGACTAAATTAGTCATGCTGGACCTTGAATTAGTTCATTGCCAATCAACTTGTGTTAATACACACAACTGTAAATGCAGATTAAGACCCAAACCTACCTACAGAGTCCAAAGGTGAGCCACCAATTAGAAAAGTTTGTCTAAAATGAGATTGATTGTCAGTTGAGGTGCCATCTCTGTGTTTGTTGGCCATTTCCTGTTGAGAAATGGACTAAATTAGCTCATTGACAACAGTTTACATCTGGACTAATGCCAGGGGCACACTCTCCATCCTTCGCGTAGTACTCCAAGCAAATGAAGCTTAGACCCTCACCCACGATAATTCAGTGTAGGTCAGCAAGAAGTCAGCACCTACAAGTCTATGAATAGAGATTGGGAGCATGAGGCCATAAGTGCATTCATGTTTGTTAACACAATCTCTCCACTATCACCACGTCTCATGTTTCTGCTGTGACCTGACATGTATTTGCAGGCTCGTGAGCTACAACACAAATAATTCAGTGCAGGTTGCTCAGGACGTTTCTGACACCCAGCTCTGTATTTGTGATGCTGGAGTATCCCTGTGTGCTGGCAGCTGTTGGAGTGGAAATGCCATGCTTGTGAAAGGGCTGGAATTGACTCTTCTATCGAGGTCTCATGTCCTGCCCCACCACTGGCACAGATATGTCAATACCATGTTGTAAAGACAAAGTCATCCAGACGACATCTAACACTTGCCTGTGATAATGCTTCTCAATACTGCTATCCACAGTGCCTCAGCTGGGATCAAACATTGTGGAAGATGCATTTCAACCCACTTGAACAATCAGGCTTGTTCCAGTACCGACAGTCATTTTTCTAGAGAGAATTGACATTATAAATGAGTTGTCGGTTAATTTACTGCTTTCTTAACATCATTGATCTGATAGCTATGTCCTTAAGCAGCAGTGCCTAAATATAAACTACCCAGCAGTAAAATTATAACTCTATTTGGATGCAGAGCACAGCTTTCTTATCACCAGACATTCAATCCCGTAATGAGTTTCAGGGTTACTCATGCAAAAATAGCTTGTCTGCTTGAATGAGCGTACGAGGGCTGTTCATCAGCATCGTACACAGAAGTGTAAGCGCTCACCATCGTGAACTAGGGAGCAGGTTAGGAAAATCTGTCTATTCAGAGCTGTACAAATCCATCTCATGGGGAACTCCTTGTGGAGCTCAGAGTGATGCAAATGAGCCCAAGCATTAGCCCCATCTCCCATTAGCAGTGCTGGCTTGGCTTGGTCAGACCCTCACTCTGCTCTAATGAGACAGAGCCAACAGGCATCCAGATTTGCTGCTTTTGATAAAGTCAACCAGCATATTTATGGCTAGTTTAGAATTTTGAGGAGGACATTAAAATTATGCAAGTTTTAATGCTCGTAATAGCAGGACCATGCAGGTGAGCCATGAAGATGCTGATCTTCAGCTCACTTAGTTTCAGCCTCTCTTTAAAAGGCTCTCCTCCAAAGTTTGGGCAGCTATATTTGATTATATATGCTGCCTTGCCCATCCCAGCCTTATGGAAATGCGACCTGTCCCTGTGCAGGCATTGTCGGGAGCTACTCTTGGCAAAATTTCTGGGAAAAAAATTAAGGAAAGTGGGTAAAAAGTGCAGGAATATCCCTCACAGGGGGAGCAGCCATGCAAAAAACAGGGAGCATGAATAGTAAAACTGAACGGTGTGAAACAAGCCAAGAGCCTGTGTTGTGAAGCTGCTGAAGCAGAGAGCAAAGCTATAACATAGTAATGGTTTTTTTCCTAAAGAGTTTGCCTTGCTCTCCAAGGGAGAGCATAAAAACCTTTTCTCACCTTACTGTGACAAGTTACAAATGGAGGTTAAGAAGATTATTAAACTTGGCCATTCATGTCCACTTGCGGAATAAAAAAACCCTTTAAAACCAAATTATTTCATATAAGTAGGACAGTCCAACCTTTATTCTTTCCCAGGGGCTTGGTTAAATAAATGCTTTTCTCTGGGTTAAAAAAATGAACATTTACAGTAAAATCTGTCAGCCAGAAGTCACTTCCAGTGGGCAAGCCAGTGAGTGGCCATAGCGAAACATCCCCAGATACTCAGGTATACTTTTTTTTTTTGCTTATTAAAAGTCTGCTTTTGATATAAATTACCCCCTCTGTCATCTATACCTGTGTGTTTTTATGCACACCCACACACAGATATAGGTATAAATATAGGCCTATGAAAAACTTAAAGCAGCTTTTAAACCATGTGATGAGAAGTAAATACTCATCTCACAGGCTCATACCGACTGCTGAAATATCAAGTCTGCTCCCACCAGCATGGATGTGAATACTGAAATGCACCTGGCTCGGAGCTGGCACTGGACCTATCAGATGGGAAGCAAGGGATGTATAGATCTTGGTCCTATATATTTCCAAGCCACTGTAGCTAAACCATGTTTCCTTGGGAGCTGAGAAGTGGGAGAATAAGATTTCTACTGCAAAGGTACGTGCCCAGAGCATCAGGCCTTTAATTATGCAAAGAACTGGAGCCAGCTTCCTCCTGCCTTTTCAGATAAGTGGTTTCACCAAGAGATTACAGCAAGCAGAATTTGGCACCTGGCTCCATTGGCATAGAGGGGCTTTTTTTTTTTCCCACGCAGACTCCTGCCATGAAAATTTGTGCTTATCTGAGGATCCACCCAAGTGGATCCAGTTGCCATGTCAGCAGATTAGTGCCTACAAAAGACCAGCAACCCTAGGCAGAAATTTAGCATCTCCTATAGCCTGTGAGCTGAATCGTAAGGATGCTTGTTTGTCCTCTTTGTGCCACGTGGGTAAAGTTGGCTCAAGCCCCATTTTGCTCCAGTCCCTCCAGCTTCGGGAGCTGGAAAGGCAGTGAGCAAGCCCTCCTCCTCCTGAGCTGGATGTTGGTGGAGGCTGTTTTACTGAAGAACAAACCGGTTATGTGTGTGCGAGTGATACCTAGGTTGTGGCAAATTGCAGAAACCATCAGAAATTCAGCGGGTTCTCTAATACCAGCTTGGCAGCCTCAGAATAACTTTCACTGTCTGATAATTAGACAAAAATACAGGCTTGTTTTCTGCCTTTGCAATCTTGTAGTGGCTGGTTGTAGCAGGGCAGCTGGTAATCCAGGCAAGGGGATGTTACTCAGGGAGAAGCAGGACAGGGCTGCCTCCAGACAGAGGCAGCTCCTGCTCTTGAACAGTTTTGTATACAGAGGGCTGAATTTAGCTGAAATCGGATCTATAAAAAGTGTCTTTTAAGTTCCTATGGATACAGTGAATCACTGCACTCACACAAAATGTGCAGAATATGTCTTCGGAGACTCTGGGAGAAGCAAACTCTAGTAGTAGAAACTTGGGTGGAGACTGAAAATTGCCTCGGTGTTGGGTTAATGCTGCACTTCAATTCATATAATTCATAATAATTCACTTCAATTAGTGAATGCTAAAGCTAATACAGACTTCAAGGGGAGTGGTTACCCCAAGGGTAAATCTTGAAGATAACTAGGATACTTTCTCTATATTTTAATGTTTACATGGAGGAAAGACTTCATAGCTGCGTATTTACTGTGACTGTACGGGAGGGAGAGTGACATCTGAAGAAACACGTGCAGGCTTTCTTCTCCAAAGAGAAAATTGGATCGAGACAAAAATGACCTAAATAAACATTGGAAGATCATAGGAAACTATTCCTTGGAGGCAGAGAGGAGGAATATATACACGCAGATAAGGATTGTGTGTGAAAGTTGAGTATTGTTCTTTGGGGAATTTCAGTGCATCAAAGGAGCCTGATATCAGTCCTGGAATAACATCAGAAGAGAAATCTGAGGAGATGAAGTAGAGAGGGTGAGAGAAATTCATCTGGGCAAGGGAAGGTACAATGGACTCTCCAGTGTCAAAAACTGAGGTGGTTTCTGGCTTTTCTCTGTTCTGCTTGCTGGGCTCAAGAGAGCATGAGTTCTTTCTGCTCAGATGCTTGTGGGTGGTGGAGAGATGGATAAGTAGACTTTGTGGTGGGGCCAGGAAATTTGACAATGATTTATTGGGTCTGTAGGGGCTCAATTTTCTATTACAAGCATAGACTAAGGTAACTACACCTATATCTGCTCTATCTCCATATTGGAACGGTCCATTGTCATCAGCCCACTCTGTTCACTCTCAGGCGTGACGATGGACCCCTTTGCACAAAAATCCAGCGTTGGGGAGAAATTAGGGTATCAGTGGTGTTTCTCCAGCTGGCATGTTCTTAGCATGGCTGCTAATTCCCTGGGGAAGAGGTGCAGGAGTGGGGCATTGAATGAGCACTCAGTAACTTTAGCTGTGTAAATACACGTTGCAGATTGGGATGCATTCCACCTTTATGCACCCAGGAGTATGTATAGTCTATTTTAAGTTTCTAAATTAATATTTTAGCTGCTTTGCAGCTGCAACATTGGGCTTTGTGGACATCTTTAACCATTAAGATACCAGGTGGTATCTGCAGACTCTGCGTGGTTTCCTTGAGATCCCAGATGGGAGATCAGCCCTGAGCCTGAGCACAGAAATCCCAAAGGGAGCTACACTGGATGGGAGAGTTGGTTGTCTGCCACATGCAAGCTGGTTGTGGGGATACTGGAAAACAAATGGACCCACGGGGTGTTCACCCAGTGGCTGGTCTATGTATGTGCCCTGGGCCCTGCAAGGAATAGGAGACAACAGATATGTTCCTAAATCCAAAGGATAATTTAGGAAGGATAAAGCCACTGAAGCAATTAAGTGATGGAATTTAGGAATACTTAAAGAGTATGTACACCATGCACCACTGATCTCAGAGTGTAGTTGAAATGGATATCATAACACTTCAGTTTGGGGGCAGAATTTAGGGTTTATTGCCAAAAAAAAAAAAGAAAAACCCAGGGTAGAATTTGCTTGCTCCTCCCCACCTCCATTTTTTACTACTGGTAAACCTGATTGCAAGAGGGAACATGCAGCTTCTGAAACTATTGCAAACCATCAATGAACCCTTGGAAGCTGGTGATCCACTTATAGCTGAATTGCAGCAGAAAGAGGCTGGCATCCTGAGCCAACTGCTGGTCCTCACGGGCATGTTCCCATGTGAAAACAGTGTAAGAACTAAATACAGCTTCCAGACAGTGCTGGGTTAAATGCATCATCTTTAGAGGCACCAGTGTGCTTTCTATGGGAATGATTTTGTGCTGCAAGTTACAAAGAGCGAATTAGCTTTTAAAAATAGACTGGTGCACCTGAATTCAGCTCAGTTGCTTCTCCCTTCAGCTCAGCTAGATGCTAATGGCGCGTCAGGCAGTGGCTTGTTCATGTGTGCGGGCCCCATCAGTCCAAGAAGGCTTGGAGTAATTGCTGAGCTGTATTTTTAGCTTCAGGTTCCTCCGGTTCTCATGCCCAAGCTGACAGCAACACCACTCTGTTCACATACCTTGGGTGAGTCACTCGGTTGTACAGGCTGAGTTACCCTGCTGTGGGCCAGCAGTTTGGCTTCCAAAACCCAGAGGCAGTGAGCAATATCTGCCACACATGGAATTTTCTTTCTTCATGGCAATAATCCCTCCCCATATTGATGAGATGTTCTTTCAGGTAGCTGCTGCCTGTTGAACCCTGAGAAAGGAAAAACAGGCTTACCTTGAGAACAAAGTAACTAATAAGAGGCTCTTTAGGACACTCATCTGGCCAGAGCCTGTTGCCCACAAGTTTAAAGAGATACAAGGTTATTTTCTGGCCAAGGAGCTGCTGTCCTAGAAAGAAACCCTGCAAGGACCATGTTGGACCCCAGAAGTGTGTTTGTGTTTTGAACATCACTTTTCTCCTTTTCTTCTCTTGGCTTTGTTTGCTGCAGCTGCTTGTGGGAATCCCACAGGGTCTGGGTCTGCCAGGGCATTCCCGAACACCTCTCACAGCGAAGCCTTCAAAAGGCTTTGAACAAAAGTTGTGGAAAGAAATGGGACATTTAGATACCTTTTACAGCCTGAAAGACCAGCCAAGCATGTTACAATGCTCTGCATTTCAGGGCTGTATTAGGCTGACACATGACAGTGTCATAAAAGGGCTCTTCACACTAAAGTAAACACAGCAAAAGTCTGTTGCTGGAGTTACTACCTGAGGTGAAAGCTGCAAAATTGCCTTTGCTGTGAGGTGGGAAGGTGCCCGGAAGGAAGCAGGTGCCTCCACACTTCCCTGAGGGAAATTGTCCCCATCCCTCTTCATCTCATGCTGATGGTCCCAGGGCTGCGGTAACCAGTCATTCTTTCCAGGGGACGCTGCTGCCAGTGTATGGTTTTTAAAGTGTCTAAGAAATAACCCTGTGCAGCCTAAAACTCTCAGTGTGCCAAGAAAAAACTCAAACAGCCATCTGAATGATTTTTGTATGGCTATTCTCACACTGGATTTATTTGCTGCTCACTCCCCATCGCTTTATTGTGCTTTTTATATACTATCTTCATGTTTATGCGCTACCTCCGTGCAACCCCACATGGACAGAAAGCAACTGCTGCAACAGAGTATGACCCAACCTTGAGCCCTATAGTGCCCATGCCCATGCAGATGGTGTCAGGCTGGGCAGCTGGAGCAGGGATGGCATCGGGGAGGGTGCCAAGGAAGACGAAAACGTTTCCATGAGCAATTGCAATGGGGAGATGTAGGCAAGGAGGAGGAAAACCTTTCCAGGTGCTATAGGGGAGGGGGGGAATAGCTGTGGGATGTGCTGCAGTAAGGGAAGGGGAATGGGCTGTACATCAGCAACTCACTGGCAGAGCTGTGGGCACCGGCCAGATCAGCACTGGCACAGGCGCAATCATCCAAGTGCACAGTAAAAATACAGCTCCTTCTTCCTGGTGCTCGCACAGATTGGAGGCGGCTCAGCCTCTTTCCCAGGAAATGGCATTTACAAAAATAGAAAGCTGGAAATGCCACCACACAGTGCTAAATATAGCCCTACCAACAGTCAAGCCACAGTGCTTGCTCCAAAAGCAAAGGCAGGGAAAGGGGATGCCCGGCTCCCCGCCGAGGCGATGTGGAATGGAGGGAGAGATGGTAGAGCTGCTGGCCACGGCGGGATGCTTTGCTGGGAGGACACTAGCTGCAAGCATGAGATGCACAAGCAGGGGAGTTTCTCAGAAATGAAACCGTGGCTCAGTGTGAAAAAATGATCTATGAAATGTGTCATCTTTCCATTAAAATCATGTTTTCTTCCTTAATGCATATATGATTGTCATGGTTTAACCTCAGCCAGCAACTAAGCACCAAGCAGCTGCTCTATCACTCTCCTCCTCAGCCGGACAGAGGAGAGAAAATATGACGAGAGATTGTTTACCAATTACCCTCATGGGCAAAACAGACTCAGCTTGGGGAAAATTAACTTAATTTATTGCCAATTAAACCAGAGTAGGGTAATAAGAAATAGAAACAATTCTTAAAACACCTTCCCTCCACTCTTCCCTTCTTCCTGGGCACAACTCCACTCCTGAATTTCTCTCCCCCCTCCCTCCCAGCAGCACAGGAGGACAGGGGAATGGGGGTTGGAGTCAGTTCATCACACCTTGTCTCTGCTGCTCCTTCCTCCCCAGGGAGAGGACTCCTCACTCGTCCCCTGCTCCACCATGGGGTCCCTCCCATGGCAGACAGTCCTCCATGAACTTCTGCAACGTGGGTCCTTCCCATGGGCTGCAGTTCTTCACGAACTGCTCCAGTGTGGATCCCCTGCGGGGTCACAAGTCCTGCAAACCTGCTCCAGCATGGGCTCGCCAGGGGGTCGCAGCCTCCTTCGGGCACCCACCTGCTCCGGCGTGGGCTCCTCCACGGGCTGCAGGTGGAGATCTGCTCCACCGTGAACCTCCATGGACTGCAGGGGGACAACCTGCCTCACCAT
>JANZLQ010000095.1:30810632-30841075 GCA_026212715.1 Elanus axillaris
GCTGCAGGGGAATCTCTGCTCCGGCGCCTGGAGCATCTCCTCCCCCTCCCTCTGCACTGACCTGGGGGTCTGCAGGGTTGTTTCTCTTACATGTTCTCACTCCTCTCTCTGGCTGCAGTTGCCTTTGTGTGGCTTTTTTTCCCCCTTCTTAAATCTGTACTCCCAGAGGTGCTGCCACCGTCACTGGTGGGCTTGGCCAGCCACGGGCCTGACTTGGAGCCAGCTGGCATTGGCTCTGTTGGACATGGGGGAAGCTTCTGGCAGCTTCTCACAGAAGCCACCCCTGTAATCCCCGCCCCACTACCAAAACCTTGCTGTGCAAACCCAATACAATGATGTGATTAGAAGCACCAGGTTTTCTTCCCAAAATGATGTCTGTAGTAAAATATGAACTTTTCACTGAGCTAGACTTTTCGGTTTTGCCAGCTCTGATGCAGAGAAGCAACACTGTGTCTCGGAGGAAGGGTTTCTCTGGCTTCATGCAGTAAATGCTGGTTGATGCTGGCAGCTGGGAGCATACCAGGATTTGCCGGGGCCAGGATGCTGCCACAGCCAGGTCTTCTTACTAGGAAAAAGGAACATATGCATGGTCACGGTTGGGCTGCTCTTCTATAGGGCTGATAATTTTGCCATCCTTGGAGATGCTTGGCATTTCCTCCTCCCCAAATAACTTTACAGTTGTATGTTTGCCAAATGCTGCTTTGGGAGGCTAGTTTCCCAAAGGCACATCATGTTTGCTGGCCGTCAGCAGTGGTGGCTGTAAAAGCAGTGACATCCCCTTGATCAAGGTCCACCTCAGGATCAGTATCACAGCACAAGAGGGAATTTGGGTCTGTTACAGGTAGTTTTAGGGTTGCAAAGTCTGGCACTAGGAGATCCCAGAATTCAGGCTGCCTGTGCATCCTGGACTTGATCTTCTTATCATCCTGGGCTTGACCTTCTTGTGGATAAGCGTTAAAACAGTCTTTTATTATAGGTTTCAATGCTATTTTTTTCCATTTGGTAAATGGGAAGTCATATAAGAAGGAAATAGTCCTTCTTATCCTTCTCATGGGTATGTTACTTTATATGTTATTAATCAAAGAGTGCCCGGATACAGCACTGGATACAGAACTACTGCCTTTGGGGTGTTTCACCAGAATATCAAAATGATGCACAAACATTAGTGAGCTGTAAGCATTGTAATCCTATATAATTAGATGAGGAAATTAGACAGGAGTGATGCTGCTCCCTTTTGCAGCTAGAGATCTGAGGAACAGAGATTAAGGCCATGAGTGTCTATTAATTTCCAGTACTCAGTTTCAGATAATGAGAGCTTAACTTTTTAATTTAATTTAATGTAATTTCTTATGCCTAGCAATTCAGCAGCACTTCACTGGTTCAACCTGCTGTGGAAGCAATAGTTAAACCAAAAATTCTCCACACCTTGAAGTAAACCTCATTTTAGGGGGCTGAACTGGGATCTAAAGAGAAGGGACCTGTTCACAGCTCGTACATGCTCCCACCACTTTGGCATGCAACATGGATCTTCTCCTGAAGACTCAAGAGTCCTTAAGTCCACCTTGAAATAAATTAATCACAAGAGTAAAGCCCTGCACCTCCTTATTATTTTTTTTTATATATCTCAGAGAAAAATCACTTTCATTAAGTATTGTAAAGATAGCTACAGGTCAAGGTCTCCTGGTTGGGGCTTGACACAGCTCCCTGACACTTGGCGTTTCTAGGACAGACAGTTGGGCTCTGGTTGAGCATTGCACCTCTCAGCACTTGGCACCTCAGCCCAGCAAACTATCAAAAACGTCTATGTTGTTTTTCATGAAATTCTTTTTCTGCTAATACATTCAAATTTTGTTGGTTTTTTCAACACCTTTCCACTTCTGGTGGTTTTTCTGTTGGATTTTCTGTACCCTTCTCAGATGGTGGCTGCTCTGGGATTTGCATGCAGCGTTGCTTGGGTCTGTTAGTGCTTCTGGTCCAAAAGAACCCATCCATGCCAAATCACCTTATAATGTCCCAGTGGGGCAAATAAATGCCACTTTTTTTCCCCCTTTCCTTCCATCAAACTTGCTCGATGTAATGACTGCACGAGGGCATGGGACATGGGTGACACGCAGGGCAAGCAGCGAGTAGCTTTTTGCAGTAAGCTGGAGCAGAACTAAAACCAAATAACCCAAAGCCCAGCCTCCATCCAAATAAACTGTAACTTCAGACATCTCCGATTGGATTCGACTTCTGAGCCTTGGACTCACCTCTGTTGGTGATGTGCATTACTTTGATACACATCTTTACACATCTATAAGTGTATATATAAACCCTGTTCTTTAATACCTCCTACAGCAGCAAGCTGTTTCTCTTTTCCCAGAGTCTCCAGATGGTGCTGAAATCTTCAGAGCTTTGGGGGTTTATTTGTTTGTTTATTTTTAGATAACTTCCCACACTGGGGCTCTAATCAGGATGCCTCAGCCTTTCCAATTACCAAACAATCTCACTTTTAGCTCAGTTTTTGTCTTCGCTGCTGGCCCCCTTCCCAAGCAGGTTTGCAATGAATTGTCATGGTTTATTATTAGTGTTGGTGCTGAAGTTAATTTTCTAAATCTCTGTTGTTCTTCCCCTTCTGAAAATAATTTGCAATTTCCTCTCTGTTGTGATTTCAGTTATTTGCTTACCTCCACACTAGATCAAGACTGAGTTTTCCGAGGAGGCTTGGCTATGAAAAAATAAAAGAGAACCACTGATCTCATGTGCTGCTGGAAGAGTACTGCATAAATACATATATTTCTCATTCTTTTTAGGCTCCTCCTTTTTGGTTTGGTTTTTTTGTTTATTTTCTGAAAAAAACCCATAACATCATATTGTTGATTCTCATTTTGGGTCCTGAGAAATAAGTTGATCCCACCTCTGCGCTTGAGGAGAGCTGGGGTGGGTTTGTGTCCCAACCCAGATCCTGGCTGCCTTGCAGATCCTCCAAATGCAGCTGAGAAAAAGTTTTCCTCAAAACTTCCTTTTAGATCAGATGCCCTTTGGGTTCGCAATGGAACTTCCTTTTTCTTATTGAGTTGTTAGAAAGAAGTAGAAAGTCACAAGTCCTCATCTTTTAGTATGCTGATTTGTCTTGCTAAAGCTATAGTCCCAATTTTTTTCACACACCCCCTTAAAGATTTTGCCATGCTTTCAGTCACATCACCTCCTTTGGGATATAGCAATAATAATATATAACAATAAATACCTTTGTGGCATGTCATCCCCCAAATTTTCTCAAAGGTTGTTTTTACAGAAGCAGCCTAATAACCAATTCCTCTTATTATCTTCGTTTTTCCTTGCACAGTTTTTTGCTTGCGAGCTGACCTTGTGTTTATACCAGCCCTCCTTTAATTTTATTCTTACTGGTGCTGCTAATTTGAGGGGAAGCTAGCCACCTACAAACATTAAGCTGATTTTTACTCACCATTTGCAATGCTCACAGTTCACAGTCCAAACAACCACACCATGCTGATGAGAATCAGATGATGATGGGATGTCTGCCCCTCTGGGAGGTCTCCAAGGATGAAAACCAGTGCTTCAAGGCCGCTCCGTCTGTCCCGAACCCTCCTTGGGGCCCCAGCACCCAGAGGACCCTGGCTCTGGGCTGGATGTTGCTGAGTGACTGAGGACAGTCCAGCTGTGCCACAGGCTGCCCAGCAAGGTTGTGCCATCTCCAGCTTCAGAGGTTTTCCAGACCCAAGTGGTTCAAGCCCTGAGCAACCTGGCCTGAGCCCAGAGCTGACCTGCTTTGAGCAGGAGGTCAGACAGGCACCTCCTGAGGTCACCTCCAGCCTGAATGGTTGCGTTATGCTATAGATCTATTATTACCTGGCAAATATGACAGGTGATGAACAGAATTTAAAGCCCTCATATTGAAAGGATTCAGAGGAAGCTTGGTTTTTATAGCTCATGGGATGGCTCCTACAAGAGCTGCAAACTTCCCCACAATCTCTAGCAACACTCTCCTGTGCAAGCTGCAGCCAGCTGTCCTCAGTGCTGGCTTTCTCCCAAGTGAGACAAAAACCCTACAGAGTTAGTGAGGTTTTTTTCCCCAGTTTTTGTCCTTTAATAAGCATTCATGGAGAGAGAATTGGATGGGTGCTGCAGACAAAAAGAGGCAGTAGCAGAAAAGGAGGCCATCCATTGCTCTGCTCTGTTTTTCTGTTGGATTTGTTCAAAATTTCAGGTCTTCTCCCCAGCGCTTTTCCTAGGGTGCCCAAGCTGCCCTACATTAGCATCAGGATTTCCTTCTCATATTCCTAAAAACTGTGATTTTGTGGAACAAGAGAGAAAACTTTTTGACACAGGCCAACAAAATTAATCTCCCTGAAGGCAGCAATAGAAGCTGCAACGCCTGCACAGCACAATGCAAACACCCTTCCTCCATCCCAGTTCTTCCTTCTATCAACCCACTAGAACAAAGTGATTTAACCAAATAATAAATGTTGAAAAGGCCAGTCCCTGCGGACTCACAACAAAGACGAGAAAAATGCTAGGCTAATTATTATCTTCCTTTCCTTGCACAGGCCTTTCTGTGAGGCTCTAGCAATTAAACACAATGCTGGGGAACAAGCTAAATGGGAATTAGTCTGACTTGGGGAAATTACCACCCAGAGGTTTTGGGGGGGTTTTGTGCTGCTATGTAAATTCCCTTTGCTCAGCTTAAACTCTTTTAACTGAATGTATTACTTTGACAACATGTTTTAATAGCTGGTTTTAAAAAAACACACTTTAAAATTGTTTCCAGCTAGCTCTGATTCTAGCCTGTATTTCTCCCTGTGGTCTTGAAACCAAATTCCTGGACACAGATACTCTCCTGACCCTCTTTCTCAGCTCACCCAGCAAACCTTCCTTGCCAGTCACGTAATGTTCCAACTGAGACGTACAAGCCAAGAGGGTAAATTGCTTGCCTGATTATTCATATACTCTAGTCGTTTCCCTTCCTGTGAAAATAAACCCATAATCTCAATATAACAACCACGCTATATGAAGCAGGCTGCATGCAGGTACTGTTTTCTCTCACTCCCACCACGGTGGAAAAGGTCCATGTATGTAGTCCTCTAACTAACCGTCTCCTCCTCCAGCAGCAGGAAGGACCAGCCGAGTGTTGGCTGACCTGATGTTCCTCACTACAGCGTTATCCAACACCTGTGCTTCCATTTCCACAAGAATTGGGTGCGATCAGATGGTGAAGAAGCCTTTGAGCATGTGCAGCTGGTCATCTAAGGACCCGTTTTGCTCTCCCTGATCCCCATAGCAGCTCCTTCACACCTCTCTTCTAGGAGGGATCCACCATTACCCAGCCTGGTTAATGGAACCTGGATGCCAAACGTTGCATGGGGTACCCTAGAGATAGGGCAGGTACCTTATTCAGTGCTGGTACCTACTGGACTGCATATCTCTACTGCATATCTTTTGCCTGAGGTCCTAGAAATTGCATTTGTCTTTTCACAGCCATGTTATTCGGTGGCATTTTACTGAAAGTGGCTGATACGGTCAAAGCCTGGTTTCCATCAGGCCTAACCAGTAAAGCCAAAGTTCCCAGCACAAAATTGGTACCTGGATGTGCAACACTGCAGAATGGACAGAGGTATTTCCCCCTGGCTCCCAGTGTTGTTTGCACCTTCTCACATGATATGCTGTTCATATTTTTTGCTGCCTTGACACTTAATTGACTTTGTGCTTGTGTTTACTCTAACATCATCAGTTAAAATAGTAAACAGTACTAGATGCAAGATCAACCCTGGAAAAAATCCATGAGTAACCTCCTTCCACCCTGATACTTCCCTTGATATGTACAACTCATGATTTCTTTCCTAAACAGTTTCTCATCTATCATACTATCTCATCTCCAAACTCATTTTGCCAGTAATTACAATCGCTCTCTGTTTTGATAATTGTGCTTTAGCAATAGCTTGGTCAGAGTATCGGCTGAGCCCATCCCTTCTTAGGACAGCGATGATTATAAATGCCTAACTAGGAGCATCCTGGTTCTCAGGAAAATAAGCAATATATTTAAAATGCTGGAGTTCAAGTGATTTAATACTTTCCTTCTACTTTCTTTCTTTTTTCAGTAAATTAAATTTTCCTGGGAGAATGACTGCTTTTGCTTTACTATTTTTTGCAGAATGTAACATATTTTTTAAGCACAGCAAGTATTTCTTGTCTCTCTCAGCCACTTCTTCTGTATGATACTATATTATTTATGTCATTTTACATTCTTTTATATTAAATATGAACTTTTATGGCTAGTTTGAAGCTGAATTTTCCTTCTAGATATTTATTCCAAGCTTTCAAAAAATGCCTGTATGAATCTAGAGGGTAGACTGCAAGGTTCTGTGCAGGAGGTGGGCAGCCAGGATTACCATTGTGTTGGGGTCAACTTCCTAACACAGTGGATATAATTTTGTATCTTAGAAGGGGGAATTAAATGGGAAAGAGTGAGGACTGGGGCAGATTTTGAGAAACCGGCCATGCTGGCTGTTTAGTAAGAAGCTACCACAGTATCTAATATATGCAGACAGCAGAAGTGAAGCGCACTAGCCGGCTAAAAGACTCTTTTGTGGTGTTTTGCTGTAATGCTTGGCAAGGCTGCCCTTGCTTCACACCCTGACTCCCTTGCTGAGGCACTGGGGTGGAAAACTTGGCTGCAGATGATCCAGACAGTATGGAGGGATTTAAACACCCCAAAGTTTTGTTCTTGTGTTTTCTAATAGATGGAGAAATGGGCAACAGTCAGTGTCCTGAACTCTCTACCATTCAGCCTAATTAAGTCATGTAACGCTATTAATAAGCAAGGGGGACTTAGCTGAGCCTCTGGAGAATGCCAAAATCACGTTCTCTTTCACTCCTTTATTTAAAAGTCCATCATGATGGAAAAAAATCTCACCTACCAACTTAGTGGTGGTATCATCAAATGGTCATATCAGACCAGCTTGTAGAAGAGATGCTCACCTGTCACAAAGAAGAGGACACTGGGATAAACGTCTCCAGAGCTGTCTGTCCTTCTGAGGCTGGGCTGGGCTGGCTGGAAGCATGCTAGCAAGGGAGGATGGGGAGGGCAGGGGTCTCTTGGGTCCACAGAAGGATTCAGTACCTCCCGCCTGTGGAAATCATTGGCACAGCCAAACACCTTCAGGTGCTTTGCATTTCCATGATTTTCAATGCGTCTGTCTATGAGAATACAAAATTACTACAGCAAAGTTACTTGCAGACCTCTAAATTAATGAGAATAACTGAGTTATGGTGGCCTGTATAGCTCAGGGCACAGAATTTCACCTCACGAGACAGCATCGAGCTGGAGAAGGGCCAAAAACCCAGTCCCCCACCAAGGACATTATGTGTGTGTGTGTGTCCCAGCTTCCAGGCAGGAGGGTGAGGGCAGCCCCGGCCTCCACAGCTGCTTGGCCAGTTGTTTCGGGAGATCCAGGACTGAACTTGCCAGCATCTGTGAGCCTAAGCCTAGTTTTCGGACTGAACCACTTTTTCTTCAGCCTCAACCCAGGCTAGCATTTTTGTAGCAGCATTTCAGCATTTGCAAAGGGAGGATTGCCATTGCAGGGGTTGCTGCTTACAGCGGGTTTTTTCCCTCCTTTTGATTTGGATTTTTTTCGTTTTGGTTTGGTTTGGGTTTTGTGGGTTTTTTTTGTTGGTTTGGGTTTGTTTGTTTGTTTGTTTGTTTTGAGAACCAGGCAGCAGAAAGCAGCAAAGCTCTGGCTTTCCCAGGAGAGGAAGGCTCCTGCTCAGCAGTCTGTAAGCGCCCTCTGGTGCAAACGCAGCGGGCTGCCTTCAGCCGGCTCTGCCCTGCAGATTTACCCATCAAACATCCACCACAGGTGTTAATTTGGGTGTTTCCGATGGTGGAAAGTTGGGGTGACAGCCACCCTGCACCACGAAGGCAGCACTTCCCGAGAGAGAGAGCCTCCTCTGCAGGTTGGGCATTGGCACGGAGCTTGTGAGACCTTGCTTCGGATCATACCGAGGTTTCTGGTGGTAAATGGGATCGCTTGGTGGAATTGAGAACCTGGGTTAGGACAGGGAAATGCATAGATGGCTCTTTGGAGACCATCTAGGCATCCCAGCAGAAGACAGGGTAGTAGCAGGAAGGTTGGAAAGGGGACCTTCCAAATAGCATGAAAAGACAAATTTGAAGGTAATTACAGGATGGGGTGCTACAGATGAAACATGGGCCAGGAGGGCAGCAAATGAAAGTAAAATAATTGCTGGGAAGATGACTAGAGCAGAGAGAAAGGAGGGGAAAAAAAAAAAAAGATGATGAAAAAGATGAGCATAGCCATTCAGGTTTGGCAAACTGAGCTTGATGGCCAGACAAGAAACATGGGGAGAAACCTGTAGCTAGGTGGGGATGCAAAGAATGATTAATGAGATGATACACCATCAGGGCAATAAATTATGTCAGTTAGGTGCTGAGAACACAACACACAGCATGTAGCTAATCAGGAGTTGGAGTGCTTATTAATTCACCCCAGCAAATGAGCTGTCAGTCAGGTTTGCTGAAGGTAGTAGCTGACTCCAGGGTTCCTCGGGCTCATGGTGCCACCAAAGTCAGAGCATCTGAGAAATGAGGAAAAGAAAATGGAAAAGCGATTGACTCCCTGGGATACTCTGAAATATGAGGTGCAGCTGCAGCTGGTTTTGAAGAGTTAGGAAACCTTAGTTGCTCATAATTATCTTCATTTCTGCATAAGATTTACTTGCCAGCATGGTAATTTGCTGTTTGTTGAAATAATGGGGGATCCTGTGCAATCCCGGCCAGTGTTGCTTCATCTGCTGGGTATCTGCTGTAGCTGGGAGTGCTGAGGCAGGATCCATACGAGGGGTGCAGCAAATTCCTCCCAGTCCTGCAAAATCAGGGCATGCCGAGGTGTGATGCAGCAATATGAAAGGCAGTAAGAAAACCATTGAAAAAGCAAAACAGGAGGGAGATGAAGAAAAGCACACATCTGTTAACAGAAGGGATGGAAGGGGCTGAAGTGTTCAATGCTATTGCTTCAGCCTTGCAAAGTGTGATTTATCAACAGGATGATTAAAAAGAAAGCAGAATAGGCATAAGGAAAGTCAAGGTGAAAAGCTATTCAGTTTGAGAATGTTCAGTTAGTAGGGCCTGAATTTATCTCAGTTTATTTGCTTTGGCTAATGACTTAAGGAAGTTTTAAATTATTGGCTTATAATGGAGGACTAGAGGAGATTAACAGTAAGCCCGTTTATATAAAGCAGGACTTACAGGGTAGTTGATGGAGTTTAGACTCCTGAAAACTGCTGGGACAATCTATTAAACATCTAATTCCTATGGACCTGCAATACTAGTAGGATGATTAATAAATTCATACAGACTGTTTATTAGAAAAAAAATTGTTTTAAATGAAACAAAAAAGACTTGTTGGGTTGCTGACCCAGAAAAGAGAAAGTTTAAGATTGCTTGTCTTTAATAACATTATTGATATTTCAATGTTTTGTCCAAGCAAAAGATCCTGTGGAAAACCTTGCCCAGCTTGAGAATGGGTTACAAGAGGAGACCATTTCTTTCTTCTAGCAACTTCCAAAAAACAGAACTGTTTTGTAGAGAGGCCGAGACCCATTTTGTAGGGGACAGGATCCTGCTTAGGGTGTGGCTTGGAAGCAACAAATCTTCATCTGGTCACTGCTTGCTGGGCAGCACTGCCAGGGACTGGCATGCCCTGGCAAGCAGGGACAGGTCGCGAGCTGATGCTCACACCCTTCACCCGCCCAGCTGCTCCACACTGAGCTTACACACAGCATACACACAGCCACAAAGGCACAGGTGACTCCAACGGGAGGAGCGCGCTGCCCAAACATACATACATGCTTCTGCTTATTCAGCAGGACGAAGGGGAAAGTTGCAGTAGTATTCAGCAGCTGTATGCTGCAGCGCATGTTTCTTGGCCACTTCTTGCAACCACAGATCCTCTTTATGCACCTGACAACGCTTCCTGCTTCTTGACCAGTGCTTTTTCGCATAAAATGTTCTGTCTGTGCTGCAAACAGTCAGGCTGAATACAGGACAGTTTTGGTGACAGTGCCAGTAATGCCTCAAGGAAACAGATTTTGCATAAACCAAAGCAGACGCTTACTTACGTAACTGGGCATCGAGTCTCACTGTCAAATCCATGCCAAAACATCACTTTGCTTTTCTATCATTCTTTACTCAGTGGGGAAGCTTCAATGTAAATATCCCTCTGAAGAGAGAAAAGACCTGAAACAATAATCTATCTGAAAATGATGCTCTTAAGATTTTAAAACTTACCTTTTGTTGGTTAAGGGTGATCAGTAAAACAAATCAAGCTGTGCATGGCAAATAAAACTTGGGAAAAAAAAAATTTAAAAGATGGCAAGATGTAGCCTGTAAAATCTTCTGGACTGAAATAAGAGATAAATTTGCAAAGGTGTCAAGGCCAGATGTCATGGCTCATGCTTCCACAGATGTCTCACAAACACTTAAAGCAGAGTACTGTTTGAATACTTTAGGCACAGCACCAAGAGACTATGGATTTAGGAATGTTAATAATGCGCTACTGCTCTGAACTGATACACTTCCAAGGGAAGTCTCTTCCCATCTTTATTCAGTGCCTGGAACACCGGCGGCTCTAGTCTGTGTGCTGTTGACTGGAAACAGAGAAATGGTTCAGTGGAATGTAAAGCAACAGCACAGCTGGCTCTGAACTTATTCAACATCCCCTTGTTTACATGGTAATACATATGGGACAAACAGTGCAGTGATATTATTTATTCTTCTGTTGTTGTTTTTTTTTTCCTCAGAAATAAAGAACCACCACAATCTAAGGAGGCTGGAAAAAGGCCTGTATAATCATTTCTCAGTGGGACCCATGGCAGGAATCAAAGCCCCTGGACATGGTTTCTCCAACTCAGCTTCTGAAGACTGGGTAGGCAGTTTCAGTGTATTGAAAAGGAGGCTCAAGTTATGCTCGTCTTTCTGTTTATAGAAATAATAAAATGAAGGATAAAGCCAAGCATCAGTTATGCATCAAACTGCAAAATGGCAGTATTTCCCAGAAATTGAAGCAAATGCAAAAGGATCTGCTTTTGGGGTTAAGCATGTGTCACTTAAATATAAATTCTGCAATGTGTAGCATTTGTTACAGTCTTCTTCACACAAAACCAGCTCTTTTCCAGCACACACTCACACTGGGGCTGAAGTATTTAACAGCTTATAACAAGGACAATTTACCTGACAGCATATAGCCTAGCAAAGTGTAAGATTTACTTTAGGGAATAAGCAGTAGAGTACATGAAATATTGATGTTAACGTCAAATACAGCATGTCAAGAGTCGGCACACAGGTACCCTTTTAAGGCAGTATGGCAACAGACCAAAATAAAATTACATTTTTCCTCCATGAAGGGAGCAAGAGTGAGAAAGAAAGAATTTTTCTTTGCCTTTTTCCATGACTGAAGCCCACAGACCCACAGTCTCCCCTTGCTGTACAGGAAAAAAGCAACCATTTTGTTTCTGACTGCATCAGAACATACACAGCCTCATGTATGGCTTATACAATTGCTATAAGAAATCGGGGTACACATTCATACAGTAATAACCCACCCAAGCTCAGCCTACACAGCATCAGATTAATAGCTGAAAACAAAAACTGTCAGAAGCAAACCTTTCTGAGCTGGTATCAGCTGCCAAAGCTCTCACCTCAGTGAACCACAGCTCACATGAGGATCTAGTTTTAAGAAACAGTACTGTCGTAATGTACAGCAGTGAGAAATACTACCAATAAAAAGATTAAAAAATAGCACCATTGCAAGGGACAATATCAGAGAGTTGCTTATGTGCTCTGAGTAGCTTCCTGGATTAGTGAGACTAGGATGGGGTCCGCAAAGCACCTGGACATGCACAGCAGCCTATTCCCCACAGATTAACACATTCCCCAAGTCAGCTTGGTCCCCTCAGAAAATGGTAAGTGGTGAAGCTGGTGATAAATACTTTCCCCTCTGCTCAAAGGTGCCATACTGTGTTAACAGTGCACCGTTCTCCAAGTTCATTGTCAAAGCTGGGAGGGGTGAGTGTGTGCAGCAAGCCCAGAACACCCTGAGAGGGTTGAAGTCTGAACAAGCCAGAAAAGCAGTTGCCTCCCTTGCCCAGACTAGGCCCCCGCAAAACACCTGCAGAATCAGCACCCAAACACAACACCTGACATCACACAGGGTGCAAGGGCCTTCCTGCCCTGGGCTCTCCCTGCTAGATCATTCTGCCTCCCAGTGCATTTAGCCAAACTAGGTTCAAACTCTGCAACCGTAAAAACATCCACTCTAGTCATACAGATAGTAAAGTTTAAATGGACTTTCATTTCCAGCTTGGTTACTTGGATTCTCTCCCATTCTTATACCCGTGCAAAAAAGACCTCTTGTGCTTCAAATTTTGAACGTGTGGTCCTTAGCCACACAAATGTCATACAGACATTTTTGTACTCAAGAAGCTGCTTCTAGGATGCTACTTGATTGCCAAGAAATGCTTAAGCTTAACCTGAAGAAGACTATGTGAAAGACATGGAAAATTCCTGTAGAAGAAACTGAAGGTCAGGTTTTTTCCTCTTAACTTACTCCTAGCTGAAGCACCTCTTGGGCAGCCAGTTTAATGTTTTCTTCAGGCAGATCCAGAGAGCCATCTTTACTAGCCTACACTTTGTTCTAGTAGCCTCTGGTACTGCTATAGTCAGTTTTCCCTCTGCAGAGAAAAATTTAAAATAAGGTATTTCTGTGGAAGTCTTTTCTCCAAAAGGAGGGGAAAGAAAGTAAGCATTCAGAAATGTAACCTGGAAGGTAGCATGAGTGCTTGCAACAGTGTTAAGACAAAGACACTGTAAACAACAAAACCCTTAACTTCGTACTCCTGCCAGAAAGCTGTAAGATTTACCTCTAACCAATATTTACAATACGGGTAAGGATGTGTTTATTCTGTTATGTACCTGAACAGAGATATAAAGGAGAGACTAGCTTTGGAAACGCCTCACAAGTATATTTATTAGTCAGGAGCAATCGGTCTCAAAGCATGACCCATTTCATACTTTAAATGGTGTTTCATTACACTGCAGCTGCACAAGCCTCTGTTCTCCCTGAATAGATGCTTGATATGCAGAAGGCAGACTTTAGTATGCTACTTATTTACATACATAAGTTCCTGGATTTGTTTAGGTTTGAGGACAGTAGTTCAAGAAAAGTCTGTTTGTCTTAATCATTTGAAAAGCTTCTTTCTTTTCTTTCTCCACTGTTTATTGTCCACATCTTCAGTATCATCAGGAGGATCTGGTATTACAAAGCCATCAGTCATTTTATAGTACACTACTGTGGAATCTGACTCAACTATGGCCAAGGTAACTGACAGCGGGGTGTCAGGATCGTCTTGTGGGAGAGACGCTTTCTTCATGATTTCTCTTATCCTAGAAGAAGAAACAAATGGTTAGAAAGGAGTCCACAACCACCTAACGATGGCACAAAGGTAGAAGTGCACCATTGCTATTTTTAGTCACCCTGTGTTTATTCTCCAAATTTGTCTTCACTAAAGAAAGTACAGTATCTGTTCTAATAAAAATCCAAAGTCGTATAATCAAGCAACAAAATAAAGTAACAAAGAATCTTATAAAAATACACTCAGTTACATACATCTCTGCTGGAAATGGCTCAACTTATGCTTCTAAGCTTTGCTTAGGTGTACTACAGTGCACATGCCTCAACCATCCTTCAACGACTACAATCATAACATGGCAATCTCTAATGGCCTTGTTTTCTCTAATTGAGTAACACAAGTTGTTCAGTTAGAGAACAAAATAACTAAGACTTGTTCCATTTGCAGAGATAAGTCTTCCAGTCTCTGTGATACAGTTCTCTGCCAGACTGTGGAAGATGTGGGAACCCAAGCCAGGTTTCTCTACCTCCTCGTCTAGACTAGAAGCCACAAGACTAATGTTCTTCAAGACAGCACAAATAATGTCTTAAAAATTTAAGACAAAGTTATGCAATTTTTTCCTGTTCAGCTTATTTTAAGAATAACATGCCAGTTACTTTTCAGTTCAGAGCTGAGGACAACACTGATTCCTGGAGTCCTTATATTACAGTTCCGACTGGGGAGCAAGAACTGAAGGAGCGCAGTGCTCTGGGGTAGAACAGTAATACTCTCCACAGAAAGCATTTCCATAGTGACCTTTCTCCTTCACCTAAAGGTCAGGTGCAAGAGGCACATCTGGGATTGCCAGGGCAGGTTACGCTCTTCGGAGAGGTCAGCTATGCAGTGGGAAAAAAAAAAAAAAAAAAAAAATCGCCCCTTGCTTCATGTGCCCCTGAGACCTTGTTCACCAGAAAACATGCATTTCTGAAGCTGGGCAATGTAGTTGAAAAGAAGGCTCTTTCTAAATGCATGAGCTTTCAAACTTTAATCATCATCTTCCTTCCAAACCTCTTTGATCCCTTAATAAAAGCCAAATGGAAAGCAGCAGAGAATAAGCAGCAGCCTGGAAAGGCTATGCTATTAAGCCCGTGACCCTCTTAAGTATCCATCTGTGTTCTGAACTGTTTATAATCCAACTTGGCTAAATTCAGTAGTGCCTTTTCTTTTGATTTCACTACTGGCCCATATATAATGCAAGGCAAGGCAATACAATAGTTAGTCATTTCATGCAACAGAGATACTTAGGCTGTGAAAAGCCATATTCTGGTCCTCCTACAATCAGCACATTTCATAACAAGAGAACAAATAAGCAAAGAGATACTGTATTGGCCACCGGCAGAAGAGAAACACCTGCAAAAAAGTCGTATTTCAAGCAATGTGACATTAACTTCTCTGCTCCCCACCACCTCAGCACTGCTTTGTCTGCACATTTTCTTGGCAGGTGTCTCAGGCTCAGGGCCTTGCTGTGGGAACACTAACTGCACTGTGGGTATTAAGGAGAGTGCAAATGCAACCCTGCCTTCCAAAGCTTCCAATTCATGGATGGAGATGCTCTGCAACAAAAAAGAAATGCATCCCACTATGAGCAATGCCTCAAATACAGCACAGCCTTCCAGTGAAAGCACTACCTCATGAGGGGGGTCACATGCCTGCTGGAGTTGCACCAGTAAGTACCAAGTGAATTGCAGGTGTACAAGCAGGCACCAGGACTGCAGTAAGCAAGGACAAACGAGCTGAATGTCTAAGGTACAGCAGTGAAGTGCTGTACCTCTGTGCTGATGCTGGGCACCTTCTGCTCTTGTCACTGTTTCTGGCCCCCCTTTAGGGGTATCTCCAGCATCACAATGTCTTGTCATAGCTCTGGCAGGTGACAAAGGCCCAGGAAAGGATTCCAGACGTCCTTCCAGACATGCTACACATGCACAGACCAAGAATCCACTTGTCACACACTAGCAGCTTGTGTCTGGAGGAAGCTCTGAATAAGTTGTCAATTGTGAGTCCAGGCTACTGGCAGAGACCCAGTGAGGAAGGAACTACCCATGTCTTTTATGAAGGAGTGGATATTAATCTCTTTCTCTCCTGAGAATGTGAAATAACAAAAATCCAAATAACAGGGCACAGATACCCGGAAGAGCTATTTTGGGACCTAAAGCAACCAAACTTGTGTTGAGTGTGGACAGTCCCATATCTGGACACAGATTCAGGCAGTGACCTATATTCACCTGTCAGCCAGGGCAGAAGCTCCTTCATATTTTCTTTAGTAACTGTCACCATTTCTCTTCCTAGTCTATTAGGGGGATGGATGTAACAGTGAGGCCTTTGATCTAGATTTCCCACCACTCATGATTTCTTCTTATACTTTCAAACACAGACATCTGAACTTGTATTTCCCCTCATTTAGCACTTAGACTTAGAAGATGCACCATGATCCCAAAAGTGGCCAGGTCCTGACAACAGACTAATGACATGAAGATATGTCCCTGACTTACTTTCAGGAGACTGAGTTTCAGGCTTTATGTAAAGAGCACAAGGACATGCTGTTGCCTCAGGTTCATCTGCTAACACTGCTGTCCTCAGAGCCTAATGCTTTCCACTGTACATGGGGAATCAGCCTCTATCACCGTAAAAAATTACAACTGCCAATGCAAGATTCTCTCCTTCCTGCAGCTCTCAACACAGGCAGCCCCAAAACAAGAGCTCTCATTCATGCATACCATGACAAGCCACAATGCAATGCAGCACATCTCCAGATTAGTGAGAGGGTATCTTTTGAAAGAATAAGCTTTGGAATTCAGGAAGTCTGTATCAGACGCCTGTGTTTCCTCTCCTCCCCTGAAGGCATCACTGTTAGCCTCTGCATCCAGCATGTTCACAAAGTTTCTCTGCAGCAGCAGACATTTCAAAGAAGGGAGTCAGAGAACATCTGGGTTTCTGCTGATTCCACTGCACTTGCTATGTGCCATGAACAGAAAGATGAAATACTGCAGGAAATGTGTAGAGGTTTTAATCCTTTTGATGTATCTAACACTGTCTATAAAAAAAAAAAAGCAAGAAGCATTCTTGGCCTTCTGAAATTCAAAGGAATGCATGTTTGACCTCCTAAACAAGGCAAGAAGCCTTTATTTCAAGAGATATAGCCCTCTAGGTTGCCCATCTCACACAACAGCTGCATTCAACGACTAAAACAAAGTCCTAAACAAGACACCCATACGTTAACACCTTCCCCCAACAGAGCTAGCTGACTTCATTTACTAAGTTAATGGTTACAGATAAGCTCCTTAATGACCAGTACATCTGCTACACCGTACCAGTGATGTCAGTTATAAAAGCTGGCTTTTGCTTAAGTAAAAGTGGATTTAATGTTTCAGAAAGTGTCAAATGTTAGAAGCCTCTGGTACAGAGAATTTCAATACAAAATTACATTGGCATACTCCAACAATCTTGATAACCTTCATTTACCAGCATCCTGACCAGCTTTCTCCTCATGAATCACAACTGTGTTAGGACACATCCTGCAAACATTGTTCCCATTGACACCAAGGGGGTCCACAATGACTCTGGTTTTGGTTCCGCAGCCTTTACAGGTAATGCTCCAACAGCGTGAACTCCACAGAAGCTGTGGTGTCAAGCATTTGGCATGGTCTGGCTCTACCTGGATCCTCCTTTTCAACAGGCATTCAGGTATTCCCACTCCACCAGCTAGACATGAAGTTTTAAGTAGAATGTAGAGAGTTAACATGAGAAAAGGTGCAGCTGAGAAACAGTTAATACTGTTTTGCAGTGTTTGAATAAAAGCTTAGCATGTTTTCACTACAGTCTCAAGCCTATGTTGGAAGAATACACCATTTCACTTTGTCATCTCCTGAAGGACACTATACAACACAACACTCAGTCACCTTAGTATATATTCATCCACAGGCCCTGCCTTGTTCATCGCCTTAGACTTGTTCTTCCACAGGCTCAACAGGCCTAGGAAGATCAGGAACAGTCAACCCTGCACATGCCGCCTTCTCAGGATTTATGCCGATGACTACCTGGTAAAAAACAAAAGGCATCTAGAGCCCCAAGAAAGCACACAGAACAATCAAGTGCGTGTGCTGCTGCATGCACAGTGAGAAGCCTATGAGTTAAAATATCCTACAACCACTCCTTTCCCTTCTCTCCCCCTCCCCATGAAGAAAAGCCATTGAATGTTAAAACAGGCAACACTGAAACTTTAGGTTTTCCCACACAAAAAGGTACATCTCGAACAAAGGCACTGTGAAAGGACAGTAACATACATAAGCTAGGGGAATACAGACACCACAAGAAACACTAGAAAGTTGTATTTAAGTCCCATAGATAGAATATGACCAAATATTTTTTTTAGTAAGAAATTCTCCTCTGTTGTAGATCATACAGGCCGAAGTTTTCAGAATAGCTTGAAAACCCATCTCTAAAAACTGATGGTGCTGCATGTTTGCTGCAAGCTAGGATCTGCTCACACCAAGACAAACACAAGTAGGACAAAGCCCTCAGTGTCCACCTAGGAAACAAACTCACATTCACCTCTCATTACAGGAGATGAAAAGGATTTAATCTCAAACACTGAAGACACTGTTATACAAAAGCATATATACCTGCTATTTCTAAAGACCTTTGCAACAGAAAAAGGGCTTTAGAAAAGACTTTCTAGATACCTACAAACCACAGTCAGTAGAGATTGCTTTTTTTTTCTACCAAAGAATTAGTCGTTAAGAGCAGGTTTAACTTACTTAACATCATGCAAGGACCACTGCAGTTAAGGTAACAGCACTATGAATGTCATCCTGCATCTGCCTTTACTGCTGCCTTCAAACTAAATGGCAACAGTGAACTTACCTGGTCTTCTATTGCTGTTGCAATTAATAGCTTAAAAACAAAACAAAAAATCCATACAAAAGAAAAGAGGGAAATTTTCCATCTTTCCCCCGTCTTGATTTTTTATTAACAAAATACTTTCATACTAGGTAGGCCTTCAACACACATCAGAAATCTGCACCACCTTTCCTGATGATCTGCTCCTAACAAAATTACATTGCCCTTTTTGCTTCAGAGAAAGAAATGGGCAAATGACTGCTGAACTTCAGGCAACTGTGGCTTGAGGTTTTAACTAAAAACTAAAAGAGAACAGAATCATAAAGGAAAGATAACACAGGAAGAAATTTTTGTGTTGAACAAAAGAGTATTTCAGTGATGTATCCCATGCAAGTACTTCTGAGAAGCACCGGAAACACTGAGAGCTCGAAGTAGTTTTATGGAGGTTGCATAGTGCTCCATTGAGCTGAAATGGAACTACTGCCTTCCCTACCATAAAAGCCAAAGGATTTCAATCTGCCCTTTATACTTCGATGAATAATTCATTGCGACCTTGGCCAGCCCAAACAGCTTCCTCGTCTCCATGCAAGGCAGGGCGAGAGAGTTAACACAAGCTGGTCTCTGTACTGCTACACAGAGATCATCAATTAATCTGTGCATCAGAGTGCGCTATTGTACCAGACTTGTTCAGATAGGCCCCATGACAAGAGGAAAACTCCTGTAAAGCACAATACCTTGAATTTAGCCAGCACTGCAAAAACAGGGCAGCATGGCTCACCATCAGGAATGCTGCTCCAAACATTGCTGCCTGCCCTGCAGCTAGATTAACCTAGTGCCTTGAAATAATGGGAAGAAGCATGTGGTGGTGGTGGGAGAAGGTGAAAATGGGCACCAATATTTCTTGGGATTTGTTTCCAAACTACAGGAACATGGGATGCTAGAAGAAACTTAAGGTATTGTAATGGGGGAAAAAAAAAAACAACAAACCACAAAGAAAACACCACATGGCTCACTGTTCAGGAAAAGGAATTGAAACCCCAAGGAAGATAAAAGTCATTTTTTCCATGAAAGTTGAAAAAGGAAAAAAGACAAATCATGCAAGAGGGAGGAATCAGAATTCAGCAAAGCTCTACAAGATACACCAACTATAAGACATTCAATCATAGTACTGTATAACCAACTCAGCCATGAGTCACATCTATCACTTTTAAACTATTAATAAAGAGTTTGTATCTAGAAGCCATTAGTTACATTTTCAGTGTGTGATTTACTGTATGAGTAAACTGAAATAATGCTTACAGCAGAAGAGCTACTGACAAAACTGTGAAGAGGGTGCAAGATAAGGAGCATGTCACACTTCCAGTGCATTTAAATAACGGTGGTTCTTATAAGCAAAACCACTTCAGATTAGAGGAAGATCTATTTCACAAACTACAGATTTAGAAGAGGATAAATCGCTTCCAGTCCTCAGATTTGCTTCTAAGGATGCTTATCAGCTTTAAAATGAAACATTTATGTATTCTTTTTCCAAAATTAAGTTACCATTTTAACAAAATAACCCTTTCCCTCTTAGCCTAAACCAAACTTTGCAGTCTCTATAACCTCATGCAGCTGACTTCATCCTTCATTTCCAACACTTGCACACATATCATTTAATCTGATGGTCTATTAGTAACATTTTGCTTAGACAATGTTATTTGTCTAGGACATATAGCATGTAATTCCATTAGATCCAGCATCTAACTCCCTGGTCCTTGGAAGGATCAAGGCTTTCAATGCTATCTAGAAAATCCAGCTGTCAACACTGTGAGCTCTCCTACACTTGCTGAGCTTGGTTTATGCTAGTCATTTCTGCCGGGTCTGAAGCATGACTACCTGTATTTAACTGCCTCACCCTCTTTGGGAAGCCACAATTCTGGAATGTGCTGACAATTAGGTACTTGGTGTGCATGAAGGTGTTGTCTGCAGTAGTGAACGGCAAACATGTCCCAGCCAATGGACCTATGAATTCCTCCTGCAATTATGAAACGCTGCTAAATTCAAAGGCGTACAAACACAAGATTCTCCAAACCTCAGCCAGCTGTGTGTGATTGAGAGTGGTCCAAGACAGACATAAGTTGCATCTTATTCTCCAGGTCTTCACTCTCAGAAGATCCAGCAATCTTCATTTTAAGAGCATGCACACACAGCATAAAGCCACTTCTCAGATTGTATGAGACTACCGTTTGCATTGGTGGTCACTTTGCTCCAGACCCCATAATTCTGCTATACAGTGAGTTACTGTGCAGCCTTACACTGGTAGGGCAGGATGATCAGCTTCCATCAAGCTGTTTGTAGAAGTGGACAGTAAGCTTAGTAAGCAGAACAGCTTTGCCTTAAGCAGTTAACTGTCATGCATAAACTGGACATGATGAAATCTAATAATAGGCTAAAAAACATTGAGCGGATTTTTTTTTTTGTAGGGCACTCAGATTTATCATTTGCTTAGGTGTCTTGCTGGTAATTTCCACAGCAACTTTGCTATGGCCTCTTAAGGACACAGTCCTCTCAGTGTCAGCCAAGCAGGAATCTTCATGAGACACCTGGGAAGGCAGAGCTTGGCTGAAGTGTCTCAGAGGAAAACCACCACTGCAGCCCCTACCCAGGCCTTACTGGTTAAGCAAGGAAATGCTGCCCATAAATGCTGCTGTTTGCCAGTTGCTTTTGCAGTTAGCACATTTCCAGGCCCAGCAATGAGGACAGACATTTTCACCTTCCCAACCCCCTCCAATGGCTTACTTTCAACATTGAGCTGCATTTACTTGTACTCACACCTATTCCTCTACCTTTAGCAGGTTAACACAAAAACCCAAAGCACTGCTTTGAACAAAACAGCAAAGTAGCTAAGTACAAAAGCTTTCCTGTCTACCTATAGCTTGGCAAGTCAAGTGAGAAAACATCATTTAAGACATCACACACCTAACAAGCCTCAAACTATCAACAATCACAACAAAATATGCATCACTGTCAGAACAAAGAGGCAATAGTACTGCAATACATTTTCCACCTCCTTCTGTAGGATGCCTTTTTAATGGCCTCCCTCTATGCTACATAACTTTGAGCTACAGTTATTGTCTATACCCCCTGGTTTTTGCCTACTGTTCCAACAAGGGAGCCAAGGAGTTGATGCTGTCCTTTCTCTACGAAGATGGACCAGGCCCCTCCGATCAGTGGTGACCTGCTAATGAAATGCCAAACGTGTATATGCACATACACATTCAATAACAAAATACAAGCATATACGATCTTCTTGTCTGACTTCTATGGGTATCAAGCATGCAAGGGCTTTAACGGACTCACCCTGCATTACAGCCCAGTATGCAGCTCATTTTAGTGACAATACGCTCAATGTAGTTGCTCTGTAGCAAAACCCAGTCACAAACTGTACTTTTAATCAATGTGATGCATTCACTCTTTGCTTCTCTAACACACACGCTTCCAGTAATGGATTCCATCCACACTGGTGCCAGAAGCAGAGCAAACAGTATCACCACAGTACAAACAAGTTCAGAGGCTCCAAATGAAAAGCTCCAATGAAACAGTAAAAGATAGGACATGTATGCAGTGCAATATCTCACTGTCATTAAAAGCCAATTAGAACATACTTGCTGGCATTGATCTAACGTCAGGAATCAAAGTTTCCAACATAGGTGGAAACCTACTACATTAAACAAGCACAACTCCTCAGCACATAGGCATAATTTGTCAAAGATCCCATATGCTAATTTGCTGCCTTCTTTTCCCACCTAAAATCCATTTCAAACTGCGAATAGCAGTCTGCCCCTTCACACACAAAGTGATCTGCTTCTTGTAGAGAGGTTGAATGACACTCAGCATTTCATACTGCAGGACTTCTCTGCAGCTTTCCTCTGTTGTGGAGATCACACCCTATTTCTCTGTATGACCAAGCCCACAAGAGTGATTGACCAGTATTTGCAAATGGAAGATCTTTTCAGCATGTACATAGTACTGAAATCCATCAATATCTAGTAAGTCATTTTCTTCCCCCTCACAAATATGCTCTTAGGAAAACACATAGCAGAATCAAGATGGAAGTCTGTTTGCAAAAGACTGATCTGTCACTTCTAAAACCTAAAAAAACCAAAACCCCAAAACACAAAACCCGTAGCATGTCTAAAACATCATTCCTAGAGCGTGCACACGTCTGCTAAGTGCAATTCATTAGCTACCTACCACTGTGTCAGGCTGCTGCCCGCAGAGCAAGAGGAAACAGCAAACGCTAACAAGATCTGTAAAGCTAGCCCTGAGCACAAGCTCCTAGCAAAAGTAGGAACAGAAGAAATTGAAACAAATGTACTACCATATGATGCAGCTGAAATAGTTCAGGTCTTCAGAGACATCACAGGAAAGAATGGCAAATACCAGCAAGAGAAGGCAGCCATCATCAGAGAGTAAATAACACTGTGTGTTTGAGGCTGCTCTAAAGGCCAGTTAAAATATACTGTAAAATCAATGAAGTGGAATTTCTCTAGGCTGCAAATATCTATAGTATCATCAAGTCATAGCTGTGTTGTCCTCCGCTTGAGAATTACTTAATCTTGCATGTGTAAGGTAAGCAAGTCAAAATCACAGCTCAAGGGACAGTTACACATTAGACTCCAGATAAGGAAGAGGAATTTCTGCTGAAAGTAGCCAAATTATACTTTCAAAACAAAAAGCAAACCAAACCAAACACCAGGCTTATCCATAGAGTCGACAATGAAAACAAAAAAACTTTATTCTTAGACAGGTCTGAGAGGATTTCTTTCCTCTTAGGTACTTTAAAGCCCAGTGAGTGACACAAATCTATTGCTAGATTGCCCAGACTACAAAAAAGCAGCACAAGAATGTTCAAAAAATAAGCTGTGAAGGTCTTGTATTCCAAACTTGTCTCTCAAACATATACTTTGATAACCATTGTTATCTCCTAGAGCATAAGCAACTTCTAAACAATATGAAGTGTTTATCAGCAGGAGTCATCAGTTGCTGTGGGAAGCTGACATCAAAGGCCTACCACTTTCAGAGAGGGAGAAGCAGAGGCTGATGCAGCTTAGCAAATTAAAGGAATCCCAACTTAGCATGTATGTTTGCAGCACCCAAAATAACTCTGCTCACAGGCTGAGATACTGCTTTCCTCTGATACTCCTTTGTCTCCTCCCCCTTCCCCTCTTGACCAAGGCATCAGCAGCCTGTTAAATATATCTGTTCTTCATTTTATCTTTTTAGTAATGCAGGCCAAACACTGACCACATCCTCACCTCTCGTGGCTTAATGATATGTGCACAGGTACCGGCACCATCACTTGGAGACTGTCCTGTTCTCTTTCACGTGCATGTAAACATACAAGTTGCAGTTCTGCTACTCCCACGTGCTTCACTTCATGCCAGTTTCTCCCTAGAAAGATTCATCATTGATGAGAAGGACCAGAACACAAAACAGAAATTTTAATCATTCAGATATCAAATTTGGTATATAAGTTGACGCATAGGGTTCTGTTTTCCCTCTCTCTCCTCACAGGACATTTGCCATGAGAGACAACTACCCCATTCAACTGTCAAGTTCCCCTTCTGAGAAACAATCCTGTCTGTCAAAGAAACCCACAGGAGCAGTACTAGTCTGCTGACGCCAGAGCTACACTGATTGACAGTGAATAGGGATCTGCCTGACAAAGCTTTGTTTCAAAAAGGCAAAAAGACGACAAAAACCATCTTTGTCACCTGCAGTGTAAAATGGTAATCCAAATTTGAACTTTATCAGCACCCTAAGCTGTGAAGGAGCAGGTGCTAAAACCTTGATTATTGATAATACACAGTTCTTCCCTTCTGCTTGTAGGGATAAGGCTAAAAATTTCTGCTGCCGAACTACAGGGGCCTTCTCTTAAAGCCTATTAAGGCATTTTCTTCAGAGGTGTAACAATAACAGACACAGTGCTTTCTGCACTGTAAAATCCCTCCCTTCCCTGACCTTATGAACCACCAGCCTCCAAGAGAAACTGAAGTATTTTTATTAGGCTGGCTGCCTGCCTACTCACAGTCCCTTTTCAACAAAGCCAACTTGGGGGAACTGCAGGCAGAAGTTTATATATCGCATAACTCTGCTCCACTCTTACAAGACACCAGAAGACTACACTGCATTTGTCATCATTATTGCCACCAGACTTCCAAATTATCTTCTTTCCTACAGCAATCCTGCCCTTTACAAAAACCAGCATCCTAATCAGGCCAGCACACATCAGCCATTTGCTAAATGGTAATCAGTAACTTTGATGTTAATTTACAGCTGAGGACTCTATTACCAGCACAACCAACTGAACTTGACACTTCACCTTTCTATGTTCCTTTTTGTTCTCCTACTCCTCTTTTGCTTTTCCCCACGCCAAGTGTCTTTGCCCTGCACCCGTAACTGCACCGTAACAAAACATCTTCGTAAAGGCTCCAGGTAGGCACAGTATAGAAACCTTCATCACCAAAATACCATCTGTTTCTTAGGTAACTATCACTGCATTATGTTTCAAAAAGAACGCCAAGGACTTCTGTAGGAAAGGTCTTGCTAGTGCAAACTTTAATAGCACCTAAAGGCAAATACATTTGCTGGGATGTCTACCCAGTCTCTTCATTTAATTACCTTCTAAGAGGTCCAGGTATACCACAAACGCAGCATAGATTTGAGCACTGTCAGATATATCAAGAGACATCATTTCTGTGAACTGAAACTCAAAAAGTAACATCAGTGAAGGAAAGCAGAAGTTATATTAAGAACACACAGACCAAACCCAGAATCTGTACGGCTATCTAAGCCACTGAAATCTGAAACCAGTATTAAGGACCATCTGGCAATTAAAAATCAGGACTTGTTTTCTGACTGTATCTTAAAATCTCTCTTTTCCACATTCCCCCTATTTTGGTGCTTAAGAAAGCAAGCCAAATAAACAAATAAATGAGGAATTGCAACTATTTCTGGAACAGATCTAGCTTTGTGGAGAAGAGGTATGAATTTTACCTATTTTTGCTGCAGTACATCAACATAAGGTGACAGCCAAATTAAATACCTCCATGTTTTCAGTATGCTAAAAATTAAGATGGAGTCAAAGTTTAGAGACGCTTGCGTTTTCCAGCTGTGATTTCAGCATTTACAACCTCGTCCCCAACCAAAGCTGCCATTCCCCAACAACCCCAGCGGCTCTCCTTTCGGGACGGCAGGCGAGACCCCTCAGCAGGCCCAATATAACGAAACCCGTTATATTAAAATCACCTCCTCCAGCATCCCTTCGGGGGAGGGGGGGAACCCGCTTGACCGGCCCCTCGGCCTCGGGGTGTCCCTAGTCACCTCCATGCGCCCCCGCCCCAAGATGCTCCTCAAAGCCACGGTGGGGGGAAATCCTGTCAGGGGCGGGGGCAAGGGGCACAGGCGGGAAAGCGAGACACCCACACACACCCCCGAGCGACTGAGGCCTCCCCACCTCATTGAGCGGTGTAGGCCCTAACAGTCGCCGCCCCGACCCCCCGCCCCCGCGCCCCTCAGCGCCCGAGCGCCGAGCTCCGCGCTCTCCCGCCCCGCGCACAGGCCTACCGTGGGGTGAATCGCCATCCAGTTGCCGCTAGCCCCGCCCCCCCGGCTCCCCGACTCCCGCCCGCCGGCGGAGGTTCCCCCCGCCGGGTCGCAGCCCCCCTCGGCCGGAGCGGCCGCCGGCTCCATGCGCTCCCCGGTGTAACGCGACTTCGCTCCGGGCGGCGCCACGCAGCCGAGCGCTCCCCGGCAACTTGCGGCGCCGGTCCCGTTCCGCCTCCCCCCCGTTCCGCCCTCCCCGAGCCAAGGCTCTGCATCCACGGCCAGAAGTGCTGCGTTAAACCCTATTTATGGCCAGGATGATATATAGACACCTTATCACAGTGGGTCCTTTGGCCGTCCCTTTTTCTGATTGCAAGGTCTTGCTTCGCAAGGAGGCTTGGGGGTTGCAAGTAACTACCTCAAGCAGGTAGCCCAAAAAGCAGGGCCAGAAACTGCCCAGTCCGCTGTGGAGTCCCGGCGGGAGAGAGGAGGCCGTGAAAGGGACATGGACCTTGGAGAAGAGAAGTTTTAGGGGAACAAGGCAGGGTTTATAACCCAGGCACACATTTAAGCCCGTTTGGGTTTAGAATATGTTCTGTGGGAGGTGGGGAGCATCTCAGAAATATTTCACATGCAGGTTTCTGTAGAGCACCTCCACACTTCATTCTTTTCATCACCACTCACAGGTGCCATTCAGATGCCAAAGGACTGTCCAGAGTTCCCTGGAGCCGCACTGGGCGCAGTGGCCTTGCCACCCGCGCTGTGGGCGAGGCCCGCCTGAGAGAGGTGGGCCTGTGGGGCCCGGGGGTGGGAGGGAAACGTGAGGAGCTGGGGTACAGGGGCGAGAGGCAGGCAGCAAAGGGGAAAGGAGCCACGTCCATATCACTGGAGGGCATTGGTGTAAGAGACGGAAGATTTCCATCTTGAGGTGAAAGAGGGGAAATAATCGTGGGGAGAGTAAGCTGTAGGTGAACATAACATAAACCTAACCTGAGTGAAAAGTGCCCTTGGAAAGAGAGAAATGCCAGGAGAGAAAGTATGAAGGGAGAAGAAGAAACAAAAGCAAAGAATGTGCTATTAATGTATGGTGTCCAAAGCTTTTATAGGCTGGTTAGGAGATTCAGGTTTAAGGTATTGTTATTAAAAGCATCTTGGACTGCCTGACTTAGAACTATCTCTGACTTCCAGCACGATATGCTTTGCCTAATGCAGTGTCCCAGGTCTGGCCTACCAGCTCCATCTGTCTTGACACCTCTTTTAATAAATTTCACACACTGTCTTAAATGAAGTCAGGCCTGTCTCTTACAGCATTTTGAATAGCTTCAAGCTGGTGTCAATGCACAAAAAAAAGCTGCATGCTGTTTTTAACAGATATACAGAGCATATTGTAACATCAGATGAGAGACTGCGAAGCCCTTGCTTGTATGCTGTGCTGCTCTTGATCAGGCTACACCAAGAAGAATCTGGCTGACACTGGAAACTGCCAAACAGCCACACTGATTAGAGGAAATACCAAGTATGAGTTTGAGATGATCAGACTGATGCAGGTCCTAGTGAAGAATGAACAGTGTTGTCTTTAACCCATCTTGTTTATGGGCTTAATGATTATTATATAATAAAGCATCTATGAAAATTATTCTATATCTATTGAGTACATAAATTGGTGTGTGGTTTGTAGCCACAGGATGTCATATTGGGGCCAATCTTGTTCAAGCAATTTTGAGGAGGTTGGCCTGTTTAAAAAGCATTATTTTAGCAAGCACTTCAATTCCCTGGGCACAAAATAAATTTAAAAAAAAAGGAAAAAAAGAATCCAGACTCTGAGACTTCCATGGAAGAGTTGGCAACAGTGGTTCACTTGGCTGCTGGGAAAAGGATGGATTTGAGTCCTCAGAAGTGAAGAAGCAAATGAAAGGAAATAGACTTGTCTATAGATTCTTGTAGGTCTGAATATATGATAGGCTTTATCAGAAGGACAGATCCTCTGTTTTCTATTGTGTGGGAAACAAATCTAAATTAGAAGAAAGCTGCCTCTGAGAAAATTTGTTACCTGCCAATCCAAGGGAGTATGCCACTGCCAGAGACAGTTCTTAGAGCTGGACTGTTCTTGTTTGGTGTGGATATTTAGAGGAGGCTGAAACAAATGGTCTATATTTTATTTCTGTGGGATTTATGTCTGCAAAAAGCTGTTTCTTCCTCAAAGCTAGAATATTTCACCACAGGGTGGTTAATTGTCCTGTCACAGCAGGATTGGTTCTTAGCTTAAAAAACATACAGGATATAATTTTGGCCACTAACAAAGAAGTAAAAAATGTATACAGATTTCTTTGTATATGCACATAAAGATATATGCATTTATAGATGTAAGATTGATATGAATTGTAAGGGTACCTGTTGACCTGAACTTTCCAAACTTTCACCCATGCTGTGTGGCTTGGAGTAAGAAATGAAGCTGAATTGACTCCTTTCTCTTACGCATGAAGAAACATCTCATGTTTCAGGCATCCAACCCGCTCCGGGGTAAGGACAGACTTCTTCTTTTGTGTACCAACATGAGGCAGCCAGCAAAGTGAGTTGTGTGAGTGAGGGGAAAGTAATTTTGAAGAGAAAATTACCGTTTGTGGGATGCTGCTGGAGGCAGCATTGCATTTGCACCCAGCAAACTGTTACGGTTCTGATGCTGTTCATAAAACAAAAAGAAGGGAGTAGTCTGAAAAGAGCTGAAGCCACTTTAGATTTCACCAAAGACATCAAGAGCTACACAGACTAAAAAGCACATTCAGCCAGCCTTCTGTAAGCGTGCTGACTGCAGTAACGTGTAACTGGATCACACCTTTATGCTTTGCTTTGCATGTAGGACAAAGCAGTGGCTTTGCCGTCTCTGCCTCCCAGGTCTTCCTTTGTTTCTGGGGGGAAATTGTGTTGTTGCACCTGCACCCGCAGAGGAGGCATAGCAAAAAGGAGTTACAGGAGGTGCGTATTTCTCCTGAAGCTGCCACATAGCCTCCTAAAAATAGGATTGTGACCCAGGTTGAGTATCCAGTGGATGGAAAAAGCCAGCTGCCAGCCCTTCACATCAAGTATAGTTCAGTAGCGTTAGTCCCCATCCTCCAAACGTGAGTGGTCCCATGTGCAACAGTGGCATTATGTGCATGTGGGCTTGGCTGGCTCCTGCAAAACCCTAATCACTTCATACAGACCACAGAGCTGCTCCTTCTATTTGGTTAATGAATCCAAGCATAAAAGCAACATGTGCCAAACTAACCATGAAGAAAAGCCTCATTAATGTATAATTCTAGAAGGACAATTATAAAGGTGTCCTGAAGGGCAAACTGGAGGAGTATATTTTCATTAATTGTTCAGGAAGATGCTTACAAATTGCAGCAGCTTCTCAAATTTTAGTGCAGATGACTCAACCTCTGGAGATTCTTTATGGAAGTTTACTGTTTTCCTAGGATGTTCCTTTCTGTGTTAGTTTTTTTGGGGAGTCATCTGATCAGGAAACTGAGACAATATAATTTGGCATGGGTGATAAATTACGTTCTATAAACAAAGAACACTGCAGACATGAACTCTCTATATATGCACTACCTGCGCTGGAAAAGATATACAGTGAGATTATAGATAATTAGTAAACAAATGTTCAGTTGCAAAGTATTTCCTCCTATTGGAGTCTGCAAGAGCATGGAGAACAGTGCTGCCTGCTTAAAGTGGATCTGTTCATGTTGGAGGAACTACCTACCCACAGCAAAAACCAGATATGTCGTGATGGGGCCCTTAGAGTTAATTAGAGATTTCACTTTGAAAAGGGTTTAACATGCCCAAATCCTATTAACTTCTAAGAGACCTGTGATTACTATGCCCCTTTTAAGATCACGACCCAATAATTTTAATTGCTGTAATACATTTTATTTATTTGGTTGTTAAATTGCCATTGGTCCATTCATGGGAATGTTTCCGTGGCAGACAAGTCAACGAAATACAGGGATTATCTTCAAATTGCAGCTGGGGCAACTGCACCCTGCGCGCCCCGCCGGCAGCGTGGGATGGGTGCTGTGTGCGAGGCTGCTTCGCACCGCCATCCCGGGGATGTTTGCAAAATACTTTTTGACATACAAGCGCGAAGTAACCTTCATTCCTCGTCGGGTGGGAAGGACGAGATCTCCACGTAACCAGCAAACTAAGAGATCTCTTCGCGATAGCACCGGCACTCGGAGGGTCGGCCGTAACGGGAACTGCCGAACGGCTCTTTCAAACCTAAAACTCGGTTGATAAATGTAGGTTCGGTAACTTCAACCGGGACCAGACTTAGGCAGGTGCCTACCGGCTGCGCTAGCTGCACCCTTGCAGGGCATGAGGGGATCCTACCGGGGCCACCCCACCCGGCGCTCCGGGGGCGGCGGCGGGCAGCGCTGCGGGGTCGCTGAGGGGGAGGGCCGGCTCGGGCCGTGGCGGAGGGGGGGACGGCGAGCCGTGCTGCCCACAAAGGCCGGGTTTGGGGGCGCTGGGCCGGCCGGGTAGGCGGCGGCGCTGCTCCTCCTCCTCCTCCGCCCCCC
>JANZLQ010000095.1:30842485-30855832 GCA_026212715.1 Elanus axillaris
CCCCCCCCCCCCCCCCCCCCCCACCGGTCTCTCTCGACCTGACATAAATGTTGGGAGGAACACGAATTCCGTGGAAGGATCGGAAAGAGATTTTCTTTTTAAGCGTGGGAATCGTGTAAAATAAGAAATGGTGCTATAGGGCCTGATCCGAAGTTAATGGAAGTCAGTGGGGAGACTCCTGTTGACTTAAAAGTCAATAAAGTAAAGCTTTTCTTTGTATAAAGGGATGTGGGGAGGACCCCGCCCCCCAGTCACATCGCTGGTACTAAAGTGTCATTAAGCAGACAGCATTAGATGTTTCTGTGTGTGCTTCAGGAACATGGCTGTTACTTGTCCTCAAGTACTCTACAGGTCTTTGTAGTAATTCAGGGGCTGGCATAATCAGTGCATGGCTCTTTTATGCCTTTTTTTTTTTTTCCTCCTTCCTTTTGAATTTAGGGTGCACAAAGCAGATTGTGATATCAGCCTGAATGTGGCGTGCCACACAACTGCGGCTGTGGAATTACAAGGTGGTGTATGGTAGTGGGTGAATGCTGGACTCGTCTGTGTGTAGGTCCATGACTCTGCTTTCATTTGTATCAGTAGGAATTTTGCTGGTTTGGATTTCATCTTAGCAGATGTGTGTATGAGTAGATATTATCAGACCCTACATACGGACTGTGATTCAGCTAAGCTTGTTGTATAAAAATGTAGTTGTAAGTGTAGACCTGATCACCAAAGCAGGGTGGATCCTGAAATGCCTCTCGCTGTAGAAGTGTAGAGTAAGTTTGGGTTTTTTTGTGAAGTTCTGCAGAGCATTCGTTGGCTCTACAACTCTTTTAGTATATTGCTTGCATTATCCTTATACTTTAATTAAGGTCTCTGCAGTATTGTGTGAAAGTGTTTGTGGGGATTGTTCATGAAATAACAGTGTAAGATAACTTTAAATATGCTAAGAGTCTTGTGAGAATATCACTCAATTTTTAGGAAGGATTGTGCATAGACACAAGGCATGGTTAAACTGGAAAATCTGCTGTTGAAAATGGCAAGCTTTATAAAATGAGAATGACTAAAATGTTGTGGCAACTGAAAAGGAGTTCTGTAGATGCTCTGAGTTGCCACAGAGAGAGCAGCACCTATAGGGTGGCAGTGATTCCTTAAAGAGGTTTAGCCCTGTTCACTTCAGCTTCCCAATAAGACTTGAGCTTTTTCAGAGCCAGAAATGTTAAGGGGACAAAGTACACACCAAGAGGAAGCTCACAGACAGTATCTATCAAGTTTCTTGAGAACAAATGAAACAATCAATTTCTGGTAGGGCCTCACATTTCAGACTTTGTGCCTGACAGGGTCCTCTCGCCAGATAGATTCCAGGATTTACCTGTGTCCCTGTGTCATTGTGTTACTGGGATAGCTTGGTGTGAAGGGCAATGAAGTGGTGCTTGTCAAAGAGTTGCATTCCTTCATTGCCAGTTATATTCTACTTCAAAATTTTCTTAAGTAAGTCATCATTTTAAAATGCCCAAATGAAGGTCTTGAGGATGAAGATTAAAAACATACATCATCTCTTAAACTTCCATAAGCTCTTTGTATTGCTCGAGGGCTTAAATTCAACAGTGGATTCCTCAGAGATTTCTAGGGTGGAAGTTGTATGAGTGACAGTAGAGATGGGTTAAGAGACAATAAATGAGTTTGAAGCAGACACTGAATTTTCTTTCTGTAGCCTACATCAATTAATCTCAATCTCTGTTAGCCTGATACTGAGCAGAAGATGTACAATGGACAGTCTTGTACTCCCGTCTTCCCTTTGGTCTTAATTCTGACTTCTTCAGTTGCTGTGGTTGTGAGCAACTTCCGAAGGACATGCTGTCTACTAATGATTCAAGCAGGCCATTTGGCCTGAGGCCAGCTGGCACATTGTGACCTGTGTCCTTTCAGTTAAATGCTTCCTTCCTTTCTTCCTTCCCCTCTCCAAGAATCAGGAAGCTGCATCCAAACTGCTTCTGGGGATGGTCCCTGGCCTGCATTAACACAAGCCATCCTTGTCTCAGAGTGTACCGGTGGGCACAGACCAGGTCATCCTAGGATCGTACTAATAGCGCGAACAGCAAAGACCCCCCCGACACCTGAGCAGTAGAACCCAGCTGCCCTTTCTGCCCTTCAAGCTGGTGCTCGTGTAGCTGTGGAAGAGTGATGCTGGAGATGACAGTTGTCCATTCCTGCCCTCCCCTCAGGTGCTTGTGGAAAGCCTTGGCAGCGTTTGGCTCAAAAATCCGTAATGCTGTGAGAAACGGGCTAGTGCTCAGCAACAGTAGAGAGCCTTAAGAAAACATGTTGGACCTAAGTCAATCTATTTTTTAGCTAGGGAGTGTTCTTCTAATATGCTCCTTGTGTGGCTGCACTTGGCGTGTTCACTGGGGTGGGCTGAGCTTTTCTCAGGGCCATGTCAGTGATGCTATGCTGCGAACCCAGCCTAGCCAAGTTAGGAAACTTGGGCATGTTAGGAAGTCTTACTGCATCGTTTGTGTTGGTGTTGGAGAACTGCAAAGGGACGGAAAAATGTTCTTTATCTTGGACAGAAATGACCCAGAAGATATGTAGTCAGCAGGCCCCAACCCTCTTTTGGGTGGTTTGGGGTTGGTGTGTCTGGTTTTTTTTGTTTGTTTTGTTTTGAACTTTATCAGTGCTGACTACTTATTTGAGATCCATTCAATTATAGGTAGGGAGCGTTTGTTTTTCGGACAGGTTCATCCTGGCTGTAGTGAGTGAAGTAAAAGTGTGTGTATTCAGCAGTTTATCACACTGGCTTACACTTCCCTTAGCCTCAGATTCAGTGATGGTATAACAAAGAAAGTTGTCTGTAATTTCCTCTTTAAATACATGCTAGTTCATAGTTGTGGGCCATCTGCTCTCTCATCCTTTACTAACCTGGGGATTAAGTGCCTGCATAAATGAGTTGGTGCTTGGAAGCAATAATCAGGTTCTTTTGTGCTTGAAAATCTGTGCCTGCTTTGCAGATCAGAGTATGCTTATATTTCAGAAATGATAACATGAGTGATAGGTAAAATTGGTGGAAAGCTGGAATAAATCCCAGATGAGAGATCAGTGGATATACCGGAACACTGGCTCCAGTGAGTGAATGGGTTCAACTTAAAAGAACTAGTTGTTGCTGAAAATAGAAGCTGATGAGATCAGTATAACAATTAACTTTCATGATTATATATTATTAGTCTAGAACTAGCTGATGATACTTTATCTGAGCATTTTGTTATTCTTCAACAGTTTACTTTTCAAATGTGAAAAATTCCACATGAGGACAATTTCCAGTAAGATGCAGGGATCATTTGAAACTTTAATGGGTGTTATTACTCACGGGGAAGTGTTGGCTTTCAAATGAGCTGTTTTCTGTCCTTGTTTCCATTTGTGCAACAAGGTCACTTTAATCTTCATGGTCAGTATTTATCACTTAGGAATGCTGAAGTTCCAGTCTGCTGTCTCTGTTGCTTCTGTCTATGGGTGTTTTGCATCCATTTAAAATTTTCTCACCTGTGCTGCCACTTCCATGTGACAATATTAAAGCTTAGAAATTAAATTGACTTTTCACTTGGCTTGTTATTTAAACTTGTGGGATTTAGTTTCCCATTCATATTTGTAGATTTTAAAAATTTATTTATTATATAGCTTTAATAACAGAGTCCTAGACTAAGTGGGGCTAAGAGTGAGATGGGTCTTACGCAGTCTTGGAGTTATGATTAAGGTGATGATCCTGTTGTCTAAGATGTTGCATAGTCTTTCAGAGAACTTGGGTTTGAACTTACATCAAAAGAAAGAATGGGAGTAAAATACGTCCATTTTCTGGCTGGGGAAATTGGGGAAGAAACATTAAGTAACCTACACAAGATTCTTAGATTTATTAAGACAGGAGATAGTATTTATAACTGACATTTCTTGATTCCTTTTTCTTACTGAGGTCGCTTTTACACTGAAGTGTGGTAAATTTATGTAAGAAATGGAAAACCAGGGAAGGCTAAAGAAATGACACCATCCCAATATCCCCAATAAGTTTTTTTTTTTGGCCTTTGGGTCTGTCTCCCTCATCTAAGCCTTGGCAAACTTAGGCAAATGACATAATGAAATTGTTCAGTAGAAACATTTGAAGGGAAGCCGAAAATTACTGCTGTGCCTCGCTGAGGTCTGCATGGCAAGACTTAAACTGCTCTTCAGCTAAAACCTGCAGTTCTTCAGAGAAATGTTAAGCATCAGCTGTGTGATGGCAAACATTTGCTGAGTAGCAGTAGTTTCTTTATTTTTCCTATTGTGCTCACAAATTGCCAGATTCTGGTGCCTTTTTTGATGTCATTAAAGAACATCTTGTCTCACACTTTATGTTAGGGTCTACTAGACATGAATGTGAATACTGGGATCTTTCATAAAATGAACAAAGAGCCCTCCAGAGGTGAGGGGATTATACTGTGAAAATGACGTCTTGAAATGTGTAGGAATTCTGTAAGACTAATCAACATAATGCATTGTGTGTGTTTGATTTTTTGGTGTGAATCCTGCATGATATGTATCTTTGAAAATGCAGCCATTTATTTTGGCTGCTCTCTTTTGGCAACCACGTTTTGAGGCAGGTCTACTCTGTTAGCTGTTTGTCTGTCACTTGTGTAACGTCTACCTGGTGCTTTGTAATGTAAATGTTGTGTTTAGAGGCTAGATGCCAATAAAATAATATGTTGTCACAAAGAAACGGTGGGACAGAGCTCCATATCAGAGGTTTTTGTTTATTATAAGCCTTTGCATGCTTTCTAAGGTCAGGGAGAACTAGTTTTCAGGATTTTTTTAAATATGTACAAAGTAGGAGTGACAAGCCCTTAAGAGGTTCATTCCTGCCCAGGGCAGGATCCTGCTTCATCCCTGACTTGTCTGTTGCCCAGGGTTGGGATTCTTCATCCAGTCACGGCTGCAGACTGTCAGGGTTGTGTACTGTCATGTCTTCTGAAGCCAGTTGAAGTGTGGGGGAAGTGGGAGGCAGCTGTGGGAATGTGTCAAAGGACCAGCTGCAACTAATGTTGGCTGTAAAGTGCTGGAGTTAATTCACCCCTTAAAAAAAATGGCACCCTCACTTTTACATTCCTGGCATACAAGCTATTTCAGCTCCCTAACTTCTGGTGAGTCTGGAAGCAGGGATCAGTTAAGTCTGATCCAGGGGAAGCCTGCCTAATTCCTGCTGTCACCCTCTTATTACAGGGACAAAAGCCTGTTCCCTTCTGTAGTGCTTCTCCAACTGCGCTGTCCCAGGACTAATGTATGGATATCCTAGAACGGTTAAGGTTGGAAGGCACCTCTGAAGATTTTTCTAGTCCCAAGCCCTGCTCAAAGCAGGCTCAGGTGTAGGCTGCCCAGTACCATTTCAGTTCAAGTTTTTAATATCTCCAGGGATGGAGACTCCACAATCTCTGGGCAACCTGTTCTAGTGAGATAGTCACTGGCAAGGAGTGTCTTGGAAATTCGTATCAGCAGAGGGTGAGTGTAGCAGGGTGGCAGACCTTTGGGGTAAAAGACAAAACTTACATGAAGACTTGTTCCAATAGCTTTTCTCTTTTCTCTTTTGCATGTTCTTTCCGCTAAATTGAGCGTGTCTCCTTTTCAGAAAGCTGCCTGATCACTGCTAGTCAGACTCCTGAGGAAGGGACCCCAGGTGTCTGAGCACAGCTGGAGAATGGTTGGTTTCTGGGAGGTATGGCACGGGCCTGCCTTAGGAGAGGAAAACAAGGCATTTTTTTGCCTAAGGGATCAGAGAGGGGCTGGCAGGGGGGGCTAGCCCTGTTGTCTGTCAGTATGTACGCTGAACTATAGATTGAAGGGCAGTTTTGATCTGTTATGTAAAGTATCACAACACCTGCAGTTATTTAGCTGAGTCCCCTGGCAGTGAAAGTCTTCACATACTGGGTCAGGATTCTCTAAAAATAGATCTGTGATACACATGGTGTGCAGAAAGAACATTGGGAGCTTGCTGTCATTTGTTGGTCCTGGGGAACTCCCTGAAAGACCATATGGGCTACAGGGCAGAGAGAGGACCGAGATGGTGCAGGGTGCTGTCTGTCAGCGTGGAATTTCCTTGCTGCGGGATGATGTCTCAGACTTAATATTATTTCAATATATTTATGTGCATCTCATTTCCTTTATTTTAGTGAAGCATGGTGTACATTGGTGATGCTCATCGCCAAGGGTGGATTACAGCTAAATGGGGCCCACATGCATCAAAATTTCAGGCTAAAGAAAGATAGGAATAAAAAATTTGTTAGTGTTCTCTACAAGGTAGATTTCTGGCTACCTTCTGCCAAAATGCCCAGCTCCTTCAGACAGGGATGTGCCATTGCTACTAGGCTCATCAGTAAAGAGAAAAGGAGTGTTGTTTTTTTTAATGGAACTGCAGAATTTGCTTAATTCAGTGCCTGAATCCAGTTTTTAAACATAGAAATGATTGGTTTCAGTTAGGGGGGTGTGTGTGTGTGCATGCATATCTGTCTATCTGTATCTGGTGTCCCTGGACCCGAGTACATTTGTTACTGTAGAATGACTCCAGGTTTCCTCCTGAAAAGTTAACAGGGGACCTCATAAATATGTGGTGATTTTAAACTTTTGCCAGCTGACTCTGGAACTGGTATATGCTTTCAAATGATGTTTAGTCACCAAAGCTGTTTGAGAATCACGTTGGTTGTAATGTAACATGTTGATCCTCTTTTTTGACTAATGAGGCACTGCTAAATAAATGGCTTAATTTTGTACCAGAGAGTGAATAAAGAGTTTCACTGCAGAAGACTGGAATTATGTTCATGCGGTATTTCTTATGTTTCTTTGGGAGAGGTGATCGCCTATTCGAGATAGCTGTAAGACATGCTGGGAAATAAGACCTCTTTATTCAGGAGTGAAGGCTGGTATATCTTCTGCTTTCGTTCTGAGCAATTATTTACATAGTCAGTATGCCTTCCCCACTTACAGAGATATAACCATACCATCAGGTAAACCAGCATGAAAGCTTATAATGTTTTGGGAGAGGAATATGTTCTTGCCAAAGTCTGGGCTTGCTCCTTTTCCATGGACTCTTAAACACTGGCATTGCTAGAAATGTCAGCTTCAGTGTTACCCCTGATGCCCATGAGGTTGTAATACATGAAGTGAACAGGTTTCTAGCTGTTACCCTTTTAATTCTGTCTGTATGCATTGATAGGAATAACACACCTCTTCTAAACATAAGCAGATCGTGATCTGGACCAGTGAGTGCATTAAGTTTGCAGCTGTCCCCCCTGGACCCTGGGGCTCATGAAGATCTAAATTCAAGCTGAAGCAGAAGATCGTGGCAGTCTATGTAAACTGCAGTGATGTGGTGGGTGTCGTATAACCTCTTTCACGTTTTGGAAGGCTTCAGCGCCATTAGGGATTGATTTTTTTTTTTTTAAATTATTATTATTATTATTTAAATCTTTTTCCTATAAGGAGGAAAAAAAAAGATTTTCATTTCATTATGCTCCAGACAGGGTGCAGGCTTTCCTTGATTCTGAAAGTATTGTTTGCTTGTTTTCACTCTTTGATGTCTCTGCAGAGGAAAGGTTATGTGTGGCTGCAGTCCGCTTTGAATTTTGCCCAGTGGCAAAAACTAGGTTGCAGTAACTGTGAAGTGTTAGTTTATATCCTGAAGCTGATAGCAGGTGGATATCTCTTCAGTTAGCAGCTCAGAATCTTGTTTTTGCTGCTTGCTCAACAGCTGCTCTTAAAACAGATACCGCATTGTACCTTTGGGGGTAGAATAGGAATTGAAGGCTGTAGGTTGAAATAACCTACAGTGTTTTCAATCAGTGTTTTCAATCATTCTTGTCCTTACAAGGTACTTAGGAGAATTGGGGAAAAAAGGCTGTTTTCCAGCATTCATACTTTGAACTGCTAATTATGATGTGGAAATTTAACATTTAACTTTGACAAATGCAAATGCTTTGTTGTTTTTTTTTTTCTCTCTTTTGTTTATTGATTTGAGTCCAGCAGACTTCAGCTGAGTGAACTTAAGCTAAATGCCTGTAGTTGGACTACTGTGCACTGTGTCATTAGATAGTCAAAAGCCACCTTGTGGCAAGTCCTAGAAAGTGGTTAGCTAGGAAGCGTGAGCATTAGACAACCAGGAAAAGCTATGAAAAACCTTTTATGTTCCTGTAGTTTGTCCAGGAGGCAAAGAGGAACATGACCTACATAGCTTTGCAGCAAGACTCTTCTTTCTCCTTCAGTCATCAGCACTTACAGTTTATGTGAGGATGCAGGGATAGTATGTCATCTGTGCATCAAAAAAAAAACAAAAACAAAACACCAATGTGTTTAAGTGAGATTAAAAACTCATTGGAGAGGAGCCAGTGTGGTTTAATGTTTGCTGCAGAGAGAACAGGTGGAGAGCATTGACCTTGGCTGCACTGCCTCAGCCCATTGCAGCTGGTTAGCCCTTTTCCCTCATGCTTGCTGGAGTGTGGTCCTTTCTGCTTCATCTTGCTGCCTGCCAGTAGGGAAATGACTTTTTGCTACGTCTCCCAGCTGCAGCTCTGTGTGAGAAGATAAATAAATGCTGCAACAGTGACAGCCCGTGGAGAGGAGTGATGGAGGGTGGGCTGGTGTACTATCTTATAATGTCCCAGGGTGCCTATTTTCAGTACTGGTTTAGGTGTGAAATCCCAGGATCCTGAGATTTAGCTGCAGATTTGCTACTCAGTGGAGTTTCAGTGTTGGGGTGCATATTAATGCTATTAACTCCCCTTGAGATTTATTAAGGGCTCTGTTTTTGCTCTTGAAAATTCTGCTTAAATGAATAGCATCCATTCTTGTAGTCTAACCAGAATTTGTAACTGACACCATAACACATAAGGGCAGTGACAAAAAGATTTAAAGCTAAGTGAATAGCACAGCAGCTACATGTACAAGTCACTACCCTAGAATAGCAGGAATCCTAACAATAAAAGACATATTGACAAATGAGAAGTCAGTGTGGGAACTGTATAACTAGAGCAAAAGCTTTTTTAAAATTTATTTTGGAACACAACAGAAGCCATGCTATTTCTCATTTCTGCAAACTGAGGGGTTAAAAAGAGTTCTGGTGTCTTTAGGAACTGATGGCCTGCATTTTATTTTTCCTTAGTTCTTGTCTAGAATTACTGGTAAGGATTGGGAAAAGGGGGATTGAAGTGCCTGGTTTATTACTGGTTTCACCAACACTTTGTTTAGTATTGCTATATCAGTAATACAGTATTAGTTGGTGTTGGCCTTGCCAAGAGCTGTGCTCTTCTTCAGGTGCTGGGTAGCTGGTTGAAAGAGTGGTGGGAGGAGGTGAGCCAGCTGTGTGCCATTGGGGAGGATGAATGGGAGAAAAACAGGGTCTTCATAGAGACCTTCCAGAGCAAAGATCCTGAATCCCATGTTACAAGGAAGAAGGAATGGCTAGAGACTCCCTCAAAGGAGTGGTGGTTGAAGACTCAGAAGAAGGGAGAGGATGGAAACATGGCACTCTGGCAGCACTACAAAGGCTCCTTGTTTGTGGTTCTGCAATTGCAGAATGGGGATAGGACCTGGAGAACTGGTGAGGAGGAAGATGTCCCATCAGAGACTGCTGAAGCTCAGTCAAGTGTCTGCATGAGGGAAAAAGAGGGCAATAGTTATCAGCAGCTGTCTCCTGTGGAGGATGAGGGCACCCATCTGCCAACCTGACTTGATGTTCTGGGATGTTGAAGGGAGATTGCTGAAGCTTGTCGAGCTCTCTGGCTACACTGCTCATCCCTGTGGTTACCAGTTGTTGTGGTTTTAAGCCCAGGTGGCAAGAAAGCACTATGTAGCTGCTCTCTCGCTCCCCCCTTCCCCAGTGAGACAAGGAGCAGAAAATATAAAGAAAAACTCATGGGTTTAGACAAGAACAGGGAGGGATCACTCGCTAATTATGGTTGTGGGCAAAACCACAAACTCAACTTGAAGAAAAAACCTAAAATTGATATAAATTACTACCAATAAAATCAAAATGAGGATAATGAGAAATAAACCCAAATCTTAAAACACCTTCCCCCCACCCCTCCCTTCTTCCAGGCTCGACTCCACTCCCCATTTTCTCCACCACCTCCCCACCAGTGGCGCAGGGGAACAGGGGATGGGGGTTGGGGTCAGTTCATCATGTGTTTTCTCTGCTGCTCCTCCCTCCTCAGGGGGAGGACTCCTCATTTGTCCCCTGCTCCACTATGGGGTCCCTCCCATGGGAGACAGTCCTTCATGAAATTCTCCAATGTGGGTCCTTTCCGTGGGCTGCAGTTCCTCACAAACTTCCCTGGTGTGAGTCCTTTCTGTGGGCTGATCTTCAGTCATACACTGCTCCAGTGCAGGCTTTCCCATGGAGTCACGGCCATCTTTGGGGGCCTCCACTCCACCGCTCACCTCCATGGGCTGAGGGGGACAGCCTCCCATCTCACCACGGGCTGCAGGGGCATCCACCTTCTGAGGTGCACCTCTTCCTCCTTCGTCAGCAACCTCGGTATCTGCAGAGAGGTTCCTCTCGCATTCCAATCCCCCCACGCATGACTGGTTCCCCTTCTTAAATCTGTTCTCCCAGAGGCGCTACCACCATCACTGATGGGCTTGGCCTTGGCCAGAGGCAGGTTTGACTTGGAGCCTGGAAAGCTTCTAGCAGCTTCTCACTGGAGCCACCCCTGTAGCCTCCTCCCCTGCTGCCAAAACCCCACCACACAAACCCAAAACACCAGTGCGCTGCCAAGATGACCCTGAGTCCCAAATATAACAGAAGTACTGCAGCTGGGTGGCAAACTGATGTTTTCCTCAGTCCCTTCTATGAGGAGAAGTGCTCATATATATATATATATATATATATTCCCCCCTCAAACACACATAACCTCCTTTCAACTTATGTGATTCTGTGACATTGACTAGAATCAAGGTTACAGTTATGGGTAAAGGCTAAATTTTTGGGGTTTAAGTAACTCATTTGGTTTTCAGATTCTGTAGGGCCTGCAGGATTAGGAAAGTATTGGATGTTCTGGTTTAGTGTTGGGATTGTCCCCTTGTTAAGACTACAGTCTAGGGAAAGATGACTTGAAGGGCCATGCTTGCCATACTACTCTAGATCAACCACAGTGATCAGAAGGGATCAGCGTTGAGATTGCAGTGTGTGCTTGGGAGAAGAAACTTGTGGAGGCCATTTTAGGTGGCTTCCAGATAGATAAGAGAGGCTGTTACTCAAAACTCAAGACAAATACATTGAGTTTTAATGTAGTTTTGGTTCCCTGGGCATGGTTATGGTTAGAGTGATGGTCTGAGTTAGAGTCTGAGGAGAAGAAAAAAAAAGTGTAAAGCATTGGCATTGTTATTCTGTTCTGTCCGAGCTGTGAGAATTGAGAAATGCTTTGGTGTCCACAGGGTCTGGTGCTTTATCTTGGGTTTTCTGTAGGACTTATCCCCTGGCTATGATTAAGTTTAGTCCCTAAAGCTGGGGTGAGTTTAGGTTTAGGAAAATAGGTTTGGAAGTCTGTTTGCCTTGCTGAGGGCCTAATAGTTTAGGAATTAATCCCTGACATCAATTGCTTTAAGGTTAACATTTGGGCAAAATGTTGCTTTGGATCAGTGTATTCTGTTTGCTTTTATTGTGTGAATTCCTCCTGCAGGAGTAACTGAAATTAGGGTTGGCAGTAGGATTTAGAAAAAGAAAACTTGAAAAGGCACTAAAAACTGAGGAGAAGTTCAGATTTTCTCTAGAAATCTCCGTTGACCAGAGTGGAGGGGTGAGGAGGCTGTGCGCTTTCTTACAGTGAGAGGTGCTTGAGGTGGTACTAGGGTTTGGAAATCCAATGCTTCACAGGCAGTGTTTATTGCTGAATTGTGCAGATCCCACAGCTTTAGGGCTGTTGCCATTTGGGGATGATGCCTTATGCTCTGTTTTACTTCAGAGATTGCTCTGCTTGTGTACAAGTAAGATTATAAGTAGGTGAGGGGATTAGAGAGGTGATTGGAGAACGTATAGTTTCATGGTTGTTGAATTCAATGAGGTCTGCAGGCTTGTAAAGGAGTCTGTGCTCAGCAGGAGGGCAACACCTTATATTTTCCTTTATGGTACAGCTTATCCATTATTTCCAATTATGGCTAGGAAATTTAACAGTTCAGGCACTCGGGTCACTGCTGGTTCTGCTGCTTCTGCAGAATTAATAGGTTTGTTGTCCAGGGGCGACAAGGCCTTATTGCACTTCTTTAACTGTTTGGAGAGGGTTTCTGTGTCTAGAATACTTTTACTATGAACTCTAAACAAATCCTAGTTTAAGAGTCCAGTCTGCATGCTGGATTCTATGAGCAGTAGCCTTTCTACTTATTTTAGTTGTGCATTTGTCAAAGCAGTGTGTTCTTTTTTGAATGGGTCTACAAATTAAAATTGAGGGTAGCATTTGAGACAATTACAGGTGTCAGGGCTAGGTTTTGGAATTTTCAGGCTGCTGCAAATTGAGATACGAGCAAATTGTTTGGGTCCTAGAGGTTTGGAGAGGCCTGTTGCCGATAGGAGCTAATTGCTGCGTGCTCTTTTGTCCTGTTGGTGCGTATGTACCCTGTTTGTATCTGGTTTAGGGACAAGGATAGAGAGTGTAAAGGTTCCAGGCGCCAAAGTATTCTGTAGAGCTGACAAAAATGAGGAAGAGGCCAGGGGTTGGTATGGGCTTAGGCCTGACGTTTTCATCGCAAAGTAAAATACTTGAAATTTCCTTGGGCCTGAAATGAAACAGGCAGTCCTGGTAACTGTTGGGAAGAGGCACCAATTCAACCAGTTCTTGTAACCAAGCAAGGAACAACAGAGTAGTAGGCCAGCAGTATGCTCATTTTTCCCAGTCATATGCTATTAGACTTACTTGACTCATTCGTGTAAATCAGTTTCTGGATGCTGCTGGTGTTTGCTGCAAATGATAGGTGCTTCTTTGGTACGATGTTCTGGATGGAGCTTCCATTTAGTTGTCTCTGAGATGACTGGCTCCAGGATTCTGGAGGAGCCTACCCAGACTCTTCTAAATAGGTTGGTAGAGAATAATAATTGCTTTTGGGTCTTTTGCCTCTTCAAGTATTTTCTTCCTCCAGCTCTGGCTGTCAGAGACTTTGGTTACAGTCATTTTTCAAACACTAATCTGAAATAAATTCAGTGTGTGTGACTGGAATATGAAAATGTCATTGCTGCTAAATACCTTCTCTTAATTTATGTTTTATTTATTTATTTTTTACTTTGGGATTTAAATGCAAATTATCATTGTTAAGTCATGGAGTGGGCTTGTGATACACATTTTATCACTCCTAGCACACACTTCCCCC
>JANZLQ010000095.1:30855844-30873162 GCA_026212715.1 Elanus axillaris
CCCCCCCCCCCCCCCCGCTTTTATTTCTCACACAAACAAGTTAGTTGTTGCTTCCACAGAAAGTCTTGTCAATGAGTTGTTATTTCAGACTAGTGAGCTCATAGCTGTCTGCTGGCAGAACTCTGCTCTGACTTCATACTAACTAAGGCCAGGATTTTTTGCCTAGTACCTGAGCCTTGAAGGAAGCTCTGTTTTACAGAACAAGAATCAAACTGCTATCAGTGGTGTTTCCAGCAGCTTTGACTACAAACATCCCATCTGTCTTTTTGGACCAGCCTGCCTTTATATATGTGATGCACATTTAAGCGGGAGGGGGAGGAATACGTGTCCAGAGCTAGACCAGGGCTGAGGAGAGCAGTAATTTCTTTTCTACGCTCAACAAGATGCAAAGCCAGTGCAATGGTGTTGGTTGATCCTACTATCTGGAGAACTTCAGATACCTTCAGGTTTGCTATATTGTCTGCTAAAAAGTGCATCATTTGTTGCTGCACTCCTGTTACAAACTGCATCCTTATTTGAATGCAGACTGCCCAACCACTGCAGAGCAGGTGGATCTAAATCACAAATGGAAGCAAGCATAAATTCAGTGTACCACAGAGGAGTCTTGCTGAGGAGAAACATGGTTCAAATCTCTCTGATTTATTTTCCCCTCTCTGATAGAGTGAGATCTCTAAGGAAAAGCATTGTCGTATTACAGCTAACAGCAGTAATCACCAGCTCCTGTTGCTGCTGCAGGATGCGTGGCCAAGTTGGTTACTACACATACGCTTTTGGGAGAGCCCACAGATAAAAAAACCCCATCTGGTTATAATAGTTCAGGCAGATAGCTGGACAAAAACTCCAGCCCTTTCTGCTTTGGAGGATGTATTTCTTCCAGATCTACTGAACTGACAAAGGCATATTTCTTCCAAGTCTCTTGAACCGACAACACAGATGGAGCTGTAAAGCTGTGCTAACTTTGGCATAGAAGTTAAGAATATACTGGGAAGCCATGGAATAAGGAGCCAAAGAAACTGAGATTTAAGCTTGTTAGACTTGTATCACATTACATAATATGAATACGTTAATGAAACACTTTAAAACAAAAGTCCTACCCAACAGTTACAGGCAGAAATAGCTTATACTGAAATGGTTTGTAAGGTGTCTGCTGCCTGTCCCAGGTGGTTAGGTTTGGAGCCTGAGAAATGGGCTGCTAACTGAAAACATCCTCAGCAGCCGTGCTAGCTCAGAAACCCTCTGTTATCTGCTCTGTCTGTTCTCCTAGGCAGCGACTGAGAAACTGGTAGATGTTTAGGAGTGAGCAGAATGATTTCTCAAATGAGGCAGAACTAGTCTCTCAGTTTTTCCATGAGGAAATTAACTGATTGCCTTTTTTTCATTTATTTAAGAAATCCCTCTAGTGGCCAGTTACTTATATGACACATTGGCTGCTGGGTTGCAGCTGATGTTGCACATCAGTTGCTGCTGTTGTATGGATTTCAAATGAAACTCCTGATGGATTATTTGAAAGGCTTCAGAAAAAGGGCCTGAGACAGTTTCAGATGAAAGCCAGGGAAAATAAGAAAGTTTGGGTTTTGGTGGGCTTTTTTTTTTGAGTAGCAAGCAGGTGATGCTAAAATCTTTGAAATACTTATGGTGACATTAAGTGATGCTTTGTCTGTGGTATGTAGTAGGTCAGATTAAATGATCTATTGGACACCTTTGAAGATAACATCTAAGAAACGTAATAGCTTCAGCAAATAAAATAAGCAATTAGGTTTCACTTTGTTTCCTTATACATTACACCTCTATGTAAAACCCAAAGTCTTCAAAGACAGCCTATGTTATTTTATATGAAGTGTATACATATTCTGTAATATATAAAACAGTTGTTGCATGTTATCTACTATTCCCTGTTGTAGTACTGGGATCGTGGTTAGGATGGTGTTTGTCGCTGACAGAGGGAGAGCCTGGGATCGGTTTCCTGCATGCTTAGCTGAGGGCCTGTGGGTTCATTGAAGCTGGACTGTCACTTTCTTCTCTGCTCTTTCATTCCTACCACAGCAACGCCTTGTGATTGGTTTATCAGGTTTTCCAAAAGTCCAGTTTTACAGCCTTTGAAATTGCCTCAGAGCCCCAGGGAGCTCAAATGTCCAGGCATGGGAATGCTGCTGGACCAGTGTTGGGATGTGTACAAGGTCTGTTTGGGTAAGAGCATGTCCCTGCTGGGACAGTCAAGTCTAATGCCTGCAGATGAGTGTGGGAGTCTCTCCACTGAGGTTAGAAAGCACTTTATCTTGTGCGCTTCATCCACTGGCAATGGATATATCTAAGCTGTGAATCTTTCCCATTGGAAATGGCATAGTTAGGAACGATGCTCTGCAAAATAAAGGCGTACGTGTATTTTATGCGGCTTCCAATTACCCAGTCAATTTACTAGCAAGTGCCCATTTCCTTTCTTTATTTACATCCAGGCAATGAAGGGGAAAATATCAGCTATCCTCAAACTGTGCATTTGTGGTCAGGATTAAACCTTAAGTAGTTAAAATAAATTGTACATTTGCATTCTTCTCCATGTGCATTTACCACACTTGCTGATGCAGCCTTCGAGGCTTGGCTCTCCCTGAAATTTGCATCTCTCCAGTGATGCTTCCTGAAACCTGCACAAAGAGGACGGACCAGCAGAAGTGAGAATTGCCATGCTGTGTACTGTAATGGAAGCAATCCCATACTCTCTTTAAATGTCACTTTGTTTCCATGATCCCTTTTCCTCAGTTGGGGTTAAGAAATACATGGCATTACTTATAGAAGGCTGCAGAACTACTGGCTTACAAGGTTAATGTTGAGAACTCACTGTTTTTCTTTCTCTTCTCTTTAGAATTAAGTCAGCCGTCAGCATAGCACCAGTTTTTCCGTCAGTTTGAGTCCGGAGTCAGTCTTTTCCAAGAGAAAATGTGTTCTGACTCTGACATCCATAAAATGTCACATGTGTTCACCAAACAGTAGCCATGTGTCCCACATGTGTGCCCATGCCTTCTTCCAGAGGAGAAGCTGTATGGATTCCTGTATCTGTGGGTGAAACAAATCAAAGAGATTCAGACTCAGAAATTTTAGCTATCCCAAAGTACTTGGAATTTAAAAGTAGAAATGCTTTGCTTGCACATAGCTCTGTTAAATTATGAGGTTGTTGATGGTGTAGTGTTAGTTCAGAGGACCATGTTATTCTGTGCTGTTGTCCATATGAGATGACAGAAAAACGGGGGGTTTTGCCACCTATGTGCTGAGTTAGGCAGGAAAAACAGAGGTTTAGCTGCCTGGTTTGACAGCTTGCTTAGAAGCATGCCCTTCAAAGTACAAAAAGATGAAAGGCAGTTAATAAACTGACACAGAATCACAGCTCTCTGTTATCTGCACCCCCTTCTGCCTGTGAGGCTGGAGGTGGGGAAAGATCACTAGGTCAGCAAAGGGAGCAGTCTGTTGAGCAAGGAACTCAACAGATTTGGGCCTAATTTTCAGATGCCACAACAGTATTAAGTCATGTTTACCACTGTGAAGGCTGGAGTCACCCAGACTCAGCTCCTCGGTAGAATTCATCCACTTGTTTCTTAAAAGTGTGTACAAAGTATTTCTAATCCTGGAGATGTTTTGGGTTTGGGTTTTGTTTGTTTGTTTGTTTCTCTGAGTGCCTCACTGCTTTAAAAAATAAATCTAGAACCCCATCTCCAAACACCCAGGGCTTTTTTTCAGTGATGAAGGCAAAATACCTGCATAGGAAGAGAGACTTTGCCTTTGAGCTTGTGAGAGTTTCTTAAAAGCAACACAGAGGAAAAGTTGTTCTTGAGATTGCTATGGCCAGAAATTTACCACTAGTCTGACAAATACTCTGTGAATGTGTTAAGTAGACTGCTCTACAAAAGCTGAATATATGTAGTTTATTTCAGTGTATATTTTGGAAGGTATGTAGGCTTGCTTTATCATTCCCAGCCCTGACACCCACTCCTTTTTTGTGACTTGTGAAAATCCATTAATGTCTTTGCTTTTGTTTCTCTCTCTGTAAAGTGAAGCTATAATGCTGCCTCGATGCAGTGCTCGGGGAGGTTGAGACCTTTGCCGTGGATTTCAGGGGGCTTTGGGCATGCCCTCTAAGATGTCTGATTCATATTGCCTAATTCCCAGAGGTACGTTGAAGATGAGTACACTTAGCCATTCAAAGCAGGAATGCTATAAAATCTGTCTCTGGTAGAAATTCAGAAAATTTTAATTGATAAGTTGACTATTTCATGCTAGCGAAGTGCTGTTTCCCCCCTCCCATATTCAGAACCCTCTCAGCACATGAGGTATTGTCAACTTTTCAGCTGTTTCTTCATCTGAAATATGATGAAAAAAATTACAGCTGACATCCAGGAAAACTCTCTACTTCATATGTTGAATTAAGGTTTAATATTTTTTTTTTTCCTGCTTGGCTGCAGTGGTTGTTTTTCTAATCTCTTACTTAATTATGTATAAAACATGTTCAGCCATTTGCCAGCAAATATGACCTAATCCATTTATTTTGAAGCACTGTACCATTCCATGCAATTCACAGAACCTCCATTTTCCAGTGTGACTGGCTACTTGAGAAAGGCTAGGCCAAAATTACGAAGTCTCAAGTTCCATGCTGGCTTCAGCAAAGTCTAACTCTAAAATAACTTCCTGATGACTCTAAGCTTTAGCTTAATGTCGGTGAAAGCAGAATTTGGCATAAATTCCTTTATGCCAAGTGAAACCTGTGCCAGTGAGAGGATAATGAAACCCACTATGTTTGTTTGCTGTGAATTTCCAGTAGATCAAGAGAAATGTACAGTCTGATGTCATTAGATGATGTGCATGATTAACTTCAGCTTGTAGGTTCACAGGGGTTATGCATTAGTTGGGCTAGTAAACTGTTTGGGGAGGTTGCTTATTCTGGGTGGGAAAGGCTGGTTGTATCTCCAGCATTAACACTTTGGTTTTGCTTTTTTATTGCTCATTCCTGATCCCAGAATACAGGAATTTAAATGACTTGCATGTTTCTGGCCATGTTCCTTTTCAAGGGCACTCTGTGAAGCTCTGATAATCCCTGAAAAGGCAAAAATCTTTTATTCCTGACCCTGTGACTAACTAGGGTGCTTCAGCATTTGGCTACGCCGCTTCGTGGAGTGTCAGTGGAAGAAACTTCATCCCTGTCACAGGGCTGCCTGGCCCCTGGTATAACCTCTGCATGGTTGGGTGGTGGTGGAAACTGAATTCTGAGTGCAATGTAATGTAAGATGTAGGCTTATCCACATGTGGGTACTGAACAATAGCTAAAGAGACAGACAACCTGACTCCCAAACGTTCCCTTCCTGTGGTCACTCTGCTGATTGGGTTAACCTCTGCTGCAGAGATGAAAAGCCATTTGCCATTTTATCATTTGGAGACAGTAACTAACTAGTTGAAGCCATGTTGAATGTTTGATTTATTTACTTTTAATTTTCCTGCATCACATTTTCTGTATAGTTCATAATGTTAATGCAAACTGTAAAGCCAGTGCACGTGCCATGCCTTGAAGACAGATTGTTCTGGCCTGCACCTATCATGTCCTTTCATTTCCTTACTGTGTGGCAAGCAGCAACGTCTTGGGATATGTTTTGTGGTCGTTTTTTAGCTGTGTGTTCAGCTTCCTTCATGTGGCTCCCATCAGCAGCAGCTGTGGTAAACACCTTAGATATCTTTGGAAGAACCTGGAGGTAGTGCTGGGTGCATTTCATGCCTCAGTCTTCCCAGGAGTATCTGGTACACAGCTTATTTTCTCTATTGTGTTTTGAAGTTTCTTTACTTGTTTTTGAGACTGTGGGTCAGATTCAGAAGTGTTTTAAAAAGCAGAAACTCTTTTGCTTTGGTGGAGAGAGGGTGTTAGCTCTGTGACTTCTTGGAGGCCTGTGATATTTCCCACCAGCCACACACCTGTGTGGCTAAGAATGCACCTCAGCACATGGCAATGTTAGATGGGATAAATAATGCAAATCCTGTATCAGCTGCGATGCAGCTTACCTGTGAGATGGCATCTGAAGCTCCTGTCCTAGCTGCGGAGCTGTGCTGTTTCCAGTATTCATCTGGAGCTATGAGCTCTTAGACCAGTTTTTCTCCTGGTTTCTACCAGTGTGTTCTTGTTTGTGCTCTTGGTGTCCAGGCTGGCCTGGGGGTGCCCAGCAGTGCTGGGATGTGTTGTGAGGAGGCAGGCTGGCCATCTCCTAGGCACAGCCTGGAGGTGAAGAGATCAGTCCTTTCCCTTGCCTCACCTCATGCTGTGCTCTAGACAAAGCCTTTAATTGACACGTCTTCTGGCTGTAGAAGTGGAGATAACATTTCCCTGGCCTGAAGACTTGAGACTGATCCTTTTTAAAGGTCGTGCTTCCAGAAACATTGGAGTTGGTTGCACCTTAGGACAGCTCTGAGGCTTGGTGCTTTGTGGTCTGTGGAAGAGGAGGTGGTCTGGCAGCAGGAGGAAGGACAGCTTGCTTACAGATTTGCTTGTGATCTAGGCCAGTGCCTGGATCCCTTGTGAAGTACAAGACAAAAACCACGGCAACTCTCCTTCTTGTGATGAATTTATTACAGCTCCTGGTTGACTTTTACTTGCTGTACTTCCTGGTATATTTTAAAAGCAGATTCTGTGTTAACACTTTCCATCCCAAAGGATGCTGACTTGCTAGTACAGAGGCTGTAGAAGAAGCAGTCAAGAAATTTACTTGTGTTTCTACTCCTCTGTGTCTGTACTAAATCTTATAAGCACCTGGGGTTTTATCATCCTTACGCTTGCCCAGTTTTCTTGTAAGCACTCAGTAATTCACAGCCCTCCCAGGAAAGCAGGAGTGTTTATTATGTGCCTGTGCCAACCTTGATCCTGTTATCTTGCACTGTAAGAATAAACTCAAGTTACTGTCGGTGTCAAAAGTTTTATGAGTTTCTAGGTGCACAGATGGCTTATTGTGCTGTCTGCTGAGATTGTGTGGGGGATCACACAGTAAAGTTTTAGATGGGGGCATTGTTTCTGATGGGGGCATTGGTACTGATCCTTCTAGCATAAGTGAAAGGGGAATGGTATACTGTCGGCTCATCATAAAACCAACATGTTTTTCCTGTGGGAATGCAGATGCCTGCATAGCAAACTTTGGCTTACGTATGATAGGGTTTTTTTAAAGTTACCTTTCACAAACAAACTGGAAATAATCCACAGATGTCTGCTGATCACAGTTTGAAAACAGCTGTTCTTGAGCCATCCTGAAATTGAATTCCTTTGAAAAAGTCTTGCTAACTTTGCTTCTGTAAGTCTGATACCTGGTGCAACACACCCACGTACCTGAGATTGATCTGCTTTAGGAGTAGGGAAGGAATTACCCTTTGTGACTGGGTTTGGATTTGGTTTTGTATTCTGTATCATCCACTCCTGGTGGTTGTATTGCAGATTCACATGTGTAAGCAATGAGGAAAAACTTAATTAAATTGTTGTAACTACTTTTGCCCATACAAAGCAAGCCTGGAGCTCTATCTTGAAGTCTAAACCTTTAAACTTGGCACAACTCTCCGAGAGCATGGCAAAGAGAGAGTTGTGCGTTTGACAACAACACTTTGCACTTTGACAGCAGTGCTGGGATTTCTCCATGTGTCTCTAATGATCTATTCATCTGGTACATGCTCCTACCACAGCCCTCTCCGTGCCCAGACAGTGCGTCCTTTCATGAAGGCGAAGTGCAGAGTCATATTTCTGAGTGCAAATTGGCCAGGAGATTTATTTGTAGTGTAGGCTTGGCCAAGCTTATTTCTCTTAACAGCTACACTGCAAGTAAGCCACACAGAGCTGGAACAGGGAAGGTGTAAGCGAATACCAGTGTGTACATTGCCAGCAGACAGAGGAGCTGAGGGCTGGCCCTCATCTGTTGGAGGACAGGTTATGCAGAGGGCCAAGAGTTCTTCAGCCAAATGCTGAGTGTCCTCCACTCTGTGTCAGTATCTTTCATGATTAGACACTTCCATAGGATGGTGCAACAGAAATAAAATACTTTGCACCAGGCCAGCATACTCCAGAAGTGCTAAGAAAAAAAAATCCCAGCCCTCTGGAAGTTGACAGGATACTTCTCTACAGTTGCTGCTGTTGCCACTGGGATACCCTTTGGTGAGGCTGCTGCACTTGGGCAGTCCTGAATTTGGGATGGTGGCTGAGTCCAGGCTTTCTTCCTGCCTTTAACTCCCCTTTTCAAGCCTTTGTGGGTAAAGTCAGATTGTTGCTTCTGGTGGAATGGAGGTGTACCCATGGGGCATACATATGCCTCACCACCTCTCTGCAGGTGTTGATTGAGGGAGTCTTCTTAGGAGGTGGGCCCTAGGACTGCAGAAAAGCATGAGGTTCTCCAGTAAGCTGTGCAGGTTTAGTACAGAGCACTGTAATTAATATGACTACTGTCCAAAAGCCTACAGAGGTGGAATTTTGCAAGCTGTTGCTCAGCAAGTGTATACCTGAATCTTCAAAGTCTTCCAGACCTGCTGAACTGGAAGACACCTAGCATTTGTGCCACATTTTTTCAGAAATTGCTGCACATACATGAAATATTTTACTGTTGAGGTTTTCTTTGTGATGTCTCTGTGCACCCAAGTATGTAGGCAGGTAGCAACTTGTCAGAGACTAGGTCTAAAGGGCTTGGTGCTGTTGTCCTCTTGACAGTCCTTTTCAGCCTGCAGCAACAGCAAAGGAATTCTTGGTCCACTGGAGAGGTGCAGGGTCTGGATGGAAATCAGCCCTGAATGCAGAGTTGACTTCAAATAGATACATTGGGGCAGCAGTCCTATTGTTTGGTCTGCATAGGGGTTTTGTTGACAGTTTGCTAACAAAAAGTACTGACTTTGCTGTAGAGCAGCCCTGGTTTGTTTAAACCAGGCTAGGGGATGACCAAGTGATGGGAGGTATGTCCTTGTAGTTCAGGGGCACTGGGGACTCTCATCATAGTGTTTGCCTGATGGCTCGCTCATTCATTCTTGCTGGGGTGGGTTCCTTGCCCCCTAGCTGATTATCAGTTCGAAGCCTGTATGTCATTGCAGGAAGTCTCCAGGATGCTGAGAGCACTTAGCACAGCATAACTTGTCTTTGTCCAGCCTGACAGTCCTGTTTCGTGTGCTAGTGGGAGTCCCAGCAGTTTGGTTAGATTTAGTTTATACCTGTGCTTTCAATAGGAGAAAGTCTGATTTGAAAATGAATGCAGCCTAGGGACTTAGTGATGTGTGACAGTGACATGTCTTTATTACTTATGCTCCATCTTCATAGCTGCTTGAAGGGAAAGCTTACACTTTTGGAAAGATAAATGAAAATTCTAAACTACTGAATAGAGTGAATGGCTTTCCTCAAACGTGAGAAGGCTGGTGAGCTGTATGTAATCTGAAGGTCATTGCAGGTCAAAGAAATCTCTGTATTTTAGTGATGTTTGCATCAGGCTGGAAGTTCCAGGGAGTCTGGTGTGAAAATATGAAATACTGTTGATTTTTAGTGACTACTTAACTTTGAGCATCTCCTGCCCTTCTAAGCACACCTATTTTTCTCTTTCCAGAGGCAAAAGCTTTCTGGATAGCCGAGCATCTTTTGCCACTTTGCTTGTAGTAAGAACAGTTTATGGCCTGTTCTTGTATTTCTCTTGAGATTCTACTTTGAAGCAGACCTCTTCTCCAAATGCTAAATTTGATTGTCATTTCAGAGAGCACTGTTACTAGCACTTAGTGAGTTCTTCCTCTGTCTTGTTCTGGTTCGAGATGCAAATCATTGTGTTCCTATTTTATATTTCCTATGGCCTCAGAGAAAAGCTGGCTGAAAACCTTTGGGAAGAATGTCTATTGTTGCAAATCAGCAAAGTTTTCACATGGAAGGGTCAGTTATTGTGTAAAACTCACTCTAGTGTCACACAAAACATCCTGCCAGTTTCCAGATCACAGAGCAGATTCTTGACTGGTAAAAACCTGAATTTTCCTTTGCTCCGGAGTTAGCTTGGTGTGTTTCTTATTGCTGCTTGAACTCCTCCTAATTAGCGACATGATTTAAAATATTGTTTCCATTTCCTATTTTCTTACATTGCTTCTGTCAGACTGCACTGGTCAAGTGATGAAAAAATCACTTTTATTTGTAGCCATTTAATTGTACGGTATTTGAATTACAATAAAAAGTGTTTCTATGTGTGCTAAAATGACTTTGATTATGTCTTGTAGGATATGATTAAAATGAAAATCCATTCATAATGGAAAGGAAGTCATATTTCATATTTTAAGTCAAGAGTACCTAAAAATGTCTTGTCTGGAAGGGTACATTCTTAAATACTTTGGAAGAATGGAGCCTACCTGTCTCAACCACATAACTTGGTTATGTTCAGCTAATTTGCTCCAGGTTGGTGTAATCCTGAAGTAAGTATTCCATTATTCTTTGCCTGCTTCAAAGGAAAAGAAGTCTGTTGATCCATACCAGTACTACAGTATGTCAGCAAAAGGGAGATCTTGGTTTGCAGTAATAATGGCAAGCTTATGACCTTTGATGTAAGCTTGGAAAGCAGGTGAGGTTCAGGGAAAAGTAAAGGAAGATGTAGACAGGTATTAGGTTTTCTTCCCTGGCATGTCACAAAACCTACTTTTACATTCTGAAAATCTTAATTTCGTATATGTAGAACTGTAAAGAGTGTGAGATATACCTCTGGGTGAAAGCTCTCATTGGGGGGCAGGCACTGTGTGCTTACTGATACTTGTAGGGCATGGTTGTAACTTTTGGGGAAAAGAAAAGAAAACAAAAAACCCAAACCAGACCTAAATTAAAAAAGTAAGCCACTGAGTGGAATGACTTAGGTCTGCCTTTCCCTCCAATACTGGGCATCTAGTGGTCCATGATCAGAGAGTCTTCTTACTGGAGGCAAGCCAGACTGTGGGAGCCTTGCACTCGTTCTTCTGCAAGCTTGGTACAGAGACTGAGAGCTTTTCAGATGTTTCTAATTTGGGGGACCCTTGGTAATGTGGTATGGGCCCATACTCAATGTGCCCATTGAAAAATCAGTGGTACTGACACCTAAACATGAGCAGGTTCTGCCCTTTGAAACCTATCAATTTTTTGTTACCAGAGCCAATAATATTTCTAAATACCAGTGTTCCTTCCCAGTGGCTTACACACTTTCATTAATCTTGAACAGCTGCATTAGCTAGTGTCTCAATTAGCACTGGTGGGAACAAGCTATCCCTTCAGAAATTACAGAACTGTTGCAATTAATTCCTCGTTTGAGCAAATTGATTTCAGAGGCTAGTCACAGCCCTGATCCTGCATGTATAATATTTCCTGGGCTTTCCTTAAGGGAGTTGTTCCCTAGAAGCCAAGCCTGCTTGGAAATATTCACAAGGCCAGATGCAGATGTTTTTTTGTTTCTTCTAAAGCTTTGTGTGCAGCGGGGTGACCACGGGGAGAACTAAAGCAAGACGAAGACAGGACTTGGGATTGAAGCACTAGGAACCTCCTTTGCACTGCAAGAGAATTCCCTTTGCACAGATGCCAGAGAAGTTGTTAAACATGGATATTTGACTATTGGCATGAGGCAGCCATAAGCAGCCCTAGCCTGATGGCTTTTCTGGGGAGATTTTGATTCTCCATTGTGTCTGTGCCCACTGGGCTTAAGCACATACCTGTCATGGCACTGTACTATCAGAGACAACCTGAGGATCTTGGGGAGTGCGAGACAAGAAAGTGAGAGATTTCTTGAGGTAGTGTGGAAAGAGTGAAGATCCTGATGCGTACAAGTGTATGTACGCACTTACATACATCTGTGAATCACTCTCTTACTTGGGCTTGGAAGATCATTGAAGGTTTTAAAATCACCAGTGCTGCCAGCAAAATCCATTATCCACAAGCTGCTGAAGGGCATGGGGAAAGAGTTAGAGAAGAGACATATTTGTTACATTCCTGTACTGTGAGGTCCTGTTCTTGTACAGCTGCCCAGCCTGGAGAGCGTCACTGCTGTTGTTACTGGCTCCACACTCCCACACAACTCCCTGCCACTGATCTGGGCTCAGACCACCTCTCTGCTGGGAGCTGATATCTTGAGGACCAAGTTAAAATAATTAAAAAACCAAAAGAAGGTACTTCCAAAAGTCTGTCCTTAATTAAGGAAAACCCTAGAACAAAAGCCAAGCCCCTATGAAGTCAAAAAGTCTTAGGCATACATTAAGATTTTAGCAACTTGTTTAAATGCTTGAACAGTTCATTGAACTTGGGCCTGAATGTTCAGGCCTTATTAATGAAGTGTGTGAGCATAATTGTGCTAAAATAAGTGGTGCCAAGAAAGGTTTAAATCTATTCACAGCCTCTGAATTGCATTGTTGTGAGCTAGCTTGGTGGTGTCTCATGGTGTGTTATCCTCTGATCCCATTGATATCTGTGAGATTTGAGGTGTTAAGTCTCGCATTAATAGATGCAAGGTAGGGCTGGCAGTACAGGGAGCAGCGCAAATATAGAGTTTGGGAAGTTGGGGTATACTGCCCAACTGTGTGCTGAACAGCTCTTTACTTGTGCATCAAACCATGCTAAAGGAAGTAAAAGCCAGCTGCTTTGGGGTGGGTACTGTGCTGTGGCCCTCAGGGGGAAGGGGACAGAGCCATAGCTACAAAAGCTTTATGTCAGGCCATTGTAATGGTGCAGCTGCTTTCTGGTAGTTCTCCACTGCCTTGGCAGGCTCCCTCTCACTGTGTATCAGAAGTGGTTTGTCTTGTTTTGAATATTTTTTTCCTCCCCTTAAGGATATATACCTTTTCTTCCAGTCTCTCCCAGCTGCACTTTTTCCTAGTCAAGGTAATTCATCACTAGTTCACAGTGGAAACGGCCAGTTTGTTGGTGTTTATGTTTTGAATTGGTTTTCTAAGTCTGGCAGTATTCAATCAAAAAGGCAGGGAGAAATGACTTGTCTGCTACTTTATTTACCACTTGTTTTGGGAAATCTAAATCCAAACTTGTATTTGACTCATATTAGGACTCCATTGCTGGATTTTATTTTTTGTTACTTTTGGCAGGGCTGAATCACACCACGAATAAGCACAGTCATTAGTCAGGGTAGCCTGTGTGACACTGAGCTCAGCTCTCCACTCAGACCAGGGAGCTCTTTGAGCTGCCCAAAGTGACTGAAAGCCAAAGGCTTTTGCTGCAGGATATAAACAATTCAGAGGCCTGTAGCAAGCCTTACAAAGCTAGAAGAACCTTGCTGACTTCCCTAGTTTTGCTTTCTCTTCAGCTCAACTTAAGCTGTTAAAATTCACATGCTGTGCTCTGTTCCATCACATGTCATTAGTGCTGTGGTAAAAAACATTGGACTGTTGTAGCAGCTTGTTACTACTAATGGCTAGCACCAGATGAAGGAGCATGGCTTTTCTAATGCTCTGGGTTTGAAATCCCTGTTGTTTCCCCAGAGCATCAGGGCAACTCCCTGTGCAGTGCCCTGTTGCTGGTAGCTTGGGGCAGAAGGTTGTTATGAACATGCCAAGTCCTGCTCTGAGGGCTGAGCTTTCCCCTCTCAAAGCATCTGGTGGGGCCAGCTTTGGCTGTAACCCTCATAGCAAGAATGGGGGACACAGCTCTGCTGACTCAAAGACCAAGCCATTTGGTGACAGCACTTTTCTGTCTTCAAGGCTTCTCCGGAGAGCTGAGACTAGCCAGATTCCTGATGAGGTTTTATGCTTGTGGGAGGTACCTTTCTTAGGAATAACTGTAGAATTTAGCATTTCTTGATAAGCTGGAAGGTGGCAGGTTAAGTAGCCTTGCCAAACTTTTACAAACAGTAAGAGCTGGACCTGAACTGCTGTATTCCCCATGAGTCTGTGTTATCTGTAATAAAACAGGAAAGATAGGGCTCCATGGGTGAACTCCCCGTTCTGTCTCACTACCTCAAATGTGTAAGGGCATGGAGGGATTCGGGGTCCAACATGAGTATCTAGGCACCTTTGTTAGTGCAGTTATGGAACACAGCATACAGAAAAATGCTTCCTCCATCACTGTTTTGAGATGCAACCTCTCTCTGAATGCTTTATTGCTGCTTTATTCTGTGGAAGATGGCCAAGGTGAGCTACTGGTGCTTTTGTCACCAGTTTGTATGCTAGTTGTTAGGAGTGATCTACTAACAGGCTTTCCATTGACTTTGGGCTTCACTTTGGACAAGACCTTGTGGGTTTAGGGCATGTGGCCAGCCTATGGGTCTTGTTTCAGGGGAACTCAGTATTGGACTACATCCCGTAGCAAGCCTTGTGGGTAAATTGAGCCCTGGGCTGCAGGCAGAGAGGAACCGAGGGAGATGGCTAACATGGGTATCTCTGGGATTTCCTGGGACTTGGTTACACACCCAACAGAGTCCTGCAGCGTGCAGAAGCAGCAGGAGCCCTGGAAAGCATTGGCCATCCTCTTTGTGTGAGCCATTCTCAATGCAACCCCAGCCATCAGCAGCATCCTGACCATTGTCACCCATGGTATGTGCTTGGCAAAGCAATGAGAACAGCCCACTTGAACCTGGGTGTCTGAGTTTGGCTCTCATAGCAGTAAAGGGAGAACCCAACACCCTCCTCAACCCCTACAGTCTTCAAAACACTGACGGAAAGGGAAAGGATCCTCCTTATAGCTTTTGTTCTTGAAAGCTAGCTGCCTCCAGTTCTGACTCTGCTTTGCAGTATACACTTCTTGAATGTGAAGTACTCACCCCTGTTCAAAGCCCTCCCTCCCTACCTGTTTGCCCATGCCCAAGGGAAGAGTTGGTAAATGTTGAATTCAGTAGGAAAATTACTGTAGGGCTCTGGCCATAGAGTTTCCCACAACCTGTGTTACAACGTGACCCATACTCTGAAAAGCCAGAGGCACAGTGTTGGTTTTGTCCTGCAGTACTTTTCCTGTACAGATGGTGAAGGGGAAAATTTTCTAATTTTCTCTTCTGACCCAGTGCCTGAGGTAAATAAACTGTAAATAGCTTGGGAGAGCAGACTGGGATGTGAAGTGAAAAAGGGTGATTTTTTTTTTTTAATTTATTTTTCCCTTTTTTGGGGAGGAAAAGAGGAGGATAACCATTACAGCCTAAATTAACTCCGTCTTGCAAGTATAGTTTGAGGAGACATTATCTGGCTAAAAATACAAGCAGTTTGTGAAAGGAGCAGTTTTCCTTGTATGCTGCTACTCACATGTTACTTAATTAAAACAGTAGGCTCTTAATGTTGCACTTACTTTTCCACTATTCGTGGTACTTGAATTTTTTGGGGAAGGGGTACTTTGCTGAGGATGGACAATGAGGGCTTGTGTCCATGGTAAGACTACTGGTTAAAGCCAAAGTAAATATTGAAGTGGTTATAGTTATGCCAACATAAGCCCCTGTATGAACATTCTCGCTCAAACTTTTCTAAAATTTACCTTCTATTTATTGGAAATGGGTTTAAATCTGAGTGGGAAAAGCTGCCATGTTACTGGAATAGGAGTGTCCATCTGGAGGTCTTTTCCAGTTTAATTTATTAAACTTTCTTTTCTTAAAAGAGTGGTAGGAATTAAAATTTTTTTTCCTTGTCACTCCACCAATCTTTCCTGATCGCGTTGCACAGGCTTTAGGTTGTAAATCTTGCAGAAGACCTTTTTTCTGTAATTAAATTCTAGACATTGTTAATCAGCTCTTGAACCTGAAGATGCCTCCTTTTTAGTGCAAATGTCATTGATGTAACCTGTCTCTTTTGAGAGAAACCCACTGTTTAAGTCTTCTTCACCAATTACTAGTTGCAGGCAGAGTGTGTTGGCTTTGAGCTCAGAGTTGCCTGCAGGGAATCTCTTGAACTTCATCAGGTCCTGCACCTGGGAAGGAAGAACCCTTTCCAGTGATGCAGGGTGGGGAGCAGCTCTGCTGAAAAGGCCTCAGGGGACCTATGGACCCTTGGGGGACAGCACCCTGAACATGAGCTAGTGGTATGCACAGGTAGCAAAGGTGAACTGCGTCCTGGGTAGCATGAACAGAGGTAGCAGGAACAGAAGTCAGCCAGGAGATCAAGGGATTATTCCCCTTTTGCTAGGCACTTGTTTGATCACATCTGGAATACTGCCTCTGATTTTGAGCCCCCTTGGTGAAGAAGGATGTTAACAAGCATGAGCAAGTCCAGCAGAGAGTAATGAAGATGATGAGACCATGAGGGTGATGAGATCTTGGAGAATGACGCGTAAGAGTTGTACTCCTTGCCAGCCAGCTCACCTCTCCTCTTCCTGTGTCCTTGCACTTGGCACATCTTCTTGTAGCTTCTGCTTGGTCTTGACAGCACAAATGTTTCAAACTGATCCACTCAAAAAACGTGATTTGAACTGATGCCAGGCCAAGAATAATGCTAATAGACTCAAAACTCAAATAGTAGTACTGTGGTCACTGACCTGCTTTCAAAAAATACACAAAAAAAATCTAGGCACTGCCTTAGTCTAAGGGCCTCGTAGACTGCTAAGCTGTGTTCTTGTGAGCTAAGTGGAGCTGGGTTGAGGTGATCCAGTCTCCTTACCCTATCAAGTGCATACCATGGAGCAGTAAGGATCAGAGGATGTAGTAAAAACACTTTTCCAGGACAGGCAAGTGAGGAGAGGTGGTAACGTCTCTTCTGTGGTGGGCCCTCACTGTCAAACTTACTTGCGTGACATGCAGAGAAGACATGTTCACCTGTGCTGGCCCTCTCCACTAGCACTGTTGTTGGAGGAGTTTGGGCAGGCTGAAATTGGTTTTCTGCAGGTATTGGAGGTACTGCTTTACCTCACCTGCTGTAGGCCTTTTCCAAGAGAAGCCAGCACAGGATGCTGCTAGCAGTGTCCTCCATGTGATGCTACCTTACCCTCAGTTTATCACATGAACAGTCTATTCCCATGGCCTTGTCTCACTGTACCAGACACAGCACAAATGTTGGCTGCTCTGTCCCTGTGTCTCAACCTTTCCTGACTGTCATCACCCAGGGAAAGGAAAGTCAGTTTTCCAGAACTGGAGAGACGTGCACCATGGGCAAGCAGGCTACCAGTGGTGGTGGTGAGATCTGCAGCAGAGATGGCCTTAACATCTTGAAAATAGAGCAAGAATGAACAGAGTCCAACTGGTCCATCCATCTGAGTTGGAGCATTGAAGTTTTAACTGTGTACTCAGCTTCTTGAAGTCCTACAAACTGTGTATTACAGAAGAAGTGCTTATAACGGAGAATATCCTGATGTGTCTCATGGCTTGAGAAGCTGTTGCTGCCAGAGGGAAGTCCTGCTCACATTTTTATTTCCTGTTTTTCTTGTGCAGGGTTTGTCATTTAAAAAA